>JAPVLO010000184.1:10000000-10600000 GCA_027257055.1 Cephalopachus bancanus | reverse complement strand
GACACTGTCTCATTTGAGTCTCCCAAAAAGCCTGCAAGATGGCTATTTTAGTTGTTTCCTCTTCCTTCCCTCCTGTTCTCCTTCCCTCCCTTCCTCTCCTTTCTTCCTTTCCTCCCCCCACTTTGTTTCTCTCTGTGTCCCTCCTTCTCTCTCCCACTTCTTTTTTTCCCTCACAGATAGCAAAGTAGGTTGAAAGAAAGAGCAACGTATCTGAGACCTCACAGGTTGCTAGGTGGCAGAAATGGAGCTTGAACCTCTGTTTACTGACTTGCCCTAATCCTCTTCCTAGCCCTCCGTACTTCCTTACTATGGATGTTGGGATTTTCATATTTTGCTGGGCCTAAACATTTGACATATCTATTATTTCTCTACAGCGGAGAGTGCCACATATTGTCTTGTGAAGAATGCTGTGAAAATGTTTAAGGATATTGGGGTAAGTGTCTATCATTCATAGTGTAGAAGCTGTGTTAATTTCGATTCTCTTTAGATCTGGTTTGTTTGAGCTACCTTTGTGGTGGATGGACCCTGAGAGAAGTAGTTCCTGCTGCGTTAATGGTGAAGGTATTTCTGGAAAGTATGAGTAGGTAGGGGGATATGCTGAAGCTGAGACCCATAAGTGTAGATCCAATTGGATTTTCCAGAATTTTGTTGGTTTCACATTCATTCCAAAACTGCTTATATATAATAGGTACCAGTATGTTTCAAGATACTGCCGGTTGAGTATCCCTTATCCGAAATGTTGAGGTGAGAAATGTTTTAGATTTTGGAATATTTGCATTATATTTATCAGCTGAGCATTCCTAATCTGAAAATTTGAAATCCAAAAAAGTGCTCCAATGAGCATTTCTCTTGAACATCATGTTGGATCTCAAAAAGTTTTAGATTTTGGAGCATTTTGATTAGGAATCCTATACCACTATCTTGGTTCTTAATCATTTAATAGGATTTTTTGTTATTTTCTTGTATTTTACTGGGATTGCTAGAAGTATCCTTAGGTGCCCTTTACCTTCATGTATCATGTGGAACATGAGTTTCATGGAGAAATTAGTGCCCTTTTGTAAGGAACTATTTGTGTTTATTCTAACACAAAATTTAAAGTATAGTACACTGGTTGAATTCCAGCCAAAAAAAACACCATGCTTGTACCCTTAAGCTCCCATCTTGTACTCACATACACCCATGTGTATGTTGACTTAGAGCCAGAATATGATTTTATGTGCCTTCACTGCCTTTTGGGGTCAAGGATGAAGTCAGAATTGGTGACAAAAATGTCTTTTTTTTTTAGCCTTTAATTTAATATAAACTTTCTCTTTAGGTTTTCAGAGAGACCAAACAAAAGAGAGTATCTGTTTTAGAACTAAGCAGCACCTTTCTACCTCAATGCAACCGGCAAAAACTCCTAGAATATATTCTGAGTTTTGTAGTGCTGTAGGCAACATGTGGCACCTCTGGCAAGTGAAGGGCATGAGACGAGTGCCTCGTAGCCTCCAGCCTCTGGCTCAAAGTGTGGTCAGGCCTGCCCTGTCCTGAAGCGATCCCCTGGAAGACAAGTGCCTTCTTCCCTCTCTGGATCTGTGAACTTCCCAACTCTGAGATGACACAGCAGCCTATAGATAACACTTGGGGGGACCTCAGCCTCTGTTTCAACTCATAATCAGTAGAATGCAAGATGAAATCTCAATAAATTATTTCGAAGTTTATTAAAGATTTACATTTTAAGTACAGCTTTTAAGAGCTAATTGCTGTGATGGACACAGAAATGTAGTTGTATTCTAGAATTGAATCTTGGGTGGTATGTATGCCTCATGCTGTCCGGTAATTTGTTGGTATATTTTCTGATTAATGGTTGATGCTGTCTTTGAAAATAACTGAGGTGTTTATCAATTCTTTTTCAATTTTATCTTTGTTGATTGTAGCTGAATTTTAAATGGAAATACCTTTCACCCCAAAGTGCTTTACAAATGAATGAGCTGATATGCATCATACCCAGGTATCACTGTGCTGTCCTTTGCAGTCAGATTTAGAAAGTGTTTTTAAGAGCTACATGAAAATAGACAATATTAGTTTGGGTCAGGAATTGAGATATTGTGATCAAACAGTTAACATCAGGAAATTAACTAGACTTACACAATTTAAGGTAAACTTGGCCAGAAAACTGGCATTCAAAACATTTACTCATTTAAAAAAGTGCCATTGAGTTTTAGATGACCAGCAAGTATTTAGAACCCTTCCTGATTTTTGTCTATATCCCTTCCCACCCCACAGGTGGTACCTGCCTCTCAAGTACAACTATTTCTTGGGAATTCTTCAACTTAATAGCAACTGTTTAGGCTTGATTAGCTTGGCCTGGTGGACTCTGTTAGTATACAGAGTATACTGTAGTTCTCTGGATACAGATTGCTGACCTAGGACTTTTGTATATTACACACAGATTGTACACCGCACCTCAGTCCAGGTTACTGGTACCTACTTGAGTTGTGCAGTATGCAACCTGTGCAGTATGTTTTGTGACCCTACTGATGATGGTTGGAGACATTTATCGATTTTTAACTTTGAGGAAAAATCATGGTTCTTTAAAAACTCATATGGGTTATATACCTAAACCCCAATGTCACATAGTGGCAATTAAAAAGTTGTCTGTTCATAATGGGTAGGTGCCTTTTCATGAGCAGGGAGCATAAATTATTAATTAATTGTGATAATTATGGTGATTTCTTAAAGATCATGTGATGTTAAAACATTTTCTGACAGTTTACTCTCTCTTATCTCCATGATATTATGAAATTAGAATTTTTTTCCAGATGAGTGTTCAATAGATTCTTCAAATTTAGTATAAAAGGCCTGAGAATTAAATTTATACCTTCATAAGCTGGATTTTAAGCACTAATAGTATCTCGTGAATATGTGTGTTTTGGGAGAGGGAGGGATTCTGTTTGGTATTTCACATTGTATGAAATATCTTGTTTCAAATTCATAGCAATAATGCTATGCTGTTGTGCTCCTCTTCCAGTTTTCTCAAATTTTGCACTTAAAATATAAATTTTCTTTATCTTTATAGGAACTCACATACTATTAAGTCATTGTTTGTTGTAGTGACTCTGGTGTAGAGTGAGATTTTAGCATTCCATTTGACTCATTAGGGTAGGAAAACACTTCTTTTCTTGGCTGCATTTGGGGATATCAAGGGAGTCTTGTTTATTTCCTTGAGAGTTCCTTATCTGAGGAATCAAACATTTCACTAGTCCCTATTATTCTTCCTCTGAATTGTAGACCAAGAATTACTCAAACTCTGCTAGTTAGCTGGGAAGTCAAGGTTGGGACTGACTTCCCAATGGACACTGCTGTCTTGCCTGCCGCTCCTGCAAAGAGCTGCTGCTTCACCAACCTGGGCAGAGAAACTATGGCTTCTCTTGCATTATTTTTCCTTTTGGTTGGTCTGCTTTCTAGAAATTCAATCAAATGCTTTGGGGAATGCAATGTATGACTTGCTAGCTCTCTCGCCACTTAACTCACTGTGAGGATAAATATGCATGCTTTTTGTAATTAACTGGTGCTTTAAAAAATCTTTTTTAAGGAAGAAAAATCTCAACCAAAGTTATGCTCATCCAGACAAGCTAACCTTTGAGTTAATTTCAGCACAATTCATTCTTCAGTGCCTCATGACTGAAAAAAATAGCATCATCACAATAAAGCTTCCAGGTAGCACTGTTTTGCTTCTCATTGTTTTCCAACAGCTATGGCTTCCATGTAAGATTAAACAAACTAGGTGCTTGTAAATACTGTATTACAGTTTACTCTATTGCATTTCTATGAAATGAAATGCATGCCCTTCAGGGGAAGACTGTGAGTCAAGTTTAAAAACAAAAACAATATTAAGCAATACAAAACTGCACTCTTTTTAAAAATGAGAATGTCCTAAGTAATTTAGAAGAGAGAAAGGAATTTTTGCTCTCTTAAACCTTCAAGAAAAACAAAGGTAAAAACTGATGAGAAGTGTGTAGAACTAGTAACTGAGAAAGCATTGAGTCTTCCTTTTCAGATCTCACAAAGTCATGAGAGTGAGTAGGGAAAATATTCCCAGGATTGTAATGAACACAAGCTCAGATTGTAAAATTTCCAGTAACCTGGAGGGGGAAAGCATTTTCCACAGCGCTCCATGTAATATGAGTGCTCTGTGAAATGTTCATCAGTGTTTTGTAGAAAAAGTATTGCTGGTAAACTAAGTTTGCACATGGAAGCTTATAGTGCACTTCGGTGCAGTAAGGGCTTGGCGTCTGGCAGTGAAGAACTGTTTAACCCAACACTGCCTAAATTCTTTTGACACCAGGACATTTTTCCCCTTTGGGACACCCATGAACCTCTCACTAGTGTCCCATGGAAAACATGTTGGGAAACAGTATGTTAGGTGGTTCTTTAAGGAGACAAAGCAATAACTAGCAGATAGCACTGAGGATTTGCATGCATGTTTTATCTTCTGATGTTGTACCAAAAGGAGATATATTTTTCCTCCCCTTGAGAGAATAAGCACAGAAAACTATAATGTCCTTTGATGGAAAGAACAGCCATCAATGATCCTGGCTTTTTCACTGAAAGTACCAGAATTAATACAAGGATTAATTGGGCTAAATAATTAAGGTTTTAATTCAGATTCAGAAGAAAATACTGCACAATTGAATGCAGATTTTTATCCATAGGTAATTCTAGTATTTAGAATGTTAGCACCTATTATTGAGGTTTATAAGACTTACTATGGAATGTAAATCTGTTTTTTAAAACTCTTTTTAGGAACCTGAGACTCGCCATCTGGCATTTTAGTTTAATACAGACTAATGATTGCATTTGAAAGAGACCCTTGACCTTATTTCTAAACATTGAAGGCTCTGTAATGTCTTGATGGAAGGTATTAAACTATTTGCCTGTTGTACAAAGAAATGTTAAGATGATGTAAAAAGAATTACTATAAAGTACTGTAAAATAACACTGTGTGATTTTGTGAATGGAACCTACTTGGAAGTACTGATTGATTTTTATGCTTGTTAATGTATTACAAGAAGCACAGAAATGTAGTTTTGTTTTAATAAACCAAAAAATGGACATATTGATGTGTTGGATTTATACTTTAAAAAGTTCCTATGTGATTCACTATACAAACAGTTATTCCTGGTTGACTTTACATAGAACTGTCTTGAAATGCTTAAAGAGAGCTTACATAAATTTATGAACCTGCAGTTCATTATTTTGTTATTGACTCATCTCTTCAAATTTGATCAAGCATTTGGAGATGCAGGTTTGCATCTTAGCTATTGTTCTCCTTTTATTTAGTAAATATTCACATCACAGAGAGATATTCTTTGGGCTTCTTTAAAGATTCCTTTAAGCTTAATGCTTCCCTCTCATATTTTTATGTATTTTTAAAAAGTGTGCACTGGTGTTGGATTTTCCTCCATTAGTTTATCATAGTAATTCAAACAATATTAGTATGCTTTCTTGACAAATAAGAAAATTCTTTCTTTTTTTTTTTTTTTTTGCGTTGGAGTCTCACTCTGTCGTCCAGACTGGAGTGCAGTGGCCGCTCCCGGCCACTGCAGCCTCGACCTGCTGTGCTCCGGCGATCCTTCTGCCTCAGCCTTCCAAGTAGCCAGAATTACAGACACACGCTACCACACCCGGCTGATTTTTTGATTTATTGTAGAGATGAGGTCTCGCTGCCCAGGTGGGTCTCGAACCCGTGGGCTCAGGCAATCCACTCACCTCAGCCTCCCAAAGGCGCGGGATTACAGACTGAGCCACCGAGCCCGGCTGAAAATTATTTCTTTTATGAGAGCACAGGTACATTTTTTGGATTATTTGATAGCACTCAAATACATCCTGATCTCAAGAGTGTGTCCTCTGGAAATGGTGAAGCATGCTGGCTGATAACGTCTGTGCCATTTGTGTGCGTGACATGGCTGTGAAACTGACAACAAGATCATCCCACCCTTTCTCCAGCCAGCCCTTCCATCTTTGCTTTCTACTTGAACCCTTCTGATTTCCTCTGGAATGTTATTGATGTGACCATGCCTCATCTATGACACATTCACTCTACTTTGCAACTCTTAACTGCTGCCAAATGTTACCTTCCCTTTATTGTCGCTGAATTCTAACTTGTACAGCAGCTAGGCAAGTGGATATTACTTTTGAAGCCCATTTTCTTTATGTTTAGTCTACTCACTAATTTTAGTCCTAGTCACTCCCTTGCTGTCTTCTACACACCTAGCTGGTAAAATTCTAACATACCTGCTTGACAAATACAAAGACGTTGTCTCAATTGTCCATGGCATATCTTACCTGGCTTCTCTTGTTGAAATGCTGCTTGCCCTTTAGACTCCATGGTCCTGTTGTGTCCTGTCCACCTCTGTGACTTCATTCTTTTCCAACTCTTCCGTGCCTCCCAGACAGTCCTGATATTGTCAGATCTCTGATTTTTTTTTAATCAGTTTTTTCTGGAATTTGTATTTTTTATGTGAAAGCACCCAATTTTTACACGATGGTTCACCAACATAAGGATCAAGTAAATTGCCACTTCTCCAGGTCATTTCTATCTTGCCAGCTGCCAGTTCATGTCTTCTGGCCTAGGAAAAAAGAGGCATGGAAGGACCAGTCTAAGTTTCCCCTTCCAGGAGCCAGAAGACAATTCAGAGGGAAGAGAAGGTTAACTGTGGTCATCTGACTTAGGCAGGAATGGAGGCTTTTAGGCAGGTTCTTTGATGAGGTCACTGGTGATGTTTAACCAGGAAATGGGCATCTGAGTCATCCTTTGATGTCTGACTCACTGCCTCACTGCTGTGCCCAAGTCAAAGAAAGTATATTGAAATATGCTAGCATTGGCTACTGGTAGTGGGCTTGGTACAACTGTAAAAGCCACCTATGGCAGGAGATGATTAGAATAAATGAGTGAACAAACTCAATATCCAGTCTTCTGGGAAAACATCTTGCCACCTCCCTCTTGCAGGTTGATTGAAAATTACAAGGAAAAGAAAATACAAGCAGACACACCCTCAAACACTTGCTGGGAGTTCCCAACCTGCATAGCCAAGATACAGTACTTACCTGAAGAGAGGCGGGTATGTAAGGCAAGAACAGATGTAGCACATCGGAGAATGCATCTTTCCTTGCTTCTTGGTACCTTATTGCTGGGCTAATCTCATACTCATATCCTCCTTGGCCTGCAACAGTACCTTTGTAATTCTTAATAATGCCTCCTTTGACTATTAGAAGAGTCTAGGTGTGCATAATAGATTATGTAGTTGCTGTATCTATGGGACACGAAGCTGCTGGTGACGGCATCCAGCTGGAATTGAGAAAGAAGCTACTTCTAAAAAATATATTCAGATTTGTATCTCCTGTGAATTTTAACAATCTTTGGGTTTACTTGTAAGAAAATATAAACTATACATCTAACTGCTACTTCTTGAACCAATCTTAGCACTTATAGAGAGAGAGCAGAGGGAGAGCTCAAATACCCTCGAGTAATCTCTCTGTTTTTCAGAATCCCACAAACCCCATCTTTCCTACTACTTTTGGAGGGGTTGAGGATAGGTGTGGCAGGGTGAACAGTTTAGGATTGGCTGGTTTGAATAATTTTGTTGGGCTCTAAGCAATAGGGGCGGTCTCCAGTTGTCTGGTACAGGTCCCTGGGATGATTAAAGTGGAGGAATATTGCTTCCTGCAGTGTATGGGCCATATTGTGGCCCTGGACTTGTTAGTATGTATATCAAAGCAAATTCACTTGCTTTCTTACATCTCTGCTGTTGAAATGGTAGGCAAATATCCCTCTTCTATTTCATGATTCTAGGTGTGCATGGTGGAGAAGACAGCCACCCATCTCCTGTTACCTAATAAGAAAATGGTAGAACAGCATGGGGCCTGTAGTCAGGATTTCAAGGAGGGGTGGAATATGGCTGGTCTGTCTAGACCAGTGGTTGTCAAGAGTGGCCACCAGACAAATAGCATCAGCATCACCCAGGCAGCTTGTTGGAAGTGCAAATACTTTGAGCTTCACCCCGGAGTCCAGCAATCTATGTTTTAACAAGCACCCGGGTGATCCTGATACACATGAGGTTTGAGAATCCCTGCTCTAAACACATTATTTTGGCCAAATTTGGCATTTCATAGTTCTGCAGTGTTCTTGGGAAGTAAAAGCAAGGGAGAGGGAATGGGTGGTAAATGCCCTTTCCAAAATGGCTTCTCCGGGAAGTATTAAAGCCATCAAGTAAACTTGACAGAACTGGGAAGTCAGGTAACTGCTTAGATCCTCCATCCATGTTGAGTTTCTATAATGGAAAATGGGGGTGCCGCGAGTCTTGTCATTACTTAGATGTCTCTTAGACGTGTCTGTTATTGTTGGGTGCCTTATACCACAGAGCTTGGCATCTGGATGCTTCTCAACCCTCAGTCTGTGAAAAGAAAGACTTGCCCAAGTTTAGTTCTGTGGGTGAGTGTTATGCAGCCCTTCAAGTCAGTCTTTCTTATTTCTAATAAAAGGAATATAGCAGAAAGAATCGTCACTGATTCCTCTGGGGCTCAGCAAACCTAGAACTGAGTTCTGGTTTTCTCGTGCTCATGCAGACTCTGAGTTGGTCATGTCACCCGTGAACATGTTCTCTATGTTGTACAGGGACAACTGCACAATGGATTTTTGAAGAGGAAATTATATATAATGAATGTGGAAGTGCTTTGTAGGCCTGAAAATTGTTAAACACCTGTGTGGTTGTTTCGTATTCTTTTACGTGATGGTCAGTCAGGTGTGATGACAGAAGAGACACAGTTTATTATATTCACAGGTCCTAGAGAGAGAAGGCATGGGGCATACCACACAGGACCACACAAGGGTGGTCAGTAGGCAGAAAATAAGAACAAGGGGTAGGTTTAAGACAGTGTCTTTGTTGGGGCTTCCATGGGATAGGTGTGGCAGGATGAACAGTTTAGGATTGGCTGGTTTGAATCTCTCCCCACCCAGAAAGGCTTTTTAATGCGTCAAAGAATCATAGGACAGAAAATTTAGCCATGAAAGGGAAATTAGTGGTCATTGGTATTCAGCCCCCAAGTTTTACAGAAGAGAAATGGCCCATGATGACATATCAACCAAATGGAATGCCAACCAGTGAGCAAAATGACCAAGTATTCAAGTATTCAAGCAGTGAAGATGAATAGGCTTGATATGGAGCTTG
Organism: Cephalopachus bancanus; assembly: GCA_027257055.1. NCBI lineage: Eukaryota > Metazoa > Chordata > Mammalia > Primates > Tarsiidae > Cephalopachus > Cephalopachus bancanus. The sequence goes on along the minus strand of JAPVLO010000184.1, from coordinate 10,590,791 downwards.
GCAAATGGCATAATGATGTGGAACCGGAAGGAAGTTAATTAGCTCCAGCAAAACAAAATGCCAGATATACTCCAATGGGGACCTGTGCATCTGTAGTTTGGCACTGTGCTAAGAATTTACATGCATCATTCCGGTCCCCTGGGTGGATACTACCAGTTCCATCTTACTAATGGTGAATCTGAGGCTCAGGGGTGAGGTAGCTTGCTGAAGACAGGTAAGGCAGAGTTCAGATTTGCTCTTGACCATTGTGTCACACTGTTTCCTGGGGTTTGCAAACTGCTCCTTTGACAGAAGTGCAGGGAGCAGTAGGACAGAAAGTAGTACACCTCCTCAGCATGGGGGAAAAATGTGGATGAAGGGCTTTGCAGAAATCCTTTCCGAGTGTGCTCCTTGCACAGAGTTGAGCAGGAGAGCTTCTGAGGTTGGAAGTGGCTAGAGTGTCCTACTATTTATTGCATATCTGTTATGGCACAGAGCCTATGATTAGCATAGGATAACATTTTTATCCTCATGTGTGCCAGGTACCATGCTGATCACTTGGTGATGGTTCTAAACAACCCTAAGAGGAAACAGAATGTGAGCCGTCTCTCAAGGTCATGGTGTTGGCATGATGTGTGGCTGGGTTTCAAGCCTGATCTTCAACATTATGTTTTACAAATAATCAGTGGAGTCACTCAGTATCCTGGTGGGCCCATGTCTGGAAGAGAGAACAGATAATTCTGAAACAGAATCTGGAGACTGCATTCATTTGGGAGGTGTTTTGAGCACATAACAGGCTTTAGTTTTGAAGTTTCTTGCTTTGTTCACTGGATTGGAAAACTCACCTGTCTCTCGTGGCTTAGGGAAGAGGTGGTGGCAGTCCCACCCTGTCCTCCCACATTGTGCAGCCTGTGGTTACTTCTCAAACTGCTATTCTGGACTGTAATGGCTTTAACAGGGTCACAGCTAAATAATGCTTTAGTGGCTCTAAATGGCAAACTGTTTTTTGTAGAAAGTTTGCTTCCACCTCCAGATCAGGAACTTTTACAGGACCTGTAAAAGTTGGGACATTTCCCTGTAGAAGTTGCCCGTTATGTCAGTCACAAAACCAGAAATTTATTTGGCAAGTCTATCCCAAATGAGTAATGCAACATAGTCATTGTTTTTGGTCAGGCTGAAACTTAATTTTTATTGGCACAACCTTTTATTGGGTCTTTCTCTTTGACATTCATCGTGCTTCTCTATTCTATTCAACTGAGAGGGTCAGTTTAAAGGGTGTGTCTGTGGTTGATTTTTTTTTTTTTTTGAGTGGGAGTCTTATTCTGTCACCCAGGCTGGAGTGCGGTGGCACACTCATGGTCACTGAAGCCTCAACATGCTGGGCTCGGGTGATCCCTCTGCCTCATCCTTCCGAGTAGCTGGAATCACAGGCATGCACCACCGCACCAGGCTAATTTTTTGATTTATTGTAGAGATGAGGTCTTGTCAAGTTGCCCAGGCTGGTCTCGAACACTTGGGCTCAGACAATCATTACAAAATCATTTTAAAGGATTAAAAGCCTTGTTATTTAAAGTAGCCCTCTGGCAAGACCTGTAGTAATATGACATTCATCAAGCCTGCAAATTGGAGTTAGTCATTGGTTATATGACTCTGGGCACACACTTGATCTCTTCCTTTTGTAAATTCAGGCTAATAGTAACCACCCCATGTCTATCATGGAAGTCTTGTGAAAACCAGCTGAGCCAGTGTGAGTGCTCTGAAGTGTCATTTAAGTGTAGAGACGGGCTCTATCATTGTACTGGGCTTTCTCAAGGCAGAGTTTTGCAGTAGATTCTGTAGGGCCCTACCCATAACCCCGGGCCACCCTGGAGGTCACCTGCAGATGTCCTTGTACCCCTTTATCTACTTGGATCTCCTTGTGGAGGATATTCTCAGTCTATGCCTGAGGTGTGGTGGAGCCAGCTCCCAGGAGTGGGAACTGGGGGATGAATAGCCCATCTTTCTGGCCCTCAGTGGAACACTTTGGGGGGAGGGTCCCAGTGGGATTATGTCCTAGTTGCCTGCAGCAGTGATCCACTCATGAATGCTCCTTTTTGGCCATTCCCTTTTGTGTCTCCCTTTGCCATCCCTTACTGGGCCTTCTTGGCATCAGCTCACAAGTAAATGACTTCCCACCGAACTCTTGTCTCTGAAGCTCCTTTTAGGGAAACCCAAACTGAGACAGTTCTCATGACTGTTCTTTAGATGCTGAGCTACAAAGCCATGTCAACAGCCAGTGTTTCCAAAGACTGTGAAGTTGGACTTACCAACGCAGTGTCACACTAGGTTGCAGAACAATTAGAGCATGAGAGAGAACTTGGCATTTCTAACTCCCAGTTTGAGGTCTTCGCTAGAAGATGGTGGTGAGAAATTATCTGTAACATTGCCCTGACTTCTTTGCTGGTTGCCAGTAAGAAAGATGATCAACCTTGATGGTCAGAGATACTAGAACTCAAGGTGATAAATTTATGTTCAGAGAGTGTTACTGTCAACATTGACAGAGCCTGGAGTAGATGGGGAAGGGAAAGGATGACACAAGGCTCTCACTTGGAGCAGCCCTCCATCTCAAAGGGGACACAGGACCTTATCCAAGAAAAGTCCCCTAACAATACTGTAGTCAGTTGAGGCCACGACGAGCCTGCTGTGGGAGACTCAGGTGGTGGCCAAGGGAAATCTCATGGCAGAGTCAATCTTTAATTGAGCCTTGAAGGAAGGTCAAGAACCTGATAGTGGAAACAGCTTATCTGACAGATTTAATGAAACTATTAAGTGCAAGACCTGTGTATAGTCACACATAACAGTGACCTGCAGGCTCCAGGCAGACCTACCTTCTTTGGTAACTTTGAATTTTCAAAGAAATGGAGTCAATGTTAAGATGTCAAAAGATTTTTCTGTAACCTTCTACCTCTTGTTAAACTACAAGAAGAACTGTTTTTCCCGCATGGAGTAAGGGGCTGATAATGAACAGAGAGCACTTGGGTGGGCGTGTGCCTTTTCGTGTGCCACACTTCCCCCTGCCCGATTGACCCTGGCTCTTAGGCCACAGCTCGGGTGTCGTTTAATCATTGGGTATACACAGTTTTCTTTTGTTTCTCCAAAAGAGAGAGCAACATCTCTAAAAGCATGTCCTTATTTAAAATGAAAAAAAGAAAGTCATTTGAGTCTGCAGATGAGCAATTTGTTTTTTTTCCCCAGGGGAGAAGTACAGTAATACATATTGAGCAGGAACTAATTGTCAGCCATTGAGCTAACAGATTTACAGACACGACTAGCCATTTTACAGACAAAAAAGCAAAATGAGAACGTCTTAGTCAAGGTCTTAAGAGAAGCATGGTCGGTGAACACTCAAACCCTGACTCTTCCCATTGAGCCTGGGATTTCCTTGACCTTGACCTTCTTCCTGGGTGTTTGGATTTCATGATGTGGATGTACTAAGTAACCCCTGTCACCACATTTGGGTATAGGAAAGGGATGAGGGTAGAGAAGGGAGAAGAAAGGTGATGTACCAGAAAGTAGGACTTTATTATTACCAAAGAAATTTGAAGCCGACTTCCCAGGACCAGTGTGTCTGCCCACCCATGCCAGGACAAAGGACCCTCAGGTATGGCAGGTGGGGAAGCACACTCTGTCACTGAGTGTGATAGATGGGCCAGTTTCACGGCTGGGGCCTCTGGGTGATGAAAAGAAACCCATGTCATGGAAGGTCATGGGCGAGTTCATTTTTATAGCTTTCTTCCAGAACAGAACGCCAAACCACAAAAAATCTAGTCTTGAACAGGTAGTGCCTGGGGCATGGTCTGGGGGCAGCTTTCTGTCTAAAGTTTCTGGCTTAACTGTCTTTGTATGTGACGGCTGTCCAGGTGTGCAAAGCTTTATGATGTCCAGAATCTGACCAAGGTTGCCTGGGTTCAAATCCCCGCTCCACACTTACCAGCCGCATGGACTTTGCACTTGTTTCTTGGTTAACTGTCTCCACCTGATAGGAGATGAAATGAAGTGATGAACACCCAGGGAGCATTTAGTACTAACCTGGCACACAGTAAATGGTTTACACGTGTTAGCTCAGCGAAGGGTTCTGCCCCTTTCCAGATGACTCAGTAAGCATTCTGCACGGAACCTCTGTTTTTCCTGCCTTTGCCAGTCCTTGGCTCCCCGGCCAGCATATTTAAACCAACATGTGAAAGGGGCATCCGTGTACAGGACTAGTGCTCTGGGGTTCACCAGCCTCCTCAGTCTTCCTGATAGTCATGAATTTTCAGATGCCGATTTGCTTGTGTCAGTCCCCACCTAGACCAGGATGCAGGGTGTGGCCACGCTGCACATTTCAGCTCTGTCCACTAGATGGCGCTGAGACTTTACCGAGGGGCATTAGATCCGGGATTGAAAAAAAAAGTATGGCTTCCACCACCCAGACCCTGGGACTAGGGTGGGTGCCTCCTGGTATGCTCCCTGGCAATGCAGCTTATCACTGACTGCCAGAAATGAGGCCTCAGGGTGGATTCTCCAAGTGGAGGAAAGGAAAGGACAGACAGAAAGTGGGCATGGCTCAGGCAGCCTAAGGGCTCCATCTCCCTGTCCTCTCCATTTTCTTTCTGCCGCGTGGCTGGCCCAGGAATTTGAATTGATGGGACCTGAGGCAGCCCATCCTCTGCCCTGTCACCTCTGCCTGGGTCTCACATCCGAGGCCTCGTCTCTGCCTGTCACTCTGTGCTGGTCCAGGCTCTGGTCACTCTCTGCCACGCTCTCCTCCTGGTTTTATTAGCTCCCTTCCAGTTTCCCTACCCATCTTTGCCGTGTAGTCCATCTTTCATGAGCCTTTCTGCTACTCCGTCAGTCACCCTTGGAGCTCTCCAAGATCTACCCCTGCCCTTGTCCTCACTATTCACTGCACTCAAGGCATCCTCAGGCACACTCCTCCTTCCCTCTCTGTGCTTTTGTTTCTCCAGTTTCTTTTTCCGCATCTCTGCATGTTCAAATCTTATTCTTGCCCCTGGGTCACCCGGAAGTGATTGCTTCCTCTTCAGAACCCTCACTGCACCACTCCTATGGCTCTGGGTCCTTTCATTTGTTCATTCATTCCAATGTTCACGAGCACCTACTGTGTGCTTCAAGGTTCTGGAAATATGATGATGAACCATACCAACATTGGCCCTCCTGGAGCTTAGGTTCCAGTTGGTGAGATAGGCCTAAAGGTAAACAGAGTGTAAATCAAACAATGACAGACTGCAGCGAGGGCAGTGAATGGAACCGATGGGTGTGGTGGGAGAGTGCAGTTGTGGGGCATGGGCTGGGGCGGCTTCTCTGAGCAAGGTGACGTTTCAACTGGGAAAGGGCTCTTTCAAGGCTGAGAAAGAGCCAGCTTTGCCAAGGGCAGGTGGGGTGGGAGCGGGCTGTTCCTGGCAGAGGAGACAGGTGGGACCCTAAGGGGGCAAGAGACGGGGCGGGCGGAGAAACTGAGAGGAGGCTGGAGCCAGTGTCTGAGCCCAGGGGGTGCCAGAGCACCAAGAGGGAAGCCATTGAGGGAAAGAAGTCATCAAGGTTTACGCTGCTGCTTTTTTTTTTTTTAGATTAGAAAATATAGTTTATTTAGAAACTAAGAGAGAGGGAGAGAGAGAGAGAGAGAGAGAGAGAGAGAGAGAGAGAGAGAGAGAGAGAGAGTTTGAGATTGATTCATCTTCCCAAGGTAGGGAAGGGGGTCAAAGCTTAGGAAAACACAACAGCCATAGCCCAATGAAGACATGGTCTAACCAGTGCTTAACAAAAACAATGGCCAGTTTATGCTTCTTAAAGAGCATTTTTTTTTTTTTTTTTTTTTGCTGACCTGTGTACAGCGGCCTGTGGGGGGCAGGGAAAGAAAGAAAATCACAGTCCAGAGAGAGAAATGAGTAGGTTTAAGTATTCTGGAGACCGATGGGCAGGTTTTCTCTGTGGCACAGGGATGGGGTTAGAAGGTCAAGGTGGATGTGGGTTGGGGGCGGCTGCCTCCTTGAGCATGGTAAGAGAGGGCTTCTGAGGTCACCTGCAGTTTGAGAGGCAAAGCCAGGTGGGATTGGGCCGCCAGTTCCAGTGTGGCCCAGGAGGGGCAGGATGAGACGACAATTGGATTTGACATTTTGTGAATGGACTCAAAACTCCTCGAGGGTGAGAACTGTGCTTGATTCATCACCGTGTCCCTAAAAAGCATTTCCTGGGACATGGGGAAGGGGCCTCTCTGACAATACAAGCCCAAGGGCTTAATGCTGTTGGAGCTATGGGTGCAGTGGGACTGGGGCAGGCCTCCTTGGCGAGCGCCACTCACTCTTGGGGTACCAAAGAATGCCTGCAGGCATTGCTTTTCTCCTTCGCCCTCCATTGCTGTGTCCAGGGAACTCCAAGTCCACTTGGTCCTCGAGGGTGTTGCCTGGGCAGTGAGCTCAGGGTCCCTCTGATTCCTTTTTAGGGACCCGGATGCCTCTGCACCTATGAGAAGGGGAATGCTGCTGATTCCAGGTCGGACAGTATAGAGGCCCACTTCCTTGCCCCCGGGGAAAGCGGGTGCCTTCCAAAACACCACCCCGATGCCCAAACCACCAGATCAGAATCTGCCTCCTAACAAAGACTTTGCCAGCCTTAACCAGACTTCCTCCTGATAAGGCTGCCATGTTAAGTCTCATTGCTCATTTGCGATATACATGTCACGCCCTGGTGAAAATGAGATCAACAGAGCAACCTGGGGAGGGGCGGCAGGGAGAACGTGTCACTCTGCGTCTGGGATCTGTGGGAGGGCAGGAAATTGCTGGGGAGTGGGGAGGGGAGAAGCTGGGGCCGGAGGCCAGTGTCCTGCGCGGCACAGTTTTGCCTCGGCAGAGCTTTGGCGGGCGCCTGCCCGGGAACCTCAGCCTTCCCGAACTCGGTGGAAGCGAAGCGGCCCCGAAGCGGAAGGCTTCCGGTGGAGGGCGTTGAGACCACCGGCTGCTCCTTCCACTAGAGGGCGCCAGCACCCCGCAATCCAGCTCGGAGTTGCCGTGCTGGCTCCAAAGGCCGCTGAGAGTGGGAGAGGTGTGCAGTGGATGGTGGGCTGGGGACCTCGAAAGTATGGTACACCTGGCATCTCCGTCTTGCTCCCCTGAGCCTCCTTCTCCCCTCTGCTTCACCAATGCGGCTGCTGTTCCCTTGAGCGTCTCATAGGCAAGCTCGCTCTGGCCCACCAAGGTCAGTGAGGGCCCGTGTTGCGGTACCTCCGGGGGCTTCGGGCCGCGGAGGTGAGCACCAGACGGACCCTCCCGCTCCCTGTGCTGGTCCAAGTGTGGTATCTGCGCCTGCCTGCCCGGGAGCCTGCAGGTCCTTATGGCCTCCTCCCTGGAGGATTTTTTCTTTTTTGGTTAGGGGCGTGGTGGGGGTGGTGGGAGAGTTAGAGAGGGTTGGGGGCGTTGGGGAAGAAGACTTGTCTTGGCGTGGTCCTCCTTTCCCCTGTCCTCTTGAGGTTTGCCGGATCTGGCACTCTGAAGGAGCTCCTGAAATCCACCGGGCCTGTGTGCCTGCCGGGTGTTGGCCCTGGCGAGCGGCTGAACAGGGTGGGGGTGGGGTCAGGGGCAGTGAGCAGCTTGTGGCAGACCAGCTCAGGAGCAGGGCGGGAAGGCTGGGGGCCCCCGAGTGGGGGACGGGAGCGCTGGGGAAGAAGTGGCGAAAGGGAAGGGAGGTGAGCTCGTCTTGGAAGCTTGGGGAGGATTCGGAGGGGCAGAGAGGAGCCACTTTGGAGAAGGGTTTGGCCCAGGAGCCACCCGCGCTGCCCCTGTTCCAGAACCAAGAAACCTGCTCATGATGCTGGCTCTGCTCCTTGCTTCCAGAGCCCTCTCCTCTAGCGTGGCCTGGGCCAGGAACTGAGGGGGGATGTTCTCTTTATTCCACCCTGGCCTTCAGCTCTGCTATCACCGGCCAAGTTCTCTGGAGAGGCCCGAGGGACTGACTGTCCAATCCCTCAACAGCTGTGCCCCTCTGTGCAGATGCTGTCCAGACGCAGCCTCGGGCTGGGCCTTTTCCTCTGGGTCCCGGGCCGAGGACCCTGCGCTGCTGGGGCCTGTGTGGGCCCACGGGCTCTGTGAAGGTCTCGACATGCGCAGGTGTCAGTTCTGCAGAGGTTGCGATAGGTGTGGTTGCCATTGCCAGCATCTCTGAACATTGCTCACCCAGGTATGGGGCTGCCCAGAGATCGGTGTGGGTGTTCAACTTTCCTAACGTGGGCTGCAGGCAGGCTGGACTGTTTGTAAAACCACACTGGCCAAGCTGAATTTTCTCCTGCCAGCAGACAAAGCTGCTGTTCTGGCAGCCAAAGGACGTTCCCGACCTGTGGGCTCCCGCAGCCAAGTCTGTCTGAAAATGACCCTCACTGGGCTAGCTGTGTAGTGGGCTTGTCTGAAATGTGAGTCTGTTTGTTCCTAAATGCCATTCTATCACCACGAGTGCTGTTGTGATGACTCCGTGCAGAGTCTGTGTGGAACATGAGGGAATCTGATGGAGGAGGGAGCCAGTGGACTGGACATGGCAGTGCCTTTGAAACTGAGGCCATGGGAAGGCTTTGGGCTGGGTGTTTGGGCAGTTCTCTTTAGTGCAGGCCTTACCCCCAAGCTATGTTGTGCCACGGAGGCAGGTTCACCCCAAACTGGGAGACTGTAGTCAATGGCCAGATTTCCACCCATTCTGTATCAGAGTGTGACCATAAGTAAGTGTCATTTAGAGAGGAGAAGAGGCTAAGAGAGGCTGAGGTTCTTGCCCAAGGCCACACAGCAAACAGAGGCAGGATAAGGCTCAGAAGGCAGATTTCTATGTTAAAATCTTCAGAATTCTTTCTGCAAAACGGGACCCTGAAAAGCTGAGGGTCCAGAGTTTGTTCATTCGTTGGTCAAATGATATTTGCTGAGTGCTCGGAGTTTACGGAAGGGCTGTGAGTCCAGGCAAAGTGTCAGGGTGATTCTGAGGAGAGGCCCACTTCCATCAAGCCTTCCTGGAGGAAGCAGAACATGACTGGGCCCTATAGGAGGATAATTCATTAATTTGACTCTCTCTTGAGAATATTCTCAGAGAAGCAGAGAGTAAAAATAAGTAAACAAACAAATAACAGAAATACTGACAGTGCCGGACCTTTGGATGGACACTAGTCCTGGCAAGGTGGAGACCCTTACCCCTGGGGAGACCAAGGCTCGGGGACAGCTGGGGATACTTGGGTGGCCCCAGGTGGCCAGTGGTGGAGCCAGGAGTCTGCTGGGCAGAGTTTTTCTTTTTTAAAAATTCCTGTTCATCATGGAAAATTCCAAATACGCACAAAAGTGGAGAGAACAGTACGATGAAATCCCACGCTCTGTCATCTGGCTTCAACAACTGCCAGCTCAGGGCCAGTTTCATTCCATCTGACCCTCCCCACCCCACACCACTGGATTCTTTCAAAGAAAACCTCTGACATATCATTTCACCCATAAATATTTCAGCAGGCAGCTCTAAAAGATAATGACCCCTTAAAAAAGCATAATCATAATCTCATTATTACACCTAAAAACATCAACAGTCCTTCCAGTCAGTGTTCAAGGACTTCATTTTTTTAACAGTGAGGTTTTTCAAGTCAGGATCCAGATTAGATGCTATGTTGCAGCAGTTCAGTCTTTTAAATTTCTTTTGAGCTGCAGTTTCTCTTTCCTTCTTTTTTTTCCTTGCAATGTATTTGCTAAGAAATCTGATTGTCTCTTTGGGGTTTGTGCCCTGGGGCCCTGTTTAGCATGTTCCTCTGTCCCCAGTATTTCCTGTAACCTGGAACTTGAATCTGAAGGTTTGAGAAGATTCAGGTTTGAGTTTTTGTAGCACCAGAATTCTTGAAGCACAACTTGAAAGACAACCTGCTGAGCAGTGTGGTGCATCTAAATGCCCATGCCCTGTGTGTGTGTGTGTGTGTGTGTGTGTGTGTGTGTGTGTTCAGTGCATGTGCTTATGGGCTTTTCTCTTCCTGTGGCAACTTCCCAGAACCCACAGTTCTCCACTCTCCAGTGGCCATAAGCTCCTCTCAGGGTTACAGAAACCCATCAAAGCTGCTTGTCAGATAGCAAAGGGCAAATACAAAGAGTTCCCCTTTGTTGAAGCTAGTTCACAAGAATGCTGCCTCCAAGAAGCCTTCAGTAGGGACAGAATTCCTTTTTAATGTCTGCACTTCAGTTTCTTCTTGCTGCCTTCTTCTCTTGCCCACAGTTTGATTGGGGTCAAAGATAGATCTTCCTATCAGTACCCTTAAGAGGTCTGAGTAAGACGTAAACCTTGGCTTCTAGGCCCTGCAGTCTGATAGGGCAGACTGACTTGGAAGCTGCAACAACAATTCACACACGTGCCAGCCAGAGGTCTCCTGCGGATGCACTGGAAAGAGAAGGACCCTGGAGGAGGGTTTGGGAATATGGGTCAACTCTCTGCCTCTCTGGCTGGAGGGAAACCACCACTGACCAAACCAGAGACTGAGCCTGGAGGTGTCAGCTGCAAAATGGAGAAAGAGGCCATGTACTCAACTTCTCAGATGGCTGCCCTGGCCCAGAGATGTCTGCCCTGAGCCATCCTTCAGTGCACAGGTATTGTCTGAGTACCTCGTCTATGCTGGGGGAAAGGGGGATTTGTCGCGTACCCTCAGAGTCTGTGGTGTCCAAGTAACTGAGAGACAATCTTGATGCCTCTTCTTTATCCTTTGCGTTCATCCATGGCCATCTTGTCCACCTGACCTCCAAAACAGATTTCAAATCCACCCCTTCTCTTCATCACCCCCAGCCCAAACCTGGCGTTGTCATCTCCTCCTGCCCCTCATTGGCTCCTGCTTTCTCTCTTTCTCACGCAACTCCATTCCTCACACTGTAGAGTTCAATTTTTGAAACATTAATCTCATTATACACATTCCTTGCCTAAAATCCTATAGTGGATTGAATAGTGTATTCCCCCAAATTCATGTCTACCCAGAACCTCAGAATGTGACCTTATTTGGGATGAAGAGTCTTTGCCGTTGTAATTAAGTTCAGATGAGGTCAGACTGGGTTAGGGCAGGCCTTAAATCCCATGGCTGGTGTCCTTTTAGGAGGAGGAGAGAGCATAGCAAGGCATCAGAGAGAGGAAGGTCACAAAGACAGAGACAGAGATTGAAGTGCCTATAAGTCAGAGAATGCCAGGGATTGTGGGCGACCATTAACAGTTAGGAAGAGGCACAGAAAGATTCCGTCCTAGAGCATTTGGGGGAGTATGTCCATGCCAACACCTTGGTTTCAGACTTTTACCCTTCAGAACTGTGAGAGAATACATTTCTGTTGTTTTCAGCCACTTAGTTCAGGCTACTTTGTTATGGCAGCCCTAGAAATCTAATAAAACCTTTAATAAATGGCATTCTCCGTTATACCTAGAATGAAGTCCAAAGCCAATCCCATGGCCCGTCAGGCCTGCATGGTCTGGCCCCTTCCATCCTTTGCCCCTGCCTGTGCCCTGCCCACGTTTCGTGTCCTCCTCCTCCTCATCCATCACCCCACAGGTTTCACTTTACATGTCAGAACCCCAGAGAGGACTTTCTCGACACTCCACCTTCCCCTCCCCGGCTCTCATCACAAACTGGCCCTTCTGTGAGTCTCTCTCACATTCATCCTTCATAACTCTTATTACAAGTTATGACTTTTAATAAATTGTGAGTCCACCTTCCTTACCAGATCTGGGCTTTTTGTGGACAAGTATTTCTGTCGTCCTGTTTTTCCCATAGCCACAGCTTTTCATACCATGTCTGGTAAATAGTAGGTGCTTAATGAATATCTGTTAAATAAAGGAACCAACATACACACAAGTAAAAATATTTCATGGGACAAGGCCGTACAGAGGATCAAACACAGATTGGTGGGGCACAGAGAAGAGGGGTAAGACCAGAAATGATGCCATCCCCCGTCCCTGGGGGTGAGATGTGTTGATGAGGGAAGGTCAGTGCCAGCTCCCTAGATCTCACTGTAAACTGGGGAGTGCTCATCACTAACGGCCAGACTCCTCTACCAAACGGTCAGAACTTGACTCTGCTTGCCAGCAAGGGGGCCCTGAGTTTGGGCAGGAAAGGCCTTTCAGCTCTCTCTCTATGCTGTGATTTATGAAACAGGGCAAGCCATTGTGATTTACAAGAGTCAGTGACCCTTTGGGCCACAACTGTGATGAACAACATCACCCAGCAGGGGAATTCACTGCCCAGGCACGATGCCAGGTGTCAGGTTGAGAAAGGCCTCAGGGAGCATCTGCTCCAAGTCCAAGTTTACAGACGGTTCCACCGAGGCACCTAGAGGCAGGACAGAGGACAGAGCTGGCCAGGTAGGGGGTGGTGGGGGCTGAAGGTGCAGTAGGAAGCAGCAGGGACCCACACAGCAGGCACTACCAGTGGGCCCTGCAAGGAGTTGGAATTTTATTCCAAAGGCAGTGGAAAGCCCTGGATAGTTTCAAGCAGGGAATGGAAAAAGCTGAGTGACTTTCATCCTTAAAAGTGTCCCTCTTTTGAAAGCTGCTTTGTAAAATAAGGACTTCCTGGGAAATGAGGGTTGCAGCAAGGGCCAGTCATGGAGCTGCACTCAGCAGCTGGGCAGGTGACAGCAGGTCTGCACTGTAGTGGTGTCAGGGGTGGTGAGGAATCTGAGACATGGTAGAGAGTAAGGCCACAGTTTTTGCTCAAACTGTCACCAGGTTTTCTAGCTGAGCAGGTGAGCAGGGAGGGGAGATTCCAATGCCACAGTGGGTGGTGCAGGTCACAAAAAGGGTCGGCAGAGCCTAAGGCACTCAAGCCATCCATGGCTGTTCACTGCTTTGGTCAGCCTTAATTAAGCACCAACTGCATACTCAGCACAAAGCTGCATTGTAGGGTTCCACTTGGATGGCGTGGACAGTCTAATGAGGAGTCAGGATAGGTATATGAGGCTACACGCCTCCTCTCTGTCGCTATCCCTCACCCACCCCCAAGTTCATCTCTGGTTCCCAGACATCACAGAATCAAGAGGGCGGCAAGGGCAGAAGCGGAGGCTGCAGAAACAGCAGTGACCTATCCAGCGCTGGCTAAGTTGTTGAAAAAGCCAGAAACTTTTTAAAAGTTTAACTTTTAAATAAAATAGCACTGTCACCTTTATGAGCTTTAAGTAAAAGCTGAGCCAGATGAAGCTATTTAAATGTCAGTCTGCCGGAGAGCATAAGGTGAGGTTCTCTGCTTGGTTTTTGCTGTTTTTTCCTGAGAGGAAAGGCCTAGGGAGAGGCAGGGACAGCCCAAGGAGACATAGATCCAGTCCTGTGCTGCCACAAGGGAATGCCTGCGGTGGAAGTCACATGAGTCTCCCTGGCCAGCTCTGTCCTCTTGAGGGTAGGAGCCTTGTATGATATTGCCAACTGTATCTCCAGTCTCCAGTTGTTGAACAACAAAAAAAATCATGATATTGTCCAGTACTTTCTGAGGACTAATATAGTAATTGCAGATGACTGGTCAGATTGGTATCCTTGGCTTATCTTTCCTTGGCCTGTTTGTCACAAATACATGTACACATACCCTGGACCAGACAGATGGATGAGTGTCACTTGTGTATTTCTGTCAGTTCTTGCTCATACAGTCACACCTGGGCACAGGCTCTTTTATTTATCTCCCAACCATGTTGGCCTCCTGGATAACTTTTAGAGTATGAATGGACAGGCTACAAATGATAAAAAATGGATAAACTTTTCCCTCACAGGGTGGAGGATAGATAAGCAACTGGTTTCTAGAAGAAGGAACACTGAACCAGTCGTCTGTTCTAGTTTTGATGCCACACACTTATTATGAATGGCCACAGTTTGTTTGGAAGTAGGTAGAATATAAGCTATAATTACCACGATAGCATACTCTTTCTGGGACTCAATGTCTTCACATAGAACATGATTTCCAAACAGTACTAAATTGCTGCTTCATGATTTCCTGGGGTTCTTGTTCAAGCTGAATTTCCTGTGTGAAGCTGGAAGATTCCAACTCACAGCTGGACCCACCAAACTATCTCCCATATCTCATATTCTTGAGGCTAATTTCTGGTTCAAGTGCTTCTACAAGTATTTGCTCTGTGTCCTTGGACAGGATGCCTCACGTCTCTGAGCCCCAGTCTCTTAATCTGTGTCAGGACTGTGTTTTAAAAATCTTAACTGATGATTGCCATTTTTGCTTTCTCTTCTCTCCTAGAGCCCTTCCTTTTGTTCAGCTGTACGAGCCATGTTTTCCTCCTTATCCCTGCCCTGTGTTGGCAGAAGAGTGATGAGAAAGGAGCTCTCTTGCTGGCTTTTGATAGGGTCTAGGCTTTTTCAATAGCCTAGACCCTTAGCAGAACAGAAAGGACTCATATCTAAGGAAAATTACTTAGAAGGAGACAAGGCGCACATGGGTGAAACCTTCTTGCCATCCCTATCTCTGATCAGAAAGAGATTCTTAGGACTGGGGGCAGGGGTGCAGGTTGGGGAGAAGCAGGGAAGATGTAGACATGAAAAGACTCCAGGAAGGAATCTCCAGATGGTGACGTGGAGAAGTAGCAGCATTCCCAACTGTGTCTGTAGGGGCTGAGGACGGAGGAGACTGCTTTCCAGGGAGGCAGCAGGACCTCAGAAAAAATGGTTTCTGAATGAGGCCTGCTAAAGCATGCCTGGGATAGCCTCAGTTTATTTCCAACCTAAAGTGAAAAAGGCACAGAAAATGATTCCAGAGGGTCCACGAGGCCAAAAAGGGCCTCAGGGACTGGAATAGGGGTGGCTAGACAGTAACCTTCATGGGCATAGGTTGTCAAAGTCTTTTGGCCTTTTTTCCCCCACTGCCGCCAAACCTGGGCATTGCATTTGCCTTCCTGAACTTTCTGGGCAACCTCATCAGAGGGTCAGAGTGGACCTGAATTGGCTGATGTAATTCCACCACCCCAATCAGACAAAGAAGGGCATTTTCACTCGTGGTTGATAATTGTTTGTATGTGATAGAGGGCAGGACATATGTGAGGCTGGGCTTGAACTTGGGGACAAAGGGGGTTTTGAACGGAGGAGAAAGTTGGTTTGAAATAAAAAAGCAGAGGTGGAGGAGTGAGGGAGGGAGAGAGAGGGAGAGGGAAAGAGACAAGGAGGGAGAGGGGGAGGGAGAGGGAGAGGAGGAGGGAGGGGGAGAGACAGAGAGGGAGAGGGGGAGAGAGAGAGAGAGGGAGAGAGAGAGAGAGAGAGAGAGAGAGAGACAGAGACAGAGACTGAGACAGAGACTGAGACAGAGACAGGGAGGGAGGGAGAGAGAGATCTTGAAATCAATCCCCAGCCGCCAGCAGCCCAGCTAGTGGGCATCAGATGGAAAACAATGATCTACAGATCAGGTTCTGTTAACAAGGCTGATGGCAACCATGAGCGAGACGCCACCTGCAGCTGACTTTGCGGAAAATCTGGCCCCAGAACAAGGGCTTCAAGTAATCCATCTCGGGAGCCACTGAGCCATGAATTTGTTAAATAGCATCCACTGGAGACCTGCTTAGCTCATGCTCAGCTGTAAGTGATAGTGGAGTCTCTGTGACTGGAAGGCCAGATGGCGTGAATTGTAGTGGTGGACCGGGGTCCCTTTGCAGAAAACGCACCGTAGCAGATGCCTGGCTTTGCAGCTCTTGGGTCAGCTGATCTCATGTTGCTGGCACTCCCCTCAGTAGAGAGGGGCATCTGTTTATTCTGTGTGTGCCGTTTCCTTCCTTCCAGCATCCACCTTCCTCTGACCGGCATCTGCCCTTTGCTTCCATGGGGCCTGGTGTTTCTGCTCACCTCCACCTGCTAGGATTAGGCTGGCCCTGATCAGGAATTGAGGCTGTTGTGACAGGAAGGGGTAGACAGTGTAGCATGGTGGATGTGAGAGCTCTGGGCTCAAGTGGACTGGGCCCTAAACCTGTCTCCACTCTTAAATAGACTATTGGCAAGTAGCTCAAACTACTTTCAACCTCAGTTTTCTCCTCTGTCAAATGGAGGTACCTACCTCAAAGAATGGTTTTGAGGATTTAATAGGTAATGTGAAGAGTACTTATGCAGTACCTAGCACCTAGTATCCAGTGCCTGCTCAGTGAGGTAGCTTCAAGATGACAATCATCTTGTGGGTCTTGCATAATAACCCTTGTCATAGTAACAGCCCCCGGAGCATGGGAACAACCCTGAGGGGACAAGGAGCCCAGTGCTCAGCTATCTGGGTGGGGGCCGTAACTCTCCCAGACCCTAGTGATCTTGTCTTTTAAGTCTGATTTTCTCACTCCTCCTAGAATATGCTTCCCTTTCCTCCTCCCAGCTGCACGTGATGGTGGAAGCTGACTCCACCCAGGCAAAATTGTATTAGAGGTTTCCATTTCCTGAAACCCTGCCTGTTGGAGATAGCCTGTTTCCAATTACTGTACCTACCCAGAATTAGATGAGAATAAACCAAAAAAATGGCTTTCAAGGGAGCCACTGGCACTACAGGACTGGCTTTGATTCTAACCTCCTTATTAATAGTAAACATTTTGGTGATGGGCTTTTGGCCACATTCTCAACCAGCATCTTTTCCTCTTGAACACTTCTCTCGAGAGTCAGTGTGGGGCAGAAAGGTTGAAGTTCAAATCTTCAACTATGCTTGAAAGCTTGGCTCTTCCCTCTGTGCCTCGGTTTCCTCATCTACAAAATGAGAGGGTTGGACCCTATGATCGCTGAGGTTCCTTTTGCTGCTTTATTGTACTTGAAAACTTACAGAAAAAAACCACCAAGATCTACAGTAAGCAGCTCAGAGAGGCGGTGACCAATCGATACACTTTAGTTGTAAGAATTACTTCTCTGAGAATGAACCTTTAGTGATTGACAATGCTCTGTGACCCTTTAGGAAGGAGAGTGTGAGAAATAACTCTCTGGGTTGACAGTTTTTATAAGAATATATTTTTATTCCAAGGGTGTTCTGGATTGGATGTAATCATTTCTCCTCTCCTCTCCTCTCCTCTCCTGTCCTCTCTCCTCTTCTCTCCTCTCTCCTCTCCTCCCTCCCTCCCTTTCTTCCTTCTTTCTTTTCTTCGAGTCAGGGTCTCACTCTGTCACCCAGGCTGGAGTGCAGTGGCATAACCATGGCTCACCACAGCCTTGACCTTCTGGGCTCAGACAAATCCTTCTGCCTCAGCCTCCCAAGTAGCTGGGACTACAGGCATGTGCTACCACACCCAGCTAATTTTTTGTAGAGACGAAATCTTGCTGTGCTGCCCAGGCTGATCTTGAATTCCTGAGCTCAAGTAATCTTCGCACCTTGGCCTCTCTTAAGTATTGGGATTGTAGGCATGAGCCATTGTATCTAGCCCATGTCTTTCTAAGTACATAGTCCTTGACCTTGGCTTCTGCTTGGAGTTAACTCAGGAGCTTTTCAAAATTTTGATGCCTAGGCCACAACTTGAAACAATTTATGGGAATTTATGGGAGTGAGGTGAGGCATCCTTTGTAAAAACTGCCCGTGTGACTTCGATGTGCGGATGTGGTGGAGAATCACAGCTCTAGAACAGTGCATCTCAAACCTTCATGGGCAGATACATCTTGGGGGGCTTGTGAAAATGCAGATTCTGATTTGGGAGGGCTGCAGTGGGACCCAAGACTCAGCGTATCTAACAAGCTCCCAGGTGATGCTACTGGTTTCCAGATCATACTGTATGGCAAGACCTGGAAGGCCCAGCCGTCTGGCTCTGCTGTCAGAAACTACACGTCCACAAGAAAGTTAGGCTGTAGACTTTCGCCTGAAAACTACTATGCCCACCCTCACCAGCAGAATGAGACTGGGAAGTGTGGTGCCCAGTCAGCCTGAGAAGTTGACCTCTCCTCAGATGGATAGTCTTTAACTAAAATTTGTTCAACCTCTTTAGTGGGAATGGCATTGGTATTGGCAAGGATTTTTAAAAATTGTGACTCAACTATTGTAGATCCCTTGGGAAGAGTGGGCATTTGTCACTTTTGGAACTGGACAGCATCTGAAGCTCTTCCTTATGCTTTGGGGATGGCCCACTGTGCCCGTTTCAGCAGACAGCTCTCCTACCAGATGATATCTCTGCCTCATGGCAGCCTGGGAAGGGTGTTTGACCTTAGCGGAAGCAATTGGAGTTTGACCAGAGTATGTAAGTGCCTCAAAGGTGCAAGGACAGAGTTAATGCAGGCAGCAGTGGGTGTCTTCAAGTTCCCCAGAGTGGTGTTGATGATGGTGATCTATGTCCAGTGGTGGTAGTTGCTCTTAGCCATGCCCTAAAGCTTGACCTGGGCTGGAATTTAGGACACCCAGTTTTGACTGGTTTCAGGTGTCCCACTGACTTTGTGAACTATTCACTATCCTTCCAATAAATGTACTTCCTGCTTAACCAGTCTCGATTTCTGTCGTGTGAAATCAAGAATCTTGACTGGCGCATATCAGTCAGACAATTGCATTGTTGATAGATTAAATGAGATAATCCATATGTAGTTTAGAGTTCCACCCTAGCATTAGCTAGGTTAACCATGAGGAAGAGGAAAAGGAGGAGGAGGAGAAAGTACAGGAAGCAGCAGGAGAAGATGTGGGAGAAAGCAGGAGGAGAAAACAGAAAAGAAGCTGAGAGGGACAATTTTGAGGGAACTTCCTTTCAATAGTGTGGTCCAGAAGGCCCCTCTAAGAACATGCCATAAAAGTTGAACCTGAAAACGGAAGAGGAGCCAGTTACGTGAAGAGCACATTAAACAGAAGGAGCAGCATTTGCAGAAGCCCAGAGGAAGTGAGGTGGGTGCGTTCCAGGAATTGTTGGTGGGTCAGTGGGGTGGGGCTGTGGTTACTGAGGGGGCTGAGCAGGAGATGCAGCACAGAGGAAACAGGAGCTGGGTCATGATGGGCTTTCCAGGCCCTGGAGAGAAACCAGCATTTAACATTTAACACAAGAGCACTGGCAAAGCATTGCCAACCCTGATCACTACCCCCAGTTGTGGATTCTCTCTGTTGATATGTAAGCCTTGCCTGCCCTAACACTTCAGGAATTGGAGGTAGAGTCTTGGGAACTGGAATGGGCAGCCCCTCTGAAAACTTAGGACATAGGTGAAGTTTTTCTTGGGGTGGGGCTTCTACCTCCTTGGATGAGCCTCCCCTTAAGGGAGGCTCAAATGCTCATTACCTTTATCGACTGGGCTTTGGAAGTCTTTCTTAGGAAAACATCTCTAATAGCCAGTACAGGATAGACAGTGCTGTGGTATCTGATAGTCTCCAAGTCTCAGTGGATTAACCCAGCAGATGGGATTCCAGCAGCTCTTCAGGGCAGCTGTCCTCCATGTGGTAAACTCAGCAATTCTGACTGCTTTGCTTTCATGGTGCCACCATTTCTTCGTGAAGCTTCTTGGTCTCTGTGGCAAGAGAGGAGAAAGATGGAGGGTGAAGTTCCATATTTCAATGTTGGCCAAAGCTCATTAGGCAGGACTGGTCATATAACTTAACTTAAATGCAAGAGGGCTATGGAACACAGCAGGATGCACATAGGATATTTGGTGAGTGTGATCATCTCTGCCACATTTGATATCATTTATTTCTAAAATCTAGTTCAGTTGCTTACCTTAAGAGAAACTGGCTTTAAAAGCCAATACTTTATGCTTGTCATTCTATCTTGGTTCCACTTAACTCTATGAAGTACTAATATTATCTCCATTTACTATGAAGAAATGGAGACTTGAAGAGTGTATAACTTGGAACTTATAGTTGCAAGTATTAATAATTCAGTTCTTATTGACTTAGGCAAATAAAGAGAAGTTTATTCATGCAAGAAGAAATTTTAGGATTTCAGGCTCAGTTGGATCTAGGGTTTAATGATGTCATCAAGATTTAGTTGTATTCCCTTGGTTCTGTTTTCCATGGTGTTGCTGAACTTTCTTGGTGTGACAGCACCAGCAACCACATGTTTACAGCTTTTCAGTTTCAATTACTATAGACAGAAATCATTTTTTAAAAAAATATATCTCTTTGAGACTCTTCTACCAATTCTTTTGTATATATACCCAGAGGTGGAATTGCTAGAATATGTAGTAGATCTAATTTTAGTAGACAGATCTTTTCCTTCTCAAGTTTCCCAACTCAAATCCCAGGACTGAGTCTCTTTGGTCTAATGTGAGTCATGGGTCTTGCTGATTCACTTGCTCTGGTTGAGGGGGTGGGATAGGCTGTGTGGCTTCCTAGGCTACTTACCATGCCTCTAGAGTAGGGTCAGGTAGTTGGATACCTTCAACATGAAGGAAAATCACGATTCTGTTACCTGGAGAAAAGGAAATTGATGCTGCATAGACCAAGAAACAAGAAACCAAGAAAACATACAGCTACTTCAGTGAGTTTAAATAATGTGCATAATTTTTACAACATGACCAAAATAATGTGCGTGATTTTTTTTTTTTTTGAGTTGGAGTCTCACTCTGCTGCCCAGGCTGGAGTGCAGTGGCATGCTCATGGCCACCCTAGCATTGACCTGCTGGGCTCTGGTGATCCTTCCGCCTCAGCCTTCCAAGTAGCTGGAACTGCAGGTGCGCACCACCATGCCTGGCTAATTTTTGATTTATTGTAGAGATGAGGTCTCGCCAAGTTGCCCGGGCTGGTCTTGAACCCATGGGCTCAGGCAATCCACTTAGTTTGGCCTCCCAAAGTGCTGGGATTACAGGCTGAACCACCAAACCCGGCCTGTGCATGATTTTTAAGTGGCCATGATAGAATTTGCACCAGATTCGATTTGACTTCGTAGCCCCCGTTCTCCCGTTGTTGTCCAGAGCTGTGTGAATACTCTGCGGTAGGATTTCCCGGACATATGGTCAGCCTGAGCCCCTCTAGTGACAGGGAAGTGACTCCCTCTGCCCTGTCAACCTGCTTCACTGTGGCAGAGTGCTTGTGTGGAGTGAAGGGTGCTTTCTTCCTCGGAAGGGGAACACACTTCAGTCTAAATATTCCCTTTCCCAGGGATTATTATAGTCTAATCCTGGCTCTAGCCATGGCTTGTGAGGAAGGTCTCCCCATGATGAAGGAATTAGGGGCACTGGTGTGGAGGAGAGGGCACAGAGTGAGGGACTCTTTTTGATTCCTTGAGATTAACAGCAAGTCAGTGTCTCCTTATTGTGTCCTGGAGTGGGGAGCTCTGGGACTCCTTTGAAGCCCGACTGGAATGAGGAAGGCAGGGAGGGGTGAAGAGAAATAGAAGGTGGCCCTGCTTACACATACCCCCAACCCAGATAGCATCTTCTCCAACTTTGCTTCATGTGGCTTTGTCCATATGTTTATGGGACACATACGTCTCCTTCATGGAGATTCCTCCCCTCTTCTCAGATTTAAAATTCCTTTAGGACAGAGACTGTGGTTTCTGTTTCCAGAAAATCTTGTAGGTTGCTTTAAAGATGCCATTTCTGAAAGTTCCTTGGGCAGATAGGCCTAGAGGGGGAAAAACAGGACTGTACATGTGTGTATGTACATTGGTATGGGTGCATGTGTATTGTTTGTGCATGCACATATGTGTGTCTGTGTGTCTCAGTGTGAGTGTGTATGTTTGTATGTCTGTGTGTCTTGCCCTTCCAATGCTAATAACATTTTTGATTTTCCTTTTTAAAATGAAGGATAGAAAAATACAGCCCATATTTTCTTGGTTGCTCATGGCTGCCGATCCTGCCAGCTGCTGTCTCCTCAGGCCTGTGAACAGTACAGGAGCCACAGCTGCTTTCAGACGACTGAAGAAGGGGTCAGTGGCTTGTCACTCACTGGCTGAGAGCTCAGATCCTAAAATCTCTCCTCTTGCCACTTTTCCTGCAATGTCGGAAGAATGCACCTGTCTTACCTGTCTAGCTCCCAGGCCTCTCACCTTCCCACCTCCTTCCACATAGCTTCCTTCTCCACTTCATTTTTGAATATGTTTTTGGTTAAGATAGGAAAAAGGAGACAAGGAAACAATAGAAACCCACTCGAATTCTACCAAGCATGGATTTTTTTCTCCCTTCTTAATAATGTCAATTTCCTTCTCTGAAAAAAGAGGGGGCTGGACTGGGATATTTTGTAGATCCCTCTGCTTTTAAATTGATTACAGTCCCCTGTCCCCACTCTGCATGTGCAAATTTCTGGAACTTGGTGAAGAGATATGCCAGTTTCTAAAGCTGCTTCCAGCGTTAGTCCTCTGCGGTCTTGCAGATTAGTCAGGGAAACGGCAAGAGGGAAGAAGGACAGGAGTCTGAGGTGGGGTTGTGGCCCCACGAAGGCTGCTTCCCAAGGGACAGATTGAGTTCTTGAGCACCTGGGTAACTGGGGAAAATGTGTAACGGATCCTGCTGAATTTTGGTCCTTCTCATCATCAGCAGGGAGCCCCAGAGAGTCTAACTTACTTGGTCTGGAGTTTTGCTCCAAAATGTGCATTTCTAACTATACTCTAAGCTAATACAGGTAGTCCAGGAACCAAACTTTAAGAGACATATCCATAGGTTGAGGTTACTCAACACCATTAGCATTGACATTTGGGCTGCAAAATTAGTTGTGGGGTGCTTTCCTGTGCATTGTACGATGTTCAACAGCTTCCCTGGCCTCTGTCCACTAGCACTAGTAACTCCCTTTCCTCTAGTTGGTACAATTAAAAATGTCTCCAGACACTATTGATTGTGCCCTGGGGGATAAAATCGCCTTTCGTTGAGAACTGCTGCCATAGACAGTGCTTCTCCTTGGGACATGTAGTCATACATTTGATCAACACAGAAAGGGAGGGGATCGTGTCACCGTCGAGGGAAAGATACCCTCCAACTGAAGTCAGTCTGTACTGAAAGTGGCCAACCCATGTGTTGTTTTATCCTGGTGACAGCCTGTGGAAGGGAGGTGGATGTCCTTTGGAGTATTCCTCTGGAGGGACCATTATAGCACAAATAGACTTGCATGCTCATGGAGCAGGGAGGTCTGCCTACTTCTTCCAACTCAGAGATACCATTGGACACGATGAGCTCTTTTGTCATGTTGGAAGGCAACCGTCCCTTTATCAAGTGTATGAAGAACACTTGTATTCTGCCCAGCACTAATCTGAGTGTTTTGCATACATTATCATTTTTGATCTTCCCAGCAACTATATAACATGGCTCCTATTATTATCCCTATTAAACACAATGAGGACAATGAGTTAAATAATGTTTCTAAATGGTTGACCTGGGATTTAAGCTTGGACAATCTGATTCCAGAGACCACATTGCAAATCAGTGTGCTGTATACGTATGCATGCCTTCTCCCATTTTTTGAAAAATATAACTCAGTCTTGTCCAAACACCAAGGAAATATGATTTTAGATGAAAATGCATTATAATAAAAATTGAAGGATGCTTCTTAGAACTAAGCCTTCCTTACTGGGGACCAGGGCACCTCAGCCTGGGCAGATTTCTGCTCCCTGGGGAGCAGCATGGGAATGAAGTCCCACCCAGCATAATGGCCATTTTGTTTATGAGCCAGCCTGTTTGGAACGTTTTGGAGTGTCAGGGAGTGATGAGCAGCAGCGGGGGAGGTGAGGGGGAGGCGACTTGCAGCAGGACATTGAGTGGGGTTTAGGACATCTGCATACATCTGCCATCCCCAGTGGGTGGTTTTAGGCAAAGTTCTTTAGCTGTGAAGTTTTGCAAATGCCACCAAAAAACCCTTGTGGGATAATAGGCACTTTGGGTTGGATTAGTGCTGTGAAGAGTCCCGCTGTGCTTGGCGTTATTCCCTGAAGATTAGCAAGTAGGGAGAAATCGAAGGCATCATTTAGAATGGTTATTGCTTCTGCTAATGAGCATATTGAAATAGTAGTTAAAAACCCTTAATTCATATGTGGATTGGAAATAGGAAAGTTCAAGGAGGCATGGAGTGTCAGTGAACTGGAGATGCCTTGAAAGGTGGCAGCCGAACAGGGATGGATGTGTCAGGTTGATGTTCCTGTGGCTGAAGGTGCAGATAGTGTTGGAGAATCAGGAAGTGAGCGAAGCAGGTCCTGGGTGGGGCTGTGGGATGGGTTACAAAGGGCTACAAGAGTGAAGAGGGAGGCATCGGGTTCAGCCAGTGGAGGGGATAGTTGGCATGTTTAGAGGAATGTGGATGTGTTTGTCTCGTCAGTACATAAGGACAGTATGGTCAAAGCACAAACAGCTGTGTTCAAACAGCAACTCTGATGCTGAAGGGGCTTCAAGTGGATAGGATGGTGGCTGTGAAAAACAGAAAATTCTAAGTTGTGTGTCAATTAGGACCTTTCCAAGTAACAGAAGCCCAACTTAAGATGATTTGACTTAAACATACAAACGCACACACCCAGAAAACAAACAAAACAAGTGTGTGTGTGTGTGTGTGTGTGTGTGTGTGTGTGTGGTGTGTGTGTGTGTGTAGGGGAACATTTATTAATGTAATGAAAAATCCCCGAGGTAATTGGATTCAGGCATGGGTTTAGCCAGATGCTTGGATGATGTCAAAAAAACTTTGTTTCTTCTAGTCTTTTAGCTTCACTCATTTCTGTGGGCTACTTCTGTAGGCCCACAGAAACATTTGCATTATGGTGCCCAAGTATGCCCAACTTCAAGTCCTGCAGAAAGAGAAGGCATCTCTTGCTCAGTGGTCCATGCTGATTTGAGTCTCCTTGGCCAGTTGTGGGTTCTGTGCTTCCCCAAACTGAGGGTTTAGGTTAGATCCAGTCAAACAGCACAGCCTGAGAGTAAGGAAGGGGCCTCACTCAGCGGGGTAGAAACTTCATGGGCTCATGACGCATTTGATTGAACAACCTGATCTTTACTCTGTGTTGAACAATGATCTACAGCCAAGAACTTGCTGATCACACGGTGGTCACACAAGCTATTCCACACCACAGATTTCCTTTCTATTCTGTAATAGGCTTGGACAGGCAATTTGATTTTAATAATAGTCACATCCTAACTGGCAATTTTTGATTTTGAGGAACATAAACTCCAGGGTTGGGTTTACCAATCAATATCATGTGTCATAGAGATGAACATAAACCAACACTTTCATCCGCTTTTTTTAATGTGAAAGCTTCCTAAAGGGAGGTTGGGTTTCAGCATCTAAGTCTTCTATCACCCTACACAGTGGCTACTGGAGTTTCTGGTAATACACGCCAATTCACACAAACCTTAGGAACAGGAGCTTCTCTGTCCCATATTGCTATGTGCCCTCCCTGCTGTGAGGCCACCAGATAAGAAAGGTGAGGGAAAGTGGGTGAACAAACATCTTGTTTATTTAACAGTGATTTTAGACATCAAAAAGTCATAGGCATCATCATTAGCCATTGGGGAATTGCAAATAAAACCACAGTGAGACACTCCTTTATACCCACTAGCAGAGCTATAATAAAAAAGATGGATGATAACAAGTGTTGATAAGGGTGTAAAAAAATTGGGACCCTCACATACTGCTGGGAGGAATTCAAAATGGTGTTATACTTTGGAAAACAGACTTTCAGTTCCTCAAATGGCTAGACAAGAGTAATCAAAACAGCATGGTACTGACATAAAAACAAACACACAGACCAGTGGAACAGAATAGAAAGCTCCCTCCCCCCAAATAAATCTGCACGCATCTCTGGTCAACTGATCTTCAGCAAGAGTGCCAATAGCATAAAATGGGGGAAGGATAGTCTTTCAGGTAAATGGTGCTAAGAAAACTAGGTACTGGATATCCACATGCAGAATAAAAATGGACTCCTATCTCATACCACATACAAAAAAAAAAAAATCAGCTTGAAACAGCTTAAAGCCTTTTAAACATAAGAAAGACCTAGAACCATAAAACTGCTGGAAGAAGACATAGAAGAAAAGCTTCTTGACATTGGTCTGAACTGTGAATTTTTGGATATGAGTCCAAAAGCACAGGAAACAAAAGCAACAATAGACAAAGGGAATTATATCAAACTAAAAATCTTCTGCACAGCAAAGGAAGCAATCAGCAGAGTGAAAAGGCACCTATACAACGGGACAAAAGATTTGCAAACCATCTATATGATAAGGGATTAATATGCAAACGAAACAAACAAAAAAGGTGAAGCATAGATTTACTATGTGATCCACATAGTAAGCATAGATTTACTATGTGATTCCACTCCTAGGTGTATACCTAAGACAAATGAAAACATGTCTACACAAAAGACTTGTACATGAATGTTCATAACAACATGATTCATAATAACCAAAACTGGAAGCAACTCAATTGTCTATCATTTATGAATGGCTAAACAAATGTGGTTTAGTCATACAATAGAATAATTTAACAGTAAAAAGGAATGAAGTACTGATACGTGCTACAGCGTGGAAGAAACTTAAAGGCATTATGTGAAGTGAAAAACTTATCACAAAAGCCCACATATTTTATTTCCGTGAAATATTCAAAAGAGGCAAATTTATAGAAATAAAGTGGATTAGTCATTTCCATTGGCTGGGGAGAGGGGGAAATGGGGAGTGACTGCTTTATGTGTGGAGTTTCTCTTTCAGGTGATGAAAATGCTCTGAAATTAAATAGTGATGATGGTTGTACAACTCTGTGAATATACTAAAAACCATCAAGTGGAACAATTTAAGTGAGTGAATTGTATGGCATGTAAATTGTATCTCAATAGAATGAATTGTAAATTGTGCGTGTGTGTGTGTGCGTGTGTGTGTGTGTGTGTGAGAGAGAGAGAGAGAGAGAGAGAGAGAGAGAGAGAGAGAGAGAGAGCGCAAGCGCGTGCTGGCAAGCTGAATATCAGGCCAAGTGTGTTCAATCTACAGAATTTTCTGACGGGTATAGAATTGGCTCAGGAAAAAAAATTCAGCATTGAAATTACTTCATAAATAATAATGGTAGAATGTCCCTTTTCTCCCTAAGCTTATAGTTTTGATCCTGTGTTAGGCCCCCAATTCTTTATACTAATTCATTAATACTCCTGTTTTTGAGCAGAAAGATTTATTATTTGCAATCTCAAGGACAAATATGCAAATCTTAACTTTGACCATGTTGTTCCCTGAGACAGTGTTCGCTGTGGGAAATGGGCAGTGCCTTTTGATTATGAAGCACTAGGGACGCGTCTCACCGCTCAAAATAGAAGTGCACAAGTGAGACTCTTAAAGGAAGTACAATTTCCATTTTGCTTAAGAATAAAAAATGTTATCATGTATAAGAGCAATTCAAAGTACTTTCTGAATCTTGGGTCTTGCCTTGTGTGATGACTTATGGGAGTTCTTTTCTCCCTGAGCTTTCTCTGGTTCTGGTGTGAGGACCAGACTTAGAGGGGGCACTTCAGAGGTTGATGCGGGGAGACCAGAGGAAGGATCTTTTAGAGTCAGAATCAATGTCCTTAGCCAACAAAGAAGATGATATTGGATCCAAAGTTGGCTATAAGCAATTTGATGTCAGGAACCTGTCCCAGTCAACTCGACATCCTCAAGACACAAAGAAGACATTTAATATTATTTTCTTGGATGTTAGATGTCAGCTAGGATGCAGTGCATACGCTCACAAGACACAGACCCTTGCAGAAATGGCAGGGAAATGTTAATCAAATGATTCCATACAGATGCAATTATAAACTATAAAATACCTTGAAGGAAAAATATGTAGGGACATGTGGAATTATTGATGACTGAATGGCGACGAGAAACCCCTATAACCTTTACCACTGCGCACTTTAGTTCTCTATAAAGGAATGTGTTTACACAGAGAAGGAATTGGGTCACCTTAGCTGTCACTGGGGCTCAGAGGGTCAGGACTAGTTTACTGAATGGAAAACTGCTTGTCCCAGTTTGCCTCCTTATTGAAGGAGCAAAGGGCAAATGAACAGGGCCTCCGTGGGGACCATCCTGCAGGTGGAACATTGTTTTCCTGTGCCACCAATTTGAGACAGAATGTATCAGGAAAGCAGGAGAGAAACGGGTCCCCAGTGAGGTGGGCACTCTGTGCTGCCCCCACGTGGTGAAATAGGGAGCATGCTCCTTCCCTTGCCTGGAGTTTCAAAACATCCAGCAGGTTGGTATATCGTGGGTCTGCAGTGGCTCATCAGGCAACCCAGGTATCCTTTTCCATTGCTTATTAACTGTTTTTGATATGTGCTATTGTAAGGAACCCTAATCCCACATCCCCCAGCCTATCGGATATGTCTCCACTTAGATACTCCAGAGGAACTTAGAATTTAACATATTCAAAGTGAGCTCATCACCTCCCCCCTCCGTCCCCAGCTGTGTTTTCTTCTATCCTCTCTGGCTTAACAAATGGCATTATTCAGTCTCCTGGGCTAGAAATCTTGGTGCCTTCCCCGCTACCTTCCTCTCCCTCTCTTCCCAGAGCTAATAAATCACAATCCTGCTCACCATTATTGTACATGGTGAATCCTCTCTTTTCCATCTCCAGTGCTACAAAGATAGTTATTTTATCCCATATCAATGCAACTATTTCCTGCCCTGTTTTCTTGTCTTCCATCTGGCGTCCTTCTCATCCATTCTACTTTGTCACCAGATCATTCTGAAATGCTTGTATGACCACATTGACACACCCGTTTAGAGTCCTTTGGGGACCTGGCCCTGCAGACATCTCTAATGTACTGTTCACAGATTCCCCCAACACTCGCCCAGAAGCTTCCTTGAAGGGTTAGGATGTGTACCAGGCTGTCATCTTGCCAGGCTGTCATCTCTTGGACTCCTTACCTTGCATGCATCACTCATCTTTAGATTTGACTTGAGTTACATCTCCTACGAAGCCTTCTCCGCTTTCTTCTTCCAGTTCCCATCCAAGATAAAACTCATGACTTCCTTTCTGTGGGATTCTAGTGCAGTGTAGTCAAGAGCAGAGGGTTTGGAGGAGGATAAGCCCAGTCTACATCTTGGCAACACCACTTATGCTCTGTGTGATCCCGAGCAAGTCAAACTTCTCCAGGCCTCAGTTTTTCCCTCTTTAAAAAGTAGAGACTATAGTGTCTTGCTCATGGAGTCTTCCTCAGGATTAAATGAGATAACCCACATAAAGTGCTTGGCACATGGGAAACCCCCAGTATGTGTTCATTCTGAGCTATTCTGAGCAAGTTTCCATCCAAGGAAGATAACACCTTAGTGTGTGCTTACTTATGTTTGTGCCACAGTTAGATTAAGCCTGAAAAAGACAATTTGATTGCTGTTTCCTCAATTCCTAGACTAGTGCTGGGAAAATAGTAGACTCAAATCATTTCACAGCTTCCCGTCGTGTCTCCATGAATCTCAGGAAATCAATGAAGCTATAGTCCATTGATGGTGTAATTGAGAGTAGATCTTCCAAGTAGTGATTGGGGCACCAGTAAAAAGGAAGATAAAAGCACTTGAGTCCTGTGTACTCTGAATTCGCCCTTCCTCAGGATGACATGCCAAAAGTAATCTCGTTTTTTTTCTGACTTATGGAAAAACATCTCAAACATAAAATTACAAAATGTAAAAAGTCAAATTAAAAAAATTAAATTGATTGTCATAGGTTGTTTTATAAAAAGGTCATTGTTCAATTTACTTTTGGTTATGGCATTCTTTCTAGTTCATACCACAAACTTTCCTAAATCTAGTGGGGATTGGCCTGTTGGGTTGAAAACGAGCCCTACTCCAGGAAAACTACCAGTTACCTGCATCTTTTAGTTGTAAATGAAATGTGAACAAAATGACCCCACCATAATATCCATTTTTGGGTGGAGCTATATATTTAATTAGAAAAAGACAAAAACACTTCATTGTCTGGAAATTATAGTGTGTACCTTCTACGATGTCATCAGCCTCTATCTTGAGTCTGGAGGAATATGTAATAAAGGGAAAGCACCAAATGCACATCTCACAGAAAACCATAATTAAATGAAGTTTTCCTGGTTAATGCTTTAAGTCACAATTTGTCACAGAACTCCAAAATACCTTGAATAACATTCACTATTAATTAATTTAGTGGTAAAAAAATGCAATCCTTATGAAATATTTCCTATGTTTTTCCTTTGCCTGGAGAACACTTTGTTATTTAGTCTGTGATATCATAACCTATGACCCAATAGTGATTCGACCCTTTCTAGTGCTCAAGTGTGTGTCATTTGAATGACATTTATTGCACTGGAGGTGTTTGGCTTATGAGTAAATATAGACTGTCGAGTCATTAAGGGGAGGGGTTCCTACTATATTGATTTTTACAAAGAATTGAAATAAAAAAAACCAGCTTCTCTTTTGGTCAAAATAGTCTCAATTTCTTAGTACCTCCATTGTCTGGGTTTTTGTCATGTTTCCCTTAATCTTAGACATTTGGCATTGTAGAATCATAGAATGATTAGCTCAGCAGAAATCTTTGTGATTATCTCCAATGGACGCTTCTGGAAAGATTCACAGTCTACTTTGGTCTAATACACTCAAAGCTGGAGGCACTTGGGCCTACCTGACTGCTTTTGGCCCAAGAAGAAGAAGAAATGCATTCTTTCTTTCCTCTTCTTTGCCCTTCCCCCATCTCTCTTACATGAGAAATACCAAAGGAATTATGGATCATCTCTCCTCAATTTTGCCAGTGAGCCTTGACCAGGAACCACAGTTGTGAATCCTCCTAAGAGGTGCTTTATTTCTCAGGTGCCTGTAATAAGCGGTGCTTTGTTGTGTGCGGTGAACTGAAGCAAATGAATTATCTGCTGATATAAAGCTGATGACATGGAGCTAGTTTTGTTTTATTGAATTATCTGTACTGTTTGGCATAATAAGTTGTATTGAAATACTTCCCACTTCTGTGCCTGCCTTTATTAGTTTAAAATTTGGGTCTTTTTTATTGTTGTTGGTGCTTAGAATAGGTTCTGATATGATATGCAATTATCTCTCTGTCATGTTCATTTTGGTTTAATCGCCTACTCTGTATCATAATGGGGCAAGTCGGCAGAAGACAATGTCCCTTTGCTTGTGAGTACTACATTAAGGTATCTCACATAACTTTATAAATTATATGTAATTCTGGGCAACATTGAAACTATAGACTTCAGAGATAAAATTCCACTCCTATTCCCCTTGAAACTGCTTAAAAATCTAACATTTCTCTGCAAGACCAGAGAGAGATAGTTGCTGTTTGTTTCAATTTTTTTTCCCACTTTTACTGTTGCTTTGCCGCATTATTTAATTCCGATTTCTGCCTCAGTGTTTCTATCTTCCAAATACTATCTAAGCTTGGCATTTGCAGATTTCCAAACTCATGGGATTGACTATTTTCTAGAGGCCCTGACGTTGTTTGTAGTTTTGCAAAGACAAGAATTAGAGTTGTACCTAGCACAGGCTGGTATGCTAGAGAGAGGTTCTTTGTTCTTGGAGGCTCCTGGCTGACTCCACCCCTTTGCACAGAATCACATTTCCTTCCATAGAAGCTTCCAGCTGCATCTGAGTAATTACTTTCTTAATCTCTACTCAGCCTCAGGCATATTTTTATGTACTACATTACAGATCATAAAAGTATATGTGAATTTGGAATATGTGATGGTTTAGGACACTTTTCTCAACCTTTAAAAAAATTACTAATGCCTAGGTAACACTCCTAGATATTCTGATTTTTGGGGTCTAAAGCGGGGCCTGAACATGTATATGTTTAAAAAGTTGCCCAGGAAATTCTCGTATGCAGTCAGGTATGGGAGTTGATGTACTAGAAGATACCTAATGCATTCACAACCCCCCAGCTCCAGTTTAAAAGACTTTGAATGATGTCTCATTGCTATTAAGATAAAGACCATTCCTTTTTTATTTTATTTTATTTTTTATTTTAAAGAGGTGGGGTACAATTTGGGGTTAGGTATACAAATGTTCGTTATGCAGGTACCCTTGTTGATGAGGTGTGTCCCTCCCTCCCCTGGCAGTTTCCCTCAACTGCCAATCCTACCCCTCCTTCCCTGGCAGTTTCCCATTACTGCCAATCCCTTTCTTATAGTATTATGATAATTGTTCAAGGTCTGCTTATGAGTGAGAACATATGGTGCTCTGTTCTTTGTTTCTGTGATAGACTCTAAATCCATCTAAGTTGTTGCAAAGTCCACATGTTTGTTTTTCTTTATGGCTGCAAAATATTCCATTGTGTATATGTACCACATTTTAAAAATCCAGTCCAGTTTCGATGGGCAACGTGGTTAGTTCTATGTTTTTGCTATTGTGAATAGAGCTGCAACAAACATGCATGTGCAGGTATCTTTTTTGTAGAATGATTTGAGTCCCTCTGGGTATATTCCCAACAGAGGGATTGCTGGGTCATAAGGAAGGCCAGTTTCTAGTTCTTTCAGAAATCGCCACATTGTCTCCCAAAAAGATTGCACTAGTTTGCATTCACACCAGCAGTGTAAAAGCATTCCTTTGTGTCTGCATCCTTGCCAGCATCTGTTGTTTGTTTTATTAATGATGGTCATTCTGACGGGGGTTAGGTGGTATCTCAATGCAGTTTTGATTTGCATTTCTCTGATGTTGAGTGAGGCTGAGCACTTTTTCATGTGTCTGTTGGCTGCCCATATATCTTCTTTTGAGAAGTGTCTACTCGTGTTTCTTGCCCACTTTTGAATGAGGCTGTTTGTTTTTTTCTTTTTGGCACATTTGAGTTCTTTGTAGATCCTAGTTGTTAGGCCTTTGTCAGATATATGGTTGATAAATATTGTTTCCCATTCTGTGGGCTGTCTCCCTGCTCTCTTGATGGTTTCTTTTGCTTTGCAAAAGCTCGTCAGTTTGATGAGGTCCCACTTGTCTGTCTTTTTTCTTATGGTATGTGCACTTAGAGTTTTGATCAGGAATTAGTTGCCAGTTCCAATTTCCAAAAGGGTG
The DNA here is from genome assembly GCA_027257055.1 of Cephalopachus bancanus. Lineage (NCBI taxonomy): Eukaryota > Metazoa > Chordata > Mammalia > Primates > Tarsiidae > Cephalopachus > Cephalopachus bancanus. The sequence continues at coordinate 10,558,013 of JAPVLO010000184.1, read as the reverse complement.
TCTCCTGCATTTTCTAAGATTCCTATAGTTTGAGGTTTTACATTTAGGTCTTTGATCCATTTAGAGTTAATTTTTGTGTATGGTGAAAAGTAGGGGTCCTGTTTCAATCTTCTGCATGTGTTCAGCCATTTACTGAATAGGTTCTCCTCTCCCCAGTGGTTGTTGTTGGAGGCTTTGTTAACGATAAGTTGGTTGAGAAATTGGGGCTTTGCTTCCGGAATCTCTATCCTGTTCCATTGGTCTAAATGCCTGTTCTTGTACCAATACCAGGCTGTTTTAATTACTGCAACATTATAGTAAAGTTTGCAGTCTACAAGTGTGATACTTCCTGCATTGTTTCGTTTGCTAAGGATTGTTTTGGCTATTCGGGGTCGTTTATGTTTCTATATGAATTTCCGTATTGTCATTTCCAGAAGACCACTTCTTCTAATGTCCCCTAAGCCAAAACCTATTCTGGTGTCGCTCTCATTTTCTCTTTATGGATCTCTGTATATACTACACGTCTTCCTTTTGGGACTTTTGTATGTGTTGCTTCCTTTGCCTGGAAAGCTCATTTCACCTCTCTCGGACGAACTCCTGTGAATACTTCAGGGCTTTGCCCAACTATGTTTTCCTCAAGGAAGCTTTCCCTGTGACACTGTCAAGGTGAAATCCCAATACTACTCATGCTTACATTTCCTTATAGTGCTTACAGTCGTCATTTCACCCTGAGTTAAGTGATCCTTTGCCTAGTGCTCTCTCATCAACAATGCTGTAAAATCCATGAGGACAGGGACCATGTCTCCTTTGCTCTGAACCCCTCTTCCCAGCATGATGCCTGCATACAGTTGGTATTTAAGACGGTCATTGAGTGAAATGAGAGGTTCACAACATTCTTTATCTGTCATGTTGACTACTCTACCATCAGAACAAAGAGGACTGCCATTGAGTTAGAGTTAAACTACCTTTATTAATTGATGATTAAGTACTGTTCAAAATGTTGTTCTAAGCCAGGGTTTCTCAACCTTGGCACTATTGACTTTTTGGGTTGGATCATTCTTTGTTGGGGGTAGGTGCTGCCCTGTGCATTGGAGCATGTTGAGCAGTACCCCTGACTTCTACCTACTAGATACCAGTGTAAACACCCACAGTTGTGACACAGAAATGTCTCCAGACATTGCCAAATGTCCCTTGGGGTCAAACTCAACCTTGGTCGTGGTAGGCAACCTAGGAATAGAGACCAGGATGAGAGGTCATTATGACTCCCTATGGTGGCTTGTACTTTGGCAGCAGGATGTCACTGCAGGTATCTTTTAGGTTAGTTGTTTGAATTGCTGGGGAACAAGAAGTATAGTCATTGCTCATCACAGACTAATTATTGAAAAAAAAATTGAATATATTGAGTTCTGTCAGAAGGGCTTATGGGCCTGATAATTCAGGATTTAAGATAAAAAAATAAAGTTGGTGGCAATTGGAAATGACTTGGTTTTGTGGGTCACCAGAGTCCTCAGAATGAACTTTGCAGGCAGCTGTAGGTGCATGAAGAGTGGCTTCCTGTGACACCAGAATTTTCCCAAATCAGAGCCTCTGTTTTATGTCTTTCTGGTAATATCTAGTTTCTCCAAGATTTTCTGTTTGCTTGTTACCAAATATGGCCAATCATCAAAATCATAAGGAGAGTCTTTAAAAAAAAATCATGTTTCTTTTTAAAAATTTTCATTTATTTTAGATTCAGGGAATACAAGGGCATATTTGTTACACAGGCGTATTGTGGGACTTGGGCTTCAGGTAACCCATTCCAAACACTGTACCCAATAAGTAGTTTCTGACCCTCAGACCCTTCCCCACTTCACCCTGTTTAGTGTCCTTGGTGTCTATTATTTCCATCTTTATGATGATTTATCTCCCACATATAAGTGAGAACATGTGGCGTTTGGTTTCCTGTTTCTGTTTCTCTTCTCCAGCTCCATCCATGTTGCTGCAAAGGACATGATTCCATTCTTTTTTTTTTTTAACTGCATACTATTTCATGGTGTATGTACACTGTATTTTCTTTATTCAGTCAATTGTTGTTGAGCACTTGTGTTGGTTCCATGACTGCTGTTGTAAATGGTGCTGCAATGAAAATATGAGTACTGGTGTCTTTTTAATATAATGGTTTCTTTTCCTTCAGGTAAGCACGTATAGTGAACTTTCTGGGTCAAATAATAGTTCTATTTTTAAATCTTTGAGAAATTTTTCTTCTGTTTTTCATAGAGGTTGAATAAGTAGAGTTGCCCAGCCCTCTGTGGGTAGGTATTCTGATGGGTCAGGACAGGAATCTGAAATTGTAAGGGGCTCCCTCAGTAATATTGGAGGCTCTTTAGGTTTGAGAGACACTGACCTGAACCACAGGTACTGTCTGGAGACTCATAGTAAGTCCTTGAGCAATTAGCCCAATTAGTATCAGTAAGCAATTGAGTTCTACACTGAAGAGTTAGAGTTTGTTATGTATGTGTGTGTTATGTATGTGTGTATGTGGAGAGCGGTTCCTAAAAGCTGTGGATTGAGTCAGCACTCAGTTAAAAGGTAATTAATTGTTGAATAAGAAGAAGCAATGAGGAGAAGAAATGGGTGGTGAGTATGTGGAAATAGGAGAAGTACTGAGATAGGAAGGAAATGAAGAGGCTGCTTAGACTGGGCTCAATGCCCTTAGTACCTGGTAACTCAAAACAAATTCATTTGAATTATTTTGACTGCCAGGAAGGGTTCTCATTCTCAGTCTCTCTTTTGCTCTCCCTCTCTCTCAATGAAAGAATTCTTCCAATATTTTCTTATATTTTTATTTGGGGAAATGAGAAGGAAGATATGAGAAGGATGAGTGAGGCTCCTTGCTACAGGCAAGATTTGCCTTTACTTTGAAAAGCCTGGGAAACATTCACCAGATAGCATTCCACAGGCATTTGGGTCACTGGGGCAATGGCGGGTGGGTGCAGGGGTGTGTGCATATGCTGTGGGTATGCCCCACTTTGGCCAGGAACTTTAAGAATTTTGTCCAAAGAGGACAGAGGCGGGGGTACAGGCAGTGAGATAAGAGCTCATGTTCTTGGTTAACACTGGTTTATGCAGTGAAGATTTCTTCACACTTTCCAAGTAGCACTTACATACCATGTAACAAGTTCAATTTGTAAGAATCTGTTTAAAAGATGTCACCACACACGTTGAAAAAAATATTCTCACAGGGAAGGAGTTAGTCATGTTTCATATTGCAGACAATTTGAAGGAATGGGATTTGGATTACAGGACATGAGTGCAATACAAATATAATTGTTTGGAGGTAATTTGAAGAAAAATGAAATGCACTTGTACTAGGAGTTCAAGGACATCAAACAGTCTTTATAAGATGGAGTTTTGGATGAAAGTGCTCTTGGAAATTACAGTCTGAGTTCTGCACTGTCAGTCCAGGCACCAGACTCTTAGCTCTCTAAGGGGAAAGAAGCTATGCTAAACATTCTTCACCATTCAAGAATTTCTTTCTGCAGTTCTATGTAGATGGGCATTTTTGTTTCTTAGCTCTTCATTGTACCACAGAGCATAATCCTGTGAACTTTGGTTATGATGTTGTTGGTGTTTGAGGTTTCAGCAATGATGCTATATAGTTGGGTGGTATTGGTAAGTTGAGGTTGGCTTTAACAAAATTTAGTTATTCTCTGCCCCTCCACTGTTAGCTTCAGTTTTTGGCATGGCTAACTCAGGTGTCAGTTATTGTCTGTTGCTCTGGCATTGAACATATGTTTGCAAAACACTAAGAAGTTTAGCTTGGAAAGTATAGTAAGTCCCCTACATACAAATCTTCAATTTAAGAATGTTAATTATGTACATGTGTGTTCTTTTATCTATTATTTCTCTCCACCATATGTCAATGTAGCCTGTTAAATACACACAGTAGCATATAGTTGATTGTGTTAGTTGGATGTCTAGGCTTACTTTGTTGGACTTACAACAAATGGACTTATGAAAGTATGAACCAAACTCGTTAGTATGTTGGGGCTTTGGTGTACGTGGGGGGCACAAAACAGAGCAATAGAATCTGAATCACTAGATGTGTGAGAAACTACATGAGTATGCAGTGTTCAGGTTCAGGGCCCGAATTCATACTGCTTGGGTTCCAGTCCAGTTCCATCACTCACTAGCTCTGGTAGATCAGTAGTGTCCCCAAATTCACATTCTTTCCAGTATGTTTTTGCTTTTCCCATTAGAGGATAGATTTTATTTCTCCACCTCATGAATCTGGGCTGGGCTTGTGTCGTGCAGACACAGTGATACTGTGTCAGTTCCAAGGCTAGACCTTATGAGTTCTTATATCTTTCTGACTTCTCTTAGAATGCTGGTTCTGCCCTGTGAACAGGCCAGAGCTAGCCTGCAGGAGTATGAAAGACCATGGATGTGGAGACTCATGGAGGAACCTCAGCCAACAAGAGCCAATATCCAGAATCAGAGATGCCTAACCAACCTGCAGTTGAGGGCAGAAGCAGAAGAAATCCAACCAAGACCAGGAAAAGAAAAAATAAAATAAAAAAAAATAAACCTACCTGAACCAAGTTTAAGTTTTCAAGGAGTTTTGGGAAGTTTTGCAGCTCCACAGTAGCTCACTGATCTATCAGTGATGTGATCATGGATACATGGCTTAGCCTTTCTGTACCTGTTCCTTGACTGTAAATGAGAATAATAGCGTCTCCTCACAGCATGCTTGGGAAGCTCTTGGTCCAGTGCTTTGTGTATAGTAAGTGGTCAGAGATATCTGTTGCTGTTGTTCAGGACAGTCTTGCAGTAAGGCTTAGTCTGAGCTTGTCTTGGAGTGTTCCAGTAACTGGTACATAACTGTAGAGTGTTTTAAGCTGTAATACACAGCTACTCTCTGAGGGAGAGGAAATATGGTAGGTGGGTGGAGGGAAGTCCACACTTGTTCCTGGAGGTGGAGGGCACCTAAGTATCAGGGGTGGTGACAGGAAGGGGCTCCATATCCAGGTTGTTTGCTCTCTGCAGCTAGACTTTACTTTTACTTGCTGTGCAGAACCTGAGCTTTTAGCATAAAGTAAAGCAAAATTCTGTTTTATGGAATTAGATGCTTCAAAGTAAAGGAACATTGAATTGGTGTTTATTCTATGTCTGGTGGGGTAGTATTGGCAAATCTCATTGTATCAGGCTTCAGCAGACCCAGACCCAGAAAAATATCTTTTCCAGGCTTCGTCCTTGGAGCTTCCCAGGTCCTGGGAGGGGCTGAAGGGTTGAGCACTGAAGGCCCAGCAAAGAGAGACAGTGCCAGTTTGGGGGGTGTGGGGGTACACTGAGCAACCCATGGTGTATGATGTTTGTTCGAGGGCTGCTTGTGACCCTTCTTCACAGGCTCCTGCTTCAAGTCACCACTAATTTCCTTCAAGCTACAGCTCAGGTTTCCTCCACGAGGAAACATGTCTCAGAGAGATGAGCTCATGTCATCTACTCCAGAGAGTTAGAGAGACCCCAGAGTGCTAGTCATTACTCAGTTATGTCTCTGCATCCTGACATGGCAATAAGTAATAACACTTGTATCTCCCAATAAAGGGAGAGCATGTTTGCACATCAGGTCCCGTGTTTGGTATGTACAGAGATATCGAATATCAGAAAGGCATACTTCCTTCCCTCAGGAAGTTATACTCCTGCAGTGTTCTGCCATGATGACTATATATTAGAATTGCCTAGGAGCATACAAGAAGTGCTGTTTGGGCTCCACAGTAGTCTGATTAAACTAGAATCTCTAAGGGTAGAACTGGGACATTGATATATTTCAAATACTCCCCAGCTTCTCCTCGTGTGCAGCTGGGGTTGAGAATTGCTGGCTTGAATGGCAGGTATTTTTCACATCTCAAATAATATAAAAGGTAGGGTGGTTCCAGGGCTATTTAATTTATGACTCAATTATTTCAAGAACTCACTTTCTTTCCATATTTTTTCTCTGCCATCTTCACCATGATGGCTTTTGTCCTCATGGTCGCAAAATAGCTGCAGTGGTGCCAAGCCTCACTTCCTCATTGGTTGTACCTTGGGATGGAGAAGGGATGACATTTCCACATGTATTTCTTTTTAAGAGTGAATAAAGCCTGTTGAAGAAGTTCCTCAGATTTCTCTTATAACTACTTGTCCAGAGTTGTATCATATGCCCAATCCTAAACCAATCTCTGGCAAAGTAAATAAAACCACTATGATTGGCTGAGATCAATTCATGATTCACCTTCCTGGGGCTGGAGAAACAGTCACTTACTCTGAGCATGAGGCCATGACCAATATAGGAACTTTACCAGCAAGGAATGAATGAGGGAATGGCAATGGCTGAAGGATTATATTTTTCAGGATAACATAGACTGGGCTATGGTGACAAGTCATCTTCAGCATCTCAGTGGCTGAAGTGTATGTATATGAGTGTACGCTTACTTTTCACTCATAAAGTCTGATGCAGGTTAGCTGAAATCTGTCATCTGTCTGATGACTTGGATTTATGCTCCCTTTTCCTGCCATCTTGTGAGGCCCCTAGTTCATCATGTGGCTTCCAAGACTACTAGAACAGAGGGAGAGAGCCATGTCGGAGGCATTTATTTTAACTACCTCAACCCAGAAGGGAGAACACTTTGCAACTGCTCATTGTCTGTTGACTAGGACCAGTCAACTGGCCTGACCTGACTCTAAGGAGAATTTCATGAGCACATGGCCATAGCAGGTAACTCATAAAGAGGTAGAGGTAGAAAAAGTGAATTGAGTTTAGGGGAAGAAAAGGGTGTTGGGTCAAAACATCCATGTTGGTTGTGTCCAGCTGTTGCTTCCAAATTTATTGGACTCCCATTGTCTCTGCTATAGAGATGGAAATACCAGTCACCACTTGTGCTGATGCATTAGGGATATTTTTGTTCATAGCTTAAAAAATTGTAAAGAGCTTCTGAGCAACTCAGGGGCAGAAAATATGTAAATATTTGGTGTCATTATCATGCTGTTTTATGGCCCCAAAAGCTCCAGTCATTACTTAGCTGTGTATCTGCATCCTGACACAGCAATAAGAGGTAACACTTACATCTAGAGAGAAAAATGAAGCTCGACAACCTTGCCTAGCTTTCTATTGCCTTGACTTAATAGCTCTAAAGATCCTTTTCTGAACAAAATTAGTTATTTTCCTCTAAGTCCTTGAATTATTTTCAGAGAGCCATTATACTGATGTGTCTATTTTCCAGAATAAGTAGGTCAGGTTTGATGATGAATGCGAGTGTGTTTGTACATCTGTGGGGCTGTGAGTTGAATTTTGGGGCTCTAGAGTTTTTGGTGTAAGCATCTCGTCATTAAAAGAGACTATAAACTCTCTCAGAGCAAAAAGTATCACTTATCCTTTTCATAGCACCTAACATAGTCCTGGGTTTACAATAAGAGCTCTGTAAATACAATTTGATAGGAAATATGTGGACTGTTTTGTCTTTAGGGCTGGAATGTGCTGAATTCCTAGATAACTTTTCTGGTAATGTACAAATAAAGTCAAACTTTACTTTGTCGATGTGTGGGGTTATCTATTTCATGGTCTCTTCTAGTCAAAGTGTTTATCTCAGAATGGCGTCATTCCTCTGGGCTAACATCACTAAATGCCAGCTTATAGATGCTCAGAAACTACCCACCAGTTTTAAAACAATGTTGCATCACTTAGCTGAAGGTCATGAATCTGGCAACATTAACCTTGACAATGCAGCTAAGACACACATGAGGTTACCAACGAAAGGACTTGGGAAGGCATAGGAAAACTAGATTTAAATTTCCCCATTTCAGAGTTCCTTAGATTCTTACTCAGAGCTCAGTGACACCTACTGTACCCAGAGTTCTAAAAGAAGTGATCATCCAGTCTCCTAGAATGTTGTAGCAGCAGTCAATATAAGCCTGGTTATAGAAATGATGATTTCCATGCAATGGAAGGCTGTCATTTAAAATAACAATATAGCTCAGTCTTGAATAACATGGAAATACATGCACCATCTGTTGCTGAAGAACCAGACAGTTTACAGAATAGCACATAGAGTTGTCCCTAGGGGTGTGTGTGTGTGTGTGTGTGTGTGTGTGTGTGTGTGTGTGTGTGTGAAAGAGAGAGAGAACGAGAGAGAGAAAGAGAGAGAGAGAGAGAAAGAAAGGGGGGGAGGGAGGGAGAGAAGCGCACACAGGTGTGTACTGAGCTTTTATGGTGAGAGAAAGAGAAGAATGAATAACAACTGCATTACAGGAGGAAAAGTACTGTGATTGATGCTACAAGAGCACATGTGAGGACCAGCTTTAGGGAATCAGGAAGAGTTTCCTGGAGGTAGTCACATCCAACGCTTATCACATTGTACTGCATTATATTAACTCATATACATCATTAATTATATAATAATTATAATGATAATGTCTGAGATAGGATCAAGGAAGAATCTTGAAGGTAGGTGCTTGGAAGGAGAAGAAAATTATGTTAGACAAAGAAATCTGCTTGTGAAAAGACTTGAGAAGGCTCATGACTGGAGGAACTGACCATAGCTCAGTGTGGCTTGCAGTTTTTTAAAGAAGCAATTCTGGTATTTTTAGGTATTAAAAATTTGAATTTTATTTACTTTCTTTCTTATGCATAGCTATACTTTTTGAGTATGTATACTGAGTACATTTTATAGAGAAAAATCCTGTAGATCTATTTTTGTTCTGCAAAACAGAGAAGGATATGTTTTATAGTCTTTATTTACTTAGGTGGTTCAGAACTTGTGTTTTGAAGGTGGCCTGTACATCTTACTGAAGTGCCATGAACCAGATACAATGAGGAAATTACAAAACTATCCAAGGCTTTAGATTGCCAAAGAAAGATGATTGTCTACATTGTATATTATTTTTGATTGTCCACAGGACTGTTCCTCCTTAATATTAGGAAAAACCCTGGGAAGGAACAATTGCAAAGATTCATTCTGCCTTTTCCCTTTCAAGAAAATAGTAGATCTGAATTGCTCTTTAAAAATGTTTTCATTTTTTGTTGGTGGAAGCAGGCCAGTTCTAGGAATTCATGAGGGAACTCTCAGTCTCAAGCCTGTAAAGGAGAAATGTTCCTGAACATTCCTTCCACTTCTTCTGGACAGCAGGAACAGCTCCAGTCCCTCAGTCACTAAAGAGAGGCCAGGCTGGTCATATCCTGCCCTGGATATGGAGTGAGGACGAGAAATAGGGTGGGTCAAGGAAATGGAAGGAAAGTATTTTATGTGTCCTATAGCCTTGACTGTTTTCATTATCTCATTTAAAAGAAGCAGCCAGGAAGGAGAATGCTATTGGAGACTAAAGTTTTTTCATCTCATATGGGAGAATAACTTGCTTGAATTCATTTTTCCTGTGTTCTTGTTGTGTGATGTATTCTGAGATCCATTGAAAATGAGTGATTATAATATGCTGTGGTTAAGTTCTATGGTTGGGAAATTTATAAGGTGCTATGGGAGTATCCAAGAAGGAAATCTAGTTGAGACCGGTGGTGGTCAGGGAAGGCTCCTCCTGGGGGAGCAGTGAGTGATGATGAAGCATAAATGATTAGTAAGGAGTCAGGAAAAGACCCATAGACACAGACTGCTGGAAGGAACTGGAAGTGGTTAGGTAGGGTCTAGCATGTGCCACAAGTCAGGGTGCACTGAGCAGGGACAGTGAGGTGAGGAGGGGCCAGCTCAGGAAGCAGCTTTGATATTACTACATTCAGGAGTCTGGATTCCTCCCAAGGCCAGTGAGTATCCGAAAAGGCACAGTCAGACTTGCATTTAGAATATTCTGTTGCAAGAGGAGAAAAGAGACTCATGGAGGCAGGGAGATCCTTAGAAGACTGGGACCATAGTGGGGGAGAGAGTGATGATGGGGCCTAGTCTTAGAGATGGAGGCGCAAGTCATTCCACGTAAAGAAGGCACCCATCTTTCTGGTTTGATCCTTTCTCCCGAGGAATTGCAACTCATTTAAATAGAATAGATTAATTTTTTAAGAGCTGGTGCCCAGGCTAGAGTACAGGACAGGTATCAGGGTGCCTTTGCCAGTCACCACAGGACACCTGGTGATGGTTGTGCAGCTCCAGGCCTGGGCTGGTGGTGGACCTAGAATTCTAATATTTATGTACAGAAAAACTGGTATGACACAGTTACTAAGTTCCTATCACCCCTGCTCCTGGGTCGGAGTTCTGGTCTATAAGGTGATGGTTCTTAAGGCTGTAGGGTGACTGCAGTGGGTCCTGGAATCCATTTATTTGACCCAAGCATTGCCTCTAGGCCTAGTAAACATGTGTAGTGCATAGATAGGAATTTTCAAATGCATGTGATAAATGCAGTACGCACTCATTTGTAAACATGATGAATGCAGAGTAATTCTCTTTGTGGATTTTCTCAGTCCAACAATGGTAAAAGCATTATTACCATCTGATGGAGCTTTGAGAAGTATGTTGTCATTAAAAATATCCTTATCCTTAAAAGTTTTGAACCATTGTTTAGGAGGGAGGCAGAAGATGTAGCCTTAGGGCCCATATAATAGCACTTGCCCCGACTGATTGCCTGGGTAAAGATTTGAATACAGCCCAAACACGCAAAGCACTGCAGGGATGAACAGGGGTTAGAAAAAGTTACACATACCTGGTATGTACCTAGTGGTATTGGACGTCTAGTTCCTGTTGTTGAAGCCTTTCCTTAATTGTGTGAGTTGTATTCCTGCCATGAGACTAGCATATCCCTCTCTACTTGATTGATGAACAGTTGAAATCCCTCGTGAATATGATTTGTTGGCTAGGAATCTCAGAGGATGGGGAAGTAGCCCAGAGGACTGAAAAACGGAGATCAATACAAGATGTGAATGAGCTCTTTTGGGAAGGAGAGCCAGTGAGAAGTCATCCCCTTGAGAGAATGCATGGTCCCACGACACTGAACAGAAACCTGGAGACCAGAGTTCTTGACCTGCTCTGCCCCTGGCTGGTTATGCGACCTTCAGTTTCTTTATTTGTCAAAGAAGAAGGGTTAAAGTGCTAGATTCTTCCCAATGTCCATTCCAGATCTGACAAGTAAAGCTGTTTAAATTAACTTCCTCCCTTTTTTTAAGGCATGAAGGGTGGAGTTTGCTTTCCTTTACATTGTGGCCTGAAGTCGGGGCTTCAGTCTTTCTCTTACCTCTTCCTCTAATGTTTGGCCTCTCCAATTCATCTTTACTTTGCTGCTGCCACCATCAAAACAAGTTAGGCCATGTTGCAACTCAGCTCACAAACATGCTTTTGTTCTCCATCGGCTTCAGAGAGTCTTATCCGAGCATTGGAATATCTCTCATTCTGGGCTCAGCTGATTCTCATGGAATTACAAAACTGTAGAGACTTTGGTTCATTCAGTCTAACTGCTTTACTCGGATGGAAAATCAAGACTCAGAGAGGTGGTGACTTATGCAAACCCAGGATTAGGTTCCATCTTCTTGATATTCTTCTGCATATTCTCTGAGCCACCTGTTTCAGAGAGCTCAACTTCCCCTAATGGGTCATGGCCACTTCTATCCCTGGTCCTTTGCTCCCACCACCTCCCTGCCTGGTACACCCTCTTCCACATCCCAGCCTTTGAAAACAGCATGCATTCCTAAGGTTCATCTTCAGTGCAGCTTTCTGAGTCCCAGCTCCCCAGTCAGGATGAAACCCTCTCCCCTGTTACTACCATAGTCCTCTGTGGCATTCCAGGAGTCTTTATTTCATTTCACTTTCAGTTATAGATTTGTTTCTTTTTCTTTAGCATAGGGAGCTCCCTTGAGGGCAGAGGTCTTGTGCCAGCCATCTCTGTAACCTACTGTGTGTCTGGTACAGTGTACCCACTCAATAAGCAACTTCTGGGTAGAATCCATGAGATGTGGTATAAGGACATTCCTAAGGTTCCTATAGATGCCCTCAATCCTAATGCTGAGTGCATCTCCCACAAGAGGTCTCTTTGAAGCACAGCATGGTTGGAATGAACTTTTCTAAGAATGCTAATATTCTGGCTCATTTAACCTCTGCAGGTCAATAACATTTTTGAAATCCATTGGGCCTTGGAAAGTACAGTGTCTCGAAATTAGGTGATTTAATTAGCCTTTACAGGCTAATCAAGTGTATTCTGATGACACATAGTTTATCTTTTGGGGAGGAAGCTGGATGGGGATGTGGAGTATGGTTAGAGATAATTTATGTCAAAAACAAGGCACTTGCAATATTATGGATATTGGAGGGAAAAAAGGCACAATGCTCAAAGTAGTTTCATGCTATGTCTGTTCCTCCATGTGACCCTGGATTTTTGCACTGCGAGTGGTTATATTTACCTTGAAACTAGGCCACGAGAATGTTGAAAACATAGGCCTGACTTTCCTAAAAGATGATGGAGTGGGTTCCTTGCTTTTTGGCTTGCTTGGGGGTTGGGCAGCAAATGTCTTGGCTATCAGGGCTGTGCTGGGGCTCCCTGCCTGAGATAGCCCACACTACCATTTATTCTAGACCCCTGTACTTTGAAGTTGGCAATTGGAGCATGTCCCATCGCTGCAAAGGGGAACATTAGCAAGATAGACATTTTCCCATCTACTGCATGTGTCTTCATTACGAGGATGCAAGCTAAGTACACGTATGACTGCCCCTCCCATCCATTACCTGCCTTCCTCTGCAAATTCCACCCTATGCCCTCATTAAGCCACCTGCTCCCCAAGGGAGGTGATCTGCAGGGGAGGGAGAATCTCCGTTTTTGATTTCCGTGTTGGAGCTCCCAAGTGTTGCCTGCATTGGAAAGTGAAGTGGAGACAGCTGAGAGAGACACGCAGCAAGATGAATTACTTTGCCTGGAGGTTAGGGAACCTACGGTGGAGAGAAAGAAGGAAGAAGAAGAAGAAGGAGGGGATGGTGGGGGAAGACCAGTCAGGTTATTTCTAACTTCAAAAACCAAGGGCCTAGAGCTTCAAGATGCGATTGTTTCTGTTTTCCATCATTCAACAATGCACTCCAGAGAAATTTCCATTTAAAATAAGATTAGCCAGGACATGACCTATTTTGGTCCTGTAAATGCTTCCTAGTTAGTGATGGTTGAGAAAATTCCACAAAGTCCCTTTGAGAATGGAAGGTTGATTGAAGATGGCAAAGGGTGTGTTTGATTTCTCTTTTTAAATAAGTGGTTTGACTCTCTTAATTTTTCCATGTCTTTTTCACAAAGGCAGCTCACCAATCTGCTTTATTTACTTTTCAGACACAAACCTACCCCAATCCTTTACTCAAATAGGAATCCTAAAAACTGAAACGTGTACATTGTTGTGTAGGAGCCTAGTCAGCCTACAACAACATGGGGATGTGTAATCCTGGCATTGGGAATGGATGGGGAAGAAGGAGCAGTTTTTTTCCGTTAAGGATGAAACAAGGAACATTATATTCTAGCAAGAAGGATTCATGTAAGACTTCTGGAATTCAAATTTAATATATTTTACAAAATAGCTGTCCTAAAATTTAATTAGAAACTCTGGATACTGCAGATTAGCTCATTCAAACTTTTCTATAAAATTTATAACAAAAAGAAGCAATCCTGTATCACACTTTGCTCCACCTCTGATCCTCATTCCCAGAGGCAATTAACTATCTTTAGTCCTTCATGATTTCTCCTCCCTTTGACTTTTATATTTCTAAGTACTATGAATATATTTTGATTTTTTTGGTGTTAGATCTTAACCATCGACTTCCTGCTATAGAATATGATGATTCAGCTCTCTTACCTGGCTATTTAATCTCTACTCCATCTCTCAATAAAAGTTAAAAATTCAACATTCAATGATTATCCTACTATGAATATGTAGAGTCATGATTGATAACTTGCGTGTCTATATGCATAAATATGTGCACACACATATATGCATATATATATACACACATGTGTACATACATGCTGTGTGTTCTGTCATTCTGGAATCTCATTCCATCATTATCTCAGCAGCTCCCTTTGCCTGTCACCTATATTGGATCCCCAGTGGTCTGCCCATTTTTAGGATTTTTTTTTTGGGCGGGGAGATCATCTTCACGCTCCCTGAGAAAGGTACATGGTAAATATATCTTTGTTTGTTTCTTGAGTCAGGATCTCACTCTGTCGCCCAGGCTGGACTGCAGTGGCACAATCACGGGTCATGGCAGCCTAGACCTCCTGGGCTCAGGCAATCCTCCCACCTCAGTTTCCCGAGTAGCTGGGACTACAGGTATGTACCACCATTCCCAGCTTTTATTTTTATTTTTTTTTGTAGAAGCAAGGTCTTGGTGTATTGCCCAGACTGGTCTTGAACTCCTGGGCTCAAGCAATCCTCCCTCCTTAACTTCCCAACATGCTGAGATTACAGGTGTGAGCCACTGCACTTGGCTGGTAAATATTCCTTTGAAAGAATGTGTGACTGAAAATGTTTTATTCTACCCTTCACATCTGATCAATAGTTTGACTCAGTAGGATTCTGGATAGGAAATAATGTTTCCTCAAGATTTTAGAGGAATGTTCCCCTACTCCTTGTCCCTCCATTGTCACCATTGAGAAATGTAATGTGATTCTGACCCCTAATCCTGTTATTGACCTGCTTTTCTTCCCTGGAGGTGTTCAGGGTCTGTATTTATTCTCAGGTTTCTGAAACATCACAATGATATGTCTGGATGTGAGTCTTTTTATCGTCTTTGAACTTTACTTTTAATCTGAAACTCAAATCTTTTGTTTCTGGGATATTTCCTTTAAGTAATTTTTTCTCCCCTAAATTCCTTTCTTCCTGTGTTCTTGCTTTCTCTTTCTGGAGCTCTATTAGTTGATTTTCCTGGGTCTTTAGGTTAATTTTCTTGTCTTTTCCTTCTTTTATTTCCCACCATTTTTGTTTTTACTTTATGACAGATCTTCTCAACTTCATTTTCCAGAACTTCATTGAGTTTTTCATTTCTGCTTTCATATTTTAAATTCTCAATAAGTTTTTCAGAGCTGCATGTTCTTTTTATTTTTCTATTTTAGCTTATGTTCTTTTAAAAAATAGCATTATGTTTTTGTTTCGTGGTTGCAATGTCTGTTTTTATCACTCTGAAGGGATTAATTATAGCTTTCTTTGGATGTTTTTTCCTGTTCCTTACACTTTCTATTTTCTCTGAATTTCTTTTTTCTATTTGTTATTTTGATTTCTACTTTTCATATTGGACACTTTTTTCAAATGTTTGAGGATCCTTGGCTTTATGCTAATTAAAAAAATTGAATCATATAAAAGCGGTGGAATCTGCCTGCATTGGTGGGACTTGACAGCATGGATTTCACTTTGGGGGACTGTGGAAGGCCATTTCAGTGGGGAGCTTCCAGCTGTTTCAATATTTGGAGGTCATTTTTAAAATTTATTATTTTATTTTATTTTAGAGATGTGGAGTACAAGTCAGGATTAGCTACGTAAGTAGGTTTTGTGCAAGTGAAGTTTGGGCTTCCTACTGGTCCTCACTTCCCCTGGTTTGGGGCCAGGTATACTTTGTGTTGTGTCTCACCTGCCCCCACCTGGCAGTGTCTAGTGACTGCCAATCCCTCCCTTTTGATAATGTGACTAATGTTCAGGTCCCACTTACGAGTGAGAGCATGTGGTGTTCAAGTCTTTGTTTCTGTGATAGATCACTAAGTATCATGGTCTCCAACTCCATCCAATTTCCTAAGAAGTCCATGATTTTGGGTTATTTTTATGGCTGCATATTACTCTGTTGGTATATGTACCACATTTTCTTTATGCTGTACACTTTCATTGGACAGTAGGGTTGGTTCCATGTTTTGGCTATTGTGAATAGTGCAGTTACGAACATGTGTGTGCAGGTGTCTTTTGCAGAAAGATTTATGTTGCTCTGGGTATATTCCCAGGAGAGGGATCACTGGATCATATGGCAGGTCAATTTTTAGTTCTTTTAGGAATCCCACACTGCTTTCCATAGAGGTTGAACTAGTTTGCATTTCTGCCAACAGCATAGCAGTGTTCCCTTTTCTCCACACCCACACTGGCATCTGCTGTTTTTTAATTTATTAAAGATGGCCATCCTTACTGGAGTTAGGTGGTATCTTATTGTGGTTTTAATTTGCATTTCTTTGATGATTAGTGATGCTGAGCATTTTTTCATGTATCTGTTGCCTGCTTGTATATCTTCTTTGGGAAAGTGTCTATTCATGTCCTTTGCTTACTTTAAATAGGGTTGTTTTTTCCCCTTGTCACCTGTTTGAGTTTCTTGTAGGCCCTGGATGTTAGGCCTTTGTCAGATATATAGTTAGCAAATATTTTTTACCCTTCTGTGGGTTGTCTCCCCACTCTCTTGATAGCTTCTTTTGCTGTACAAAAGTTTTTCATTTTGATGAGGTCCCACTAATCTATCTTAGCCTTTGTGGAATTTGCTTTTGAGGATTTGGTCAAGAATTGGTTGCCTACTCTGATGTGCAGAAATATGTTTCTGACTTTTTTCTAGGATTCCTGTAGTTGGAGGTTTTACATTTAGGTCTTTGATCCGTTTAGAGTTGATTTTTGTATATGGTGATAGGTAGGGGTTCAGTTTCATTCTTCTGCATGTGGTCAGCCAGTTTTCTCAGCACCATTCACTAAATATGGCTTCTTTTCCCCAGTAGCTGTTATTGGTGGCTTTGTCAAAGATGAATTGGTTGAGAGATCAAGTTTTTGCTTCCAGAATTTCTGCCCTGTTTTGTTGGTCTATATGCCTATTTTTGTATCAGTGCCAGGGTATTTTGGTTACTAGAACCTTGTAGTCAAGTTTAAAATCTGGATGTGTGATACCTTCTGCTTTGTTTCTTTTGCTGAGGATTGTTTTGGCTATTCATGCTCTTTTTTGTTTTCATATGAATTTCTGTCTTGTTATTTTCTGTCTGAGAAAAATGATGTTGGTAATTTGATAGGTACTGCATTGAATCTGTAGATCACTTTGGGTGGGACAGACATCTTGACGGTATGGATTCTTTCAATCCATAAGCATGGATTGCTTTTCCGTTTGTTTCTGTCGTCCTTGATTTCTTCGAGTAGTGTTTTGTAGTTCTCATTGTAAGAGTCTTTCACTTCTCTGGTTAGGAAGATGTCAAGGAATTTCTTTTTTTGTGTTGGTTGTGAATGAGATTGTGCTTTTTTTTTGAGTTGGAGTCTCACTCTGTCGCCCAGACTGGAGTGCAGTGGCCGCTCCCGGCCACCGCAGCCTCGCCTGCTGGCCTTCGGCGATCCTTCCGCCTAAGCCTTCCAAGTAGCCGGAACTACAGGCGTGCGCTACCACGCCCGGCTGATTTTTTGATTTATTGTAGAGATGAGGTCTCGCTGCCCAGGCGGGTCTCGAACCCGCCGGCTCAGGCAATCCACTCACCTCAGCCTCCCAAAGGCACGGGATTACAGGCTGAGCCACCGAGCCCGGCTGAGATTGTGCTTTTTATTTGGCACACTGTCTGCTTGTTTTTTTGTGTAGAGAAATGCAACTGTCCTTTGCACATAGATTTTGTACCCTGAGACTTTACCAAAGTCAACTATCAGTGCAAGGAGACTTTTGACAGACTCCTCACGACAGAATCATATCATCCACAAAGAGGGATAGCTTGGCTTCTTCTTTTCCTACTTGGATACTCCTTTTTTTGCCTAATTGCTCTGGCTAGGACTCCCAACATTGTGTTGAACAGAAGGGGTAAGAGTGGGCATCCTTGTCTAGTTCCCATTCTCAGGAGGAATGCTTCCAATTTCTGCCCATTGAGCAAAATGTTGGCTGTGGGGTTATCATAGATGGCTCTTAATGTTTTGAATAATGTCTCTTCTATGCTTAGGTGCTCAAGAGTTTTTATAACGAAGGAATACTGCATCTTGTCTAATGCTTTTTTTGTGTCTAATGATATAATCATGTGGTTCTATGTTTTACAATCGATGATGTGCTGAAAACATTTATACATCTTGTGAATGTTGAACCAGCCCTGCATCCCAGGAATGAAGCCCACTTAGTCATGGTGGATGATCTTTGAAATGTATTGTTGGTTCTGATTTGCTAGAGTCTTATTTAGAATTTTTGCATCTATGCTCATCAAGGAGACTGGCTTGTAATTCTCTCTCCTTGTTGGGTCTTTGCCAGATTTGGGTATCAGTATGATGTTGGCTTCATAAAATTGAGTTGGGGAGCATTCCATCCTTCTTGATTGCCTGGAATACTTTCCGTAAGATTGGTATCAGCTCTTTCTTGTCTCGTAGAATTCAGCTGGAAAGCCTTCAGGTCCAGGACTTTGTTTGGTAGGTAGGTTTCTTATGACTGAGTCAATTTCCTGGATTGTTATTGGCCTGTTTAGAGTTTCAATTTCTTCTTGTTTCAGCTTTGAAAAGTTGTGTAATGTCAGAAAGTGCTCCAATTCCTTTAGGTTTTCTAGTTTATTTGCATGCAGGTTTTTGTAGCAATCTCTGATAATGTTTTGAATTTCTTCCAGGTCAGTTGTGATTTCACCTTTTGCATTTCTAATTGGTTTTATCTGGGCTTTCTTTCTCTTTTAAAAAAATGAATCTGGCCAGGGGACTGTCAATTTTATTTATCTTTCCAAAGAACCAGATTTTGGTCTTGTTGGTCTTTCCTATGATACTTTTGGTCTTCTACGTCTGCAACTCTGATTTTTATCTTATTGATGTAGATTTTTCTGCTGAGGTTAGGATTTAGGTGATATTGCCTTTCTAGCTTTTAGGTGTGACATTTGGTTGCCTACTTGTGCTCTTTCTGTTTTCTTGATTTGCTCATGCAATGCTATAAATTTTTCTCTTAATACTGCTTTCATGGCATCCCAGTGGTTCTGGTAAGATGTGTCTTTGTTTTTGTTTGTTTCCAGGAATCTTTTTATTTTTGTGTTGATTTCTGTGAAGTCATTTCAACAGCATGTTGTCTATAGTCCCTGTCTTTGTATCTTTTGGAGGGATCTTGTTGGTGTTGATATTTATTTTTGTTCTCTGTAATCTGAGAAGGTGTGTGGTATTTCAATCTTTTGAGATTTTCTCATATTAATTTGTGCCCAAGAATGTGATTGATCTTGGAGTATGGTCCATGTGCTGATGAGTAGAAAGTATACTCTGTATTTGTTGGGTGAAGTGTTCTGTAGATGTCTATTAAGTCCATTTGATCAAGTGTTGAGTTGAAGCTCCAGATCTCCTTGTTGATTTTTTGTTTTGATGATCTATCTAAAGATGTTAGCAGTGTATTTAAGTCTCTAACTATGATTGCATGAGAATCAATGTCCTTTTTTAGTTTGCTTAGTAGT
Organism: Cephalopachus bancanus; assembly: GCA_027257055.1. Lineage (NCBI taxonomy): Eukaryota > Metazoa > Chordata > Mammalia > Primates > Tarsiidae > Cephalopachus > Cephalopachus bancanus. The sequence continues at coordinate 10,538,747 of JAPVLO010000184.1, read as the reverse complement.
TGTTTTATAAAACCTGGTATTTCTTGTTGGGTGCATATATGTTTAGGATGGATATTTCTTGCTGGTGGATTGAGCCTTTTATCATTACGTAGTGTCCTTCTGTATCCTTTTTAATTTTTAATGGCTCGATGACTGCTTTGTCTGATATTACAATAGCCACATCTGCTTTCTTCTGTTTTCCATTTGCCTGAAAGTTAATTTTCCAATCCCCAATCTATTATGTGTGTCTTTTGCAGTGAGAAGAGTTTTCTGGAGGAAGCAGATTGTTGGATAATAGTTTTTTTTAAAATCCAATTTGCCACTCTGTGTCTCTTCAGTGGAGCATTTAGTCTGTTCATGTTCAAGTTGATTATTTATATGTGAGTGTTTATCCCTGTAATAGGACTCCTATGAGGTAGCTTTGTTTCCTTTTAACTTTTGTGTTTATATATTTGTGTGTTTTCATTTTTGTGGGTGCTTTGTATGATCTGTTAGCTCTGTGTTTGCCTGTACTTTTGTGGTGTGCATGGTCATTCTTTTTTTTTTTTTTCCCCTGTGCTCGACACCTTCTTAAGTGTCTCCTGAAGGCTGGTTTGGAAGTGGTATATTCTCTTAGAAATTGGATGTCTTGGAAGGATTTTAATTCTCCATCATTGATGAAGCTTAGCTTGGCTGGGCAGGAAGTTCTTGGTTTGAATTGCTTATCTTTAAGGGCATTAAAAATTGAACTCCAATCTCTTCTGGCTTGTGGCATTCTGCAGATAAGTCTAGAGTGAGTCTAATGGGGCTCCCCAGTGGGTAGTCTGGCCTTTCACTCTTGCTGCCTTTAGGATTTTTTTTTTTTCATGGTTACTTTTTGAAGGCAAATTACTATGTGTATGGGGATGATCTTCTCATGTAATGTCTTGCAGGGGTTCTCTGGATCTTTTGCACTTAGATTCTCATCTGTCTAGCAAGAATAACCTCATGGAGTATTTGTTCCATGGTTTTTTAGATCCAATTTTTTATTTTCTCTTTCTACTTTGGGAATACCAATCAGGCATAAGTTTGACTTTTTGAATTAATCAGACAACTCTTAGAGACTTTCTTCCTTCTTTTAAGGTTTTTAACAGACTGTGTTAATTCCATACTTTGGTCTTCAAGGTCTGAGATTCCTTTCTCTGCTTGGCTGAGCCTGCTCTCAATATTTGTTACTTTGTTATTGATTTTGAGGATGAAACTCTTTATTTCCTTATTTCAGAGTAGGGTTTTTGAAGTTGGCCAACTCTGCTTTTACTTCCTATACTATTTCTTTGAGTTTTGCTTCATGTTTCTCTTGGTTCCTGTTAACTCATGCCATCCATTCTCTGACTTCTGTGGCTGTCAGCTGAGACAAGTTGCTCTGATGGCAATTTTTTCATGTACTGTCTCTTTAAAATTCTGAGAGTTGGATTTTCATTGGTCTTTCATCTATTTCAGTGAGAGAGGGAGGGGCTCCACCATGTGATGGTTCTGTTACTGTAGATTTTCTCTCTGCAGCTAAACTTGTCAGGCTAGATTTTCCACCTCCTGCTGTTTATGATTGATGGCCAGCTGCAGGGAAGGGAGGGGTGAATCAATTCAGGACAAAATCACTTGCCCCCCCCCTTTTCCAGCATGATCTCATCTCCTATACTACCTACCTCCCAGTGGGTGAATGGAACATCGATTCCTGCCATTTTTGTTCTCTGTGATCAGGGAGCCTCCTGCTGGTTGCTGGGAGTTTCACTCCTCCAAAACTGTTCAGGTTGTCTCCTTTGATTGGGACCTGGATCCCACTCTCTGCCCTGCCCTGAAAAAGGGGCCCTGGTCTGCTACTTTACCAGGTGCCAGTGGTGGGTGCATCAGTCAGATTAACCCTGCAAACAGGCCCTTTCTGAGTGGGAACTGCCTTCTGTTCCATCTGGGGTCTGGTGCCCACCACAGGTTTTCTCCCGCTGAAACTGATGTTTGGTGTACTGCTGGGGGCTGGGGGGAGGGGGGGAATGAATCAATTCTGCATTCACCTCTCTTCTCCAAATAGATCTTCCTCTTCTGTGCACTTGTTGCCAGGGAGCTGGTGCAGGATGGGGGATGGGACACCTGGAATTCCAGGCCTGCAGTGCTTTCTGAAGTCTGTGTACTCAGAGAGACCTTTTGCTGTATTCATGATAACCAACCAATTCAAAAGTGCTCTGAGTAACTGTCTACCCTCACTCTTACTGAGTGAGAGCTTCCCAGATTTGCTGCTCTACAGTGGCCATCTTGACTCCTTCCCGCTGGGGGTCATTTTTAAAATGGGCTTTAGATTTTCCCCAGAGAAAATGTTTCCAATTTCTGTCTGGAGGGTATAAAGGTGACTGAGCCTTTCTGGAGGGCAGTGGGAAATGGGGCTAAGACTCACCATTTACCCTGGAGATGTCCTCACAGCCTCTGGTTTCATGAAAATTTGTGAGTCTAATTATTCCTTAGATCTTCAACCTGCCAAACCCCATCTATGTTCTCCTGTTCACATGCACTTTGTACCCCCAATTGCTGAGACTTTCTGATATTCTACAGAACACAGGGACTTAATTTTGGCCTCTCCTATGTCCAGTTTAGCATTAAGGTTTTTTTTTTTTTTTTTTTGTCTACAGTTGCAATTCCTTTATCTTTTTGGTTTTAATATATTTTTTTGCTATCATCTTCTCTTTGTCTTGTTAGTTATATGAACTCAAGTTTATTTACCAAAAATTTAGAGCTTCTTTTTTAAAGAAAGTGAGTTAAATACATGTGTTTGGCCTCACAAGTTTAAGAAGACCCCTTCCCTCACTCATCACCTTTATTACTGAGAAAACAGTCCCAAGCAAGAGTAAGGAGCTTGCCTAAGGTCATATATACATTCGGAGGAAACATGTTCATTGCACATCTCTCAATTCAATGCAGGCCAATTTTAGTTTACCACCTATGTTCCAAGAAGTTTTGCCTAAGTCATATTGTTGTACTGTGAGTTCTGTTTTAAAAGAATTAGTGAAATCATTTATCAGCATTGTCATCACCAAAATACTTCTTAATTTTACCTATATAACAAGATTTTATTGTGCACTTATATGTGGCAGGCAGAATGAATCCAACAAACACTGTCCTTTCCTTTAGCATTTGCCATCTAGTGGGGAAGATAGGTGTCCATCAAATAATCTCATTCAGTGGAATTTCATCTATCAGCTGTGATCATATTCACATTGCTAAATCTTTCCAAGCTCAATGTCATAGTCTGTGAAATGGTGTTAATAAGATGAGATGATGGAACTTAACACAATGAGTGACAAACTGTAGGCTCTTGATTAAGTGAGGCTATTATTATTTTCATTATTACTAGCTATGAAAGAAAAATGAATACCACTATAGGGTGTGTGTGTGTGTGTGTGTGTGTGTGTGTGTGTGTGTGTATGTGTGTGTGTGTTTTGAGACTTTCCTAGCCTGTGACTCACCCACTCTGTGTACAATTATGCTAGTTGCTAAAGACATTGGGTCAAACGTTTAAAATGAACCTTGGTAGAATATTTTCCCACAGAAAGTAACTGCCTTTTGATTTACTGATTGTGTTAATCATGATTTATCATGGGATACACTTGTTTCTATCTGAATTTGAAAGTAGAGCCAGTGCCTATGATGTTCATGAGAAATTATGAAATGTCAAAAGTAAAGACCCATAAAATGAAACTTTATGGGTCAGAGAAATGCGGATATTAGGAAAAAAATTGAGATTGCAGAAGAGGAAAATGGAAGGGAGTGGTATGGAGATGTTGCATATAGTATTTTACATTAATCAAACTTCTGAGTAAAGTATCATAGACCATTTGGGGACAAGAGGAGGGAGCAAGTGTCAGTTCAGTAGAAGGAAAGGGACTATCTTATGTCTGAGTGCACTATAATAAGAAATCTTGAGGTTTTTGACTAAGATCATGAGAGATTAAGCCAACTATGGATATGAATAAAGAGAAAGATCATAGAGGAGAAGTCAGTGTCTTGGGGGAGATGACTTTCTGGGCAGCAGCAGAGTGTGTCAAGGGCATCATAAAAAAGGAAGGGAGGGAAGGAGGAGAGGGAAAGAATGTACTTCTGGATTCTGTTTTGTCTGCAAGTCATGGAGACATGAAGAATTTTAAATTTGTAGAAATGTTTCTGGTTTGTTATCGACAGAATTATGAATATGTAAACATGGAAATATCTTTAAAAATGAAATGTAAACAAATAACTCTGGGAGATAGCTATCTTCTTTTTGTATTTCCCTAGAAGGAGAGCTACATATGTCGATAAAAGATCAGAAGGAACTCGCTAGAAAACCATCCCAAATACATCCTCAAGAAGTGAGGTATCACCAATCACCAAGCCTCCTTGGTGGGGCTGGTTGAATTTTACATATATGTTAACTGTGGCCTTTACGGTCACTCTTCTTAAATCTTTTTCTGGACCACACTTTTCCTTTTGCATACACTTTGCTAAGGCTTCAATCTATCAGGGTGATGTGGAGATTTCTGGGCAAATGTAAGTGGTAAAATTAAAAAAAAAAGCAAGAAAATGATTAGCACAATTCAGGATAGTAATTCCTTCTGGGAAGGGAGGGAGGAATGTGTATGGAGCCATGACAAATCTTTCCTCCTACAGGATATCTATTTTCTGCTTATTGTAGGAAATGCCTTGAACACCTTCCAGACGTCAATGGATTGACCACTGATGTGCTTTCCCAAGAGAGACACTTTCTTGTTTTGTCAATCTTGCCTCACATATGCTAATTAATACTTTCGAGACTCAGGTCTGTATTCTAAGGCATCCGACCCTAGATCTCATTGGTGATGCAATGGTGCTTGGGGCTTGTCTGGGGCAAGGTTGTGACGTCTCAAGCTTCTGTCCCTTCCTCTCCAAGAAGCAAGGCTGACTGTGTGCCAAGACCATGGGCTTCAGAGTCAGAGATTCTGGGGTTCAAATCCCAGCTGGGTTACTTCCCAAGGTGTCATTTTGAGGAATTATATTTTGGATCCTGATTTACCTCATTTATACAATAAGCACAATAATACTAGCCTGAAAGTGTGTTGTGAGAATTAGAGATAGGTGGAGCTTAACTGTCACTATGGGTAAGAATCATATAACTAGCTCAGATATGTGGCCTTGCTTGAGAAGCATTAAGCATCATTAAAGTACCAATTCCTCATAGAACTCAACATGTTTTAGCATACAGAGTTGCTCTTGTGAAAAGCAGCTCAATTGTAGATCATCATCCCCTGCAATTCAGGGTATCTACCTGAGCAACCTTTATTTAGGATATTTTCCTTTCCATAGTAATTTAATATTTATAACTTTATTTCTTGATCAACAGTCCTTTTACTACATCTCAGTTTCAGCTGTGAAATTAGAGTGAATTTCATAATAGGCATTGCCTGTGTTTTAAGTTAGACTGTCCCAAATACATCCTCCAAACTAGAAAACCATTAAAAATTTTTTGTTTGTTGTAACAAATACAGATAAAAATCTAATTTTATTCCTCTGGACGAAATAAATTATAGCAACATCTGCATCCATCTGTGTCATTCGCAGGACCTGAAGATGTCAAGAAATGTTATTTTGCACTTTTTTTAAATGTCCCCGGTGCCCAGCATTGAGATGTCTTGCCTTGAATTATTTAGTCATTTATTCATCAAGACATTTTCAGGAATATTTGTTCCTAGATATGTGCTGTCTGCTAGGATCCAGCCCTGAACAAGAGAGACATGAGCTTAAAATCTAGGGACAGACTGATATTAAACAAATAATGACCCAAAGAATTAATTACTGTTGATAAACAGTGAAGGGAAAAGAATGCCACTGTGTAAAATGGAGCCCTAAAAATGGCAAGATATTTCTGGTTCAGGATTTGAAGGTTGGCAGAGTTGTCGGGTGAACCCAACTACAGTGAGCTGGATTACAGAGGCTGCTGTTACCTGTCTGTTCTAGATATCTAGAAGATCAGTGTATTAGCCAATATTCACATTCTAGGTAAAGATGGGGTTGTACTACTCTCAATTAACACGTTTTGAGTGCCTGCTCTGTGTCTGGCGCTTTCACATTCGTTGCCTCATTTCATTCTCCTGACAACCAGTGTGTTTGATGTAAGCCATGCTTACACCTGGAGTAGATAAAACTGGGCTTCAAGCAACATTACACAGTCTAGTTTTTCATAGGTAATGATGGGCTGAGAATGGAAAATATCTTGTCTTTTGATTCTCAGCAGCCGTCTGTCTACAGTGGTTTTCTTTTAAAAAGTTTTATTAACAGAACCCTTTTTTCTGCAGAAAATCCCAATATATAAAACTTTCAGAATAGAGTTGTCCTGATTGAATTGAGGGTGGAGGATCAGACTGCCACCTGCTAGTCTCTTTTTTGTCCCCAGACAGCCTCTAAATTACCTTGGAAGGACCTCAGCTTTGTGTGAGGCTTGATTTAAAACCACTACTTGACTCCATATTGTATTTCTGAGTCCACAAACTCCTGCAACTTAGTTACTATTGGATGAGCACAAGTAAATGCCAGCAGTTATTAGAATTTTGTGATTGTAAGGGAGATCTCTCTACATCCAGTTAATAAGCAACCCTGAAATATTAACAAGAATTAATATTTTTCAAGTCATCCTAATCTTAGGCTCATTTATATTTTTACCTATGTTGCCTTTATGTAAACAAGGTGGCTGAAATGGTCAGGGAAGAATGCCTTGCTTCCAGCAGGTGCTTAGTAAGTATTTGTTGATTTCCTTGCCTAAATTTGGTCCTGGGTGAGGAAATATTTGTGTGTCTATTGTGCAGATCATGGTTCTCCCTCTGGGACATAGTAAAAATGGGGACTATCTGGGAACTGCCCTTGAGGACTCTACAATCCAATTGCAGATAGAACATGTGTGCCACCATGCCTGGCTAATTTTTTGATTTATTGTTGAGATGAGGTCTCGCCAAGTTGCCCAGACTATTTTCAAACCCCCGAGCTCAGGCAGTATTCTTGCCTCTGCCTCCCAAAGTGTTGGGATCACAGGCATGAGCCACCACACTCAAGACAGTTTTGTGAAATTCTTGACAATTACTTTTAGCTAATTAAGAATAGTTCCAAATAAATTGCAAATGTTAATCCAAATGTTTTTATGAACAATAGTTTGGTAAGCAGGTAGAGTTAACAATGTTCTAACAATGAAGCCCAGAGATGCTCCACTTAGGTAAACTATTAGATAATATGATATCCCTCTAACAATATTCCTGCACTAATATTTTTGCAAACATAGAAAGTATATTCAATAGATCAGACTGTTAAATCAGAAAAACACCAAGTCTGACCTCTGTAATGATAATATCATTAATGTATTGATTTACATAAATGATATTCTGTGAATAAGAAATAGGAGGATTGCCTCCCTCCTCAAATTTATCTCAAGACCTACAGGCTGAGTCTCTATAATTCAGAGGGAAGACAAGGCTGGGCCCCTGAGATAAAAGAATAGAGAGGGATTGGGAAATACACAGTGACTTGGTGTTTAAGAGTCAGTTGATCACTGTGTTTAAAGAATAATGATGATGATAATATATACCATTTATCAACTGCTCAGCATTCAATGAATGAAAATGCTTTTACATTTTCTGTCTCATTAAATCTTCCAAACTCTATTCATGGATGCATTTTTGTACCTCTTTTTTCCAGGTGTGGCAACTAGGGCCTGGAGATTAAGTGACTAGTATACAGTTAGGAAATGGAGAAACTAGAGTTATGAATCTACATTTTCTTGATTGGATTCTATGTATTTAATCAACTCTTTATTGTGCTTTGTCATTATAACGATGAAGACGGAGATTATGATTTCTATGGCAGGCATTTTTAGTTACCTACCCAAGATAGATTTTGTTGGAGTAGGCAACATATCCAGCTAAAAGACTTATCCAGGGTACCTTTCACCTAAGGGTGGTTATGTGATAGAATTCGGGCCAATAGGCATAGCTGATAGTTCTTATCAATTTCTCAGTAGAGACACAGATCCTTCTCGTAACTCCTTTACTCCAATTCTTTCCTTGAATATGGATGCAATGACTTGAGGTATAACAGCCATTTAACCAAATGCTGATAGTGGAGCAGGAATATGGAGGTAACTTGAGTATTTGATGATTCTTTTGAGTAACTGCATGAATCCTGGCTTACTTATGACCTAACTGCCTGTTATGAGATAAAAACACATTTTTTAGTATATTCTATTTTATTTAACCCTCTTCTATTACATGTGGCTTAAAGAAATATTAACCATAAAACCATTATAGTTTAATTGTACATAATATACATCAAGGTTTTTAAATTGTGACACTGTGCATTGCAGAATAATTGCAACATCCCTGGCTTCTTTATTCATCATTTGCAACAACACAATTGTTTCCAGATATTGCCAGATGTTCCTTGGGGGACAAAATAGCTCCATTGGCATTACAATATCTTATTTGATCTCAACATTTTTGGAGGTAGATAGAAATGTTGAACTGACTTAAAAGATGAGAAAACTGAGATTCTAAGACATTAAGTGACATGCCAAGAGTTACATATTAGTAAGTAGGGGACCAGGGACTGGAACTCAGGACTTTTGACTCCATGTACAGTATATTTTCTTTTTAAACATTTTAAAATATGTGGAATACAATTCAGGATTATATATATAAATGTTCATTATGCAGGTACCCTTGTTGATGAGGTGTGCTCCTCCCTCCCCAGGCAGTTTCTCACTACTGCAAATCCCATCCCCACTCTCCCCTGGCAGTTTCCCACTACTGCCAATCCCTTTCTTAACTATTATGATAGTTGTCAAGGTCCACTTATGAGTGAGAACATGTGATACTTGGTTCTTTGTTTCTGTGATAGATCACTCAGTATTATAGCCTCTAATTCCATCCATGTGCTGTGAAGTTCATAAATTTGTCCTTCATTATGACTGCATAATATTCCATTGTGTTATATTTACCATGTTTTTTAAAATCCAGTCCTCTTTTGATGGGCTGCATGGTTGGTTTCATGTTTTGTTATTGTAAATAATGCTGCAGTAAACATGCGTGTGCAGGTATCTTTTTCATAGAGTGGTTTGACTTTCTCTGGGTATATTCCCAGTAGGGGGATTGCGGAGTCTTATGAGAGGTTGATTTTAGATCTTTTAGGAATCACCACACTATTTCCCATAGTTTCTGTACTAGTTTATACTCCCACCAACAGTGTAGAAGTGTTTCCTTTTTGCTGCATCCTCTCCAGCATCTGTTGTGTTATTGATGAGGCCATCCTGACTGGAGTTAGGTGGGATCTCAGTGTGGTTATTGTTTGCATTTCTTTGATGACTAGTGAGATTGAACATTTTTTCATGTAACTGTTGGCTGCTCATATGTCTTCTTTTGAGAAGTGTCTATTCATATCTTTTGCCAACTTTGTAATGGAACTGTTTGCTTGTTTCTTTTTGGCACATTTGAGTTCCTTGTATATCCTAGATGTTAGGTCTTTGTCAGATATAAAGTTGGCAAATATTTGTTTCCAGTCTGTGGGCTGTCTCCCCATGCTCTCAATGGTTTCTTTGACTTTGTAGAAGCTTTTCAGTTTGATGAGGTCCCAGTTGTCTATCTTATCTCTTATGGCATGAGCATTTGGGGTTTTGATCAGGAATTGGTTGCCAGTTCCAATTTCCATAAGTGTGTCTCCTGCATTTTCCAAGGTTTTTATAGTTTGAGATTTTACATTTAAGTCTTTGATCCATTTAGAGGTGATTTTTGTGTATGGTGATAGGTAGGAGTCCTGTTTCAATCTTTGGCATGTGGTCAGCCAGTTTTCCCAGCACCGTTTACTGAATAGGTTCTCATCTCCTCAGTGGTTGATGGTGGAGGCTTTATCGAAGATGAGTTTGTTGAGAAATTGAGGTTTTGCTTCTGGAATCTTTATCCTGTTTCATTGATCTATGTGCCTGTTCTTGTACCAATACCAGGCTGTTTTGATTCTTGTAGCTATAAAGCTTAAAGCCTGGGAGCATGAAGCCTCCCACTTTGTTTTTTTTTTTTTTTTTTGCTGAGGATTGTTTTGGCTATTTATGGTTGTCAATTTTTCCATATGAATTTCTGTATTGTATCCAGGTCTGAGAAGAATGCTGCTGGTAATTTAATGGGTATTGTATTAAATCTGTGATTGCCTTGGGTAGGATGGACATCTTAACAATATTGATTCTTCCTATCTGTGAGCATGGAATATTTTTACATTTGTTTGTGTCATCTTTGATTTCTTTGAGCAGTGTTTTGTAGTTTTTTTTGTAAAGGTCTTTGACTTCTCTGGTTAGGAAGATGCCAAGTATTTCATTTTTTTTTTTTTTTGGTGACTATTGTGAAGGGGATTGTGCTTTTTATTTTGGTTTCTGTTTGTTTATTGTTGGTGCATAGCAATGCGTCTGACTTTTGCATATTTATTTTGTATCCTGAGACTTTGCCAAAGTCCTTTATCAGTGCAAGGTTTTTGATAGATTCTCTTGGGGTTTTGAGGTATAAAATCATGTCACCTGCAAGGAGGGATAACTTAACTTCCTCTTTTCTTATTTGGATACTCCTGACTTCCAATACTATGTTAAACAGAAGGGGTGAGAGTGGACATCCCTGTCTTGTTCCAGTTTTTAGGGGAAATGGTTCCAATTTGTGTCTGTTTAGCAGTATGTTGGCTGTGGGTTTCTTGTAGATAGCTCTTACTATTTTGAGGTATGTTCCATCTATGCCTAGATGTTTAAGGGTTTTTATCAAGAAGGGGTGCTGGACTTTATCAAAAGTCTTTTCCATGTCTAATGATATAATCATGTAGTTTTCGTCTTTACATCTGTTGATATATTTAATTATGTTTATGGTCTTGCAGATGTTGAACCATCCCTGCATCTTGAGGATAAAGCCTACTTGGTCATGGTGGTTGATTTTTGAGATGTGTTGCTGGATCTGTTGAATCTTGTTGAGAATTTTAGCATCTGTGCTCATCAAGGCCTGTAGTTCTCTTTCTTTGTTGCATCTTTACCAGATATGGGTATCAATGTGATGTTAGCTTCATAAAATGACTTGAGGAGAGTTCCATCTCTCTCGATTGTCTAGAATACTTTCAGTAGGATTGGTATCAACTCCTCCTTGTATGTTTTGTAGAATTTTGCTGGAAAGCCATCTGGTCCAGGGCTTTTTCTTATGACATAGTCGATTTCCTAGGTTGTTATTGTTCTGTTTAGGGTCTGTTGTTCTTGTTTCAACCTGGGGAGGTTGTGTGATGTAAGAAAGTCCTCCATTTCATTTATGTTTTCGAGTTTGTTTCCATACAGGTATACATTGTAATCTCTGATAATCTTTTTTATTTCTTCAGGGTCAGTTGTGGCTTGATCTTTTGCATTTCTGATTGTGTTTATTTGGGCTTTTACTTTCTTTTTCTAGGTCAGTCTAACTGGGGCTCCATCAATCTTGTTTATACTTTCAAAAAAACCAGGTTTGGTTTCCCTGAATTTTTTGTACTATCTTTTTGTCTTCTATGTCCTGAATCCAGACTTTTATTTTGGTGATATAGATTCTTCTGCTGAAGTTAGAATTTTGGTGGTCTTGCTTTTCCAGCTTCCTTATGTGATTTGTTAGACTGTTAACTTGTGCTCTTTCCATTTTCTTTATGTTCATAGAGATATGAATTGCCATCTAGGTACTGCTTTCATGGCATACCAGAGATTTTGGTAAGATGTTTCTTTGTTTTCATTTTTTTCCAGGTGTCTTCTAATATCGGTTTTGATTTCCATGTTGTTCTAGGAGTTATTTAACATCATGCTGTTTAGTGTCCATGTCTTTGTGGGCTTTGGGGAAACTTTGTTGGTGTTGATATTTACTTTTATTCCACTGTGGTCTGAGACGGTGCATGGCAGATTTTCAATCTTATGGAATTTGTTTATGCTTGATTTATGGCCGAGTGTGTGGATGATCTTAGAGTATGTTTTATGTGGTGAGTAGAATGTATATTCTGTGGTTGTTGGGTGAAGCTTTCTATAGGTATCAAGTAAGTCCGTTTGGTCAAGCATCACATTGAGGTTCCAGATCTCCTTGTTGACTTTTTGTCTTGATTATCTGTCTAGGGTTATTCATGGGGGTGATTAAGTCCCTGGCTATGATAGTACTAGAGTCAGTATCTTTTTTTGGTTTACCTAGAAGATGCTTTATGGGTGAAGGGGAAGATGGTAGCCGAGCCATTCGGACTGTGAAAGTCCCAGTGAGAGTGAGTGAGTGTATGGAAAATTTTGTATACGTGGAGGTGAGTGAGTGGGTGTGTGGGTGGCTAACTGAGTGAAGGCTAGGGAGATAGTGGCCAGGGCTCTCCTGGTGCAGTGGCTGGTGCCACAGCTGCTTGACTTGGACCCTAGCTATACCTGAGATGTAGTAGCCGAGCACCATTTTTTTCTTTTTAATCAACAAAATCCTTACTGGGAAGAATATTCTGGGAAGACTGACTAAGTGGGGGATTGTGAGCAAGTGACCAGGGCCCTCCTGGTGCAGTAGCTGATGCTGCAGCTTCTCTGCTTGGTCCTTTGTGCTTCCCAGGTTGTATAGAAGCTGAACACTATTATTTTTAAACAAATGAAAGTTTTCCTATGAAGAAGTGATAGGGACAGACTACTGGCTCCAGGCTCTGCCTCACTACTGCAGCAGGGGAGACTGCTGGCTCCAGGCTTTTCCTCACCACTTCAGCACCTGGATGGACCCTGGCAGCAGGGGCTGCAGAGGGAGCCCAGAGGCAGAGTCCCAAAGGAGAGAATAAGAGAGGCAACCGCCACCATCTTGAAGGCAGAACAGGAGATTGCTCATCACGGAGCAACAGACCCAATCTCTGTGACTGGTGGATCAACTACCTGGGGGTTGATTGTGACTCAGAGGGAATATCCTGAAAACCTTAACTTCAGAGGGACCTGGTGAGTGCTGAGTCCCAGGCACTCCGTCCCCTATTCTGACTCAGTGGTCAGTACGGGGCTGACCCAAACCCCCTCCTCCCCAGCAATCCCCTGAACATCAGACCCACACAGCTGGGCCATGACTGAGAGTGACAAACCCTGACAGAGCCTGGATGTCAGTTACAATAGTAGAACTCCATTCCAGGGTAGGCCTGGTTGGGGCACCACCCATGAGTACATACGTGGGGAAGAGACAATCCCGCACCTTCCCACTGGAGGGGATCTCCAGTGAGTGGGAGGGGAGGACTGCAGCCCTACCCACCCCCACTGCCCCTCCTCCTTCCCTGCTTCAGACATGGGGAGAGAGTGAAAGATATGGAAGCTCTGCAGAAGAGAGCAGACCAGAGAACAACTACAGAACCTGCCCCAAGAGGACAGGGTTTTTTCTTTTCTTTTTTTTTAATTTTTAAAAAAATTAAAAATTTTTTTGCCTGTTTGTTAGTTTATCTATTTTTCTAATATTTTTCCTTTGTGCCTGAATTTGTATGTGAAGGTTTGATCTGCATCTATCCTTCCCCCCCTTTTCTTTTCTTTCCTCTTTTGTTTTTTGTTTTCTGTTTATGTGTGTTTGTGAATGATTGAGTGTTCATTTTTCAGTTTTTTTATTGTTGTTGGTTTTTGTTCTTTTGTTCTTCTACTTTTTTTTGTTTTAGTTTAAGGCATGTGTCAATATATGTGTGAGGGTTTAATCTGAATTCCTTTGGGGTTTTTTTGTTGTTTTTTTCTGGTCTTTCTCTCTTTCTTCTCCATTCATTTTGTGTTAGGCATGTGTGTGTGTTTCGTTTTCCTGTTTTCTTTTGTTGTTTGTTTTGTTTCACTTTGTTGCTTTTGCAATTTGTTTTGGGTTTTGTGTGTAAGTCTGTGTGTGTGTTCAATTATTTTTTGCTTTGGTTTCTGCTTTCATTGTTCTGTGTGTTTTTTTTCTTTCTTTTTAAAAAATTTGTGTCCATCTTATTTCATTATATTTTCCTCTGTGCTCCTCACTGTTGTCACTGTATCTTGGACTCAGGGGGTACGCACATGTACCCATTGCATCATCATATAGTATGATGGTGAGGAGTGGGTCTCAGGGAACAAATATCATAACCAGTGAACATTGTAATTTGAAAGTAGTTTCTCCTAGTTCCCCATCTCCTACCTTATTCAGCTATCAAAGCTACAAGAGACAACAAAGCTTCCCACCAACAGTCCTGTTTCAAAATAGAACAAATCCAGAGCCCAGATCAGGAAAGAACAGAGGACTGAGTAAACATCAGAAGGGAAAGCCTCTCCCACTGACACTGAATAACAGAACTAAAGAGAAAAGCAAGAGATCTGTCACAAATGAGGAAACAATCAAAGGAAGACCACAGGTAATATCAAGTATAACAAAGTGAAAAGTCCTGAAAATACAGACATTGGAGTCCAAACAATGGAATTTCCCAACTGGCCCCAGAATATGACATGGATTAGGGAATGGATGGAAAGAGTGAATAAGACTCAAGAAAGACAAGAAGCATCACTGAAAGAACTTGTAACAGAGATTTGGACAATAAAAAATTACATCCAGGAAATAAATAACAAGATGACAGCATGGAAAGCAGAATTAATCTAGCCGAAGAAAGAACATCAGAACTTGAAGACCAGAATGTGAAATTAACTGGATGTGTAAAAAACATAGAAAGAAGACTCAGAAAGAAAGAAAAAAGCCTATAAGAGATGTGTAATTATATCAAGAGGCTGAACTTATGCCTGACTGGTATCCCAGAAGAAGAAAGGGAAATGAAGAATTCCTTCCCCATCTCACCAGAGATGTGACCAGCCAGACACAAGAGATACAGAGAACCCCCACACGACATCAAATGAGAAGACCAACCAATAGACATGTAGTAATTTGCCTACACAAAGTAGACACAAAAGAAAAAATCTTAAAGGCAGCAATAGAGAAAGGTCAGACTACCTGCTGGGAAAACCAATCAGAATAGTAACAGACCTATCAGCTAGAAGGGACTGGAGCCCTATATTCCAAGTCCTCAAAGGTAAACAATGTCAACCAAAAATTTCCCACCCAGCCAAGCTCAGCTTCATCAGTGATGGAGAATTAAAATTCTTCCCAGTCATCCAATCCCTGAGAGATTATGCAGCTTCCAGACTAGCTCTACAGGAGACACTTAAAAAGATATTAAGCACAGAAGAAAGGAAAAAAAGAATGACCACACACTTCTCAAGAGAACAGCAGAGCACAGAATCAACAGAGAATACAGCGCAACAACAAACTTGAAAGACACATATATATCAATCACAAAGCCAAAAGAAAACAAGCAAATAACAACAAGAAAAACTTTATAAGAACCTCATTACAGGGGTAAACAATCACATTTCAATAATCAGCTTGAATGTGAATGGACTAAATGCACCACTGAAAAGACACAGAATGGCAAACTGGGTAAGAAACCATGACCCAATTATTTGTTGCATTCAGGAAACTGATCTCACCACAAGGGACACACACAGACTCAAAGTTAAAGGATGGAAAACAAGTTTCCAGGCAAATGGATTACAAAAGAAGGTAGTAGTCCCATTCTTAATATCAGACAAAACAACCTTTAAGCTATCAAAAATTAAAAAGGATACAAAAGGACACTATATAATGATAAAATGTTCAATCCACCAACAAGAAATAATCATTCTAAACATATATGCACCCAACACTGGAGCACCAGGATTTATAAAGCAACTACTAAGTAAACTAAAAAAAGATATTGACTCTAGGACTATTATAGCATGAGGCTTGAATATCCCACTAACAGCCCCTGATAGATCATTGAGGCAAAAAATCAACAAGGAAATCCAGAACCTAAACTTGACATTCAACCAAATGGATTTAAGAGATACCCACAGATTGTTCCACCCAACAACCACAGAATATACATTCTACTCATCACCGCATGGAACGTACTTCAAGATCAATCACATCCTTGGACATAAATCAAGCATAAAGAAATTCCATAAGTTTGAAATAGTCCCATGCACCTTCTCAGACCACAGTGGAATAAAAATAAATATGAACAACAACAAAATTTCCCCAAAGCCCATGAAGACATGAACACTAAACAGCATGATGCTGAACAACTATTGGGGCAACACTGAAATCAAAGCAGAAATTAAAAGATTCCTGGAAACAAATGAAAATGAAGAAACATCTTACCCAAACCTCTGGGATGTCATGAAAGCAATTTTAAGAGGGAAATTTATATCTTTATGAGCACACATCAAGAAAATTGAAAGATCACAAAGTGAGAGCCTAACAAATCACTTAAGGGAGGTAGAAAGAGAAGACCACCAAACCCGAACTTTAGTAGAAGGATCTAAATCACCAAAATAAGAGCCCAAATATGGGACATAGAAGACAAAAATATAGAAAACATCAACAAAACAAAAAGCTGGTTCTTTGAAAGAATTAATAAGATTGATGGACCCCTGGTCAGAATGACCAAGGAAAAGAGAGGAAAAGCCCAAATAAACACAATCAGAAATTCAAAAGATCAACTCACAACTGACCCTGAAGATATACAAAAGATTATCAGAGATTACTATGTACACCTAAATGGAAAAAAACTTGATAACCTAAATGAAATGGAGGACTCCCCTAGTTGAAACAAGAAGACATTGAGACACTAAATAGACTAATAACAACCCAGGAAATTGGAAATTGACTCTGTCATAAGAAAATTACCCACACAAAACAAAACAGCCTTGAATGAATGGCTTTCCAGCAGAATTCTACAAAACATAAAGAGGAGCGGATACCAATCCTATTGAAAGTATTGCAGGCAATTGAGAAAGATGGAATTCTCCCCAAATTATTTTACAAAGCTAACATTACCATGATACCCAAACCAGGCAAAGATCCAACAAAAAAAGAGAACTACAGGCCAATATCCCTTATGAACATAGAAGCAAAAATCCTCAACAAGATTCTAGCATATAAGATCCAAAAACACATCTCAAAAATCATCCACCATGACCAAGTAGGCTTCATCCCCAGGATGCAGGGTTGGTTCAACATTCGCAAGACCATAAATGTAATTAAATACATCAACAGATGCAAAAATAAGAACCACATGATTATCTCATGAGATGCAGAAAAGGCTTTCATAAAATTCAGCATCCCTTCTTGATAAAAATCCTCAAACACCTTGGTAGAGGAGGAATATACCTCAAAATGGTTAGTGCCATCTACCATTAATGCACTGCTAACATTTTGCTAAGTGGACAGAAACTGGAAATGTTTCCTCTGAAAACGGAACAAGATAAGGATGTCCTCTCTCACCCCTCTTGTTCAACATTGTGTTGGAAGTCCTAGCTAGGGCAAGAGAAGGAAATGAGGGATATCCAAATAGGAAAAGAGGAAGTCATGTTACCCCTCTTTGCTTACTATGTTCCTATACCTTGAAAATCCAAAAGAATCTGTCAAAAACCTGCTTGCACTGTTAAGGGACTTTGGCCAAATCTCAGGATACAAAATAAATGTGCAAAAGACAGTTGCATTCTTATACACCAATAGCAAGCAGGCGGAAAACCAAGTAAAAAGCACAATCCCATCCACTATAGCCACACACACACATACACACACACACACACACACACACACACACACACACACAAGAAATACTTCATCATCTTCCTTACTAAAAAATTGAAAGACCTTTACAATGAGAATTACAAAACATTGCTCAATAAAATCCAAAAAGATGCAAACAAATGGAAATATATTCCATGCTCATGGATAGGAATAATCAACATTGTTAAGATGTCCATCCTAATAAAAGGCAATCTACAGATTCAATACAATATCCATTAATTTACCAGAAGCATTCTTCTCAGACCTGGAAAACACATTACAGAAATTCATATGGAAACATAAATGACCACAAATAGCCAAAACAATCCTTAGCAAAAGAAACAGCAGGAGGTATCACACTTCCAGACTTCAAACTTTACTATAAGCCTACTGTAATCAAAGGAGCCTGGTATTGGTACAAGAACAGGCATATAGACCAGTGGAACAGGATAGAGATTCTGGAAACAAAGTCTCAATTTCTCAACTAACTCATCTTTGACAAAACCTCCAACAACAACAACTGGGGAGAGGAGAACCTATTCAGTAAATGGTGCTGGGAAAACTGGCTGATCACATGCAGAAGATTGAAACAGGACCCCTACCTATCATCACACACAAAAATTAACTCTAAATAGATCAAAGACCTAAACGCAAAACCTCAAACCATAAGAATCTTAAAAAATGCAGTAGATACCCTTATGGAAATTGGAACTGGCAACCAATTCCTGATCAAAATCCTAAGTGCACATACCATAAGAAATATGATAGACAAGTGGGAACTCATCAAACTGATGAGATTCTGAAAAGCAAAAAAAAAAAAAACAAAAAACAAACCATCAAGAGATCAGGGAGACAGACCACAGAATGCCAACTGTATATCTGGAAAAGGCCTAACATCTAGGATCTACAATGTGCTGAAAAGAAAAAAATGAACAGCCCCTTTAAATAGTGGGCACAAGACAAGAATAGACACTTCTCCACTTCTCAAAAAAAAAAAAAAAAAAATATACGGGCAGCCAACAGACACATGAAAAAGTGCTCAGCCTCACTCATCATCAAAGAAATGCAAATCAAAATCACACTGAGATACCACCTAACCCCAGTAAGGATGGCCATCATTAATAAAACAAACAACAACAGATGCTGGCGAGGATGTGGAGAAAAAGGAACGCTTCTACACTGCTGGTAGGAATGCAGACTAGTATAACCTCTTTGGAAGACAGTGTGGCGATTTCTGAAAGAACTGGAAATTGACCTTCCATATGACCCAGCAATTTCCTTTGGGAATATACCTGGAGGAACTTTCCTTTGGGAATATACTTGGAGGAACTCAAATTATTCTATAAAAAAGATACCTGCACACGTATTTTTTTTTTTGCGCCTCTTTTCACAATAGCAAAAACATGGAACCAACCGTGTTGACCATCAAAGCTGGACATAAAAAAAAAGTATGTATACACAATGAAATATTATGCAGCCACAAAGAAGGAGGAACATATGGATTTCACAGCAACTTGGATGGATTTAGAGTCTATCATATTCAGTGTTCTATGTACCATATGTTTTTACTCACAAGTGGACCATGACCAGTTATCATTATACTATAAGAAAGGGATTGGCAGTTGAAGGAAACTACCAGGGGAGGGAGGGGTACACCTCATCAACTGGGTTACCTGCATAATGAACATTTTTATACCTAACCTTGAATTATACCCACATCTTAAAAAAAAAGATATATAAAAAAATTTTTTTAAAAGCTGCTTTATGAAAGTTGGTGCTTCTATGTTGGGTGCATTTATGTTTGGGATTGATATTTCTTGTTGGTGTGTTGAACTTTTTGTCGTTATGTAGTGACCTTCTGTATCTTTTAAAATTTTTGATAACTTAAAGGGTATTTTGTCTGATCGTAAGATCATCACTCCTGCTTTCTTTTGTGTTCCATTCACCTGAAATTTTTTGCCCCATCCTTTTACTTTGAGTCTGTGAGTGTCCTTTCTGGTGAGATGAGTCTCTTGGAGACAATATATTGTAACCTCATGATATTTTCTCCATTTTGCCATTTGATGTCTTTTCAGTGGTGCATTTAATCCAATCACATTCAGGCTAATTATTGAGATGTAAGAGTTTATCCCTGTCATGAGGTTCTTATAGAGTTTGTTGTTGTTGATGCCGTTTATTTGTTTCTTTCTTTTGATTTTTGGGTTGATTCATGTGTATTTTCAATCTTATTCCTGCATTCTTGGGAAGGGCATTGTCATTCTTATTTTCCTTTCTTCTTTATTTAATACTGTCTTAAGTGTTTCTTGTACAGCTGGTCTGGAGGCAGTGTAAACTCTTAGGGATTGAATACCTGGGAAGAATTTTAATTCTCCATCACTGATGAAATAACTTAGCTGGGTAAATAATTCTTGTTTGAAATTGTTTATCTTTGAGAACTTTGAAGATTGGGCTCTAAGCTCTTCTAGCCTGAAGTTCTTCTGTAGATGTCTGCTGGTATTCCAATTGGTCTTCCCCAGTAAGTAGTCTGACCTTTCTCTCTTGCTATCTTTAGAATTTTTTAAATATATACTTTGTATAGATGAATCAGTATGTGTTCAGGAGTTGGTCTTATCATTTGTTTCTTGCAGGGGTTCTCTGAATCTCTTGTGTTTGAATGGTTGTGTCACTGATGAGATGAGGGAAGTTTTCTTGGATAATTTCATGAAATGTTTGTTCCAGGGTCATCTCTGCCTCTCTATCTGCCTCAGTGGTTCCAATTAATCTTAGTTTTGGCCTGTTGAAAAAAATTTCTCATCTCTTGGAAGTTTAATTCTGTCATTTTAAGCTTCTTTTCTGTATTTTTGACAGTTAGGTTTAGTTCCATATTTTGGTCCTCAAGCTCTGAGAGATTCTTTCTTCTACTTGATTAATTATGTTTTCCATGGTTATCTATTTGTTATTTATTTCATTTACTGTATTCTTTATTGCTGTTATCTCAGTTATCAACTCCTTCATTCTTTCCTCTTATCTCTCCTCATTTCTATTTATCCTCTCTATTAGTATCTCGATATCTGGGTTTGTGATTTGAAACCAGTCATTCTGAGGGCTCTTCATTTTTGAGTTCTGAAGTCTGTATTCTCAGTGACTGACCTCCCAGGAGTCTGTGTGAGACTCATATTCTTCCTTTGGCTTTTTTTCATTTGTGTAGGTTTTTCCATTTTTGGAAATCTCTTCTTTAATTTTGTTATTCAATGATGGAGGGACAGTTTTTATTTCTGTTTGCTCAATCTCCTATTCTTCCTTATGGAGATTCTCTGGTTTTGTTCAGTTGTAAAGCTGGACTGGTGGTGAGGACCTGTGCATTTTGCAGTTTTGAGATTTAATTAAGGGGGGAACTGTGATTCAAAAGCTATCTGCAGATTCCAGTATCCCCTGACAGGTGTGTGGGCCCCGTGGAACCCACTGCCCACCGCCTTACAATCTGTTCAAAGCAAAATGAAATAAGAAAAGGGAAAAGAATGGAAAATGGAAGCAGTAAGATGAAAGGAAAGTTGAGAGAGAGGAGACAAAGAGGGAAAACAGACAGGTGTACCAACTAATGAATAAACAGAGAAATGACCAAACACAGAAAAAAACCAAAAAGACAAAACATACAGACAGTTAAACAAACAAACAACCCCCCGCCCTGGTTTGCTCTCCCTCAAAAATACCCATATACAAACAGAAAACCTAAAAAAAAAAACCCCATTAAAATAGCAGAAACAAAGCCAGTACAAAAATGTAAACAAAAACATAAAGAGAGAAGAAAAAAAGCAAAAATGAAAACAAAAAACAAACAAGAAGAAAAAATCCTTGCTCTGTGGCCATTTCTGCAACTCCAGGTTCCTTTTGTAGCTGCCTCTGTTTTAGGGAGTGGTGACTGATCTCCAGCCCCTCCCTCCACTCTCAATGCAGGCTGATAAGGTTGCTCTTAGCATGGGTCAGATGTCCCTCAGAGTACTGTGGGAGGAGGATGGATTAGATCTTCACTCACCCTACTAGCTGCTGCTGCTGTCAAGTCTCTAATCTCAGGGCAGTGGTGGGTTGCAGTCACTTCCGGAGGAGAGCATGGGTACATGAACCCGAGTCTCTCCTCAGATAGACTTTCACTCACCCACCAGCACACACCCTCTCACCCAGAGAGTCTTTATGGACACTTGCTTTTGCAGAGGCTCTCACAGTCTGACCTGTTCCATCGCCATATTGCCCAGAAGCCCTCAGTATATTTTCCATAGCAGCACTTGAGCTATTTGTTTAGGTTAATGCCACTGATTTGATTAGTTGAATAGACTTCTGCTTTAGATGCTGCCAAATTGTCCTAAGGAATCATTGTAGCTGGATAAGGCAGAGTGCTTACTGAATGGAAGACAACAAGTATAATTTTTTTCTCCCTTGCTCACTTGGACTGAAAGATGTTACTCAAATGTTTCAAAAGGCAATTCACAGATCAGGGTTTCTGAAGTATGCCGATGTCATTGTCCTGGCTGCAGTTGGATTGCCTTCTCATATTTTCCAAAAAACACTGGTATAAGCAAGTAGAAGCCAAAATTTTCCCTAGCTTTTTCTGTGTCCCAGTGATACCTTGTCCTCAGTCAATCCTTAGGAAGTTAAAAAAAAAAAGAAAGAAAAATATTTCATTTTGATATGATTGTTTTTGCCCCCCTGCTTTATTTACTATGAAAGCAATCTCCACCTACACACTCAAGCCTGTTTTTGCATCACACACTTCATTTAACTTCTCTAGTGTTTCCAGATATCTCAACAGGGATTGCCCACTGGGGTGAGATCTAAGAGCATCATCATGATGCTCCAGTTCTGGGCTTGTAAACAAAAGTACATAACCTCTCTTAGTCCATTATTAACTGCTAAGAGAACTGTTCTTCAGTTGGGCATATGGCACCGGGAGTGCCTCTTGAGGGAAGAAGTTATCTTCAAGGAAGGAGTACTTTATCGACCCACTTTAGTCTTGAACTTTGGCTCTGCCTCATTTTTTAAAAAAATGGTTTCTGACCAAAAGTCAATTTACTTTTTAAGTGCATCTCTGACTGGTGTCTTCAGAGAATCCCTGCAAAGTCTGCTAGACTTGCTAATAGCTACCAAGACTGAATCATGTTACTATAACTAACCACCAGCCTCTGTCAACATTGTCTGGGCTTATTTGGGAAAATTATTGGGTTGTTTATGAATAAATTGTAAAATGTTCTTGAAAAGTTCTTCACCATACCATCTTGTGACACTAAGGTAGACAGATGAACACTCCTAAAGGGAAAATTATAAGAAAGGTACAAATTTATTGGTGGTTTTGCCTCGTTTTTATTACTTATTTTAAAATAGATATTTATTTTCCTATATTGTATGCTGTCTTAAATTCTTTTTTGAATAAAGATATAGTTAAATGAATAGTAAATTTATGAACCTAATTTTGTGAGACATGAACTATTGCATTGATGGGGAATTATAAAATTATTTAAAGAAACAGTTATGGATCTAGTTCAACCTGGTAGAAGACAAGTAAGCAGGGAAAATAAACAATGCAAAATGATGCATGAATATGACCAAACTCCATAATTGGAAACAGTATATTGTAAAAGGATAGAGTATAATAGGAGCAGTAATAAAAAGTGATATAAAAATGACAACTTAGATTTCTATGGAACTTTCTGTCTTTTGTGATTAAAATCTTTATTGTGTGGAATTATGATTTTCTCTCCTCATATTTCTATTGAAGGGGGCTTCTGATTCCCTCCAAATGACAGGAAAATGTCATAGTGGAGATTTCCCTCCCTCCTTATTAACTTTCCTGAATACAGAGTGAGTATACAATCGATTGTAGAGAGCTTGATTGCTTTTGGATCACACTTCTCCCACAGTGTGCATAATTACTGCATTGAAAAGGGAATACAGACCCATCTCAGATTCTCTTGTGTTCTTATTCTATGGAGGTCTGGGTTTTAGAGGCAGGTTTATCTGGCCTTCAACATATGCTTGGAGTATATTTGCAGAGTTTAGTCTACCAAAGATTTGGGAAGGGACATCAGCAAGAAGCTCCCATTTTGGTCTTGGGTTCATGCAATGTTCTGCAATGCTTCTTTGCTAAGGAACTCTAGTTATCAGGTGATGATTAGCTATCCATTTATCTTTTTCATTTTTAAGTGTTTATCTCTACAATTAGAACCCAGAAGGCAAGAGAGATGAGTTATCAACATCCCTTACATTTAACAATTTTATTTTTGATCATAACAATGTTATAAGAAAGTTGTGCTGGGGATTACTTTTCTTATTTTGCACATGAAGTAGGTAGAGATTGAAGTTATGTAGAATAATGGAACAGCATCACAGACATGAGTTCAAATTCTGGTACTGCCACCTACAAGCAAACTGACCTTCATTTTGCTTCCTTCATTTGCTAGGCCTCAGTCTCTTCCTCTGTCAAATTTGGATAGCATCATAACCTTTATTAGTTGTTGTGAGAACTAGACATTTTATGTAGAGAGGACTAAGCATAATGCCTGATGCATAGCAGCCACTTAATGAATATGACCAGAGGTGGAGTTGAGATATGAAGCCAAAGCAGATAACTAAAGGATTCAGAAAAGTTGAGAACAAGAAGCAACTAAATGTGCCAATGGGACACCATCTGGAAGAATTCCAAATGGGAGTGCAGATAGCTAGGGCAGCCCCTCATGGGGGTACCAGCATTACCTAATATGGGAGTGTTGTTTTAATTTATAGAAGCTAAAACAAGATGGGTGTTATAAGTCTTAGACTGTGTTAAACTCGCTGAGCAGAAGCTTTTGTTCTAAGGAGAGATTATAATTTTTTGGAGGGGGAGATAAGTTCTTAATTTGCTGAGCTTCAGTTTCTTCCTGAGTTGGGTGGGTAAGCCAGGCAGTGCAGATACCATATACTCCAGGAAGGGAGGGACCAGAATGTCTTTTTCTCCATAGTATCTCCAATTATCTAGATTATTATCTAGATCAGAACTGTGCATATCTCATTGCTTGATAGATATTTGGTGAGCCAGTACATCAATGAACTCAGAGACAGGACAATGCTATGAACTTAGATCAAGGGAGAAGACTTGTTGTAAGAGGTGACACTTGAGAAAGACCTGGAAGAATGAGTAGACTTTGTAAGGAAAGAGGAAGGAGACCCTTGAAATGGCCAATAAAACTTAAGGAAAGATTTTGTTGTGTAAACTGAAGCACCGGAGAGAGGTAATCAATCTTAAGGATTGCTGTGAGTTATAACATGATGTATTCAGCTATAGCATTTGTATCCATTAGGAAGATGGTGACGATAACTGAATTGGCCTTACAATTTTGTTCATTGGCTATATACAGTCATGTTTTGCATTTGGGATTTTCCAGGTTGTTGGTGGCAACAATATTTCTTGAAAGCATGTTATTTAGAATTATTTCTTCCTTCCTAGGGAAGTCGGTGAGTGCATGTGGGAGGAAAAATGGCAAAATAAAGGACAAGCTTTGATGCATACACAGTCTCCTCTACAAATGCGTCCGAGTCATAACTGAGCAGTCATGGCACCCTCCATTAATTTAATGAAATTAATTTTTTCATACACCACTTTCAATGCTACAAAGTACTTTACAGTGAGAGGCAAAAAGAGATAATGAGATAATGTTTTATGGAACCATGCAGCAGCAAGTTTCCTATCATTAGCAAGACAGAAGAATATATTAAACACGGCATGGTTAAAAGGAAACTGTGAAATAGCAACCAGACAAGAAAGTGCAGAGGCAGAATGTGGCTTGCAAAGCTTTTATTCCTTTACCTTTAAAATAGCCCAATTTATTGGTTGTATTCAGAGTGAGTCTAGAGCAAGTGAGCCTAGGAACTGAGTATTTGCCCCTTCTAGAGTATTTAGTCCAAGGAAAAGAAATTATTACTTCTAGTTGCTCATTCATAAGATAGTTTGTCATAGTGAAAAGATTATGATAATTGGAGTCAACCAAATCTAGTTCCGTTCCAGTTCTACCAATCACTGTCTGTCTGCTTTGGCCACTGTGTGACTCAGTTTCTTCATCTATAAACTGGATATGAAAACCTCATAGGATTATCATGAAAATTACGTTTATAAATTGCTTTAGCACACTGGTCAGCACAAGTAGATGCTTGACACATGCTTTCACCTCTACTTCCATTAGTAAAAAGAGGCTGTTAGGTTAGTCTATCACAATTTGGATTTTCCTTGCTACAACTGTGTGTGTGTGTACATGTGTTGTGGGGAAGCTAGAGGAGTGGGAAGGTCCACCAAATGGTACAGGTTGCTGATCTAACACCGACTGTTCCCTTCCATGGTGGCAGAGCTCCAGCTTTGTCCCATCCTTCCTTAAGTTACTTGGACAAATTTGAGTTGGTTTAAATCTGTAGTAGTCCCATTCCCAAGACTGGGCACTGGACGCAGTTGGGGCCAATGTGATATGTGGGGAATTTTGCCAAGGGACTTTTGAGGAAGTTTCTTTGCTCTTCAAAAGAAATGCAGATAGAAGAAGGGATTCTTTTTCTTGCATAGGATATTATCATATCCACATAGGATACATGAAACCAGCAGCCATCTTGGGACCAGGAGTGAAATTAGCTTTAAAAGAACATGCTATAGAAAGAGAGCGGGGATCTTGGTGCTGGTCTTATCTGCTAAATTAGCCAACTCTGTAGTGGTCTCCCACTAGACATCTATTATGGGAGCAAATATACCCTTTTATTATTTTAGCAATAGTGGTTTGGACTTTCTATTATTTGTAGTTGAGGGCACCCTGATACAAGAAGCTGTCAGTTAGGAATCTAGAGATTGACTGTGAGTTTAATTTTTATTTATGTTTAGAAGAAGACCCTTACGTTTCTTTTACTGGTGCAGCTTTATTTAAAGTGGAATAAAAAATAGTTTTTCATGTTAGCCTGTCCTCAGTCAGCTTCTGGGAAAACATTTGGAAACCAGCACCTGTTCTGAGAGATATCTGATTGGGTCTGGCGGAATTGTGAGCTGCTCAGCCTAGAAAAAAGAAGGGGAATAATGTATGAAGCCCCTATTCTATGTCAGAATCACTTCACATATATTTTGATCCTTACAACGAACATCTAAAAGGACATAGGTTGTGTTATCCTCATTTAAAGGTAGGGAAATCAAGATTCAGAAAGTTTGCTGAGATATCTACTATGAAGTGGTATAAAAATGCTAGAACCCAGGCATTGTTTCCTAGATGAAGGGATGAAACTCCAAAGAAGTTCAGGGACATATACAAGCAAGTTAATTGCTAAGGCTGGTCTAGAATCCAGGTTTCCTAATGCCTTGTCCTGAATGTCTTAAATTGCCTATCCTAACCAAGATTCTCTGGTGCCAGCAATTAGATTGGTGGAAATCCGCTTACTGGTCCCTTCCTTCATTCATTCAATAAGTATTTATTGTGTACCTACTATATACCCAGTACTTTGCTAGTCACTGGAAATACAGTGGTAAATGAAGCCTGACCTCTGGGGCACAAGGACTGAGAGAAATTCACCCCTGAGTGAGGATGACGCCTCAGGATTTCAGCACATGCTGCCTCTGTTGAGGGCCAGCACCTTGTTTCAGGGCAGAGTGTGCTCCAAGGGGTGAACTAAAAAGTCTGGTACTAGGGGCTAGACTTCAGGGTGGGTCTACTTTAACCAAACCCTTCCAGAAAGCAGTTAGATATGGCCCTGATGTTTATACTGTCCTGCTTCTCAATTAGTGGAAAGTTTCTGGAAGGTGCTGACTGCTTTCTTCTTTCATTATAAATATCATTTGACAATGTTCCCCAGGCCTAGATATCTCCCAAGAGAAGCCCACAGGAGGACTGGGAAAGAAGCAGTGATGTGCTGGTGAATGCTTAACAACAGGTTTGGGTTGGGGTGGGGAGAGGATTACTGATTTGTTGTGTTTTCCACTTTCTTTGGTTTAAATACTCGCACCATGGCCGATTTCAAGCTACCAATGTGATTGTCAACTAATGTCCAAAATTTCTAAGAACTTAACAATAGACTCTTGGGAGCCAGTTTGAGGTGGCTACAACATACCTTGGCTCTGGTACACTCCTGGGAAGAGGCATACTGGGCCACTCATGAAGTTTTTAGCTCCCTGACATATCTGAAAGGGACAGTACAAGGGCCACAGGTGGTTTCCAGGGACACTTTTCCCTGACCCATGCATTCTTTTTATTCTATCTTTGAAATATGGGCTGATTTCTGGCCACTCCACATCCCTCTTTGCAGTTTTTCTCCTTTTACCTCTAATATATACGTGTGTGTGTGTGTGTGTGTGTGTGTGTGTGTGTGTGTGTGTGTGTGTGTGTATGTGTGTATGAAAGAGCTGGACCAAAAACATCTTGCTTTCTGTTTAAATATTTTCAGACTTGCTATTGATTTTTCTGTTATTCCCACACTGCATCAAGTTAGAAAGAAGAGAGGCTGACTTTATTTTCCCTGCAAGAAAGAACTAACACCCAATAGACTTTTTCTTATACTGCAAACTGGTACCTTCTGGAGTGTATTCAGAAGTGAAATGCCATGCATCAGGATCTCAGGTCTGCCTGAAGAGGGTCTCCTATTTCCAACAGACTCTGATTTTCAAAGCTGCTCTTTTCTTTAATATGATTTAGAGTTTTATTTGTTTAGCCTGTAAAGTAGAGCTGAGAATATTACAGACTCAAGATATGAATCCTATTAATGAAACAGCATTTAGAAATGAGAGCATTGCTGTCTTGGCTATTACATTGTCTGCAGATTAGTCATAATGTTCTGAGGACCCTGTCTGATTAGAAGCTTATTTTAAATAGCAAATTTTATGTCACTAAAGAGTGCAATTATTGGTTGCTATCTGCAGTAGACAGTTATGGGACAGATTGAAAAAACGAACATTTCTTAAAAGCGATTAAATGGGTGGGAAGCCAATTGTGGAATAGGAGAAGACAAAAGAAAAAAAAAATGAACTGAAGCAAAATAGGATTTGAAGATTAAAAAGCGAATTAATTTGTCATTGTTGTGCAGAAGAACCCCAATGGTGGTGGGTGATTACCTGGGCAGAACTACTGAGGTCTTGAGCCCACACCATGTGGACGGGTGTCCATTATTTTTGTCCTTGTCTTAAATAGAAAGGAAACATTTATGGGGACTCAGAAAGCTGAGGGTTAGAAGATGCCTCATCACTTCGTTGATGCAGGAAGTCTTTGCTAATAACCACACTTGGCTAAAAGATGTTAGCTAAGAACATCTTAGAAAAAAGGCAAAATCCAGCTACTTTTTAGAATGAGTAGGAACGAGGAAGAGAGAGAAAGAGGAAAGTGTGAGAGAGAAGAGTGGGTGGAGAAATTTTCATCTTCAGAGCAAGGCTCTCCATTGGATGCTGCAGAGGAATCACAACTCTGGAGTCAGACGTACCTGCATGTGAATCTTGTCTCCATCACACTTTAACTGTGTGACCGTGGGCACGTTTCTCAATGTCTTCGAGTTTCAGTTTTCCCATCTTGACAATGGGACCAGTGCATCCAGGGTTGTTGCAAGAATTACATGAGAAAGTAGTAGAACACAGTGCACATTTAGTAAAATGTTGTTCCTTCTCAGGAACTTGACCAGTCGCTCTGAGATAAAACACAGTTCCAGTTGTGCTATACATGGTGAATGGCTCCATTTGTATTGTATTTCCTGCCACAGTCTAGTGGGATTCTATGTGTCAAGGTTGATGGGTGAGCCTCAGAGGCCATCCCAGCCCTCTCAGGTCTGCAGTGTAGAAAAACTCACAGGTACCAGAAATCCTGCATAGGTGCAACAGCTGGACTGTTGGGAGTGAGGATAAGGTTGACATGAATCCTTGGCTGATAACTGTCCTCATCACAAGAGCTAGTCCCAATCTGTAAACAGGTGGTGGGGGTAGAGGAAAAGTAATTCAGTCTACTTTTTTGATAGACTTATTTATTTTATTCTTCTCTGTATACATGCAACACTGACTCATTTCATGGCAAAAAAAAAATCAGCAAACACAAAGAGGCCCTAAGAAGAAAATATAAAATACTCATAATTCTTCTACCCACATTAAGACATTAGTGTGTGATTCTCAAACTTTTCATTCTTACTAAATGTGTATATTCCCTTAAGAATGGGCTCCACATCTTATTATAAACAAACATCAAGTTTTAATTTAAATTACTTAATGTTCCCCCACTTCTTTGAGGACAACCAACTGTTTGTGGTGACTCTATGGCTAATTCTGTGGCTTCCTGTACTGGTAAATTAACTGGTGTGTCCTAGTTTGGGGTATACTTTTTCAGGCCATTTTCTCATTTTCTGTGCACATGTATGCTACAGTGCTTACAGGCTGTTTGCTTTGGAAAGTTAAAATCATGGGTACTTAAAGTTTTTAACATTTTGCTTGTATTTTATAATGGACATTTATTGCTTTTATAACAAAAACATTGCATAAAATATAAAACTTTATAGAAAATATACTGAAATCTGCTTGTAGATCATGTACTGTCTATACTAGAAATGTAGTAAAGACAGTATATATGTGCACATATTCATAGATATAGCAATATAGAGATTATGTAGTTGTATATTTATTTGTATATATGTATGTTTTAATATTTTTATAGTTATGTACATGTATATGCATATGGCTTTTTATGGCACTATATTTTGAATGTATTTTCACATCAAATGCATTCTCTACATTGTTTATTGATTGCATGGTATTTTATTATATAGCTATAACATAGCCAACCCTATATTTTTGGTTATTTGCTTTTTTTCTGAATTTTTTATTATTAGAAATGATGCCCTGTTGGATATTCTCTTATACCTCCTTAATTATTTGACATATTGTATTTTAAAAGTCAGATGGTAAGCTTACATTAATGGTAAAATCGTAAAATGCTTGTTTCACCTTATTTCCAAGGTTCAGTGTTATGAGTAGTCATTATGCTATTTGTTTTGGTTAGGTTCCCATGCCAGCCCATAACAGTTAATTTAATACACATGTAGATAAACTAGGATTTGGGTACTACTATACTGTAGTGGGTTTAATTGTGTCTCTTTCCCTCCCCCCCAATATATTCAAGTTCTAAGTTTTGTTACCTATGATGGTGACCTTAGTTGGAAAAGGGTCTTTGCAAATGTAATCAAGTTAAGGTGAGGCCACAGTAAACTCGGATGGGCTCTAGATTCAGTGACTCTTGTCTTCATGAGAGATTCAGACTCAGAGTCACACAGAAAAGAAGGTCATATGAAGATGGAGGCAGAGATTGGTGCTGTACTTCCATAAGCCAAGGAATGCCAAGAGCCACCAGACACTGGAAGAGGCAAGGAAGGATTCTTCTCTATTGCCTTCAAAGGGAGTGTGGCCATGCTGACACCTCAGTTTCAGAGTTTTGGTCTCCAAAAAGGCAAGAGAATAAATTTCCTTGTTTTCTAAGTCACCCAGTTGGCGGCCCAGAAAACTAACATACATACCTGATCACCTCTTAGAATGTATTTCTCCATAAAACAAATATCATAAATGGCAGTTAGGTTCCAGATGCAGCCCACAAAAATATTTAGTGCCTAATATAGTTGAAACATAGCACTATTAAATTTAACATCACTTAAAGCAGTCTTTCCACGGAGAAAATCCAACCTGCACACTGGCAAGAGAAACTCTGCCTTCCTTGGTCCCACACTGACAAGCATGGAACAGTTCCCTATTCTTCCAGGTGATAGCACTTTTGGCAGTGTGTTCCAAGGGTGGGTCCTACATTAACTCAGCCAACATGTAATGACCAACTATTGTGCTGGTATACAGCGGTGGACCATGGTGAGTTCAGTCCAGCATGGGATGTTCTGTTTAGTGGAAGATAAGGGAAACAGGGGATTGGGGAGGATGGCAAAAGTGAGCTGTGTAGAATCCTGTTGGGACTGTAGAGGGGCCTGGCATTAGTGGGAAGATACTAGGGGTGGGGGCTTTGCCAGCATCAGCCTGTATGGGAAATACCAGCCACAGGGAAGCTTCCTTGAAAGAAAGTGGGGATACCAAGAAGGGTAGTAAGGGAAGGGAAGGTGGCCAGGCCTGTTAGATAAAGAAAATCTGGGAAGTCAAATTGTCGTACTGTGAGGGATTGCCCTCTGTGTACACATGAGAGAAAAATTTCTCCTGAGAGGTTTCTTGCACATTCATCTGAAATTCTAACCACTTCTGTATCATTTTAAATGCTTGCTCCACCTCATTTCTTATTTATGCCAGTCTAAGAAAAGCAATTTGTGACTTAAATTTTATTATCATACATTTGTAGGATCGGTAAGATTGTGTCCTTGGACCCATCTAATTGGCCTAATTCATTCAAGCTTAGTAACTGAACGCCAGCAAAAATGAGTTCCAAACTAATGACAATGGCTTGCTTTTTGGTAGGAAGATTGACTTAATGTGGTAAATTGATGTTTTAGAGTCATCAGTTAATTTCTTTTTTGTCTCATATGTTAATTTTTAGAGGAAACAATTTTATATCTAACTGAAAAGTATGAAACAAGACGTTTATTCTCTTGGCAAATTACTTGGAAAGAGAAAATCTGAAAACAGTCCAACAGCAATGACTTTAATGCTTCTTTTATCAATGAAGTAGATGTATATCTGCCTAATATCTCATAGGGTAGGATATTATTTTCCAAGGTCAGGGAAAGGACATATGATACAATTTCTACGTAACATTGAGAATGGGCTTAAACCTTTCTTAGGAATTGTTCACAGTTGCCGTATTATATGGTTTACCTGAAATATTGTTTCTCAAACTTGATGTCTTACAGTGCTGACTTAATTGTTTTTATTGGAAATTTAGTTAATTATGTGCCAACACAAAACTTAGTATAAACCCTTTAATGACTTCTGGTTAACTATAAAACCCCATAACATTTACATATTAAGGTATTCATTTATCAATCTTTGTTCTTTTTTATTTATTTATTTATTTTTTGAGTTGGAGTCTCACTCTGTGACCCAGACTGGAGTGCAGTGGCTGCTCCCGGCCACCGCAGCCTCGACCTGCTGGGCTCCGGCGATCCTTCCGCCTCAGCCTTCCATGTAACCGGAATTACAGGCATGCGCTATCATGCCCGGCTGATTTTTTTTTTTTTTTTTTGAGTTGGAGTCTCACTCTGTCATCCAGACTGGAGTGCAGTGGCCTCTCCCGGCCACCACAACCTCGACCTGCTGGGCTCCGGTGATCCTTCCGCCTCAGCCTTCCATGTAGCCGGAATTACAGGCATGCGCTACCACGCCCAGCTGATTTTTTTATTTATTGTAGAGATGAGGTCTCGCTGCCCAGACGGGTCTTGAACACGCGGGCTCAGGCAATCCACTCACCTCAGCCTCCCAAAGGCGTGGGATTACAGGCTGAGCCACTGAGCCTGGCTTTGGCTGATTTTCTGATTTATTGTAGAGATGAGGTCTTGCTGCCCAGGTGGGTCTCGAACCTGTGGGCTCAGGCAATCCACTCACCTCAGCCTCCCAAAGGCGTGGGATTACAGGCTGAGCCACCGAGCCTGGCCTCTTTTAATTTTTAAGTTGACATTTAAGTAGTACTTTGCAGTGGCTATAACCATTCTATTACCGTCATGTGTTGCTTTATGATGGGGGTACATCCTGAGAAATGCATCCTTAGGTGATTTTGTTGTGTGAGCATCACAGGGTGTACTTTCACAAACCTAGATAGTATAGCCTACTATACATCAAGGCTATCTGGTCTAGCCTATTGCTTCTAGGCTACAAATCTATATGGCATGTTACTATACTGAATACTTTAGGCGACTGGAACACAGTAGTATTTGTATTTCTAAAAATATCTAAATATAAACAAGCTGCAATAAAAATACAGTATAAAAGATAAAAAATGATACACTTTTATAGGCCACATACCATGAATGGAACTTGAAGGACTGGAAGTTGCTCTGGTGAGTGAGCTGGTTACTTACTCTTAGTGAGTGGTGAGTGAATGTGAAGACCTGAGACATAGTGTATGTGACTGTAGACTTTGTAAACACTATATACTTAGGCTACACTAAATCTATAAAAGTAATTGTACTACAATGTCAGGATGTCTATGATGTCACTAGGTGGTAACAGGAATTTTTCAGCCCTATTATAATTTCAGCCCTATTATAATTTTATGGGACCACTGTCGCATATACAATTCATTATTGAGCAACATGTGATTAGGTAGTGCATGACTGTATTTGTACTTTTTATTGCATACATGTTACTGAGAGATAATTTTTAAACTCAAAATTAAAACCTGAAAAGTCCATGAAGTTATAATATGTAAAATGTCTCACAAAAAGTTTGGAACGTTCCAGGTTCTTAGAGAAATGTTTTTTTGTAGTTGTGATGTTTGAAATCGAGCTTCCTGGAGGCTTCTAACCCTTCACAGATGCTAGTGACTTTATCTAGATACAACTTGACTTCAAGAACTCCTTTTCTATCGTAGCATGATAGTACAGGCAGGGCACAAGATAGGCAAGGCTGGAAGGAGAGAGTATAGCTGAATTATAAGGGAAGAATACCACAGCATGCAATCCGTGGGCCCTGTCCTCTGGATATGACTCATACTACGACTATGACTTTGGCCCTGCCATTGCAACTGACTGTCCAGTATGATGTAAGGAACAGAAAGATTTCTAGTTCAAGGTAAATATGAGATGGCCTGGGTCTAAATCCTAGCTCTACTGCTCACAGCTGAGTGACTTTTGGTACAATTTTGGAAACACAGGCTGGGCTTCAGGGACCAAAACAGTGGCTCAAACAAGGTGGATGTTGTAATTGCCCCTAGAAAACAGTGGCGGAGAGTCCAGGGCTGGGATATGGGGACTTGATAAGATGAGAGAACAGGCTTCGTCCATCTTGTTCCTCTGCCAAACCCGGACTTCATCTGCATAGTCAAAGACGCTGGACACCATGTTCATGTTTTAGTCACAGGTAGAGGAAAAAAGGAGCAAAAGGGCATACTTCCTTTATTTTATTATCTGAAGTCACACTAGGTGTCATGTCATTATCTAGAATCTACTCACACGGTCATGGATGATGCAAGGGATGCCTACAGAACAAATATTCCTAAAGAGGAAGAAGAAAAGATAATTGGGTATATATGTGTATTGGGTGGAGGATGGGAGGACAACCGACAGTCTCTGCCTTAGTTCCCTAAACCTCAGTTTCTCCATTTTTTAGAAAAGGATAATGCTTGTGTACTTCACAGGGTGGTGGTTGTGAGTGTTAAATTGGAGTTTCCACAGAGAATTCTTGCTATACCTGACACTGAGCAAGTGCTAAGTGAGATGACCTGTTGACCACAGGCACGGGCAACTCTATCACCAGTGCCATGCCACTCATGACTGCGGCTCATTAAAACTGTCATGGTAGTATTCATGGGTGGCAGGGATGCCCCTGAGTCAATGCTATGTAGAATGCTCTCTGATCAACTCCAGACCTCTGAAGATAGCACTGCCTAATGGTTAGAGTGTAGCTTCTAGAGTCAGACAGCTTCAAGATGAGCCATTTGAGGCAAGTCACTTTGCTTTTCTACCTCTGAGTTCTCTCATTTCAGAATAAGGATAGCGACAATATCTGCCTACTAAGAATGGTAATAAACTATAATCTGTGGAGTGCTTATAACAGCAAGGAGCACATGGAAATTGCTATGTAAGTTAGTACATATTACGTAAATAAAACAATTGCAAGTATGCTATTTAGTCCTAACATCATAAATCTCCTCTACTGGTCTATCAAAAAAAAAAAAAAAGAGTTGATTCCTTTCTTGCTTTCTAGAATGGTAGCTTCATTAAGACAGAGACCTTGTCTTTCTTTCTGTGGGATCTCAGGACCTGGATCAATAGCTGACCCTTTGTAGGCCCTTGATAGACAACTGGATTCTGGAGGTTTGGTGTTTCCAGGGAAATAACATGTCAGAACTGACATGACATCCTAGTTTCTGTTTATATCATCTGCTACAATGGAAATAGCACGGCAGCCAAAGGAACCCACCATTACCTTCAGTGAAAGTCCTGGATCTCAAGCTTCTGGTGTGGAGCAGTGGAAAGAATAAATACTGATGCTGAGGTTGTAAAGCCTGGTTCAAGACCTGGTTCTGCCTCTAGCTACCTGCAGAATTTTGGGGGCAGGAAGCATTAATTAATGCCTTAGTTTCTTTGTCTGCAAAACAAAGAAACTATCTTCCTTACTGGGCATGTCAAGAAATACATGTATCAATTTACTAAAAATATAGGGTGTGTCTTATGTGACCGGCACAGTGAGTACAGTATGTCTATTTGTTGTGAAAGGGCCTTGCTAACTGTGGGGGGCGTCCACATGAGAGGAAATATGATCCATGACATGAAGGAACTTGTCCCATACAAGGCTGCCCTTGAAAGAAAAGAGAGGCCCTGAGTTGGGCATTTTACTTGGGAATGTCTAATATTCTGTAGTTTGCACCCGAAGAGAGGAAGGTTGCTTTTTGTGATGTGAAATCATTTTGATCTTTAGGCATGGCATTTACTTCCAGTTGAAAAAAATTTTTTTTCCAACACAGGAAGATTCTGTGCACTATTCTGCAAAGACTGGTGGACCCTTTTGAAGTGTTTGTAATGCGATTTGCTGTATACATCAGAGGGCAAGGTAGCTGTGTGCTTCTGGTACAGCAGGCAGATTTGATTTCAAACTCTGGAGAAAAATAAAGGAACCCTGAGAAACAAATATAAAAATTCTGAACAAACATGGAAATGCAAGAAAAGGGAATGGGCAAGGGATAAAAGGCGGACCAGAGAGGGTAAACAAGAGGGCTTGCTTTTAGCATCCTTGCTTTCTACTTCTAATGAGTTTGGACCAGACCTTTGCTGGATATTGTTTTGGTGAGATTTGCCTCACCTTGGGGACACAAAGCCAAAAGCTTTCCTTGATAACACATAGAATAAAGAAATCTTGTTCTTTACAAATCAAGAGAAGGAACAACAGAGACTTTGATGCCTTTAAAATCAAGTCAGCAAAGATTTTTTTCAGATGGGGGTTATAAGAAATGAAGAACAAGGAAAGACTCTGCTCCTCCTAGGTGAATTTGTTTGCAAGGTTTGCAAGGTGAATTTGTTTCCCATGATATGACCAAATGCTCCTGGGCCAGGGTCACCTCCAAGACTGAAATCCTGTCCCTATTGCTGTTGCTTCCTACACAAGGCTCTTTGGGGTCACCATTTGTCCATAGGGGTTATCTGTTTGCCAAGGGTCTACAAACCAGTCTGTTCATTTAACCCATGCTAAACAGGGGTTACTCTTTTATGCAAGTGACCTCTGACCTTACCATCCAAATATTATAATAGTGGCCCTCTGGAACTCTAATGGTGGGAATTCTTATGATGTCAATTCCAGATCAGTTGGTGGAGGGATATTTTGATATTTGGGCAGTCTCATGATAGGAAGAGGGATACTTTGGTGATAGCATAACTTTGTGTTTTCTCTAAAACTGTATTATGCAGGTAGCTGATTCATCAGCCAGACAGGCACTATGTCAAGGAAATTGTGACAATCATGATGGAAAATGAAGATGCACAAAAAACACAATCTGAGAAGAAACATAAAGCTCCCGATATCTGGGAGACAGGGGACAGGGTGCATTAGTGCCATCTGGAAAAGTGGAATCTGTTCAGACAGTTTTATTGAGATGACATGTCTTTCCACGATTATGCAAAGAGTAAAAATTCATTTGTTCATTCATTAGGTGCTAAGAACTATGCTAGAGCCTAGGAATTCAAAGATGTATCTTGGAAATTGTCCCTGCAACTAAAAACTCTAGCTAGAAGGGAGACAGAAATGCAAATAAACATTTGCCATAAAATAATTAATGGGGTTTGGTCACCAGAGAAGAAGTCTTCTTTGGGAAATCGTAGAGGAATTTGAAAAAAGCCTCTGAGATGAGGTGTCTTCTGCTTTCTTTCTGGAACGAGCATAATTGTGTCATCCTAACCAATTGATAGAAACACACAAGCACACACGTGCAGACACACACGCATATATACACACATTTCATTCTACCTGAAAATGCCAGAAGGCTGCAGGTGGTGGCAATCTTGGTTCTAGAATTCTCTTAACCTTGGTTGCAAATAATCAGGCATGTAAGAAATGCTTCTAACAATGATGAGGATGAGTCACCTAGATGGGAAGGATTTATTCATTATAAGAAAAACGATGAAGACACACTTCTTTCCAGTGGAAAGTTTGTAAGTTAGAATAGATGAGATGAAAAGAATTCAAGGCAGTGGAAGCAGATAAAATATTTAAGAAGCTTATAAAGACAAGGAATGGAAAGAGCCATTGTTAGGGAAATAAGTGGAGATTTCAAATGGCAGTTTTATTACTTTAGTCTCTTTCAACCCCTGCATCTGATTTCAGTGGTGAGCTCTGCATGTTTTTTCTAGTTGACCCATGAAGTCCAGTTTTCTGTTTGCAATCACCTGAGCACTGACCTCAACCTTTGTAACTAAATTATATGTACCTAGAGGACAACTTGAGTCAGAGGAAGGTACTTCTGCAATTATATGGGCAGAGGACGCGACAGCCTGATGCTACTTTTAGGAGATGCCATTAGGAGCATGTGCAGGTGGCAGTGTGGGAAGCAGTGGGTTGTAGGAATGCAAATCCCTGTCTCCCCTCTCTGCCTCCTTTTTCTAGAGAAGAGCCACACCCAACAGGCAAAACAAGAGGTATCAGAGATATATAACAAACTCCGGGAGTTTCTGTCCATCATGGCTGCCTATCAAACCTGTTGGCAGAATATGTTTGGGGGATGCCTTCCTCGTAGGGTTATTGTGAGAATGACCAGGTTAGCATATGGAAAGCACTTGGGACAAACCTGTCTGGCATGTAGAAAGTGCTTCCTAAGTGTCAACTGTTATGTAGGAGGTTGAGGAATTTCACAGATATATGGAGAGGACAAAAGCTTAAGAACTTCAAAAGCATTTATATATTAATATAACACCAAGTCCCAAAAAGAAAGGGTGTGTGTTTGTGTACACACTTGCATGTGCATGCACTGGAAATATTTGATAAAAGGAATTTAATGTCTTCTTCATGTGAGAGCTTTCTAGACGAACTAATTAGTTGTAATCACAAGAGAAGTGCATCCTTCCATCTGGAGGCAAAGAAGTTCTGATTTTCGGTTCTGTAAACACTGAGGTTGTGGTTATAGGATGTTAAAGCTGGGATGACCCTGAAGTATCTCCTACCAAACCCTGGCTCTTATAGATGAGAAAACACCTTAGAAAGCAAAACTTGCCCAAGACCATATGGCCAGAAAGAGAGAGAGGCGGATTATAGTGTCTATTAGCTTGAGAAGAGGTGAGAAGAGGACTCTGAGTTTCCTTCAAGTCATTCTGATGCAAGAAGCAATGGATATTGACCCTTGAGAGTCAGGATGAGGGCTGGCCAAGCACACATCTCAGAATGAGGGGAGAAAGATGACTGTGAACTGGAGAAGCAGAAATGCAAATAAGCTTCCTCTGTCTTGTCTTTGTTCTGAATGCTATCTCTGATGACCAGGTGATGAGTGCTCAGGCTGGTGCTGTTGGTCAGAGTGACACACATCCAGTAGCCCTGGCTGTCCTGGGATTCAGTCAGGGCCTGGCTGCTGGGCTGATCAAGGTGGCTGGTGGTTTGTGTGTGTGTGGGGGGAGAGGGTGGGGGGGAGAAACAGAGAGAGATACAGACAGAGAGAGAGACCCATCGACCCTGGGAAGTTTCAAATGGACTTAGAAAAAAATGGGAACCCTGGGCACTATTCTTATTACTCCACTTTTTGTTAGCCCTTTCTACTGGCCTGATTCAACCTCTGTGTCAAGCTGAAAAAACAAAGAACAAAAGAATAAAGTTCAAATAAAACAGTACTCTTAAGACAAACTTTTATACAGTGTCCTTAAAGTCTTAGTGCTTGCTTAAAATGTCACTGACTTTTGAGACACTTTGTAAGTAAAATGATGAAAACCTGCAATCTGTATAGTTGAAATGGTGAGTGAGTGACTGGGTAAGTCAGCCAGGCTTGTGAGTCTGCTTGACCCTCCTGGGAGGACTGGCCACCTATCTCAGGGTCGAGGCTGCAGAGAGGATCACTCGTGGGCAGCAGTCTTCCTACAGGGGGAAGCCTGTGACAGATAACTATGCAGTAGTTATTAGGCTTGGAGGTGCTTAGCTCAAATGGGCATGTTTGTGGGAATCGGTAGGGACTAGAACGGAGATGATAAGTGCTGCCAAAGGAATAGGGATGGCGGGACCCAGGGAAGTAAGCCTGGGAATCCATAGACAGCAGGCAGTCATGCTGTTTGGACACTCGTGCCTGGGAAGTGGGGCTCAAACTGAGTTCAACTCAATCATTGAGAGGTAAGGAGCTGCAGTTGATATCTGGGTTACATCAATAATTCAAGCTTTAGCTATCTAGGAATCCAAGTCCTGAGGACTTATGAGGTCATACTCTTCTTTAATATTTAAAAACAAACAAATAAGTAAAAAGGCTTGCACTCCAGTTTTCATGAACAGAGGAAATCCTGTCCCTTTCTTAATATTCTCATGAACACCTGGGGACTGACATTCTTCCATACCTCTCTCTTCAATTACTTGTCTTTGAACAATCTTTGATCTTCACCTAGGTTCACTTTCTCTGGCTGTTCTTTCCATTTTATCCCATGTTCACCC
The DNA here is from genome assembly GCA_027257055.1 of Cephalopachus bancanus. Taxonomy (NCBI): domain Eukaryota; kingdom Metazoa; phylum Chordata; class Mammalia; order Primates; family Tarsiidae; genus Cephalopachus; species Cephalopachus bancanus. Next base: position 10,498,436 of record JAPVLO010000184.1, on the reverse strand, counting down.
AAATGTACTCAAAACTCTTTTTAAAAAGCACCCTGAACTCAAGACAGATGATGTAGTAGACTTTTACTGAGAAGGAATTTATGACAAACTTGAGTCATTTATTAGACTTTCCTGGCCTATAAACCTCCCATGGCCTTTTCCCACTGTCAGATATATCTTACTGGCTGTCTTCTCTTCCCAGGCTCTGGCCTCCCTGCATTTCTCTGGGCTCTTCTCTTCCTTTTTTTTCTTTTTTGTGGACCAATTTATGTCTGTCAATTTCTACCTGTTTCGAGACACTCCTCCCCACATTCCCTTTATTCTGTAATGGTAAATAAAATTTATTTTATTCTGCTATCTACTTACTTTTTGTCTCCTCCATCTTCTATATCATGCCTAGAACTCATCCTTTCACAACCAGAGTAACCATTCAAGATGTTTTTCTAAATAACAGACATTTAGAAATAACTCAACTCAGCCATCCTTACTTCATTAAACATTCTGGCTTCTTAATTTAAGGAGGTGGAGGGGAAGGAATGCACGTTTCTTGAGGATTTATTAAAATCAGACTCTGAGCTAATACTTTTCATGCATCACATTATTTCATCCTCAGAAAAGTCCTGTGGAGTGGAGTCATCACTCTGGTTTACAGAGAAGGAAGGTGAGAGTCAGGAATGCAAGGATGCTCGAGTCTCTCATAAGCTGGTGGGGGGCAGAACAGGAGATCAAGTCAAAGTCTTTGGACTCCAGAGCCTGTGCTCTTTCCATCATTCATCTCACCCTTGAGGAGAGGGGTGGTTATAGAGACCACACTTGTGGGCACCATCCTACTTTCCTCTCCTGGTGGTCTGCTCTTATCCCTCAAACTGCACTTTCTCAATTGCCACTGAGAAGAGGGATCTACCTTTTCCTTTCTCCTCCTGCCTCCCTCCAAGGGTAACTGGGCCTGAGTTCTGTTAATTCTAGCTGCAGTCTGACTCCTGATCCTGTTCTTTTCTGCTCTAGCTCAAGCCCAAAGTTCTGCCTGGAGCACTCCTGGAGTAGAATTCACTGATAGACTTGCTCCAGTAGCCCACAATGTGCACTTGGTTAAACACTTCAACTGGGCTCGGTGGCTCAGCCTGTAATCCCGCGCCTTTGGGAGGCTGAGGTGAGTGGATTGCCTGAGAACCCGTGGGTTCGAGACCCGCCTGGGCAGTGAGACCTCATCTCTACAATAAATCAAAAAATCAGCCGGGCGTGGTAGTGCATGCCTGTAATTCCGGCTACTCGGAAGGCTGAGGCGGAAGGATCGCAGGAGCCCAGCAGGCGAGGCTGTGGTGGCTGGGAGCGGCCACTGCACTCCAGTCTGGGCGACAGAGTGAGACTCCAACTCAAAAAAACAAAACAAAACAAACCAAAACAAAACAAAACGCTTCAGCTTTGAGTTAGAGGGATATGGGTTCAAACTGCAGTCTGGCTTCTTTTTTTTTTATTAGTAGCAAAGTTATCATCCTTTCTTCTGAAAGATTTGCTTATCTATTTATTCATTTTTAATGCTTGTCCAGTGTTATTCAGGTATAATTGACAAATAAAAGGTGGATAGATTCAGGTATACAGCATGAGGTTTTGATATATGTATACATTATAAATTGTGTATTACAATCAAGTTAATTAACATATTCATCACCTCACATGGTTACATTTTTGTGCTGGGACTACATAACCACAAATTTCAGGTATACAACACAATATTTTTTGTTTAAATTTTTTTATTTCAAAGATGTGGGATATAATTTAGGATTAGGTATACAAGTGGTCATCATACAGGTAAAGTTTGGGCCTCCCTTTGGTCTCTACTTTGACTGGTTAGAGATCAGGTACCTCCAGTGATGTTATATACCTTCCCACCCCGGCAGATTCCTGCTACTGCCAGTACCCTTCTTATAGTATTTTGGTAAGTGTTCAGGGTCTGCTTATGCGTGAGAACACATGGTACTCTGTTCTTTGTTTCTGTGATAGATCACTGAGTATTATAGACTCTAAAAGCATCCAAGTTGCTACAAAGTCCAGAGGATGCATGATATTCCATCATGTATATGTACCACATTTAAAAATATCTAGTCCAATTTTGATGGGCAGCATGGTTGGTTCCATGCTTTTGCTATTGTGAATAGTACTGCAATAAACATGCATGTGCAGGTTTCTTTTTTGTAGTATGGTTTGAGTTCCTCCAGGTATATTCCCAGTAGGGGGATGTCTAAGTCATATGGAAGGTCAATTTCTAGTTCTTTCAGAAATCTCCACATGGTTTTCCAAAGAGTTTGCACTAGTTTACATTTCCACCAGCAGTGTAGAAGTGTTCCTTTTTCTCCACATCCTTGCCAGCATCTGTTGTAGAAGTGTTCCTTTTTCTCCACATCCTTGCCAGCATCTGTTTAATTAATGATGGCCATTCTTACTGGGGTTAGGTGGTATCTCAATGTGGTTTTGATTTGTATTTCTCTGATGATTAGTGAGGCTGAGCAGTTTTTCATGTGTCTGCTGGTTGTCCGTATATCTTTTTTTGAGAAGTGTCTATTCATGTCTTTTGCCCACTTTTTAATGGGTCTGTTTGTTTTTTTTCCTTTTGAGTTTCTTGTAAATCCTGGATGTTAGGTCTTTGTCAGATATACAGTTGGCAAATATTTTTTACCAGTCTGTGGACTGTCTCCCTGCTCTTTTGATGGTTTCTTTGGCTTTTCATAAGCTTTTCAGTTTGATGAGGTCCACTTGTTTATCTTATCTCTTATGGCATGGCACTTGGGGTTTTGATCAGGAATTGGTTGCCAGTTCCAATTTCCATAAGTGTGTCTCCTGCATTTTCTAAGGTTCTCATAGTTTGAGGTTTTATATTTAGGTCTTTGATCCATTTAGAGTTGATTTTTGTATATAGGAATAGGCAGGGGTCCTGTGCCAAAAGAAATTGGTTGACAAATTGAGATTCTGTTTCCAGAATCTCTATTTTGTTCCTTTGGTCCGTATGCTTGTTCTTTTACCAATATGAGGCTATTTTGAGTATTGTAACCTTATAGTAAAGTTTGAAGTGGAAGTGTGATATCTCCTGCTTTGTTTCTTTTGCTAAGGATTGTTTTGGCTATTCGTGGTCATTTTTGTTTCCATATGAATTTCTGTATTGTCATTTCTAGTTCTGAGAAGAATGATATTGGTAATTTAATAGGTATTGTATTGAATCCATAAATAGCCTTTGGTAGGATGGACATCTTAAAAATATTGATTCTTCCTGTTCATGAGCATGTAATATTTTTCCATTTGTTTTGTCTTCTTGAACAGTGTTATGTAGTTCTCATTGTAAAGGTCCTTCACTTCTCTGGTTAGGAAGATGTCAAGGAATTTCATTTTTTGTGTGTGGCTACTATGAATGGGATTGTTCTTTATTTGTCTCTCTGCCTCCTTGTCATTGGTATATAAGAATGCAACTGGGCCAGGCCTGTAATCCCACGCTTTGGGAGGCCGAGGTGAGTGAATTGCCTGAGCCCGAGGGTTTGAGACCCACCTGGGCAACTTGGCGAGATCTCATCTCTACAATAAATAAAAAATTAGCTGGGTGGGGTAGCGCGCACCTGTAGTTCCAGCTACTTGGAAGGCTGAGATGGAAGGATTGCCCGAGCCCAGCAGGTCGAGGCTGCAGTGGCCAGGAGCAGCCAGTGCACTCCAGTCTGAGTGACAGAGTGAGACTCCAACTTAGAAGCAGGTATTTGACAGATTGTCTTGGGTTTCTGGGGTATAGGATCATACTGTCAGCAAAGAGGGATAACTTATTTTCCTCTTTTCCTATTTGGAGGCTCCTGATTTCCTTCTCTTGTCTAATTGCTCTAATTAGGACTTCCAACAAAATATTGAACAAGAGGGGTGAGAGTGGGCAGCCTTGTCTTGTTCTGGTTTTCAGGGGAATGTTTCCAGTTTCTGTCCATTTAGCAATATGCTGACTGTGGGTTTATCATGGATGGTGCTTACTATTTTGACATATATTCCTTCTATGCCTAGGTATTTGGGGGTGTTTATCAAGAAGGGATGATGAATTTTTTCAAAAGCTTTTTCTGCATCTAATGATATAATCATATGGTTCTTTTTTTACATCTGTTGATGTATTTAATTACATTTATGGTCTTGCAGATGTTGAACCAACCATGCGTCCTGGGAATGAAGCCTACTTGGTCATGGTGGATGATTTTTGAGATGTGTTGTTGGATCTGAGTTGCTAGAATCTTGTTGAGAATTTTTACTTCTATATTCATTAGGGATATTAACCTGTAGTTCTCTTTCTCTCTCTCTCTCTCTCTCTTTTTCATCTTTACCTGGTTTGGGTATCAGTGTGATGCTAGCTTTGTAAAATGATTTGGGGAAAATTTCATCTTTCTCAATTGCCTGGAATACTTTTGATAGGATTGGTATCAGTTTCTCCTTATACATTTTGTAGAATTCTGCTGGAAAGCCGTCTGGTCCAGCGTTTTTTTTTTGTTGTTGGTAGCTTTCTTATGATGGAGTCAATTTCCTGGGTTGTTATTGGTCTATTTAGTGTCTCAGTATCTTCTTGTTTCAATCTTGGGAGGTTGTGCTGTCAGCAGGTCCTCCATTTCATTTATGTTATCATGTTTGTTTCCATACATGTGTGCATATTAATTTTTGATAATTTTTGTATTGCTTCAGGGTCAGTTGGGATTTTATCTTTTAAATATCTGAGTGTGTTTATTTGGTTTCTCTCTATCTTTTTTTTGGTTATTCTGGTTAGGGTCCATCAATCTTGCTTATTCTTTCAAAGCACTAGCTTCTTTTGTTGATTTTTTTCTATATTTTTGTCTTCTATGTCTCGTATTTGGGCTTTTACTTTGGTGATCTAGATTCTTCTGTTAAAGTTAGGATTTTGGTGGTCTTGTCTTTCCAGCTCCCTTAGGTGGTTTGTTAGGCTGTTAAATTGTGATCTTTCCATTTTCTTTACGTGTATTTGTAGAGAAACGAATTCCCCTTCGTACAGTTTTCATGACATCCCAGAGATTTTGGTAAGACGTTTCTTCATTTTCTTTTGTTTCCAGAAATCTTTTAATTTCTGTTTTGATTTTGGTGTTTATCCAGTAGTCATTCAGTATCATGCTGTTTAGTATCCATGTCTTTGTGGGTTTTGGAGAAATTTTGTTGGTGTTGATATTTATTTTTATTCCACTGTGGTCTAGAAGGTACATGGCAGTATTTTGATCTTATGGAATTTGTTTTTGCTTGATTTATGACCAAAGATGTGATTGATCTTGGAGTACATTCCATGTGGTGTTGAGTAAAATGTAAATTCTATTGTTGTTGGGTGGAATATTCTGTAGGTATCAATTAAGTCTATTTGGTCAAGCATCAAGCTGAGGTCCGAATCTCTTTCTTAATTTTTTGCTTCAATGATCTATCTAGGGTTGTTAGTGGGGTATTTACATCCCTAGTTATAATAGTGTTAGAGTCAATATCTTTTTTAGTATACTTAACAGTTGCTTTATATTGTGTTGGGTGCATATATGCTTATGATGGATATTTCTTGTTGATGGATTGAACTGTTTATCATTAGAGTGTCCTTTAATATCTTTTTAAATTTTTGGTAGCTTAAAGGTTGTTTTGTCTTATATTAAGATCAAGACTCTTGCCTGCTTTTGTGATCCATTTGTCTGGAAACTCGTTTTCTATTCTCTAACCTTGAGTCTGTGTGAGTTCCTTATGGTAAGATGAGTTTCTGGGTGCAATTAATAATTGGGTTATAGTTTTTTATTGTTTGTCATTCTGTGTCTTTTCAGTGGTGCATTTAGTTCATTCACATTCAGACTGATTATTGAAATGTGATTGTTTTCCCCATTATGTGGTTCATATAAAGTTTTTTCTTTGCTTGTTTGTTTTCTTTTAGCTTTTGTGTATAATAGTGTTAGATCAATATCTTTTTTAGTTTATTTAGTTGCTTTATATTGTGTTGGGTGCCTATATGTTTACGATGTGTGTGTTTTCAAGTTTACTGTTGTGATATATTCTTTGTCATTTCTGTGTTCTGTTTATCTCTTGGGAAGCGTGTGGCCTTTTTTTTTTTTTTTTTTTTTTTTACTTTTTTCTATGCTTAATACCTTTCTAAGCATCTTCTGTAGAGCTGGTCTGGAAGCTGTATAATCTCTTAGGTAATGGGTGTCTGGGAAGAATTTTAATTCTCCATCACTGATGAAGCTGAGCTTGGCTGGGTAGGAAATTCTTGGTTGAAATTGTTTATATTTGAGAACTTGGAATATAGGGCTTCAGTCCCTTCTTGCTTATAGTGTTTCTGCTGATAGGTCTGCTGCTATTCTGACTGGTTTTCTCCAGTAGGTAGTCTGACCTTTCTCTCTTGCTGCCTTTAGGATTTTTTTCTTCTGTGCCTACTTTGTGTAGGTGAATTACTATGTGTCTATGGGTTGGTCTTCTCATTTGATGTCTTGTGGGGGTTCTCTGTATCGCTTGTGTTTGACTGGTCATATCTCTGGTCAGATGGGGAAGTTTTCTTGGATTACCTCCTGGAATACTTGCTCCAAGGTGTTCTTCATTTCCCTTTCTTCTTCTGGGATACCAGTCAGGCATAGGTTCAGTCTCTTGATATAATCACACATCTCTGGCAGGCTTTGTTCTTTCTGATTTTCTTTCTATGTTTTTTTACAAATCAGGTTAATTCCATGTTTTGGTCTTCTAGTTCTTTCTTCTGCTTGATTAATTCTGCTTTCCATGCTTGTCATCTTGTTATTTATTTTTTTGGATAAAATTTTTTATGGTCAATATCTCTGTTACAAGTTCTTTTAGTGCTGTATCTTGTCTTTCTTAAGTCTTATTCACTCTTTCCATCTATTCCCTAATCCCTGATGTGTTCTGGGGCCAGTTGTTGGTGACTTCCATTGTTTGGGCTCTGAGGTCTGAGTTTTCAGGCATTTTCTCCTTGTTGCACTGGGAATTACCTGTGTTCTTCCACTGATTTTTTTTCTCATTTGTGACAGATTTTATTATTTTCTCTTTAATTATGTAATTCACTGGCAGTGGGAGAGCTTTCACTTCTAATGTCTGCTCAGCCCTCTTTTCTTCCCTGATCAGGGCCCTGGATTTGTTCTATTTTGAAACAGAGCTGTGGGCAGAAAGCTTTGCTGTAGTTTTAGAGTCAAATAAGGTGGAGGATGGGGAGCTAGGCTTCAAAAACCACTTGCAAATTACAATGTTTACTGATTGTGGTATCAGTTTCCTGAGACCCACTTTCCACCATCACTCTGTATGATGATGCAATGGGTACATGTGTGTATCACCTGAGTCTAAGATATAGTAATACCAATGAGGAAAACAGAAAAGTGAATTGAAATAAGATGGACAAAAATTTAAAAAAATAAAAAATGAAAATCCCCCACAGAACAATGAATGCAGAAACCAAAATTTAAAAAAATTGAACACACACACACACACACACACACACACACACACACACCCCAAAACAAACTGGAATAACAACAAAGCAAAACAAAGCAAAAAAACAACAAAAAAAATGAAAACCAAAGTCACACACATATGCCCAACACAAAATGAAAGGAGAAGAATAAGAGGAAGAAAGAAAAAGAAGAAAAAGTAAAGAAAATTGAAAAAAATTGGAATTCAAATTGAACCCTCACACATATATTTCCACACATTTTAAACTAAAAAAGAGAAGAACAAAAAAGCAAAAGTAAGGCAACAAAACAAAACAAAAAACCAAAAACCAAAAAACCCTGAAAGATGAACACTTAATCATTCATGTACATAATGTACATAATCAGAAAACAAAAAAACAAAGAAAGAAAGAAAAACAGTGGGGGATGCAGACTGAACCCTCATACACATTCATGCACAAAGGAAAAAAAAAAACCGAACAAACAGACAACAACAACAACAAAGCCCTGCCCTCTTGTGGCAGATTCTGTAGTTGTTCTTCTCAGCTACTTTGCTACTGTCTCCTGTAGAGCTTCAGCCTCATTCACAATCTCTCCAGTGTTTGGCCCAGTGAAGGAGGAGGGGGCAGAGGAGGCAGTTGGGGCCGCAGTCTTCTCCTCTCACTCTAGTATGGTTAGGAGGATCCCCTCTGGTGGGGAGGTATGGGATTGTCTCTTCTTCAGGTACTGGTGGGGGTGCCCCTACCAGGCTTATCTTGAAGTGGAGTCCTCCTATTGTGACCGACGTCCAGGATCCACCTGGGTTCGTCTCTCTCAATTGTGCCCCAACCATGTGGGTCTGACATTCAGAGGACTACAGGGGAGGAGGGGGTTGGATCAGCCCCAGACTCACCAGTGATCTCTTTGGAGGTCTTCATTATCCTTTTCTGGCCATACCCTTTGTCCTGTGGCTGAATCAAGTTAGGGGATGGGACTCCTGAGACTCAGCACTTGCCCTGTCCCTCTGGAGTTTGTGCTTTCAGTATATTTCCTCTGAGTCACAATCAACTCCTGAGTAGTTAATCTACTGGTCACAGAGTTTGGGTCTGATTCTCTGTGGTGAACAAGCAAGAGCACTTTCCTGTCCCATTTTCAAGATGGTGGGAAAGTGCCCCTTTTAACTTCTCCAGGGGGGCTCTGCCTCTGGGCTCCCTTGCTATGCTTCCTCTGCAGTGCTTGCTGCCAGTGTCTGGCCAGCTGCTGTATTGGTGAGGCAGAGCCTGGAGCTGGTAGTCTCTCCTGCTTCAGTGGTGAAGCAGAGCCTGGAGCTAGCTGTCTCTCCTGGCAGCTTCTTTCCAGGAAGGCCTTTGTTGGTTTAAAAAAATGGTGCTCAGCTTCTGCACCCCAGGAAGTACTAGGATCCAAGCAGAGCATCTGTGGCACCAGCTACTTCACCAGGAGAGACCTGGCCACTTGCTCCCAAGCCCCCACTCAATCAGCCACTCACATATCCACTTACTCACTGACATGTAATAAAAATTTTCCATACACTCACTCACTCACACTGGGACTCACATAGTCTGACTGGCTCTGCTGCCATCTTCCTCCCTAAAGTCTGGCTTCTAATAAGTATGTGACCTCAGGAAAGTTACTTAAACAATTTGCTTCAGTTCTTTCTTCTTTGAAATGAGGACAATGGAAGTACCCAATCCAGAGAGTTGCTGTAAGGGTTCAATGACATGATGAGGTAAAGGGATTGGCATAGGGTTTGGCAAGTTGCTAGGGCTCGTAAGTGGTAGCAACTGGTGTGACCTTTAACGTGGTGCTTTTGCTACCACTCTCCCCCTGAAGTCTTTTGCTGGCCAGCCCAGAATCCTTGGCCTGACACTAAGGTCATCTGTCATCTAGAAATTAGCCTGAGCCCACTTTTTTTAGCCTCAGCTGTTGTGCTGCAATAAATCCAGAATATACATCATTCCCTGGATTTAACCCCTGGTTTTTATCCTGGAATTTCCACTTCTGTTGAGAGAGTCTAACCATGTGTCTAGGTCTAGCTCAGTCATTTCCTCTGGAAACTTTTCTAACTCCTCTTCCCTATCCTCACCATGGGAAACAAGCTGGCCCTAGCTTTTATTCCTTCAGCTCTTTGTGTGTTTTAATGATACACATCTCTGGCTACTTCTAGGCATGCTCATTTACTCTGCTTGAAAATAAAAAAAAAACGTTCTTGAAGATGGAGGCTTACTGTATGCTTTTGTGTCATGGCAGTGCTGATAACAAATTTTTCTTCCATTTTTATTTTAGATTCATAGGGTACACATGCATGTTTGTTACATGGACATATTGTGTAGTGGTAGGGATTGGGTCTCAGGTGACCTATTTCCCAGATAGTGAACATAGTACCCAATAGATAAATTCTGAACCTCAACCTCCCTTATTGGTGTCTTCAGTGTCTACTATTTCCATCTTTGTGGACATTTAGCTTCCACATATAAGTGAGAACATGTGGTATCTGGGTTTCTGTTTCTGAGTCAGTTCCATCCATGTTCCTTCAAAGGACATGATTTCATTCTTTTTAATGACTGTGTAGTATTCCATGTTGTATATATACACCACATTTTCTTTTCTTTTTATTTCTATTTTAAAGACGTGGACTACAATTCAGGACTGTGTATACAAAAGGTCATCATACAAGTAAAGTTTAGGCCTCCCTTTGGTCCTCACTTCTCATGGTTTAAGATCAGGTACACTTATTGATGTTATACCACATTTTCTTTATCCAGTCAATTGTTTGTGGGCACTTAGGTTGGTTCTATGATTTTGCTACTATGAATAGTGCTATAATGAACATGCAAGTACAAGTATCTTTTTATCTTTTTAAATATATTCATTTCTTTTCCTTTGGGTAGATCTCTAGTAGGGGGGATTGCTGGGTTAAATAGTCATTCAATTTTTGTTTTTTTGCGGAGTATCCAGACTGTTTTCCATAGAGGTTGAACTAGTGTACAATCTCACCAACAGTGAATGAGGACTCCCTTTTCTCCACAACCATGCCAACATCTGTTGTTGTTTGACTTTCTAATAGTACTCAGAGACTAGACATTTAAAAATAATCTGGGAAACAAGGAGCTGAACAACTCCTACTGTGTGTAGCTTAGCTTGGGCATTCAGTTAATCTTCCCTAATAAAGGCCCCATTTTCTGCCACTACCCCATTCAGTCTTTGTCCACAGCCTACCCCATCTCCTAGATGGGCATCTGACCTTACACTCTAAGGCATAGATTTATATTGAAAGTGTTACCATTATCTGCTTGAAAAGTTGCCTCTTTCCTAGTGGTCTCTAAGATGGAGGACACAGACCCCAAGGGAACACACAATGCGATCTACTGGAATGTGGGGAAGAAAATCTTAACGTTTCAATTTATTCATCTTGCATATTTTTGTTTCCTGATTTCTAATTTTTGATGTTTGCCTTATGTACAGAATATAGTAAGACAATGACTCATGTATATAATTCAAAAATAAATATGAATTTTTTGCATGTTCAAACATGTTTTTATCCATAGGATGCCTGGTCAAATAATCCACAGATCCTCCCTACACACTGCTACTAGCTGTGAACATACCACGTCTTGATCAAAACTCTTAACTGGTGCTCTGATGTGCAGCAGATACAGTACATGTGCCTTATCCTGCTCCTTAATACCCTGTGTGATCTTGCTCAGTCTACTTTTCTAATTTTAAACCTTGCCTCTAGGGGCACCAATATGTACTCAGTGCTTTCGCAACCACATGCCTTTTCATAGGCTGCTTCCTCTTAGAGGTTCACCCTACGGGTCCTGGCGTTATCTCTTTATCTGCATCTCATATTCGTCTTGTATTACAATTCTTTACTTTGTATTTTAGCTGTTTATATAATGCGTTATATCCTGATCCAGACTATAAGATTTTATTTCTGATTCCATCTTTTTATCCTTATCTCTTATCCTAGTTTCTGTACAAAATTGGTACTTAATACAATTTTGAGGAATAAATGGAATTATGGTGTATAACCTGCATTTTAAGTTGTTCTCTCGAATACGACCGTGACTGCTAATCTAAATCTCTTTCTTCTCCATGAAATCCTCACTTTTATCTTCATGTGCAAAAGCAACTGTGCTAAGTAGAGCCCACTAGTAAATGGAGGGGTGTGAGAGGAACATCTGAATCCACTGACCAAGCAAACCATTTTGTAATGTGTTCTCTGCACAACAGTGAGTTTGCAAGACTTGAAACTTTTGTATAACCCAACTATTAGCCATGGGCAGCTCTTTCTTGTGCTGTCTTTCTCAAGGGAGTAAGCAATGTGCTTAACTTCTCCTCTTGACTCATCATTCCTGCCTCATCTCCAGAGTCAAGCTGTCACTTGGTTATCTTCTACCCTGCCTACCCTGCTTATCTTAAAGCAATGCCACTGTCAGGAACTTGTGTGTCTATTCATAATTCGGATTTGTGCACAGAATCATTTGGGATCCTTAGCCCAACAGGTCATTCACTGCTCTGAACTGATAAAACCAATTCATTGTGTTAAATATTTACTGATCTTCTATATGTGGTATTAGTGTGCTGGGCATCTTATAGTGGAGTCCCTCCAGCTCCACTCTTCCACACTTTTCTACCCATTCTATGTCCCCTGTGGCTGACCTGTATGAGCTATATCAGTGGGCTTTCTTGTCCTCTGCCTTCCAGATGGATTCTGGTAATAGGGAGTCCCAGCAAAATACTGGCAGCTGGGAGAAGATCAGGCTGGTTGTTTCTCCCATCTGAAGCTCACAACTCTTGGTGGGAGCCTTTTCTATGAAACAAATGAAACTCTTTCTGCCTCTGGGTTCTGGTGACCATCCTTCTGATCCAGGGATGGTAAGAAGGCATGGCTGTTACTGTACTATTCCTTATGCTTTTCCCACATCTTTGTAAGTAGGCCTTTTATTAATCTTTCCTCATTTTATACTCCTTGAGTATGCCATCTATCTTCTGGGGGGGCAGAGAGAGACATCTTAACTAATATGGGTAATGTGAATGTTATTCTGTAGATGAAAGGCATATATTGGTATTGCATTTTTGAAAGATAATTCTCTGAGTAGAGCAGTGCTACTCAAAGTGGATGGCAGCATCAGCATCACTTAAACAGACTCCCTGGGGGTGAGGCCCAGGGTCCAGCAATCTGTGCTTTAATAACATTTCCATGTGATTCTTATGTACCAAATCTCAAGAGGATAAACTGGAAGCAGAAATACCAGTTGGGAGACTGCTGTGGTTAAAAAGAAGAGAAAAAAAGAAAAGGGGACAAAAAGAAGAGGTGATAGCGATGAATCTGAGGTAGATACTTAAACTATTTAAGGTTTAGGACTGATTAGGCTTAGGACTGAATAGATGTGGGAAAACTTAGAGAGGTTGACTTCAGGTATCAGCCTTAGGTGGTTTTACTAACTGAGAGTAGAGGGGAAAGGGAATAGATTTAAGAGAAAAGTTGTTATGACAGTGAGGAGCACAGTGATTTCGAAGTGCTTGTGGGAACAGCATGGGGAAGAGGTCTGGAAAGGTTTTTAATATAGGGGGCTCAAAATCAGGAGAAGAGTCTTGACCACACTTAGTTTGTGGCGTTCAACAAGTACTGTGATGGGTTTATAAAATGTTGACTTGGGTAGACTTGTCTAAACTTGCCAGAATTCCCTTTTTTGTATGTTTCCAGATAGGGTGGATCACAGGAGTAGTCTTGGGAGATTTGGTGGGTAGAAGGGCAGCAGCAGACATTTTGCAGCTCATAGGCATTTTTGCTGGTCTGCTGACTCACCTTATCTCATTGGCATGAAGAAGCAACGATTCTTTAACTGCTCTGCTTTCCCTGGATTCCTTCTTCAGCCTTGCTGACTTCTAGCTCAGATGTGTATTTAGCTCCATAACAAAGGATTCTGGCTTTGGAAGAGACCAATATTATCAAAATGAGAAGAAACAAGGACTAACAAAAATTTTAGTCTATGTTTGTGGGCTGGGTTCCAGCCTGATCTTGACCTCTTCCACTTTACACCGATCTTTCCCTACCAACTGCTTGCTCTGGGGACTTCAAGCTCCTAAATCAGGTACACAGAGAACAGACTTAGAGAGATATACATATGCGTTGCCTAATGTGGTTCTGCTTGAACCATAGACCCTGGTTAAACTCTGACTGATACACTCACCAAAAGAAAGAGTGGAAGGGAGAGAAACAGGTAGGGCCTAGGTGGAATCTACTATTCCATACAATGAGCATCTGCACTGAAGTGAGTGTATGATGGGAAGCAGGGATCTCTTGTTTCTGGTAAGTCTCAGTACTTATGGCGCCTAAGAACTCATGGAGGGAGCATTTTGCCCAGTTGAGTGGAGAAGTTCAAGGATAATTTTGGTAATATTTATAATTTTTGCTTTGGTTTCTGAATATGGGACCTAACTCCCACATAAGATGTGAGTCTACTGTATAAATTTGGGAGATGTTCGTGTCAAGGTGGACAGAACAGGTGACATTTCTCAGGAGAAGCCTGAAAAATGAGAATAAACGAGAGCCTTGGGAGCTAGCTTAAATGAATTCAAATTAAATATGGTGGTCAAAGTATTTGATCACGTAATCTGTACAAAAGATTCCTTTTTATATATCTATTTATGGGAAAGGCCTACAATGCAATATTTATCAGTCATGTACTAAAGAGTCACATTGAAAGTATGCAACGTGAGTCAGAATTGTCCTAGAAGATTCAGGGCTATTCACTTTCTAAGACTCAATTTTGAGAGTGTTGCTAGACAGTAAAGGGTATTTTTTGACTTTTAGTTTAGAGTACTTTGCTACGTATTTGCTTTCACTGGCTATACACATTGTTTTACAGAAAAAAATAGCAATTTCAAACCCTGACAATATTTACTCATTTCCTGTCTGCCCTGGGGTGTCTGAGCTCACCATCACAGTGATTCAATTGCTTAAAAGTGGGAGGAATCTAGCTCCACAGCTTGATTTACACCCAAATTCAATGAAAATGGAGATTTTCCTATAGCACATTATGCAGAGACAGCATCATTGGGGAATGCAGTAATACCAGTGAAAAAAAGGAGGCCTTGTATACCACTGCCAGCCTACTTGACTATCAACCTAGGTGAGATTTTATTTTGAAATATAAAGAGGCTTGTTTTGGCTTTGAGAATGAGAGAACTATTTGTTTCCTCTCATCTCAGGCTAGCTTCTATAGAGCAGGTCATTGACCTACCATTTCTGATTAGCCAAGATATTGGCTTCCCTTTCAAAGTGAAAGCTCAGCCTGTGCTCACAGAGGACTATGATTTCTTGATTTCAAGTTTGCCTTCTGGGTCTGTCTTCTCTTCAGATGAAGGGTGGTCACGGTTCCTGGAGAGGTTGGGAATGGTATAGTCGTTGGCAGGCCTCAGAATCCAGGAACATCTGTTATATACTTTATCAAAAGAGCCTCCTCCTAAATCTCAGCTTAACTTACCCAGTTCTGCTACTTTCTTTTGTGATAGCAACTCAGTGCTCTGCTAGCTGAAGTGCTGGCTCTATCCGCACGATTTCATTCATCATCTGATGTTTCCCTACTTTCTGATGATGCCAGTGGCTTTTCCTTGTTCTGCCCTCTCATTCATTCACTGATTGGCAACTAGTTCTCTTGCCTAAACATGACACATGGAACATGCCAGACAACACCACTTTAAGGCTTCAGATGTTCCTATCTCGACAACAGTAGTTGGGGCCTGCCTTACCTAGATAGACCCTTACTACTGAGAGGTGTTATGGTAAGTATTTCATATTCGTCAATTTGTTTTATTCCGTAAAACAATCTATGGAGTAGACAATTATGATTTCAATTTTTTAATGTGAGAAAACTGAACTTGAGCAAAATTTCCAAGGCTACAGATCTGTAAGTGCTGGAGCTAGCATTCAAGTTCTGCCAGACACCAAATCCTTACTCAGCCTCCTCACTCACTTCCAGCTTTGTTCAAAAAGTCATCGTTTTCCTGCTACCCGACTGTTAGCAGTGTGTTTGTTAAAAACAAAGCCCTAGACCTTATTTCAGCTCATCTAACGTGACTTCCCTCGAGTATTTTGTTTTGAGGCTAAAACATCTGAACATGAACATCTCAATTAAAGTACCCTTGAAAAGATTTATTGGCAGATTGCTTTCATCTTGACCATAACTAATCCCAGAAAAGGGAAAGCAAGACAAGAAGTGGCCAGAAGTACTCTTTGAAATGCTGTGTTTGGTGAAGCTGGCACAGAGTAGCTTTTAAGAAGGCATTCAGTTCTTGCAAGCCAGCCTGGATTCTAAGTGAAATCGAATTTGCAGTACAAAAAGGAGATGTCTGTAAAAAATCCATGCCATGTAAGGGGGTGGGGGAAGCTGTCTGATGAAAATACCACATTTCTATAGTCAAGACTCTAGAAATATATGGAATTATCTAATGTGCAACCTAAGGTGGTGTGGTATCACATTCAAAGATTCCTCCCTTGCCTATCCTCCTCTCTCTCCTTTCTCTCCTTTCCTTCCTTTCCCTCTTTTCCCTCCCTCCTCTCCTTCCTTTTTTCCTGACTCAAACATTTTTTGAGCTCATACTACATTCTAATTCCTAGGTGCTGAGGACTTACCTGTGAACACAACAGAATTCCTGCCACATGAGGCTTGTATGCAAGTGGGAGGGATTATTCACAAATAAAGCAATACATATACAATATAATTAAGTAGTGATAAGCATTGTGGTAAAAAAAAATAAGTCCAGATAAGTGGCTACAGAGTGATGGCACATGTCCTTTTACATAGGGTGGGCCAGGAAGACCTCTCTGATGAAGGCGGATTTGAGCAGATATCTAAGAGAATTATGAGACTGAGTCACATGAATATGTGAGGAAAGGCTACTCCACAAAAGGAAAGCAGTGAGTGCAAAGGCCCTGAAGCAGGAGGGACTGCAGAGAGACCAGTATAGCCAAAGTGGGGTGAATAACGGGAAGTATGGAGAAAATAAGGTTGTCAGTTGGCCCAAGGTAAAATCAAAGTGGGCCTTACAGAGCGGGGTAGGGAGTTTCCATTTTATTCTTAGTATCCTGGGAGTCCACTGCAGGATTTGAAGCCACTGTGTGCCATCATCTTACTAGGTTTTTAGCAGAATCACTCTGACACAGTGGAGAGAATAGACAAAGGGGACAAAAGTGGAAGCAGGGAGACCAGCAAGGAGGTTACTACCATCACCTATCCAAGAATAAGTGTGACTCGTGAGCCTGCCCACCACTTGTCCAGCGTTAGTGGGATAGTATTGGCCCATACTATGTACAAAACTTTTTGCCTTTATTAGCACCTCTTAGCTTCTCAGTCAGGTACATTCACTTGAAGGATGGCTGCCAACAATTCCTCCCCCTCCCTTATGCATATGCTGCTTCTTCCTACCAAGAACTTCTTTGTTCTCTTCTTGAATTTGGGATGGCCTTGTGATTAGCTTTGGCCAACAGAATGTGGCAGAAACAGTGCTATGTCTTTTCCAGATCTGTTCTTTAAGAACCCTGGCAGCTTCTATGTTCTTTCTGGGGGAAGCCATGCAAAGACACTTAGACTGGACTACTGAATGGTCAGATGCAGTGGAGAGAGACAGAGGCCTTATGGAGAAACACTAGTCAGAGTGGAGAAGCTGTCTTAGTTATAGAAGTCTAAGTTGAAACAGTCCCAGTCTAACTGCTGGCTCTGTTAGAAATACCTTTCTGTTTTCCTTCATGTCTTATCGATTTTCCTAAGCTGCTTTTGCTTGGCTAGGCACTTTGGCTTCAAAGGACTATTACTTCAAAGGACTTTTTACCAGGTTCTAAGTCACTATTATAAATTGTGCCACTGCCAGGGACTTTTTTCTCAAGTGTGTTGCCTTAACAGACCTATCATTATCTTATTGGTCAGTCAAACCTAAGTTAATGCTATGGAAACAAACAACCTTAAAATTTCAAGGGCTTAGAACAGAGGTAAGAAACTATGACCCCAGAGTTAAATTCAGACCACTTCCTGTGTTTATAAATAAAGTTTTGTTGGAACACAGCCACAACCATGTATTTACATATTCTCTAGGGTTGCCTATGCTACCTATAGCAGACTCGAGCAGTTGCGACAGAAACTAAATGGCCTACAAAGTTGAAAATATTTACTAGTGGAGAGAAAGTTTGCTGACTTAAAACAAGTGGTTTATCTTTCTTCTTTTCAAGAGTATGTTCCATGTTATCCTCACTCAAGGACCCTGGATAATGGTGGCTCCACCAACCATTATCAACAACCAAGTGTTGTTATAGTAGAATGAAGGGAGCAGCAGAGAATCCCACACTAGGGATTAAACCTCATACCCAGAAATGACACGTTATACCTCCTTTCATTTCGTTGGACAAACCAAATGACCTGGTTGCACTTGACCTCAAGTGGCCAGAAACGTGCCATCCTCCACTGCCCAGAAGGAAAGTGAGTAATACTAATGCCAACTACTGTCACTGCCCACAAGAATGGCCAGGGCCAAGAAGGCCTTCAGTAACAGTGGAGAGTTTTGAGCTCTAGAACTATTTTCTTCAAAACATAGTTCCTATTCTAAGGGTACCCCAGCAGGAGAGAATTGCTAAAGACTAGAAAATAAGCATATTTAGTTATATTCTACAGACACCTTTGGTGATTTTGGTATACATGATGTTATCAAACATCATTAGCATGTTGCAGGAAGTTTCTTCAGTGTCAAGGAAAACAAGCTAATGATAATAATTGCTGGAATATTTTTGTATCTATAGTTAGGTGTTTTGCTCCAAATACAAACAAGAAATCTTCTTTAATGATATGACAATAAATTAAAAAATACAAATAAACTCTAAACCTCAGAAAAACCAAATTATGAATAATAAATAAACACCAGTAACATGAACTGGGCATTTTGATGTGAATGTGGTTGGGAGGTAGATGGTAGCTGTAGCTGTGAAGCCTGTTGAGAGCAGTCACAGCTGGAGCCAGAAATTCTCTTTGATGGCAAGAAAAAATTTGGGAGTGACATTGGTCTTGTGAGCTTCTTGTTGAGGTGGAAAAATGGAGCCCCTTCTTAGATTCCTCTACTCTCTCTAGATGCTCATAGCTATAAGCAGCAAGTACATTCCAAATCCACTTGGCAAAGCACCTTGTTTAAGACTCTTGGTTAAATATGTGTCAAAGCTTATATTTGAACAAGGTGATCTGACTGCAGAGCTGTGTATTTTCCTACTACAATATAATGATGCTCAAATGTGTTTAACTACAGTTTCTAATGAAGATTGAATCATCCCATACATACTGTTTTAACCACATGATATCTAAATGCTGTCATTAAAGGTCACTGAATACACAGCTGCCACTTCATTCTTAATGGCTGCAGAGTATAGACATACTGATTTAGTTCATTTATTATTGATTCTTTGTGCTTTTCTTCATTTTATACAATTGTTCATTACATTGTGATGAGACTTTGGTTTTTATACACATCCTTAATATTTTCTAGGAAAAGTTCCTAAAAGTAGAATTTCTAGGTCAAAGGGTATACATAGAGACACAGCTTGTAGCTGTGTCAGATTCATTTAATGTCACCTTCATATAAATATGAATGGTGCCCTCAGGATTGTGCAAATCTTGGAGTCTTGTAGCATTGTTTATGAGCTTTAAAATCTATATCTGCCAGTCTTCCAGAAAGTTTGAGGTAAATAATGCTTCCGTGAGCAGTATGCAAGAATGTATTTCTGCCCAGGCGGCATACACAGTAATACCAGTAATAGTAATAAAAAATCTATCAATTAAAAAGATTTAATTGTTTTAATGTTTCAATTTCAACCAAGTATTTTGAAAATTGCATTAGTGTGTTCTCATACTTTGTTTCCTTTGATCCAACTGCCTGCCCTCAGAATGCTTCTTTTTCAGTGTTCAGTGATGTTGCTAAAGTCTGATCAGAGAAAGGAACTTTCAGGCCAAGGAAGCATGATGTGGAGTACATGTGCTGCCAATTGATGATCCAATTAGACAACGTCTGGCCAAATAGAATGCAGGTATAATCTCATATCTGCTTCTTCATTCAGTGAGATATATGTGTTGTTTTGATTTAAGCATATAAAGAAATTCAGCCTCAGATATGTAACTAGAAAAGGAAAGGGTATTTTAATAACTTTTCATATAATTGTGGCTATTCTTCTTACATACAACACCAAAACTCAACAAGGAGTATTTCTTAAAGGCTAGCAGTGATGTGGAATGTGAAACCATGTCATTTAATTTTTGTATTCTGTTATATTAAAATCTATTGGTCTATCTTTCACTTTAAATGGATTTTTAAAAATCAGGCATATTTTGTAACATAACTGGTTGTTTGCAAAATATGGATGTTTTGAAATACACGTATCTTCTAAATATTGACTCATTTCATAAAATAATTTAAATAACAATACATTGTTGAGCTCATATGAAAGTCTTAAGAATTAAGAAGCTGTCACACTCATGATGGTAGATGCAAGTTTCTGAAATTTTAATTTTTACTGGAAAGTTGAAATTTTAAGATTAGCAAGACAAATAGTTATTTATTATTTTCAAAATGAGACTCTCACTTCATTTTTGAGAAAATGTTTGCTAAATATCCAAGTCTACATAACTATAGCTTGTTTGTCAGTTATTATTTCAAGCAACAATTATGTTCCAGGAAAAAAGTAGCTGATTCAGCTAGCAACTCAAATAATCATACAAATACTTTTCCATAATATAACTGTCATACTTTGGGAGGTGGCAGAGTGTTTTATGTACCTTTTCCATTATATCGCACAATATTGGGAAGATGTACTCAAAGGTTGAAATTTAATACAGTTAATATTTTTTACTGCTTCATGAAGGACTTTCTTAAGTAAAACTGGAATAACTGGAATTATGGTGAGTATACGGCAGTGTCTATTAGCACAATTGGAGCCACAGGTTTGATTTGTGCCATGGCACCTAAAATTTTACATGCCATTGCCTTTACACCATCGCTGAAAATGTCAACACTGTAACAAAAAGTAAATAACATTTAATTTTTATCATAAAAATAGTTTGACATTAAAGATGCCCTGAAAGTCTTGGGGGGAATCTCTAGGAGTCTCCAAACCACATTTTAAAAGCTCTGCATTAGGATGAGCAGATAGGTAAGGTGAGAATAGCTTTTTATTACCTGGATTCACTGAGAGTAATAAAATTGGGATAATCTGCTCCATAGCCTACAGCTATGGTCATTTGGTTAACATTTATGGATTCATTTATGTTACATTTTTAAGTTCCTCAGAATTAGGAATGCTACTTTAGATTTCTTCTACATTAGACCCATGGTTTGTAAAAAGAGATGAGAAACAGTGACTCACTGAGCAAAGAATTAGAGTGGACAAAGACAGGGCTGTCTAGGGGAGGAGGGGGCAGTGTATGTATTGGGGAGTTTCCATTATCCACTTTGGTGGTGAAGAACTGCAAAAAACTCTCAGCACTAAGGACTCTGTCCAAACCTCTGCATTAAGAGACTTGATCAATCCTTCTAGCAGACTAAGGCCACATACTTGGAATGACCTAGTCTCTCTCTTTTTTGAGACAGGGTTTCTGTTGGCCAGAATGGAGTGCAGTGGCACAATCATAACTCAAGTAATCCTCCTGCCTCAGCCTCCCAAGTAGCTAGGACTACAGTAGTGTGCCATCACACAGCTAATTTTAAAACTTTATTTTGTTGAGTTGGGAGTCTTGTTATGCTACCCACACTAGTCTCAAACTCCTGACCTCAAGCAATCCCCCTGCATCAGTCTCCCAAAGTATTAGTATGACAGACTTAAGCCACTATGCCCAGCCTACCCAGTGTCACTTTGAGTCCCTGTCTAGAAAAGCATAGAGCTGTCATAAGAATTTATTGTCTGTTCTAGCCGACATCAGATGATATGCTCCTGACCTTCCTTTCTCAGAGAATTTACTAAAAAAGGCTTTACAATTCATCCTGTCTCTTTGACAAATGTCTGTATCTCCTACAACTTAGGAGTGTCTTTCTCAAGTACTGGAAAGGCATTTCTTTGAAATGCAATCATTGGGAAGAATGGAGTCTCTGTCTCCTAGTCTCAATGGGGAGACAAACTCCTAACTTCCATAGTAGCCAGCTAGCCGACCCACCTGGACTAATTACGTTTACACTGACAAATTCTTTGCCATTTTTCCTTTCCCTGATGGTACTTGAACTTCCTTATCCCCCTCCTAACTCTGTCATTCTCCTTTTAAAATGTTCAGTCACATCTGTGCAGACCACAAATTGGAATGGAACTCAGCACTTTCCCTGCGTAGGGAGACACTGAGTAACATCCTTTTCGCCACTTTAATGTCTGACTTTGCTTATGTTTGAGTGAGCTTACTAAGGTAAGTGATATCTTCAGTAGCATAAGAACATAGTCGCCCCAGTCCTGAGTGATGCTACAGAGGAGTGGGTCTTCAAGTGTGGTCCTCAGAGCAGCAGCACCAGCAGCACCTGCAAGAACTTATTACAGCACCAGCAGCACCTGCAAGAACTTATTAGCTATACACATTCTGGGTACCACACTTGATCTATTGAATCAAACACTCAGGTTAGGACCCCACAATCTGTGGTTTTACAAGCTCTACAGGTGATTCTGATCCTTGTTGATGTTTGAGAACATGGTTGTAGGGAGTACCAAGGATATCAAGGGCAGTGTGGAAGCAAGGCCAGAGCCCCGCTTTTTTAGGGACTCACTGCTGACAGTGGGTCTAAACACAGGCATTGATTCTCCCACCAGCCTGGCCTCACTGTCCTCCTTGGCTACCAGACATTTAGTCTGTACAACGCCATTTCCACCCTGTCCTAGAAGTGAACACATGCAAGCTCCTCAGAGCCCATGGTCCCCAAAGCAGAGCATGAGATGGCCTGCTTGAGTACTTTCTAGTGAAAATGTCAGCTCTTCCCTGGCTAGGTGTTTTACCAGTAGAACTTAAGCAAAGAGTAGTCATAATCTTATAGATATCATACTGAGGAACGAAGACAGACATACAAATACATATTGTGTGACTTTATCACACAAAATGAGGCAAAAGTTTCAAGATGGCAAAATGGTGGCTGCCGTGGGGGGTTGGGTATGGGCTGGAAAATGGCACCAGAGAACCTTCTGGAAATGGTTCCATGTGTATGGAAGTTATGGAGGTGTATAGAGGTATAAAATCGCATCAAACTGTATGTTAAGATTTATACATATTAATATATTTTTACCTCAATAAAAATTAGTCAGACTTCTAATATAAATTAGTTATGTTAGATATATATACATATAGATATATGTATATAATACATATATTATATATGTGTTATAAATAATATAAATATAAATAAAATTTATATTTATAGTATAAACATAAAAATAGACAAAAATAAGTAGTCTAACTTGTTCCTCATTTTGATCAGTTAAAATAAATAAAAGAAAGAAAAAGATAACTAGTGAACTAAATAGGGTTAAATGATACAAATGTGATCAACGCAGTGTGCATTGTTCCTGCCTAGAGTAACTTCCTTGGCCATGAAGCTGGTTCATACCTAACTTAAGAAGTATAGAGGTGAGCAATTAAATGAAAAAAAAAAAGGAACCTACTTTGTAGTCCAGAAAGTATGAGGAGGTATTGGCATGCCAGTCTATTCTTTGGCTCATATGAAACATATACACAGATACATTTCTCAACATTAGACCTTAAGCACTTTCAAGGGAATAATTTCCAAAGCAATTGCATCCTGCTGTTAATAGCCAATTAACAAGTAGGAGATAATCACTCCTCACTTGTATTGTGGGTAGGTAGTGCAGAGTAAAGACAACTAATTAACGCCCAGTCTTTTACCATACTAATTAATCTAGCTAGACAAGAACAATTTATTTAGAATATGTTGAAGGCTCTGAATCCCCCAAATTTTGTTTTTCACCATGCCAATAAATAATTGAAACCCACAGCTTTCATTTGTCCTATTCATCCTTCTTCTTTGATGCCACTCAGCTTTGAAGTACCATTCCTAATAGAGGCAGAAAGCTATTTATCTATTTCTTTAATAACCTCATGAATATTTCTTTGCTGTTATTCCTAGCTGGCATTTGTGAGTTCTTAACATTTCAAGTTTTCTCTCCTGGGTCGTATTTTCTTTAGCTTCCTCTTTCACTTGGTTTGCTGGCTTTCGTCACCACAATAACACAGGTTATTTAGGGTTTCCTCAAGACTGATAATAACTATTTAGTGTAATGCTTTGCAACTTTACTATGCTTCAAAATCATCTGTAAAAGCTTGTTATACAATGCAGATTCCTGGGCCTTATTTACTCACTTATCTCTGTCTCCACTTCTAATGATCTCAGTTCAGACTATGAAATGAGCACAGATCTGCATTTTATTTTATTTGAGACGGGGTCTCTCTTGTTGCCCTGGCTGGAGTGCAGTGGTGTGCTTATAGCTCACTGTAACCTTGAACTCCGTGAATCTGCATTTTAAATAGTCCCCTACCCCCTCCACATCCCCCAGTGATTCAAAAGCAGAAGACCTTACTTGTAGAAATACTTCTTGGGGAGGCAGCTGAAGTATTTGGTACTTTTGCTTACTTGAAAAGTAAAGTTTTAGGAAATAGTAAGACGATAACATCTCTTTAAATGTAAGCTTCCTACTTGGGTCTCTGAGATTCTGCTCTGGTGGTGAACAGGTTGAGAAATTTTAAAAAAAGGTAATAGCAGATGTGGGGGAGGGGATGCTAAAATATTCCCTTATTACTGATAATGGAGGATTTGTAAGACGAGATTGAGTATGAGAGCCAGAGAGGCCACCGTCTAACCCCAGAAAGGGGCAGCCTGTCCTTGGTCACTGTGCACTGAGGCTTTCCCATGCCATGCACAGGAACGAAAAAGAACTGTTTTCTGGGGCAGCTTGTGCTGAGAGAACTACACCTAGTTTATGCTTCCCAAATTGACTGATAAGTCACTTTACCTTCCTGGGAGTGGAGAAAGTCATAGGAGTCCCCTTTACTTGTCAAAAAATAGAAATAGAAGAGGCAGTGTTTCTCATCTCCATTCGCACCTCCCAGTATTGATCCTAAATAAGAAAGTTTGACAGCCCACTGAGATTACCTGGACTCTGAGGAAACAGGCTCTCTAGTGGGAATGTCGTTTGGAACAAGATTCATGGAGAGCAATGTTGCAAGATATTTCAAAATTGCAAGTGTTTATTTCACTTAGCATCATATCCTCTAGATTCATCCATGCTGTCCCAAATTATAGAATTTTGTTCTTTTTTAAAGGCTGATTATAGTATCCCATTGTGTGTGTGTGTGTGTATCACATTTTTCTCTATCTATTCATTTACTGGTGGACACTTAGGTTGATTCCCTCAGCAGGATGACTATAGTCAATATTACTGTATTTTAGATTTCAAAGTAACTGAGAGAGTAAATTTCAAACAGATCATCACCAAAAAATGTCAAGCAAATGAGGTGATTGCTATGTTGATTAGCTTGATTAATCACTTCATATTGTATGTGTATATTAAAACATCACATTGTACTCCATAAATGTATACAATTGTGATTTGTCAGTTAAAAATAACATATATTTTTAAAATAAAAAATTACAAATGCATACATTCTTTGCCTCAGCAGTTGTGTGCTAGATATCCCACAGATTTACTTAGAAGTGTGTGAATGTGTGAGGACAATTGGTGCAGCATTGCTACCAATAGCAAAATATTGAAATTTCCTTTAATAGGAGACTTAATGAAGCCATGATTTGTCATAGAATGAATTACTATAAAATTGTAGGAAACAGGAACTTTTAATAATCTGATATGGAAAAAATCTTCAACACATATTTTTCAATAAAAAAAGCAAGATCAGAATAGTGCATGTAATAAGCTCCTATTGATGTAAGCCAAAAAAGGAGAGGTGGAATGAGAAGATGATTTGCTTATATGATGCAGAGATCTCTAAAAGGATAGAAAAGAAAGGGACTGTATTGGTTGCCTCTGGGAAGAGAAAACAGGGTGGCTGGGAAGGAGAGTGAGGATGTTTTGAAATTATGTATAATTTTGTCCATTTTGAAATTTTAACCATACAAATGTTACCTATTCAAATCATTAAATTAAAACAACAGCAAAGCCAGCCATCTCGATGACTACGCTCATGTTGGTCAGCTTCTTTGCATCTAACTCCAGTACAATATTTGAAGTTACCTACCATGGACAATCCCAGAGGACTGTGTCTCCCTCAAGCCTGGTAGGATCTCTTTGCCTGAGCCACCTCCTAACTCAATCCTCACCGCCTTTCAAAGCTAATGCCCCTGTTCCTTGCAGTGGCTCTGCACTTCAGCCAAACCTGTCTCTGCCCCCTCCCTGCAGCACTCCTCAATGCCTGGTCTCATTTCACCTGGGGATGCTCCCCTTTTCCCTTTCTCTTGAGCTCAAGATCTAGCCACCATTTTCCTCAAATGAAGCTTTGAGGACAATCAGAGTTGTAGGTGTTTTGTTTTGTTTTCTTCTTCTCTGAATGTCAGTGGCACCTGTCCTTTGAGCCACTTACTCAACACTGAATCGGCTGCCTAAGATTGCTAAATTTTTTCGTGTGTGGAGGGTTGCAGATGTACTCATAGTCAACTGAGTGCAGAGGGTATGGGGTCTCTTCACATCTGTAGCTGATCTGGACTTCTTCTGAGCCTCATCTATTGTGACAAGGGAAAAAGAAAGCAAAACATTGTATAATCTCTGTCTGTTCCATCACCAATTAACCAACTAATCAACCAATCCCTCACTTTTAATGGGAGGGGTAATGTATAATATTTATGTGTTTTATCAATGGATTCATTTATAAAATTATTTAAATATATAATTATTTCCTTCTACATAAACAGCTTTTAATTGAGGTGATCATATAATTTCTCATCTAAGCTGGTATACTTTGGAGAAGGAAAGGGGTTGCTAACTGGATGGAACATAAGGGTCTTGAGTAAAAACCAGGACACTCTCAAGAATACTGGTATGCATGGTTATCCTACTGTTAACATGCACAGTTTCTGGAATTTTTAATCACAAGGGGCAGCTAACTTGTTCTCCCCTTCACTCTTGAGGACTACAGACCTGCAAGGCTCTCTGAGGTCTTCAAATGGCCTGAAATTTGGGCAGTCCTACCCCACACTTACACCGTGGTGGGGGCACCACAGTAGATGTACTAGCTCTCAGCTTACACAATACATGAGGATTGCTTTTGCATACAGGTTTCATTCTAGTTTAATATGTATCCAACCATCA
This sequence comes from Cephalopachus bancanus, assembly GCA_027257055.1. NCBI lineage: Eukaryota > Metazoa > Chordata > Mammalia > Primates > Tarsiidae > Cephalopachus > Cephalopachus bancanus. Next base: position 10,471,694 of record JAPVLO010000184.1, on the reverse strand, counting down.
AAAAGTATCTTATCCACTTCAAACAAAGGCTTTACAAAAATAGAAATGTCAAAGAGAAGAGGTTAGGTATCTTTTAAAAAAATTTTTGTTTTCTTCATTGTTACCCACAATATATAAACACATGAGACAGAAAATAGTAGGAATCCTCTTGGACCTCAAAAGACAACAAGGAAGCGGTCCCAAGGAAGAGTTTTTTGAAGTACAGGATATCTCAGTGCTTGAATCAGAGGTGTGGAAGGCAGGCTAGAGTCAGCAAAGTGTTGGACTAGAGGCTTCTTTCCTCCTCGCGAGAGCTAGGACAATCCAGGGAGTCTTCCACCAGCAGCCAGTCGGCACAGGCAGGGTGCTGACCAAGGGAAAATTCTATCCCAGAGAGCTTTTCCCTCTTGATGGAGAAAAGGGCAATGCAGAAAGATAATAACTAAAAGCTCCTTAGTCCCTTGAGGGTGACAACTGAGGAAAAAGCAAGCAGTATCTCATGTTAGTCTGACTCCTCTGGCTGCTCTGGGCCTAGATGCATGGCTAGGTGCAAGGCCTTGGTGCCATCTCTCAGGGTTGAGAAGTGCTTGTTTTGCTTGGTCAGGGAAGTTCACAAAAGTTTCCAGGTCATAGTCCAGCTGCACAATCATCTCCGAGAGCCCAAGCCAGCCTACTCCTTGCTTCATTATCTTCTTGCGCTTTTCCACAGCTCTCTTCTCCAGCTCACTGATCTGAGTCATGGCTTCGTTAAAGCTGGACATCTGAGAAGAAAATCTCTCTTTTCCCTTGGAGAAACTGTCTATGATCAGAGTCCTGTTCGAGCTGGCTTCCATCTCTTTTGTTACCATCTGAGTTGTCAAACGTCAACCCAGAAGTCCTGCAGGTGCTGCTCATGTCAATCGTGTTGATGACATCATCAGCAGAGTTACCTTGGGGCTCCTGCAGCAACCCCTGCAACTGTTGCTTGCCATCCAGCTTGGCCTTCTTGTTGAGCAGGTAAAATAGCTTCCCACTGTAGATCTTGAAGAATGTCACATAGACTCCTGATTCAGGTAAACCAGGGTACCTTTTCCTCCGCCAATTATTCTTGCTCAAAGTTAGGGCAAATTAGTCATTGCAATTCAATTTCTTGAGCTGTGTTTGTGTTGGTCCCAAAACAACCCCAGGGGAGGAGATGAATGTGTTTCTAATTTGCTGTAATCACAGTTGATATTATTGTTTTGAAGATTTGTATTTTCCCTGACAAAATGTCAAACACACAAGGCAAACTTTATTCTGAATTAAATATATAAAAATACATGAGCGGTCTGAAAATAATTACTCTTTTAAAGCTATTTGGAATTTGTGCAGCCCCTAGTAGGTGCCAATTGGCTTATAGATGCCATCAATTAAAAAAAGGGACAGAGTCAGTCTTACACTAGCTATATGCTGAAACTTCTTAGTATGAGAAATGTATTTAAGCATTTTTTTTTTACCTCCAATGGGTGGAACATGTGTTTTGTTTTAGTTATACTTAGATTGTTCTAACTAGTCAAATATTCTTTGTTCTTAAATTGAAAAGTTTACCCTTTATTATAAGTAATAGATTTTGTCAGGGGTTTCTGTGCATATTATCCAAACATATTCTTTTGGAAGAAAGCAAATAAGAAAAACATTTAAACTTGCCAGATGGAGAATTTAGTGGGTGGATTTTTTTTTCTTTTTTTTTTTAATATCGTCGAAGGATTCTTGGTTTCCCAAACGATTCACCACAATGTGAATTCCTAAGTGTATTTCCAATATAATTTGATTTGCATACATCTTTCCAGGAATACATCTACCCTGTAAAGAGTGCTCTGGTTATATGATTAAGGTTGGCATTGTACCTGAACACAATTTCACACATGTAACATGCACACAACAGAACAAGTACGTTATGAAACCTACAATGTAATTCTAAATGGAAATGTGCTACAGAAATTAACTCATTTTAGGCATCTTTTGATGCATATCTAAAGTTTATAAGGCGCTGCAGGAGAGCCAATAAATAATTTATCCTTCTTTTCAATTCTTTATGCAATTTTTCCCTTTAGCTAATTCTTCTAAAATCACATCTTTCATTAAGAACTTGAAAGGAATTTTTTTTACACAGACTCATAAATATTTCCTTTTCTATTATCACTGATAGTTGAAACATGCTTAAATATAAAGTTTTCTCCTAAAGGTATGGTATTTTATCTTCGTTCGTGGAATGAAATGAAATTCAAATCTTTTATACTTTGAATTTCATGACTCAAGCCTACTTATTAAGGTGAACACTGCACTGCTTTTTTTTTTTTTTGAGTTGGAGTCTCACTCTGTCGCCCAGACTGGAGTGCAGTGGCCGCTCCCGGCCACCGCAGCCTCGACCTGCTGGGCTCCAGCGATCCTTCCGCCTCAGCCTTCCGAGTAACCGGAATTACAGACATGCGCTACCATGCCCAGCTGATTTTTTGATTTATTGTAGAGATGAGTTCTCGCTGCCCAGGCGGGTCTCGAACCCGCGGGCTCAGGCAATCCACTCACCTCAGCCACCCAAAGGCGTGGGATTACAGGCTGAGCCACCGAGCCCGGCTTGCACTGCTTTTTAAAGAGATCACTTTAGGTTTTTTGGAACTGGTACATTGAAATCTCAGAATGTAAGCAGAATCTCAGAATCTAAAACTTGGTTTTCATTTAATATTCCCAGGAGCTTATGCCTGGTGAGATCATGGCAATCATGCAAGTCCTTGAGTTCTCCCCATTGAAGGAGTCTCTCAGCACCTGTGTCAGCTTGCTCTCTCCCAGCACCCTGATGCACTCTTTCTAGGAGACTCTTGTTGATTTCTGCATCCCCCATGCATGTCTGCCGGTTAGCAATGGACGTATCGGCACTTCGCTCATGCCCTATCAGATCCACCAAAGATAATTTGCCATGCTTTCTTCCTTTGGCTCAAAAATAATCTGGATGCAGGTGTGGGAGGAGTTGGAGTCGGCAAACATCAGCCCAGAATTCCTGCAGGTGCTGCCCATGACAATCTTTTTGCTGACATCATCAGCAGAGTTACCCATGTGCTCCTACAGCCATGGCCCCTGCACCTGTTGCTTGCCATCCTCCAGCATGCACAGCTTGGGCTTCTTGTTGAGCAGGTAAAATAGGTTCCCACTATAGTTTTTTGGAGCGAGTACATTCAAATCTCAGAATGTAAGCAGAGTCTTAGGTCTAAATCTTTGTTTTTCATTTGTTTTATATTTAAATATTTTAGAAGATTTGTTTTTATTAAAATAATGCATATTTGTTAAAGAAAATTTGGAAAATACAGCCACATTTACAACATATCCTGATGGTCCCTTTACTGAAAGAACACACATAGATATTTTTGTGTATTTTCTTCTTTTTCTCACATTTGGAGAAATATTTCATTGGCCTCATGAATTTGATGAAAAATCTGCCTGAGGGGAAGTCTTTTCCAGAATAATATTTAATTATAAGACTTTTCTCATAACAACGGATAATAGCTCACAAGCAATACTTTTATTATTAGGCATTGTAAACCAGATATAATTGTAATTGAACCCACTAGCTTTCTACATTTTTTCCACACTCATTACTGTTGCCAGAAAAATGTGATTTGCTTAGGGGATAATTCTCCTCAGGATTCTTGTGACAAATTGAGCATTATGTTTCTTGAGAGTTCTGCTGGCCGTCAGGCCAGGCCATTTATACATTGACAGATATCATTATTCTTGACTATTTTGGTTTGGATTTAACATCTTGGTCATCTGCAGTACACCTTCAAGTAATCTTTTAAACAATGTCTAGTGTATCCTTAGAGCCTTACGTAACCAATTTTTTCCCTCTTGTCAACTTTTTATATTAAGAGAAGGGAATAAAATTCTGTGATCATCATTGGCAAATTTTTCTTCTCAAAACTGTAATTATTGCTCCATTGTTTCTAGTACTTTTTGCTACGGAGTGAATTGTGTCATTTTTAAAAAAACTAGATGTCTGAAGAAATTTTCTTTATGTTGTAATGCTTGCTAGGATAAGATGAGTCTCCTTTTTAGGGATTTTTTTGTGTAGAATATCAAGAGGTATTTTAATTCAGTATCATGTTTCCTGGGTTCAAACTACTTGCTCTGTCTGAACCTTTGATTTCTTTCTTCCTTCCTCCCTCCTTTATCTTTTCCTCTTTCCTTCCCTCCTTGCCTCTCCCTCCCGTACATTCCATAAAATGAGAATGATAAACCTCACCACAGTGTTGTAAGGTTCAAATAAGACACTTCATGCTGAAAGTTTATCTGATCAATATAGACATGCTCAGTTAAAAGAAATGGTGGTTATTTTTACTATTGATACAATTCTTTTACAACAAAATTACATTGCAATTGAAGAAAATAACTAGCATATGGCCCCAGTATTCAATACAGGAAACACATTTGAACTTCATTCAAATCTTTTGTGATAGAGTTGACTGACATGTGTGTATGTATCTGTTTATATTGTTTTATCAGGTGTGTGACTTCTTTCTCTGAACTCAGAATACAGGAAAGATAAAATGGTTTGGAAACTGCTCAGGATCTTTCTTTGGGTTACACCAAAAGATGTAAGAGAGAGAGAGAGAGAGAGAGAGAGAGAGAGAGAGAGAGAGAGAGAGAGAGAGAGAGAGAGTGTGTGTGTGTGTGTGTGTAGTCAGGGATGGAGATTTTACTGATTTTGTCTTTTGATTGATTGATTGATTTTGGTTGGTTGTTGCAGGAGAGGAAACATAGGGAAGCTGGAGTGAGGGCACTGTTGCTGGGTTGGCTGCTCCTTTAGCCTTCTGATCCTGCTTGGAGCATAATTATTCTGACTAGACTTAGGGTGCATCTCTCCTCCTTTGTACATATAGAGTTTGTCCTGAAGTGAGTGTGCCTGGGACAATGTGTCTCTGAGGTGGGACTGTAATCTGACACAGGCTTCCTGGGGGGAATAAATATATGAAGGATTCTTTATTTTCCTTTTTCTTAATTTATTCCTCCCCAGTCACTCCTTCATTTTCTTCCTTTCACTTCTCTTCTTTCCACAGAATTTACTCCAATTAGAGAGAAGGATACGGTCTGCAGAGGGCAGAGTGGCAATATTAGTATGGTCTTCCCCATTTTACAACCAATGCTTCTTTTGGAAAACCCTGAAATTTTGATAACAGTTTTCCCCATTGTGAATCACATTCTACTTTCTTTAGCCAAAAATATTTTACTCTCTGTGGATTGCATTATTTAAAAAAGAGCAAGTTTTTCTCATTGCATAAAATATGAAATTATGTGATAACAGGAATATATGTTTTTCAAAATAGACAAACTCCCTAAACTCTAATGTTGCTCTTGGATACAGCCTCTCACCTGACCTTTCCATTGTAGCTCACCAAGACAGGGTGGGTGAGGCTATCTTTGAGAATGGGATGAAACATCATACACAAATCAGTATTACAAAGCTCTCTGGTATCACACTGACACTGCATCTAGAGAGAGGGACTACTTGCCTCTGAGTGTTCAGTGAAATGCCAGGGGCTCTATTATTACCATTGATCACTGATTTTCAGAAGATACTGTTTTGTTATGAATTTTTAGTTTCTGAAGGATGTAGCTCCATGTGTGTCCACAAAGCTTTAATGATGCAATAATGTCTAAGAACTCAACTTTGGAGTCTGATATACCTATATCACAATGCCATGTAAACTTAAAGGTTAAGTCACTTCTCTGTTTTATCTGTAAAATGAGGATAATGGGATCAGACTCATAGGGTTGCTGGAAGAATAAAACAATGTAATATGCCAAAACACTCAGATATTGCCCAGCATGTAGTAAACCTCAACAAATTTTAGCTAACATTTCCCTAATATAGAGCAACTTCAATTGACTTCCAGGGATGCCATCATCTCATTTAGCAAATCTGTGATTTGTATAGCTTAATCATGAACCTGGACCACATCATAGAGAAAGAAGGCATCTTTTTTTAAAATTTAGGAATATCTTAGCTTCTGATGTGTCACTTTTAGAGAGAAAAATGGAGAAGGTATAACATAATATGACTGCATCCTTTTCACAATTACAATCAGAAGATTTCCAAACAAACGGCCTCATGATTTCCCAATGTTTGTGCTATCTTCAGCACCCTAGGACATTCTAGGACATTTTATTTTGCCAAAGATCCTGTTGAGTGACATTTTGTGTTTTTCACCTTACAACAAATACCTGACTTTATGATTCTATTCCTATTAGGAAACAGGCTCTAGACTCCCTCTGAAGGATAGCTCTGAAATTAAATAGTATTAAAGTTGACATTAAGTTTGCCTCAATATTTAAAATTAGAAAACTCCAGAAAGAGAAGCTTTGCTTCTTGCAAATGTCTTTGCACAAATATTTAAAGGTATTTTGTTCAGGTGTGAGTGAGAAAGCAAACATAGGACTAAGACAGAGGATCTGCCCGCATGTAGAAATATGACAGAAGGTCGAAAGGAGATCCCCAGGCCTGCAGTGAGGTATACAGGGTCACCCATGTCAGCAGTTCTCAATCTTAGCACTAGTGACAAGTTGGGTCAGGTAACTCTTTGTTGTAGGAGATTGCCCTGTGCATTTTAGGATGTTTTCACATCCCTGGCTTTTACCCTTTCCATGCCAGCAGACCCCTTCTCCTCATGCAACTTGTATCCCCCCAACCCCAGTAGTGATAATCCAAAATGTCTACAACCACTGGGGGCAAAGTTATCCCCAACTGAAAACCACAAATTCACGCATAGGTCTTCTGATACCCTGCAATGAATGCTTTGTCCTTCCTTAATTGTGGGCATTGATTCTTTATAACAAGGGTGGATAAGCTACGACCTATCAGCTATGTCTGGGCTATGGCCTGTTCTTGTGAACTAACAATGGGTTTTAAAGATAAATATTTGCAGTAGATTTGATGATACATACCTTAATCAATTTGGGCTGTTATAAAAATATACTATGGTATAGACTGGGTGGCTTGAACAACCAGCGTTATTTCTCACAGTTCTAGAGTCTGGGAATTCCAAGATCATGGTGCCTGAAGATCTGGTGTCTGTTGAGGGCTCGCTTCCTGGTTTGCAGATTGGCCATCTTCTGGTTGTATCCTCACACGGTGGAGAGCAGAGAGAAGAAGCAAACTGTCTCATGTCCCTTTTTATAAGGCCACTAATCCCATCATGAGGGCTCCACTTTTATGACCTTACTACCTCACAAAGGCCATAGCTCCAAGTACATCATACTTGGGACTATACTTCAACATACAAATTTTGGGGAAAACACAAACATTCTGACCGTAGGAATAGGGAGCATTAACTTTAAACCCCAATGAACTTAAATGTTATTCTGAAAAAATATTCTATTCTTCTCATTAGTAGAACTGTATTATAAAAAATTAAACTTAATTATTACTACTATATAGTATATAATATTGAATTTTGAATTTCATTAAACATTTATGAAAATTTGTGTTCTTTCTTTTTATATAAGTACTATATAATGTCTTTGAGTTTTTTGACCCTTAGCCTAAATATTTACTATCTAGATTTACAGAAAAATTTTCTGACCCTTTGCTTTTGCTTGAAAGCATCAAACTTTAGTAAACAGCAGAATCCATTAGGAGGTCTTGATACAACAGAGATTGCTGAGTCCTATTCATGCATTTTTAATTTACAGGGTTTGGAGTAGGGCTCCAGAATATGTTTCAAAGTTCCTGGGTGAGACTGCTGCTACTGCTCATAGACCATGCTTTGAAAATCACTGCTTTAGACTAAAGACACTAAAAATGTTCAGAGGTTGAGGACTTATTTTGTTTCTTGATGAGATGTTTCTCCTGTTAACATTTGGCCTAGAAGCTGGTCTTCATTTGCAAAGTGAAGGAGTGTTTGACAATTTAATTTAAAAGACAACATATGTTTACTGAGTGTCTACTTTGCGCCAGCAATGGGGGGAACCAAAGATGATTAAGAAATAACTCTTACCTTGCCTTTATAGTTTATGGTAGAGAGGAAGGAAAGAGGGAAGGCATATAAAAGGTCTTAAAAAATTCATGGAAAGTGAGTATTATGAAAAAATATACATGGATTTCAAGCTTTTTTGCACCAAATTTTTTTGTTTGTTTGTTTTGTTTTTTTTTTGAGTTGGAGTCTCACTCTGTCGCCCAGACTGGAGTGCAGTGGCCGCTCCTGGCCACTGCAGCCTTGACCTGCTGGGCTCCAGCGATCCTTCCGCCTCAGCCTTCCAAGTAGCTGGAATTACAGGCATGTGCTACCATGCCCGGGTGATTTTTTTTTTTTTTTATTGTAGAGATGAGGTCTCGCTGCCCAGGCAGGTCTCGAACCCACAGGCTCAGGCAATCCACTCACCTCAGCCTCCCAAAGGCGCGGGATTATAGGCTGAGCCACCAAGCCCAGCTGCACCAAATTTACTAGCTTATTATTATATGTCTGAACAGGATCTGGTTTGAAGTACTAATAAGGAAAAGGCATCATCTTGAAAAGGGCCCTTATTGGCTACATGAATTTTGCTAAAATTAAAGCAAGAACAGACATCAAACAGATGATGAAGCTTGGGTGATGAAGCTATTTCCTAATGGATAGCTCATTTTAGGAAGGGATGGGATGATGTTGAAGATGAAACCCACAGTGACAGACCATCTACATCAATTTTTGAGGAAAATGTTAATTAATATAGTTCATGCCTTAATTGAAGAGGACAAATAATCACAGGAACAATAGCCAACACCACAGACATCTCAATTGATTCAGCTTACACAGTTCTGCCTGGAAAATTAAGGTTAAACAAACATTCCATCCTATGCTGTGATCAGCTACAGACAAAGGCAGAACTGTCAATAGAAATTTTAGACAAGTGGGATCAAGATCCTGAAGCTTTTCTTTAATAAATTGTAACAGGAGATGAGACATGGCTTTACTATTATGATGCTGAAGACAAAGCACAATCAAAGCAATGGCTACCAAGAGGTGGAAGTGGTCAAATCAAATAAAAAATAGACTGGCCAAGAGCAAAGGTCATGGCAACAGTTTTATGAGATGCTCAAGACATTTTGCTTGTTAACTTTCTGGTGGGCCAAATAACAATAACTTCTTATTATGAGAGTGTTTTGACAAAATTAGAAAAAAAGGAAAAACACCCAAGAAAGATTCACCAGAGGGTCCTTTTTCATAATGATGATGTTCCTCCTCGTTCCTTTCTCAAACAAGTTTTGGTGGGAAATGATTAGGCATCTTACCTTACAGTTTGATTTGGCTCCTTCTGACTTATTCTTGTTTCTCAATCTCAAAAAAATCTTTAAAAGGGCACCCATTTTTCTATAGTTAATTAGGTTAAAAAGACTGTGTTAACATGGTTAAATTTCCAGGCTCCTCCATTCTTTAGGGAGAGACTTAATGACTGATGTCATCACTTACAAAAGTGTCTTGAAGTTGATGGAGAATATGTTGAGAAATAAAATTTATATATTTTCTAATTTTACAAAATGGTCATAATTTTTAAAGTATTTCTTTTAGTAGAGATGAACTTTCACTGTGTTGCCCAGGCTGGTCTTGAACTCCTCAAGCAATCCTCCTACTTGGGCCTCCCAAAGTGCTGGGATTACAGGCATGAGCCACCACATGCAGCCAAATTTTCTATTTTTTTATTTTTGTCTTTTAATTCTGTTTTCTAATAAACATCTTGAAGTCCCCTTATGTAAACCCCTGATTAGAAACATAATACAAAATGGCATAACTCCTGTACCAAAATAACTGATCAGTAAAAGGAGCTGAGCACGGAAAAGGGCAAGGGGCTTCAGCACTGGACTGGGCAGCATATAAGCTATACATGGGGGGCACTGAGCACAAGGGGAATTTGAAGACATATTTAATCATGTTTCTTTGTGGCAATCTGCAGAAACCAACCTGAGCTACCTTAGGCAAAAAGAATAAATCATTGGAAGAACACTGAGTTGTTTTAGATCAAGGCTTCACAAACTTTTCCTGTAACAGTTCAGATAATGAATATTTTCAGCTTTGTGGGCCATATAGTTTCTGTCTCAATGACTCAACTCAGCCTTCTGGTATGAACACAACCAGGGACAATTCATAAGCAGACAATGCATCTGGCTGTGTCCCAATAAAACTTTATTTACAAAAATAGGCTGTAGCCAGATGTGTCCCCGAGGCCCTTAGTTTTCAGACAGCTGTTTTAGATATTCTGAGGAAATTTGAAAAGGGCCAGACATACAGCTAGCTTCAGGAGCAGTTAGAATCTGGGACTTAAGCCCTTGTGGGACCATCTTTCTCTGCCTCTGTTGTCTTCTATCTAAGCTTCTCCCCATTCTCATTGCAGACTGGTGTTCTTTCATGGTAAGCTCTCAACTGCCAACAGTTCTTAACCTGTAACTTCTGCTGAGAGAGAGAGAGAGAGAGAGAGAGAGAGAGAGAGAGAGAGAGAGAGAGAGAGAGAGAGGAAGGCTTACTTCTCACCTCAGTTTTAAGAAGAAATATCTTAGGCAGGAAAGGACTCTGATTAGCTCTGTCTCTTGCTCTCTCTATTTGTGTGTGTGTATATATATGTATGTGTTTCTAATTTTGAAATCTTGGCTACCATTTAAAAATATGTGCCTTTTGAAATTAAGTGGAAAATGTTATGTTGTGTAGGATTTTTCAAGGCATTGGAGAAACAATAAGCCCACTCCTTCATGAAAATCTTATGTCACAGCTCTGAAGACTGTCTGATTCCAAAGTCCAGGTTCTAAACTTCCACTAACTTCTTCCTGACCATACTTTGCATTATTAATAACATACCATTAAGAGGCTACCATAAAGGGGCAATTACTTCAGATCATCAGGAGAGGTTGCATAGGTGTGCCATTTCAGAAGTGACATTTTCTTCCAGGTCTTTTCTTTATTTTAGGGTATTGTGGAACTGAAGTGGGTTGCTTTTACTTGCACATCAGAGAGATTAATAGCTGTCCAGTTTTAAGAGAGAACTAGAAGTGGCCACAATCAAGCTTTCCTGGTTTTTTTCTCCTTGTCTTTAATGACATTCTCTGTTAGAGCTGTCCTCTCTAAATTGAACCCCAATTCTTTCCTTTGCACTCAAAGCTTGAGGCTTTGTTCTTCCACTGGAGGCAGTGCCTCAGTTGCTTTCCTTTCTCAGGTAATAGCCCTTAATTTACAAGAAAAAGTGTTTTTTTTTTTTTTTTTCCTGTGGGGCTCAAATATCGCTGGGTGCTTCAGCTTCAGTAAAACCTAGGTTCAATAAAACTGTTCTTGGAAGCATTCAGAAGGAACACCTTATCTCCTGTTCTGTATCACTCACAGAGAAAATGTCCAAGTAGAAGAGAGAACCTCTTTGAATGTCATTTGTAATCAAGGCAGTTCTCTCTCTGTATTACTCACCCAATCAGCCAACAAGAACTTTTTTCCTTTGTGTGTGTGCTTTTAAAAAAAAATGAATCTCTACTTCTTTATGAAGATGGAGGGTGGTGGTGATCTAGACTTTGATGAGGACACATGTGTTTATGTAATGTTCATATCTTAAAAAATAGGCTCTGAAAATAGATAATATCTAAAGACTAAACCAGGTTCTTATTTATTACCATCCCCAAGGGGGGAAAAAATCAGATATATTGGTTTTGTTGAAAAATTAAGGAGGAGGAGGAAGATGAAGAAAAATGCTAGATCTTTACATTTATCCAATCATATATATGAAGATGGCTATAAATTTTATTTCTTTGTTTTCATTTCTCTTGGGGCAAAATCCTCCTGGCTATCAACCCTAACTAGGATGAAACCTCTACTATAACAACTTCTGATATAGAGAAGAATTTGGTATTCCCTTTTGGGAAGCAACAAGGGGTACTGGAAAGCAGAAAGGTTTGGAAATTGACAACTATATGTTAGAATCTAACTCAGTCTCAGTAGATGTGTGATGTTGGGCACTTTTGCTGAACTTCTCTGAGCTCAGTTTCCCACTTGGCAAGGCAGGTTTAATACCTTAAGGTGGGACACCCCAATCCCCTGGCTGCTGTAGACCCGTACTGGTCTGTGGCCTGTTAGCAAGTGACCCACACGGCAGGAGGTGAGTGGGGTGGGGTGGGAGCAAAGCCTTGCCTCCTTTCAGACCAGTGGCTGGTGGCAGTGCTCCTTATGAGAATCTGATACTTGCTGACCGCCCCCATGTCCCCACACACACCGCCGTCTGTGGAAAATTGTCTTCCACAAAACTGTTCCCTGATGCCAAAAAGTTTGGGGACCGCTGTACTGGAAGACACTAGAAGGCTGAGGGCAGACAAGAACAAACCTAAACTCTGTGAACTGTTTGCTCAGAATAAGAACATCTGAATATTTGCACCTGTAGTTTCAATCTTTGTCATAAAATTGAGAAACAAAAATGATAAAGATGCTATGAATTGGAGGAGTATTTAATATTGGCACATTGGAGATGCCATTACAATTTGATGATTCTGCTCCTCACAGGAGACTATGTTTCAAATTAAAATCGGGAAGTTACTCTTTCAGGAAAAAGGCACTGGAACTGCAGATGCATTTACTCCGACTCTGCAGCACGCGCTGAAGTGAGAAGGTCAGTTCTCTTCAGAGCACTGAGAGTGCTCATCAGTAGAGCAGAGAGGTGGAGTTCCCAGTTCCTGTTAACAGAGCAAAGGACATTCCCAGGGTGACAAGTGGAACGTTTTTGTCAAGCATGTTGCAGGGAACAAAAACCTCCTTAACAATATACTGAAAAACCAGATTCAAAACTTTGGGTACATGTGTAAGTACAAATAAGCTACAAAATAACAAACAACAATAACAACAGTTTTCATTGCCTAAATTGAGAACTCTTCCTCTTGTATCACAAAGGTTGAGGAGTGAGACCACGATCCATGATTCTGATACCACAATCAGGAAGCAAAACAGTCCTGTCATCCCATCAAAATACACTCATGCTATCCCTGTGTAACCACATCCTACCCAGTTATCCCACTCCGAGTATTTACCTTAGCAATATGAAAAGTTATGTTCACTCAAAAACCTATACACAAGTATTCTGTAATAACTAAAAACTAGAAACAACCTAAATTTCCTTTAATGGGTAAATGGAAAAACATATTGCAGCTGTCAGACAATGATATATTATTCAACAATAAAATGAATGGACTATTGATAGATGCAGCAACTTGAATGAATCTCAAAGTCATTACAGTGAATGAAAGAAGTTAGTATGGATGGTTACATGCTGTATGTTTTCATTTAAGTTATTATTCAAGCCGGGCTCGGTGGCTCAGCCTGTAATCTCGCACCTTTGGGAGGCTGAGGTGAGTGGATTGCCTGAGCTCGCGGGTTCGAGGCCCGCCTGGGCAGGCGAGACCTCATCTCTACAATAAACAAAAAAATTAGCTGGGCGTGGTAGCGCGCACCTGTAATTCCGGCTACTTGGAAGGCTGAGACGGAAGGATCGCCGGAGCCCAGCAGGTCAAGGCTGCGGTGGCCGCGAGTGGCCACTGCACTCCAGTCTGGGCGACAGAGTGAGACTTCAACTCAAAAAAACAAAACAAAACAAAAAACAAAACAAACAAACAAAAAACCAATAAGTTATTATTCAAAGGACAAAATTATAGTGATGCGGAGCCCCTTAGCTGTCTACATCTAGAAGTCGTACTGACATTTTCCTATGTTGGATCTTCTGATCCACAAACAGAGTATCTCTCCATGAATTTAGGTCTTATTTATCTTCTCAGCATTTTGTAGTTTTCAGTTTACAAATCTATGTTTTTCTAGAGTTATTGTAAATATATATATATTTTTAAAAAGAATTTGCTTTCCAATGATGCATTGCCAGTATATAAAAAAGATGACTGACTTTTGTATTTTGACTCTGTATCCTGGGACATTGTTAACTTTGCATATTCTAGGAGATTTATCTTATTTGGTTGGCTCTGGGTTTTATCACATTGACAATCCTGTCATTCATGAATAGTGACAGTATCATTTCTTTCTGTCCAGTTTGTATGCGTTTTGTTTCTTCTTCTTCTTTTTTTTTCTTATTGCATTGACTAGGACTTCCAGTATACTGGTGAATTAATAATGAGAGTGGATAAGCTTGCCTTATTCTGAATTTAGAGAGAGAGCATTGCTTTTTTATCGTTAAGTATGATGTTAGCTATAGGTTTTATAGATGTCCGTTATCAAATTGAGGAAGTTCCCTTCTATTCCTAGTGTGCTGAGAGGTTTGGTTTTTTTTGAATTGGAGTCTCACCCTGTTACTCATGCTGGAGTGCAGTGGCATGCTCATGGCTACCAAGAGGTGTTTTTTGTTTGTTTGTTTGTTTACATTATAAATAGATATTGAAATTTGTCAAGTGTTTTTTCTGCATCACTTAGTGATATCATATGGTTCTTATTGTTTAGTCTGTTGACATAGTGGATCATGTCAATTTATCTTCAAATATTGAACCAGATTTACCTTCCCTTCGTGATGATATCATTGGTTTTTTAATGTATATTTCAGGATTCAAATTGCTATAATTTGTTTAGGATTTTTGCATTTATGTTTATGAGGGATATTGGAATGTAGTTTTATTTTCTTGTGCTTTTTTGTCTTGTTTTAGAATCAATAATGTTCATGAAATAAGTTGGTAAAATTTTTTTATTTTCTGAAAAAGATTGAATATAATTAATATTTTACGTTTAAATATTGGGTAGAATTTGCAAGTGAGACCATCAAAGTCTATATAATTCTTTTTTGGAAGGTTTTAAACTTTGAATTCAAATTTATTAATAGTTACAATATAGGACTGTGCAAGTTTTATATTTCATCTTAGTAAAGTTTTTGAAGCATGTATTTTTAAATAAATCAGTACACTTTGGTTAGCTTGTCAAATTTATGTGTGTAGAATTGTTTGTGATGTTCCCTTATTATCATGTTAATTTCTGTAAGATCTGTAAAGACACCTTCATTTTTTATTACCAATATTGGTCATTTGTGTCTTTTTCTTTCTTTTTCTTCAGTCTTGCAATAGGCTTGTCAATTTTATTAATCTCTTCAAAACTTGGTTTTGGTTCTAGTGGTTTTTGCTATTGCTTTTCTGTTTTCAGCTTCACTGATTTCTGTTTTTTTAAATTATTATTTCTTTCTTTTTGCTTACTTTAGGCTTATTTTGCTTTTCTTTTTGTTTGTTTCTTAAAGTGTGACTTTACAGTATTATTTGGCACTCTTTCTTTTTTTGTAATAGACACATTTTAATGCTATAAATTTCCCTCTAAGTACTGTTCTAGCTGCATCTTATAGTTTTTGATATGTTGTATTTCCATTTTTGTATGTATCTTAGACATTTTAAATACCATCTTATGAATGACTTTGTCTTGTTTAAATCTTATCCAATATGTCTATATTTTTGTTTTTCTAGACAATCAACCCAGTTGACTTTAATTAGCCTTCTGTGAATTGTACTTTCAATGTAGTTGCATTTTCATAGATTTTGCAGTGCTATTCACATTGATTCCATGTGTGCTGTTGAACAGTTAGTCCAAGACCTAGGTGATGATCTATCCACTAATTTTTTTCTCAATGTCTTTGATGTGCTGTTTAAGATCAAATCCACACACCCTGGGTAAGTTTATAAACTACTTTTATGGCATTGTATGTTCCAAGTTTCTCTCTCCTTATAATCTCCTGATGCTTTTTATTTCCCTGGGGCTTTCTTTTTTAGTTCATCAACCAGAATGATGGACTTTTACTTATCCCAACGCTGTGTACTTTCTGAGACTGCACCTGCATCCAATATCAAATGGCAAAAGATGAAAAGATAAAATAAAAAACAAAGGTGATTTGCTTTTGTCCCACTTTTTGGGGACAACAGCTTCTATGATTAGAAAGGAAGGAAATTTGCCTTCTTTGGGGTTCTTGTGCATTTGTGAGACTCTGGTGACACCATTGTTGATCTCTCATTATGACAGAATTGTCCATAGGTTGGGGTACAAGATAATAGAGAACATAAAAATAAAATAAAATAAAATAAAACGGGGTATTTCTCCCACTTTTGAGTGTTGACAGACACCTTTCCTGTTCCTCAAGCTAGAGAAAAAGAACCTTTTCCCTTTTGCCAATGCCTACTTATGGCTCTTAGGCTACTTTGAGTCCAGGTAGGGAGTACTGGAGGGAAAGTAAACATTAAACTCATTGCCCGTTCAGTATACCTAAAATTCTTATCTTCTCCAATCTACCTACCAACCTTTACTTTTCACGGTCCCCAAATATTTCTTCCATGAATTCAGTTCAGATCTTTTGTCACATTCAGAGACAAGGATTGCACTCTTTCTGCTCTTACCTAGAGCTGGAACCTGATTTTGAAATTTTCAAAACTTATCTCAGAATCTAAAAAGATCGAATATAGAATAGGGGTCTCTGGTACTATCTGCTCTGTATCTTGTTCATCTCTGTCTTCAGAGTTCCTAGTACATGTCTGGCATATAAGAGTCACGCAATATAAGTTTGATAAAATAAATAAATGGATGGGTGAAATAATGAGTGAATCAATCAATATTGTATTATAAGCGAAATAAGATTAAAAAGTAGTGTGGGTCAGAAGAGGGATTGCTGAATAAAGACAATAAACCATCATTGATATGACAAAGAGTGATACCTGTTCTATTTTCCAAAACCACAAAGTGAAAGGAAACTGAAAGTTTGTACCAAAACTCTTTTTCATGATAGTGGTATTTACTGCATCTGTAATCCTTGAAAATCGAGTGAAAATAACAGTTACAAATATTTTTCTGACTTTCTTCTCACTCACAGTTAATCATTGTGAACTCTGAGACTCCACAAAAGTTCTTCCCATTACTTCTGGGTGTTTCCACAGTGGTGAATTACTACTGCATAATGACCACTATTTCCTCTTCTGTCCTGAGGTCATATTTTCTGTTGCCTTCAATACCTGAGACTAAAATATAAGTCCAAGTTAGAACAACTTACTTTCTAAAGATACTGCCTATTCCTCACTCCTGTGTGTCCAAAAGTCCTCCCAAGGGTGTGAGTTTCCAAAGGAAAAGTAGTTGATTCATTTTCTGAGGTAGATAGTGGGATTCATTTACCAACACCTCTAGCTGCCTCAGAGGAAAGAGCACCAGTGACTAAGGAAGTTCCAGCAAACTCTTGGAAACATCTTTTATTGCAGTGAATTGTTTGCATCCTTGTCATTTTCTGACAGAAAAATAATTAGAAATAGTATTATCCCCAGAGGACCAGCTCAAATATTTCCAGTTAATGAGGTAATAGATTCTCTGCACCATGATTTAAAGAAAAAGGAAAGAACGTCCTTTGCAGGAAGATATAAAGAGAAATGGTGAAGACATGACTACATTCTGTAATGGCATAAGCAAAACACAAGTGCTAGAGGAGAGAATGTTATGGAATTAATGAAAATGAAAAGCATCTGAAATTATGGTACTTCTTTGATTGTATTTTTACAAATTCACAGGTGAGAGGGTGGTCTACATCTTATTGGGAAAATATGCATGCCATGCTTTTTGTCTACTTTTGTGCATGCTTTCAGTAGTATGCAATGGAATTAGTCAGAATTCTGCACTTCGTTCTGTGGTGTGGTTTTGACAGCTGGGGAAGACCGGGCTAATGACCTTAAGAGGAAAAAGTTTTAAACCTGAACCAGAATATATAGTACAAGTCCAGTAGTGTCCTCCTGGCTTCTAACAACCTCTCCTTTTCTGGAAATTATTTCAATGTATGGGAAAGACCTCATGGTCCTGTCTGTCTGTATTTGGGTGACCTCCAGATAACATAGTAATTAAGAGCATGGTATCTGTAATCAGACTTTTTGATTTCAAAACCTGGCTGCTCCCCTTACTAATTGTGACAGATAAGTTGCTTATCTGTTTTATGTCTCATCATTCCCTATGTAAAATGAGGATTATAATAGTACCTACTTTGGTGTTACTCTGAGAATCAAATGAGTTGCATACTCAAAGTACTCTAAGCAGTGCCTCGCCTGTGGCAGACACACTATGTGCTATTATTATCCCTGTCATGAGAGACTGATCCAGGCGCAGATATGTCACCCAAGGCAGCCATTCAGATCCTTCTGATCAGAAGTGTAAACCAGAAACAGAGGCCAGAGTCTTAGAGATATGTCACTTTCATGGTGGCTTAAGAGAGAAGATTCCTGAGCTTCTGCTCTTGAGGGATATAGTTCCTGTTCATCCCAACTATATCTATTTATACCTTATTTTCTGAGAAATGACTCACTTTGCATCTAATAAAAGTAAGCATAGCTGAAAAAAGGTAGGATGTCATGAAAATGGTGGTCACTGCTGTGTTAGATGGTAACCTGAGAAAAGATGCTAGAACAGGGACAGAAAATAAGATGAGCCCTTGGACAGAAAAACTGACAAACCTTTGGGGGATTTCTAGTCCTGGGTATCAAGGAATCTTTCTGTCATACCTCAGGGCCTTTGCACATACTCTCTTTTTTTCCCCCTGCCTCACCTCATTCCCTCACTTTTGCACATTCTTCATATCAAACTAGGCTGAGAGTCCCTATTATGGAAGGGCTTATGAACTAACATTTTATCCCAACTGTCACTAGACCTGGCACATGGCAGTTACTTGATTCAGATTTGGTAAAATGAAAGAAACTTGAATTCCTCCCACAAGGCTAAAATAATTAGCAGGAAAAAACGGATACAAAAACAATCAAAACCTGAACATCACTTAGCATGTAAGGGAAAAAAAAAAACCAAATTAGCTGAAAGGTTCATATGTTGTCCTGAGGACTTGAATTTACAGTGCATCAGATTTGTTGCTAATTTTGTCTGTAGATAGTCTAGCTTCAGCTGTTTATGGTGATGCTACATTTTCATTTATAAATATGTTTGTGGTAAAAAAAAAATGAGTATAACCATAGGTTTTGAACAAATTTCCTTACATTTTTCATACAAAAATCATAAATATCTGTCTGCTATTGAAATTTAACTTTGTATGATGCTTAAACCACTATTTGGGGAAATAATACAATAAGTCTTTACCATGTATGAAAGAAATTTTAAAAAATACAAAATATTTTCTGATTAGCATCTAGCTTATAATAAATTTTCAAAAAAGTTGAAGGCAAAAAAATGCCTTCATAAGGATGCACGGAGAACTATATAGTTACGTCCTGCTTTTTGTATAAACTGAGATGCTCACATGCTTCCCCTTAGAACAGACAATGTGCTGTGCATAACATAGTTGTACCTTATCTTTGCAGTTGCTTTGAGTTTTTTTAAATTTAAAATTGTAGTTTTAAAATTTTTCAGTATAGTACAGTACATATACTGTGAGGTGCGTGCTAAAGTGAATAAGCGAGTTTTCATGCTGACCCACTCAACGCTATTCAGAAATCAATTGGCTTAGCACTTTGTCATATCCTTAGGTGCATTTAGATTGTCAGAGTTAACCTTCTGCGTTAAAAAAGAAAACACTAAAAAATGAAATACTTGTATATACTTAAAAAAATAATAATAAGTTTTCCCTCATGGGAAAACAGCAGCTACATGCTTCTTTCCTAATGAAGCAAACCAAGGCATTGATGAGAGAGCATGCAAATTGTGCTTCACTTTACAGTGTTTATCAGAGCACTTAATAAAATGTAAGGCTGGTATTTATTTGAAGTTGTACAGTATGACTTAATTCACATCTGTTGGAATAGAAAATATATTCTGTTGAGTATTTAAGAGGCTGTACATGTTTTCTTTTGTGTTTGGATTCTTTGTACTTTTTCATGTTCAGTACATCAATAAACAAAGTTGAAGGGGAAAAAATAATTAGCAGGGTCACTTATGATGTGTTTCATAGAACAAAAAATAAACAAGTTGGTTGTTTCTCTTATTTGTCCATTCAATTTAGTTATGGTGATCCATTTACTGTACTCTTACTGGGGACTTATATCAGTTTTTGA
This sequence comes from Cephalopachus bancanus, assembly GCA_027257055.1. NCBI lineage: Eukaryota > Metazoa > Chordata > Mammalia > Primates > Tarsiidae > Cephalopachus > Cephalopachus bancanus. Next base: position 10,451,734 of record JAPVLO010000184.1, on the reverse strand, counting down.
CACATCAAAGAACCTTCAAGTCTACTGGTTTTTTTGAATACCAGCCAAAGTCTGTGAGGTAGCCAGGCAGGTATTATTACATCCGTTTTATTCAGGGGGAACTGGGGATCAGGAGTTAAATTTGCCAGAAATCAACACCTAGGGAAGAGTGAGCTAGGGAGCCATCCAGGTCTGTAGACTCCTTTTAAGTTGAGAACTCTTACTCCAAAATCAGGGATCTTCAATACCATGGTTATTGATTTTTAGGGAGATATGATTTTTAGGGAGAATGAAGGCCCAGTATAGGTGTGAGAATTTTGGCTGCAGCTTGTGTACTCAAGGTATTGAAACTGCACTTGATCAGTGTTTTCCTGATCAATTTCATCAAGGATATGCTTTAAATTATAATGCATTGTTAATGGGATACCAATGGGCCTCATGAGAGATAATGTGTACTTAGATTAAAGTAGACTTCAAAAATGATCTCACAAATGAATTTCTGCAAGGAATTATGGAAATTACCTTTGATTTATGAGTAAATTTAAAATTTTATGATTAAATAAAAATGACAAATTCAGCCGGGCTCGGTGGCTCAGCCTATAATTCCGCGCCTTTGGGAGGCTGAGGTGAGTGGATTGCCTGAGCCCGCGGGTTCGAGACCCGCCTGGGCAGCGAGACCTCATCTCTACAATAAATCAAAAAATCAGCCGGGCGTGGTAGCGCATGCCTGTAATTCCGGCTACTTGGAAGGCTGAGGTGGAAGGATCGCCGGAGCCCAGCAGGTCGAGGCTGCAGTGGCCGGAAGTGGCCACTGCACTCCAGTCTGGGCAACAGAGTGAGACTCCAACTCAAAAAAAAAAAAAAAAAGACAAATTGGAGAAATCAACTGCATTATATTTTATTAAAAACACAAAAACATCTTGCAAATACATGCACATTATCATAGGATAATAAGTTTATACTTGTTTAAGAGGAATCTTGTTCTTAGAAATTCACTATGGGACATTTTTCTAAGTGAATTTTCATAATAAAATTAGAATGAATACTATATATGTATGGACATATATGTATGAAGGTATGCATGCATGTATGTGTATATATGTATGTATGTGTGTACACACACACACACACTAACATCTCTTAAGGCTTCTGGAACCCACTTTGGGATCCAACCTAGATTAGCCTCTCTTCAGACCATTTCTGCTCCACTTAGAACATATTCTAATTCCAGTCTCTCCAGTGGCTACTGATGCACTGGTCACTGATCACTTGACCCACTCACTTGACCTGCTGCCATGGAAAATGGGCACAGTGTGAGGCTCCAAGCTGTGCCTACTCCAAAGAGTTTGAACGAATTGAATTTTATGAAAAGATTATTTTCTGGAAGTTTAAAGAAGGTAGTGTGGAAGAAATGTCTCAAGTTGTGGCAAACAGGTGCCTGGTTCTTCCACCATGACAACGCACCTGTCCACATCATGCTAACTATTCAGCAGTTTTTCTTACCAAAAAAAGCATGACCCCCATGCCTCACCCTCCCTATTCAACCAATCTCACCCTAAGCAACTTGTTTTTTGTTTTCCTTTATTAAAGGATTCCTCAAAGGGAAACATTTTGTTGATGTGGAAAAGGTGAAACAAAAAAATGGCAGAAGTGCTAAAAGGCATCAAAATTGACAAATTCAAAAACTGTTTTGAGCAGTGGAAAAAGCATCTAGATAGGTGCATTGCGTCAAACAGAGAGTAATTTAAAGGTGACTGAAGTCTCAGCATGGAAGAATAAATACACAATTTTTAAAAATAAACTTTGTTCTTTGGGTCCTCCTCATGCCTACATTATAAAATGTTTCATGGATTTTCTAAGATTTAAATTTTCCTGGAATTTTATATTTGTATTTGCTAAATCTGTCAACTCTAAATCTCTCTTCTCTCACCCACCAATCTCTGTCAGTGCTTTCTATTATCCAGACCTGGCTAGAAGCCATAAGCATGGAATCCCTGTGGTGCAGGCACAGGAGGTCAGGCTTGCCTGGGCACAGAGTAAGGAGGAGAAGGAAGACAAGATCTGGATATGGGAGTGGTCAATGGAGAATTGCCAGAAATAATCAATGGCCAGCTTCTGCCATTCTAAACCCAGCCTCTGTGGTAAAATAGAATTTTTCTCATTACTTGTTTTGTTTTGGCTTTGTGTATTTGTAGACCATTTTTCTTTCTTCATTCTAGATAAGTGTTTTTCAATCTCCAATTCCAACCCAAGTATTCCATAGAATCTCCACACACAAAATGGGTGGAAAGGAAGGCTGTGCAGTAAAAGCAGAGGTAATAATTCTGAAGCCCTACTCGGTTCTCCTCTTAACCACCCCTTTCATCCACACACAAACACAATCTTGGTGAAGCCTGTAGAGCCCCAGTAAAGACTTGGGCCTGACCAAAGCTGGTCTGAGAGGCCCTTCTGCATAAGCTGCAGTAAGTATATACAATGTGATACCTTTTGTTCAAGAAAGGAATAAGAAAAAGTTATATCTTATGTTTGCAAAAGTAACTATGAAAAGCTATATCAGAGCCTATTGAAAGCTGTTACCTCTAGTAGATGAGTAAGAATGCATTGAAGAAGATAGGGATAGAGCATATATTTGTTTGCTTTTGAAGCAGGTAGGATTTAAAAAGATGAAAAAAGAAAAAAGGAAATCCTAAAGTCGAGGACAAACAGAAACATAAAACTGTATGAAATCAGTGGCATAAGCACACAGAGATAGGCTTAATTCTAATAACTTTTGAGCACAATCCTCTGATGATCGATAGAGAGAGAGATAGCTTAAGACAAAAAGAATGGCAAAATCATGCTGGGAGGGGAAGAAAGGGGGAGAGATCCCAGGAAACACTGAGTCAAGTTACTACCCCCCACCCACTCCCCCTTGAGTACATGCCAGTTATCAATTGTAGGCACCAGGGGGTGAAGATTTTTTTTATATCAATATTTTTTATTTTGATATTGTAGGGTACAGTTAAGGGTTAGGTATACAAATATGCTTCGTTCAGGCATCCTTGCTGACAAGGGGTGTCTCCCCATCCCCAGACAGATATTGACTACCGTTAATCCCACCTCCCTTCCCCTCCCCCCCCCAGTTTCCCACCACTGTCAGTCCTTTTCTTATAGTATTACCATAAATGTTCAAGGTCCACCTATGAGTGAGAGCATGTGATACTGAGATCTTTGTTTCTGTGAGAGGTCACTCAATATTATAGACTCTAGTTCCATCCAGGTTGCTGCGAAATTCATGATTTTTTTTCTTTTTTATGGCATGTAGTATTCCATCGTGTATATGTACCATTTTTTAAATCCAGTCCTCTTTTGATGGACAGCGTGGTTGGTTCCAGGTTCTTGCTATTGTGAACAATGTTGTGATAAACATACGTGTGCAGATATCTTTTTGATAGAGTGATTTGAGTTCTTCAGGGTATATTCCCAGTAGGGGAATTGCAGGGTCATATGGGAGGTCAATATTTAGAGCTTTTAGGAATTGCCATACTGTTTTCCACAGAGGTTGCACTAGCTTGCACTCCCACCAACAGTGTAGAAGTGTTTCCTGTTCACCACACCCTCTCCAGCAACTGTTATTTTTTGAGTTATTGATAATTGCCATTCTGACTGGAGTTAGGTGGTATCTCAGTGTGGTTTTGATTTGCATCTCCCTGATTAGTGAGGTTGAACATTTCTTCATGTGTCTGTTGGCTGCTCGGATGTCTTCCATTGAGAAGTGTCTGTTCACATCTTTTGCTCATTTTATAATGGGCCAGGGTGCTTCAGGGGGCGCAGGCGGCTGGGAAGCTAAGCAGGGTCACTCCCCGGGGGGTGGGGGGGGGAAGGTGGTGGTGGTGAAGATTTTAACATCTCAAGTTTCAACAGCTGCTAGGGAATCTGCAGTAACAGACCTGCAGTTGCAGAACCCACCACAAGAGGAAGCTCTTCTCTCAAAAAGATATACCAAAGCTGAGAAATCTCTACCAGTGAGTTTTTTGCTTTATTTTTTATCTTTTATTTTGGGTGTTTGTCTTGTTTGTTTTGTTTGTTGGTTGGTTGATTGTTTTTATCTTTTCTATCCTTCTTTTTTCTTTCTTTGTTTTTTTTCTGTTTTTTTAAAATTTCTTTTTCTCTTCTTTCCCTTTTGCTCTCCTTTTTTCCTCTCTTTTCTCTCTCATACTCTAACTTGAACTCAGGGGCTACACAAGCATATCAACTGAAAGGTCATATTGTATGGAGATGGAGAGTGAGTCCCAGCTGGCCTATTCACCAGATAGCAGGCATTGTGACCCATTAGTAGCTTCTGAATTCTTGCAGCCCCTCCCCCAATGCTTAGTAAGTGCTCAAAATTGTAAAGAGATAGCATGACATCCCACCCCCAGGTCTATTTCATAATTGAAGAAACCCAGAGATCCAGCTCAGGGAAGAACAGAAGGTAGAATAAATATCAGAAGTGATTACTTCTCCATTTCCCACTGAGCCATGGAATTAAAGAGATAAGATAACTGCTACAAATGAAAAACAAATGAAAAATCACTGATAACCTTCAGAGCCCTAACAAAGAGACAGTGACTGAAAGAACTACTACTGGACCACAAACAATGGCTATCCCTGAGAACAACTATACCCTGAAGGTAATTACAGAGATCAGAAAATCATTGGATTGAATGAATAAAAATTAAGAAATGCAAAGGCTAAAACTAAATGAAATTGTAACAGAGTTGGACAGACTCAAGAACGTGTTCTTAGCAATAATGGAAATAAAGAACCCCATCCAAGAGATAAATAACAAACTGACAAGCAGAATTGGCCAAGCAGAAGAAAGAATTCCAGACCTGGAAGACCAAAATATAGAATTAACACCATCCCTAAGAGAATGTGCTGCTTTTAGACCAGCTCTAAAGGAGGTGCTTAAAAAGGTGCTGTGCACAGAAGAAAAAAGAAACAAAGGAAAAGACCATACACTTCACAAGATCACAAGCAAACACAGAAGCAACAGAGCACAAAGCACACCTGCAAAAATAAACACACACACATATATTAACACAAAAGTTAAAAGAAAAAATACCTTATATGAGCCTTATGACAGGGACAAATTTTCACATTTCAGTAATCAGCCGAATGTGAGGACTAAATGCACCACTGAAAGACACAGAATGGCAAACTGAATAAAAGAGCACATGACCCAACAATATTCTGCCTTCAGGATACATACTCCATGACAAAGGACGTCAACAGACCTAAAGTTAGAGAATGGGTCAACACAGAAATCAAAACAGAAATTAAAATTTGTTTCCATTTATTGGAAACAAATGAAAACAAAGACACATTCTAGCAAAACCTCTCGGATGCCATGAAAACAGTACCAAGAGGGGAATTTGTGCACAATTTTTTTATGCACACACATCAAGACAATAGAGAGATCACAAGGCTAACAAAGCCCCTGAGGGAGCTGGAAAGTCAAGACTACCAAAACCCTAACTTCAGCAGAAGAATCCAGACCACCAAATTAAAAGTTCAAATATGGGACATAGAAGGCAAAAATATCATAGAAAAAAATAAATGAAACAAAAAACTAGTTCTCTGAAAGAATAAACAAGATTGATTGACGCCCTAGCTAGACTGACCAAGAAAAAGCCCAAATAAACACAGTCAGAAATACAAAAGATCAAGTGACAACTAACCTGGAAGAAATACAAAAGATTATCAGAGATTAGTATACACACCTATATGGAAATAAACTAAAAAATCTAAATGAAATGGAAGACTTTTTGACATCACACAACCTCCCAAGGTTGAAACAAAAAGAAATTGATACTCTGCCGGGTTCATAGTCTCAGCCTGTAATCCCAACACTTTGGAATCCCAAGGCGAGTAGATTGCCTGAGCCCATGGGTTTGAGACCAGCCCAGGCAACTTGGCGAGACCTTGTCTCTACAACAAATTTTTAAAAATTAGCTGAACATGGTGCCACTCGCCTGTAGTTCTGACTACTTGGAAGGCTGAGGAGGAAGGATCACTGGCGCTCAGCAGGTCCATGCTTGGGCGATGGAATGAGACTCAAAAAAAAAGAAACGATAGTCTAAATAAACCAATAACAACCCAGGAAATTGATGCCATCATCAAAAAAAGCTCTGGACCACACGACTTTCCAACAGAATTCTACAAAACATACAAAGAGGAACTGATACTGATCCTACTGAAAGCATTCCGGGAAATTGAGGAAGATGGAACTCTCCCCAAATCATTTTATGAAGCTAACGTCACACTGATACCCAAACCAGGTAATGATCCAAAAAAAGAAAGAACTACAGGTCAATATCTCTGATGAATATAGATGCAACAATTCTCAACAAAATTCTAGCAAGTTGAATCCAACAACACGTCTCAAAAATCATCCAGCATTACCAAGTAGGCTTTATCCCTGAGATGCAGGGCTGGTTCGACATCTGCAAGACCATAAATGTAATTCAATATATCAATAGATATAAAAACAAGAACCACATGATTATATCATTGGATGTGGAAAAAACTTTTAATAAAATCCATCATCCCTTCTTGATAAAAACCTTTGAACACCTAGGCAAAGAGGGAGCATGCCTCAAAATAGTAAGAGCCGTCTACAATAAACCCATACCTAACAGCTAAACAGACAGAAATTGGAAGCACGTCCACTGTAAACCAGAACAAGACAAGACTGCCCACTCTCACCCCTACTGTTCAACAAGTTTTGAAAGTCCTAGCCAGAGCAATCAGATAAGAGAAGGATATCATTATCCAAATAGGAAAAGAGGAAGTTAAGCTATCCTTCTTTGCTGATGATATGATCCTATATCTTGAAAACCCTAGAGAATCTGTCAAAAACCTCCTTGCACTGATAAAGTACTTAGCAAAGTCTCAGGGTACAAAATAAATGTACAAAAGGCAGCCACATTCTTATATACCAATTATAAACAGGCAGAGAACCAAATAAAAGCACAATTCCGTTCACAATCCCACAAAAAAACGAGAATACCTTGGAATCTTTCTAACCAGAGAACTGAAAGACCTTTACAATGAAATCTACAAAACACTGCTCAAAGAAATCAATGAAGAAATGGAAAAATATTTGTACAGATGGAAAAATATTCCATGCTCATGGATTGGAAGAATCAACATTGCTAAGATGTCCATGCTAAGGCAATCTACAGATTCAACGCAATACCCATTAAATTACCAGCAGCATTTTTCTCAGACCTGGAAACGACCATACAGAAATCCATATGGACACATAAATGACTACAAATAGCCCAAACAATCCTCAGCAAAAGAAATAAAGTGTGAGGTATCACATGTTCAGACTTTAAACTTTATTATAAGGTTACAATAATCAAAACAGCCTGGTATTAGTATAAGAACAGGCAATCTAGACCAATGGAACAGGATAGAGATTCTGGAAGCAAAACGTAAATTTCTCAACCAACTCATCTTCAAAAAAGCCTCCACCAACAAACAATGGTGAGAGGAGCACTTATTCAGTAAATGGTGTTGGGAAAACTTATCACATGCAGAAGATTGAAACAAGACTCCTACCTATCACCATATATAAAAATCTACTTTAAATGGATCAAAGACTTAAGCATAAAACCTCAAACTATACGAATCTTAGAAAACATAGGAGACACTCCTACAGAAATTGGAACAGGCAACCAATTCATGATCAAAACCCCATAAGTCCATGCCATAAGAGATAAGATAGACAACTGGGACCTCATCAAGCTGAAGACTTCTGCAAAGCAAAATAAATCATCAAGAGAGTGGGGAGACAGCCCACAGAATGGAAAAACAAATTTGTCAATTGTATGTCTGACAAAAGCCTAATATCCAGGATCTACATGGAACTCAAACATGCCTAAAGGAAAAAAACAAGCAGCCCCATTAAAAAATGAACAAAAGATGTGAATAGATACTACTCAAGATAAGACATATGAACAGCCAACAGATACATGAAAAGTGGTTAGTCTCACTAATCATCAGAGGAATGCAAATCAAAACTACACTAAGATACCAGCTAACTCCAGTCAGGATGGCCATCGTTAATAACTCAAAAAGCAACAGATGCTGGAGAGGATGCAGAGAAAAAGGAATGCTTCTACACTGTTGGTGGGAGTGTAAACTAGTACAACCTCTGTGGAAAACAGTGTGATAATTTCTAAAAGAAACCTTCCATATGACCCAGCAATCCCCCTTCTGGAAATAGACCATCCCTTCTGGAGATATATCATGTCATTCTACAAAAAACATACCTGTGCACTCATGTTTATTACAGTACTATTCACAATAGCAAAAACATGGAATCAACCATGCTTCCCATTGAAAGTGGACTGGTTAAAAAATGTGGTACATATATATGATGGAATATTATGCAACCATAAAGAAGGACAAAACTATGAACTTTGCAGAGATGTGGATAGATTTAGAGTCTATCATACTCAGTAATCTATCACAGAAGCGAAGAACTGAGTACCACATGTTCTCACTCATAAGTAGATTCTGGACATTTATCATAATACTACATGAAAGAGATTGGCAGTAGTGGATCACCATCAGGGGAGGGAGGGAGGCACATAACATTAATAAAGGTACCTGATCCCAAACCAGGCAAAGTGAGAACCAATGGGAGGCCCAAACTTCACCTGACCACTTATGTTCCTAACCCCGAATTGAATCCCACATCTTTAATTTAAAAAAAAAAAAAGGAATGGCAAGGGAGGGAGTCTGTGGTGATGGAATGGTTCTGAACCTTGACTGTGGTTGTGGTGTTGGTTATAGGAATCTATATCTATCATAAAATTGCATGGAACTGTGGACACACACACACACAAGTCCAGATAAAACTGGTGAAATCTGAATAAGTTATATGGATAGTGTGGATGTTAATTTCCTGGTTGATATTGTACAATAAGTTAAGCAATATGTAATCAGTGGGCTAAATATGGGGAAGGGAACATAGGACTTCCTTGTACATTTTCCCAACTTCCCATGAATCCATAATTATTTCAAAATAAAAAGTATTAAAAACTGCAAAGAATCCTGGAAGCTTATATAGTAGGTTTATTGTGAGTGTTAAAATGGGCATTGAGATTCTGAAGTGCTTTTTTGTAGAAGGTAGGGGAAAGTAAATATAATAATGTTATTACAACTAAAATGCTTACTGTAAGAGAAAACGTTTACTAAGAGAAAGGAAAAATCTTATAATGTCAATTGTGTTAATTTTAATAGAAAACTTGAATCTAAGCTTATCTTTTAAAAACGTTCATTTTGCCAGGCTCGGTGGCTCAGCCTGTAATCCCGCGCCTTTGGGAGGCTGAGGTGAGTGGATTGCCCGAGCCCGCGGGTTTGAGACCCGCCTGGGCAGCGAGACCTCATCTCTACAATAAATCAAAAAATCAGCCGGGCATGGTAGTGCATGCCTGTAATTCCGGCTACTCGGAAGGCTGAGGTGGAAGGATCGCCAGAGCCCAGCAGGTGAGGCTGCGGTGGCCGGGAGCGGCCACTGCACTCCAGTCTGGGCGACCGAGTGAGACTCCAACTCAAAAAAATAAAATAAAATAAAAAATAAAATAAAATAAAAACGTTCATTTCCTGGCTCGTTCTACATGAAAAGGCTTGGAAGCAATGATACCTGGTAGCCCTCATACCTCGGGTTCTAAACTTCACTCTCATGAAAAGCCCCCAGAGCTCCTTGGAGAAATGGCTGGGTCTAGGTCCAGAGCAGAGACAGTACAAGAAGTGCTTGGAACTGCCTGTTGTGCCAGAAGATGCTCAAGTATAATGGGGTCTCATCAGAAGGATACAGTCACTTGAATAGTTCCTGCTAGCCACAGTTAGAAAAATTTAAGCATTAGAAGTAACAGTAAAGTATTATAATACATTGATGCTTTAAAAAATATACTTGATTACTTGGAGAGAGAGGAAAAGTCTTTTCTTTTATAACAGCACAAGCTAATAAATATACAAAAAGTGAGTGAAGTAAAAAAAAAGTCTCGATTGTTTCAACCCCTGGTGGTGTAATAGTTGGTTCAGGCAAGGACTATCGGGTTATGTAAAACTCTGTGTAAAATATTAGTGGGGATCAGGACACTCACCTAATTGCGAAGTGTGGCCTCATAGGTGTGGCTCATTAATTGAAAAGCAGGAACGGAACAGGGACGATCTGGCAGCTGTCATCTTAACAAAAGGATCAAGCATAGCATACCCAATAGAAAGGAACTTAGCTCAGGGGAGTAGTATGCTATGATTAAATAAGTCTGAACACGTTAGTGATTCAAAGGAGGGAGAGTGTAGTCTGTGGGGGAGTGGGGACAGGAAAGACATCACAGAGGAACTTAGTCTGAAATGCTGAGTGGGAAGGAGTCTAACTGTTGGGGAAGGCAGTTCAAGCAAAGGATACAGTAGAAGCAAAGGCCCAGTGGCTTAAACACCCTACTGAATCTAGAGAACCGCAGTTAGTTGAGAATGGCTTGGACAAACAGTATAAAGGAAGGGTTACTGAAAGGTGAGCCTGGAAAATTAGACAAGGCCTGATCTTTAGGGGTCTCCGTTATCAGGCTAAAGAGCTTGAAACCGTATCAGGTGATGGGGAAACTTTCTCTGAGGTGGGTAATAATTAGGATAGAAAGAGTGTGACAGATGAGAGAGCTATATGGAAGGCAGAATCCTCTGAACTCAGTAACCAGAGATACGAATGATGAAAGGAGAAAGTGGGATGAATTGGAGAATGTTTCCACACCGAGGGCTAGTCCTGCAGATGAGCAGGGCTGAGCCAGAGAGTTGCGTGAAAAGCATCTAAGATCACATCAATGGCCAGTAGGACGCAGTGCATGAATGACTAGTGATGCCTGCTTTGGTTGAGAATGGGGAGAGCAAAATAATATCAGGATAGATCATAGTTCTGTTAAATGTGGTTAAAAGTACAAGAAGAGGAACAGGTATAGGGTAGGAAGGAAAAGTGTGTTATTTCAACTATGCTAATCAGAAAGGGTTACCAGTTAGTCCAGAACTCCTAGTACCTAGTGTGGACTCAGTACGTATGCTGGAGGAGTCTTTTGGTGTTCTAATGATAACATAAGGGCTATTTGATATACACATTATTCACCTGACAGACTTCAGAGGCTCCTTCAACATGTGATGAGCATCTTCTGGATTTGGAGCATGGAGCTTTCATCACAGGAGTCCCAGTAGGTTTAACAGGATTTATGTAGCTAGAAGGCCTAGGGATATTGGAATGAAGAAATCTCTAAGTCTGGTTTTGCACTTAATAATAATTAATAATGAAATGCTCTTCCCCATGGTAGCAAGGCATAGGCACAAATACCTGCTGCAAAGCCAAGCTCCCTGCTTTGGATCTCAGTCCCGTGCCAAAGCCAGCACCCCAATTCATCAGTGCTTGAGAGATTGTCTAGCTCAAGCCCCACACTGAGTAACTTATAATTAAAACAACTGCAATTCTTTTTAAAAATTTAATTCCAAATCTAATTTCTAATTTGCCTCACAAGGGTATGGCATGCACAGAAGCCCATCTGTGGGGAAATTAAGGAAAAGCAGGGGGACTTGCACCATACAGAGCTTATATTAAAATAATCACTCATATTTTTTTCTGGCAACATTTTTTAATAAGTGTCAAATCTTTATTACTTTCTTTGGCGTTTGCATTCACATAAATCACATCAATTTCATACGGTATTTATTTCTGGAGGTTGTAAAAATCAACACAGAGGCTTCCTCAAGCTAATCAATTAGTCCAAATCCACTCCTGGGGTTCTGATTTGTGGAAACTCTGCTGATTCTGGAACAGCAAGAAAGTAAACTCAACTTTGTGATGTACACAGGGGCAAGAGAGGAGAAACAGTCCCATCCCAAGCCATGTGTCATATGGTTTTCCTACTGCCTTGACCAGTAGGATCAGGGCCCTCCTGGGGCAAATTTTCTGATGCTGTGAACCCATAGCCACTACTTCTGCATAGCCACAGAGTGGTGCTAGATGGGTGGGCTGGCATCTCTCTGAGCCTCCCCCCCTTTTTTAAACAGAGTAGGGAAGGTCTAATAATGGGAGCAGTGTAGGTGCTTGCTGGTTCTTCCAGGGTAGACTCTACAAATTATGGAAAGAGCACACTTAGTAAAGGCTGAAAGCACAAAAGCTGCCTAGAACGACAGACAGTATAGTCCTGGGAATGAGGAGACAAGAATTTTAATTTTAAATGTCCCAGAAATGATAGCGAAACTTCTCTGTTGGTCACAGTTTCCAGGCCTTTCAGAGGGGCTCATCTACATGGTGTCTCAATACTCTGACAATTCTCAAGCTGATGAATGACATCATCAAATATCTTCAAGCCTGGATGAAACTCATAGCAGGGAATTTGGGGGAAATGGTGGCCTTGATATTAAGTTTGGCCAAAAGGGAAAGAGACACTTAGGGCTGAACTTCATCAATAGGATCCCCTCCTCTAGGGTTGAAAACTGCAATTCTGTCACTGTTGAATGAAGCAGGGGGATACGGTGAGGTGAGATATCTGGGGTTTCTTTGAGTTTCACCTTTTTTTTTTTTTTTGAGTTGGAGTCTCACTGTCGCCTAGACTGGAGTGCAGTGGCCACTCCCGGCCACCGCAGCCTCGACCTCCTGGGCTCCGGCGATCCTTCCGCCTCAGCCTTCCAAGTAGCTGGAACTACAGGCACAAGCTACCACGCCCAGCTAATTTTTTTCTTTTTTTTTTTTTGAGTTGGAGTCTCACTCTGTCGCCCAGACTGGAGTGCAGTGGCCGCTCCCAACCACCGCAGTCTCGACCTGCTGGGCTCCGGCGATCCTTCCGCCTCAGCCTCCAAGTAGCCAGAATTACAAGCATGCGCTGCCACGCCCGGCTGATTTTTTGATTTATTGTAGAGATGAGGTCTCGCTGCCCAGGCAGGTCTCGAACCTGCGGGCTCAGGCAATCCACTCACTTCAGCCTCCCAAAGGCTGAGCCACCGAGCCCGGCAGGTTTCACTCTTTAAGGAAGAAAGACAAACAACAGGAAGACAGGACAACAGGACTGGACTGCTCAGCATTTTAACTCACTAGTCTGGGGCAACCAACATCTAGTATGAAAATTTTATTCATTCCTAGTGCAAAAAATAGAGACTGATTTAACTGGCATATTACTATGGTAGGCATATTCATCCTCAAAATCACAAAATAGAAAAACTTGAGGGTTGAAGCTGATCTTTGCAAAACTATGAAGTTGATAGATTTTTGTCTTTTCTTCCTCTAGTTTTCTTTTTTGCATTATTTTCCACATAGGAGCATGGAAGTTCCCTCAATTATCTCTTTATCTCTTTCAGAAGCTCAGTGGCTAAGTGCTCTTTCCATTTTTTTTTTTTTTGTCCTCCTGTATCCCTTGTCCACAGAACCTCTTCTCAAGCAACATTCCTTGCCATTTTTATCTTGTTGTGTATTTGCAAAACCACTGTCCTTGAACAGGGAAAAGAGACAATCCAGGTTTTGAGAAAATAGGTTTGTAGGCGAAGACTTTTAGTTGTCACCCAAATCCATTATTTTCTGAGGAATTATGAGTCCATATGAATAGAACCCTGATTATCAGAATCCAGATTCAACTAAAATTTTAAAATCATAGGCAGTTTGGAATTATAAGACTAAGGCTGTTTTATTTTCTTTTTGTCTGCAAAGAGCATATATATATATATAAAATTGTAGGATAAAGTAAATATTTATATCTAATGTATATTTTATATTTTTCTATAAAAGGCCATATATAAGGGCAGATCCCCCCAAAACCTGGAATTATCTTTTTGGAGCGCAGGCCCCTAGTAGTAGTTCCTCTGGATCAAATGATCAACTGAAGTTTTTATCTGGATGTTTTTAGAAGGCTGCGTCAAAATTTGTGGAAGAAACATCCCAAGTTGTAACAAACAGATGATTGGTTCTTCCCCCATGACAATGCACTTGCCCACACCATGCTGAGTGTTCAGCAGTTTTGGACCCCAAACAGTATGACCCCTGTGCAACACCCCCCACCCTTCCTATTCACCAATCTTGCCCTGAGTTACTTTTTTTTTTTTTTATTACCCGATGAAAAAAGTCCTCAAAAGGAAACATTTTGCCGATGTGGAAGTGGTGAAACAAAAAACGGAAGTAACACTAAAAGATACCAAAACTGATGAGTTCAAAAACTGTTTTGGGCAGTGGAAAAAGCGTCTTGATAGGTGTATTGCATCAAATGGAGAATACTTTGAGGGTGACTGAAGTTTAAACATGTAAGAATAAATACACAATTTTTGATAAATAAATTCAAGGTTTTTGGGTTCCCCTTGTACTATCTAAAAAAATGTCCAGTATAACTGTAATTTCTAGCACCTGTCCCATCTATTCTATCATCTTTTTGAACCTGAGTAATACTCTATGGGTGTTTTGGGGGTACAGCTGGGGATAAGGGTTTGTTTGTACAGATTTTTCATTAGAAGAGTGCCCTGTGAGTTAGTTTTGTTTTGTTTTATGCTTGCAGCTTCCTTCTTCGGGGGACTATACCAATTTTCCTCTGAGTCTGCCTGTCTCAATACTTGCAGTGGTTGTGTTTTGGGTGGAGTTGACTCTACTCCTCACTCCAGCAGTAAGATGTCTGTTAATCCAAAAAAATCGGACATTGTTTCCCCTGGCTAATAATTGTTTTAAGAAAAGGAATGTGACCCCACAAAGCCAGTGGTATTCAAACCACTTTGCTGGACTGCATGAAAAGATTCAAGCTCCTTTCTGCTGGGCTTGAGTCTGAGGAAACATGAGGCTAGATCTACTAAGAGTCTTTCTTAGGCACCATGAGGAGAAAATCTGTCCAAAAATGTATTTAATGCAGAGGAAGTAAAACTAAGAGTTGTAGAAAAAAAGGACACAGGATCCTGGAGGTACAGTGTGAACTCATACAGTACCTGCCTGAAGCTCCCATCTAGAATCTACAGGATCCAATAAAATTCTTTTTTCTATTTAAGTCCATTTTGCTTCAATTTTTTTATCACTTATAACAGAAAAATCTTAACTAGCAATTCACTTAGCTAATTTATTTTGCTAGGTTTCCCTTTTTCTTTTTTAAGCAGTTTTATTTAGGAATAATTGCAAATGATAAGCTACACCTATTAAAAGTGTAAAAATCTATGAGGTTTGACATATGTATACATCTAGGAATGCTATCCCCACAATTAAAATAATAAACATATCCATCACTCAAAAGTTTACTCCCGCCTCTTTATCATCCCTCCCTCTCATTCCTTTCTCGTTGACCCCACCCCCACACTTTTCCCTGGAAACCACTGATCTGCTTTCTGTCATACTTTGCATTTTCTGGAATTTTCTATATGCATAATCATGCATTATAAACATTTTTGGTCTGGCTTTTCTCACTTAGCATAATAATTTTGAGATCCATTCATATGGTTGCATGCATCATTAGTTCATTCATTGGTATTGCTGAGTAGTATTACACTGTGCGTGTATACCACAGTATTTCATTTGCTCCCCTGATGACGGACATTTAGATTGTTTCTAATTTGGAGCAATTACAAATAAAGCTTCTATGAACATTCCAGTACAAGTTTCCATATGAACATATATTATCATTACTCTTGGTAAATATCTAGAAGTGAAATGGCTCTATTCTTTGGTGCAAGATTAATCATTTTAAAAATTGTTAAGCTATTGACCAAAATGATTGTACCATTTTATTTCCCATCAGCTGTATATGACTGTTTTAGTTCCTCCACATTCTCACAAACACTTAATATGGTATGTTTTTAAAATTGTGGACAACCTAAAATATATGTAATTGTATCACAATGTAGTTTTAATTTGCATTTCTTAATGACTAGCTATATTGACTTTTTAAAAATATTCATTTGCCTTTTTAAAAAGTAAGTCATTTGTTTTCTTCTTTCTTAAGATTTGAGAATTCTTTAGATATTCTGGATATAAGTTCTTTCTCAAATATGGGATTTGAAAATATTTTATCCATGCCAACAATAACCTTCAGAGAATAGGAGTTCCTAATTTTGATATAGTCCAAATTATTATATTTTTATTTTATAGAGTACTCTTTTGGTGGTTTACTTAGGGCATCTTTGGCTAACTCAAGATCACAAAGAATCACTCCTATATTTTCTTCTAGAAATGTTACAGTTTACTTTAGACCTTACATTAAGGTCTATGATAAATTTTGAGTTTACTATAAAAGGTTCTTATGCTTTGTACTGGGATGCAGTTAAGTTTCCTGGAAGCAGTTTGAATCTCTTGAATTTTGGTTAAGTTTTGTTAGTTGGAATCAGAGCAACATGTAATCTAATTTTGTCTACTACTGAGGCAAAATATTTCTGAGTATTCTATCTAAGACCTGTAAATTACAAAGTTTCCACTTTGGCTAATGCACTAGAAACTATTTCTGGCTCTCTGTGACTTCTGAGGATTATTATTTCTCTCTAATGCTTTTAAGTAGTTCATCCTCCAACCCAAGGTAGTTGCCTCACACACATACATTGACCAATAATCAGCTGAAAACTCAAGGGTGATCCTCCGCAAATCTCTATAGAGTTCTCTTTAAAACTCTCCTTTACTCTGTCCTGAAACCTATCTTCTTTGGCCTCCCCAGGTTCCCAGCTCTGTTTCCTCACCTTGGAGAGATGGCTGACTCTACTCATATCCCATCTTTATGCTGTGGCCTAGAAACTCTCCAGTCAAGAAGTGGGGCACTTATGGGATCTATCGTGCTTATTTCTATATCTCAGAGATAACTGTCACTCATTGCCTGGTATCCAGTGTCGTCAAAACCAATGTTTCACTTATTTTCTCTGTTTTTTCAGCTGTTCTATGAGAGAGGGTAATTCTGTAATAGGTGGAAGTAGAAGTCCCTCACAGTGTGATGTTGGAGACATTCTAAAAGACAACAAATTTGCTGTTTTTAGTAGACCAACCATTTATGGGCAATGACCTTCTCAGTTTGATTCATCTGCAAACATTTATCTAGAAAAATATTTGTTTGTTTATATATCTGTTGTCTTCATGGAAGTCAGTCTTCAGAAATCATTGATGTAATCACAGGTTAGATAATTCACTCAAACATAGAGTGTTTATAGATTCATTTACCAAATATTTAAGTAGCTTCAGGCACTGGGGGAAAGTATGGATCCTAGCATTGAGGGAAAGGGGTCAGGGGAATATATTAGTGAACAAAGAGACAAGACCTCTGATCTTTAAAAAGTGCCCTTTACATGAGATTCATGCTTTACATATATTAACTGTAACCCTTATAATAACCCTATTCAGCAGTAACAATTAGTATCCTCCATTTAAAGATGGAGTAACTAGGGTAAAAAGAGTTTGTGTAACTTACCCAAGGTAACATAGGTAACAAGAATCAGGGGTGGGGTTCAGTCTAGGCAGTTAAGCTCAGAATCTTTGTCCTGGACCACTGTGCAACACTTTGTTTATGGATATTAACAAACAATATGTGGTAGCCCAACACTTTATGAGGGCAGATAGAGCAGAGTCTGGAGAGAATGATGGGATGTGCTATCTTACAGAGTGGCTCATGCAAGGCATTTTTAAAGAGATGACATTTGAGGCAGAGAGCTGAATAAAGCAAAGAAGATAGACATGCAGTGATCTGGGAAAGAACACTTCAGGTAGAAGGCACAGCAAGTGCAAAGGCCCTGAGATAGACATGTTTGTTGTTATACTCAAGCAGCAGCATGGAAGCTAATATGGCTAGAGTAGTATGAGATGGGAGAGATGGGTAGTCAAAAGAAGAAATTAAAGTTACTTATGTAAAATGCCTATCACAATTCTTTGCACTTAGTGGATGCTCCATAGAGGGTGGGCAATATTTTTATTATCATCATTGCAATTAGCATTTGAGTACTCTGGGGAAAAAAATGACTTGAGAGCAAGGAGGTACCCTCAATGAGTTGAGTTAATCAGGGAAGCCTTCTTGGAATTAGGACTTAGGCTGATCTTTTAAGAATGAAGTCTTCCCTCTCTTTCCAAGTGACACAATGAGGCCTCTTTCACCATGTCCTGGGAATGGAGATGGGTGAGTCTTGTGACTTAAGGAGATGCCCCAAAGCTGTACACTCAAATGTTAGCAGGCTCACAGAAGAAAAATGAAAAGTTATTTACCTTTTCTTCTAGATGAACTTTCTTTGGCTTCTGTGTGAGCCTCTTCCTGTAGACCCTTTGATCTCAGAATCTCTCCACTTCAGATAATTTTTTTTGTTTTAGACCTTGAAAGGAACTATACAATGAAGGCACTTATTGGGGCTTAAAGCCAGGTGGAACACATTAAATCAGAATCAGGGAAAACCTGAGTGACTCTCCCACTGACAAGTTTCCATTTGTACCATTTTTTTCTTAGTAGGATAACTCTTTTGAAAATACACATGGCACTGAATAGCCAGAGAAGGGGAGAATTATCTCTGATCAGAAGTGTTCCTTGCATTTAAATGTCAGAAACATCTAGAGCTGATCACACAGAGACCAGCTGCTTAGGTTGAAAGAACTAGATAGAGGTCATAAGCTGAATTCTTTTAAAATGCTGCACAGGTTTCAGAAACAAATGTCTAGGCAGCTTTCTCAGGCAACACTCAATTCATGATTACCCAGTCCCTCCTTGTTTGCAATATGAGATGACTGATTTTTCTGGGCTTACCTTCAGCTCCAACCTATTACAAGAAAGGAAGGGAAGAAAGAGCACTCTAAGCAAGTAGCCCACTCAGAGTGTGGGCTCTGACCCACTTGAGCCTGCATCAAAATCTCCTGAGGAGTTTGTAGAAATGTACATCCTGGCTCCACCAAACCCACTTAAACAGATTCACTGAGGGGAGCACCTCAAGGCCAAATTTACCATGTAATTCTTAAACAAGGCAGCTGCAGACATCTGAGAACATCCTTGTGGGGGATCCTCTCTTGAGGCAGCTTCTGAAAAGTTCATCAAGATAGGGATATACTAGGCATTCTCAACCCTCTCTTGGCATAGAATCACCTGGAAAGCTTAAAAAATATGGATGCCTGGGCCCCACTCCTGAGATTCTGCAACAATCTTCTGTGGTAATCTTGTCTGTGTCTTACTTAGTCACAGGGATAAGCAGCCAATGGGAATGAGTGAAGCAGGCTGACTGGGGACAGGTAAAATAGAAACCTTGGTTCCATCTAAAAAGTGTGGCCATTCCCCACTTAGTCAGTGCTATAGTCAACTCCTGCCATGTAGAAATAAAACTAATTTTTGCCAACCTCTCATTTTTCGAAAGAAGTTAGAAATCAGGATTCTAATATAAAATCCCCTGATGTTTAAAAGTCTATAAGTAACAGAAAATACGTGAGCCCCTGTGTGCATGGAACAGAACACACCTGTGGATGACTGTGGCTCAGAGGCTGCCAGTTGTGACTTCTGCTTGCAAATTTCTCAACTTGTGGGCATGCTAGGGGGCCCCTTTGGTGACCTCTCTTTGGGGGACAGTTCTGAAAGATCCCATGGGATTGTGTATAGGCCCACCTGACTTCTTAGAATTTCTCCTTTTTGATAGATTTCCTGATTCATTTGAAGCCAATCAGAGACGTTGTCTCATAATTAATATTTAAGGAGGCATATTTTGCATGTTTTTCCCTTCTGCAGAATTTCTCTGTCTTAGACAAACAATATTTTTTATAAATGACATCTGAGAGTGTTTTTTTTTCCCTGTCAAACTCACAATTACTAACAGTCTTATCTCATACAATTCTACCACAGCTGGAAGAATGGTTCTCAAACTGTAACATGAGTAAGAGCCACCAAGGCACGTTTTAAAATGCAATCGCAGGCTTAGAGTGCCATAGAGTTTATTATCAAAACCAGAACACTTGTGAGAATGAAAGTAACTCCAAGTGGATGAGTGTAACCAGTTCATGCAGTCAGGTCACCCTGACCTCACTTGTACAAATTCTGATTCAGTGACCTGTTCTAAGCCAGGAGCCCCACTTCTAATAAAGCACCCCAGGTAAATGAGATGTAAGTGGTCTGTGAACTTCACTTTGAACAGTTAGTAGTAGAAAGGGAAGACTGTAGAAAAATATCAATTTGAGAGATGGAAATATTACGTGTAAGAGAAAGGATGTGCTGAGATCGAGCTATGTGATGTTCATTCCGTTATAATTTGAGCAGCCACCTGGCAATGAAAGTCAGAGATAAATACTAATTGCTAAGCTCATACCTCCTCTTTCCAGATTCCTCACAAAAGTAATTTGTTAGTTCTACCTGATTACATAGTACTCAACTGTCTTCAATGCCTAAAGGCAACTGATAATTAATGAGATACATATAAGCATTGTGATGAGCAATAAACATATGCTGAAAACACACATTTGATGAGATATGCTAATGAATTTTAGCACCCCAAACTGAAAGCAAAACTCCTGAAGGATTTTCTTTTTATTTATTTATTTTAGCCAACAGCCAAGTGATAGGCAATAAGTTTGCTCAGGGCTGACTTTTCATGCCCTGGGCACTGGGGGCTCTCTGTAGACCTGTTTGAATTGCTTCAGAATTCCCCTGTTTCCAGTAGCAAGGAATTGACAAAGAAGATTTGCATTTTATTTCTGTTAGCCACAATTACACATCTATATAACATGAACTGGCCAAGAAGTGGCGTTCTTGTTTGATTTTGGTTTTGATTGGCTGACTTGCGTCTGCTAAATTCAAGTGGGAGAATCCCAGTGTGTTTGAGAGCACTGGAAACTTCAAGGGAGACAAGCATATCCCATGCCTTTTCTGGATGAGGCGGCAGAGTTTGGTGCTTACTGAATGGACTGTAGAGCCTGTTGTCAGGGTGTGAATCTTAGCTCTGCCACTTGATCTCTGTGTTGTAGAGCTTAACTTTCAGGGCTTCAGTTTCCCCATTTTAAGTGGGGATGTTAATAGTACCTATTTCATAAGGTTCTTATGAGTGATACATGAGCTAATACTTGAAAAACTTAGGTGGGTGCCTGGCACATAGCAAGATCTACGAATGTGGCACTGTGGTTTGAAAGACCCAGCTTCCCTGCAGCAGAGCCCCCATCTGGGAAGCTGGGTTAAGAAGCCTGTGAGTTGACATTGTTCTCTCAGTTCTCATCTGTGAGTCACTTGCTGTGTCCCTACAGTGCCATCAAAACTGCATTTAAGTTTCTTCATTCCCCCAGTGTCTCCTTAGAGCAGTATTAACTTTTGGCACATTTGCTCCCATGAGATTATCTGTTTTTTTGTTGTTGTTGTTTGTTTTTAAGTTGGAGTCGTACTCAGTTGCCCAGATTGGAGTGCTGTGGCACACTCATGGACACCGCAGTCTTGACCTACTGGGCTCAGCCTTCCAAGTAACTGGAACAACAGGCATGTGCTACCACGTTAGGCTAGTTTTTTTATTTATTGTAGAGACGAGGTCTCACTGTGTTGCCCAGGCTGGTCTTGAACCCATGGGCTCAGGCAATCCTCTCACCTTGGCCTCCCAAAGTACTGGGATTACAGGCTTGAGCCACTGTGCCCAGCCTAATTGTTTGGCTTTAGACAGGAAAAAAGCTTTGAGCTAAAAAGAAAAGCTTCACCTACGGAGTTTTGAAGCCCAGCTTTGGGGTGGATGGGGAACTTGAGCCTTTCCTGTTCCTGCAAACACATGCTGTAGGCAGCTCTGTGTGTGGTCTGAGATCATGCCCTGGTTCTCCTCAGGCCCATAAGCTGTTCTTTCCAGAGTGAAGTTTGATCTTTCTCTCATTCTTGTATCAGACGTGGACCACAAATCTTCCTGCCTGTCTTCTACCCTCATCATCAGAAGAGATTAAAACTGTGCAAGATTCTTTTTCTCTCTCTTCTAGACATTCTGAGTTTAGAATCATAGGCGCCTTTATTTTCCACTTCAAGCAACTGTTTCAGGCAGAAAATGTCTGCCAAGTGTTCTGGATTGCATTCAGGTGGTTTGAGCTCACGCTTTGTTTAACAAAAGCCTGTGCTAACATTCTAGAAAACACTAACACTTTGGAGTTGCAGTGAGGCATTCCTCTTCTATGTGAAAAGGGTATTCCTAGGAGAGGTTTGAAACTCCAGAGAAATAATTACAGTGGCTTCTACTTGACAGGATTTTTATAGTTTACCAAGTTCTTACACATCCATGACTTTATTTGCATTTTGTGACAACCCTGAGAAGTAGTCATGACAAGGATTAAGGCTGTTATTTTACAGACGACAAGCCTGCAAATAAGAATGAAACAAACATTTAAATTTATACAAAAGCATGACCTCAACTTCAAACCTATGAGCTTCTTCAAATAACAGCATGATACATATGTACATTGTTTGATATATAATTTCTAAGCATCATACATGAGCACAATATCATTTCTATCACCATGAAAGTCCTGTGAGTTAGATAGAGAAGTGTTTTGGTCAGCATGGAATAAGCTATGCAGTAATAACAAATAAGCCCTGATATCTCAGAAGCTTGGCCAAATGAAGATTGATTTCTTGCTCATACCATAATCTGATAGAGGTCCAAGAGGTTCTCAAGAGTGGTTTTCTTCCAAATAGTAACTCAGGATCCAGGCCTCTTCTATATTATTATTAGAATTATTATTATTATGCCATTTAAAAATATGGCTTTAGAAGTCATTGGGGGATTGAGAACAGTGTGTCAGCAGTTTTGTGGAAGGTTCCTGGCCAGTCCTAAAGGTAGAGCACATTATTTCTCCTCACGTGCAATTGGCCTGAACTCAGTCATGACTTCAGCCTAACTGCAAAGGAAAGGTAGTCTTTTTGTGTGGTCAGAAAGAATAAATGAAATGGGGTTTGGTGAATAAAACGCATTCTTTCTCCCACTTGAATTACACCCTCATTTGTTCTAGGCTGTCTACAGGGAGCTGGAAAATGAAACATTACAGCCCAAACTTTTGATATTGTGCCAATTAGATGGTTGCAACAAAACTTCTGTGGGGCAAATTGAACTATTTCCAAGAAAAAGCTCCCCACAAGCTTTAATGTTGCTGCATATTGCAACAGGTCACCAGGCCAGAGGAAAGGGGGACAGATGATTTATACATCACTGGGACTGAAGTGGAAATATTACTATTTATTCATTCATTTTTTTGTATGCTGTCTGCATTTACAAATGATTTGAGTAGGTTTATAATATTAAAGCATATCCAAAAAGAAAAAATTAAGAACAAAATCACACACACACACACACACACACACACACACACACACACACACACCCCTAGTTAAATAAAGCAGATAACTAGATATACCAAGTATTTGGGATTTAGCATCATTGAAACTGAGTGATAGGTTTGGCTCTGTGCTTACAGGAAACTAAAGTAGAAAGAGGGCTAAGGAAATAACATTTCTGAGCACCTTTGGTTTCCCAGTTACTATGTGAAATGTTTTGTGTACCTCAGCCTACTTGATGTATACATTGGCTTATGAGGTAGTAGCCACCACATGCAGAAAGTTTAGTATAGGCCAGATCCAAGGCTAAACACTTTACATGTGTTGCTCATATCATAATCGGATGTAGGTCCAAATGGTTCTTTCTAGTTTTCCATAAAGGTCTTTAACCTAACTAATGCACACATTTTATGATGAGAAAAGTAGAGGCTCAGTGAGATGACAAACATTCCAAGTCAGTGGCCAAGGCTGGGTTCCAACTCAGTTCAGTCTGATTCCAAAATCTCTTTGCATACACTAATAGTACCCTTTGTCTCATAAAAGGTAGCATGTAATTAAGTAGACACAAGAAAATATAGAGGTTGCATATGCGCTCTATTTTTACCCAAATAAAAAAGTGGTATCAAACTTCCGACAAGATGGCGACGGGGCAACCTGGTCTATGAAACCCTCTGCAAAGAAGAACACAGAGGGTCTCTGGCTCTCTCCCAGGGGGCTGCAGACACCAACATTGGCAGACTGCTCTTCACATGGAGCTTGGCTGTCACCACAGCTGGAGCATCGCAACGGTCTGGACAGCCACTGCAGCCGCAGACACAGCAGCCACCAGTGCTGCCGCGGCCTCCGTGGCGGCCATAGTGCATGGCGCCACCCGTGCCTGAGGCGATCCATGACTTCAGTCCTTGAAGCCCCTGCAGGCAAGATCTGCTGGGATCGCTGCCACCTCTGCTGCCACTGTGGCATCCTACCAGCAGTGGGTCTCCTCCCGTGTGCCCTGAGGCAGTCTCCCATCTCCGGCCTCTGCCCGACTCCAGTCTGGCTCCACCCCCTCTGGGGCGAGCAGCTGAGATAGCACCACCTGCTGGCGATTCAAGGTAACAACACTGAAACGGGAGAAACAAGCTTGAAAAAGAGACAGAGGCCAGATTTGAGTGGTGAACGGAGGGTGATCTGAACTGTGCTTCACAGCAGGCGAGAGGCAACTGACCCTAACTGCGAACTAATTTACCAGCTTGAAAAGAAAGCTAGAAATCAGAACTGAAAGGACATTGGACTTAAATGAAAAGTCTCAGAGTGTGCTTGATTGCTTCTGTTAGTTTAATGACTTAATTCTATTCCTACTGTTTTGTTCCTTTGTTTTTCTTTTTATCTTCCTTTTCTTGTCTTTTCTCCTCTCTGTAAACCATATCTTTGTATAGAGGAACAGCACACCAATAAGGTGGTTGGTTAGCTTGTATGTTAGCATCGTTGTATTTTTTTTTTTTGTATGGGAGTTGGTTAGTCTGTGGCCGTGGTCTGTTGTTTTTATCTGTTTCAGTTTAGGTCTCTCTCCATTTATTGGTACACTCATCTGTTTTCCCCCTTACTCCTCTGTCTCTCCATGCCCCTCTTCCCCCCACTGTCTGCTCCATTCTCTTCTCTCTGCTAATCACATTTTATTTCAGGGAGTAAACCTACAGCCCCACTGCATGGATAGATTCCAAGGCAGTGGGAAGTGGGTTTCAGATTATCCATACACCTCTCGGTGAATACCAGGACCTGCAGATAGGTTTTGAATCACAGCTCCCCCCTTAAGTAAATCTCAAAACTGCAAAAAGGACCACCCCCAACCTACAGTGTAACTCCAGAACTGAACAAAGTAAGAGGACATACGTAAAGAATAGGAGATTGAACAAACAGAAGTAAAACCAATCCCTCTACCCCTGAATAAAAGAATTAAAGAAGACGGTGACATGGAGGGAAGAAAAAAGTAGGGAGGGGGAAAAAACTGCACAAATGAAGAAAAACCAAAAGAAGAATATAGGTCTCACACAGACCCCTGAGAGATCAGACACTGAGAAAACAGATTCCGGAACACAAACAAGGAAGAGCCCCCAGAATGACTGGTCACATGCAACAAACCCAGACATCAAGACATTAATAGAGAGAATTAAAAAAATTGAGAAGAGACATGAGGAAAATAGGAAGGAGCTGATGTCAGAAATAACAGCCGTAAAGAATACTGTGAAGGAAATAAATAACAAACTAATAAGCATGGAAAGAAGAATTAGCCAAGCAGAAGAAAGAATCTCAGAGCTTGAAGACCAAAACACAGAACTAACCCAAACTGTCAAAAGCATAGAAAAGAAGCTCAAAAAGACAGAACAAAACCTTCAAGAGATGAATGATCACTTCAAGAGACTGAACCTAAGAATAATTGGCCTTCCTGAGGCAGAGAGAGAAACAGAGGCCACACTGGAACAAACATTTCATGAAATCATTCAAGAAAACTTCCCTCATCTTATCAAGGATGAAAAAATTCAAACACAAGAGATTCAGAGGACCCCTGCAAGACAACAAATGAGAAGACTAACTCCCAGACATATAACAATTCGCCTAAACAAAGTAGGTATAAAAGAAAAAATCCTAAAGCCTGCAAGAGAAAAAGGTCAGACTATGTACCAGGGAAGACCAATTAGAATAGCAGCAGATTTATCTACAGAAACCCTCCAGGCTATGAGAGCTTGGAGCCCTATCTTTAAAGTTCTAAAAGATAAACAATTTCAACCAAGAATAACCTACCCAGCCAAGCTAAGCTTCATCAGTGAGGGAGAATTGAAATCTTTCCCAGATATCCAATCCCTAAGAACCTACTCTGCCACAAGACCACCTCTACGAGAAACACTTAATAAAGTATTGAACACAGAAGAAAAGGAAAAAAGAACAACAACTTTCTTCACAAGAGTACAGGCAAAAGATTAAAAACACACATGATCCAACTCTAAAACCAAAAGAAAGACAACACACAAACAGGAAGAACGACAACTCTGTAAGAACATTATGATAGGGATCAACTCTCACATTTCAATAATTAGTTTGAATGTGAACGGACTAAATGCACCACTGAAAAGACATGGAATGGCAAAATGGATAAAATATTACCAGGCAACAATCTATTGCCTTCAAGAGACTCACCTCACTAGAAAGGACACTCACAGACTCAAAGTAAGAGGATGGGAAACAAATTTTCAGGTGAATGGAGCACAAAAGAAAGGAGGAGTTGTGATCTTAATCTCAAAGAAAATACCCTTTAAGCTATCAAAAATTAAAAAAGATACAGAAGGCCACTACATAATGATAAAAGTTTCAATCCATCAATAAGAAATATCCATCCTAAACATATATGCATCGAACATAAGATCACCAACTTTCATAAAGCAGCTCCTAGGTAAACTAAAAAAGATATCGACTCCAATACCACCATAGCTGGGGACTTCAATACCCCACTCACAACCCTAGACAGATCATCAGGACAAAAAATCAGCAATGAGATCTGAAACCTCAATATGACTCTTGATCAAATGGACTTAATTGATACCTACAGAACCCTTCATCCAAAGACCACAGAATACACATTCTACTCATCACCACATGGAATGTACTCTAAGATCCACCACATACTTGGCCATAAATCAAGCATAAGCAAATTTAAAAGGATTGAAATTTTACCATGCACCTTCTCGGACCACAGTGGAATAAAAATAATCATTAACACCAACAAGGTCCCACCCAAACCCACAGAGACAAGGACACTAAACAGCATGATGCTAAACAACTCCTGGGTCAAGGATGAAATCAAAAAAGAGATTAAAAGATACCTGGAAACAAGTGAAAATGAAGAAACATCTTATCAAAATCTCTGGGATGCCATGAAAACTGAAGTAAGAGGGGAATTTATATCCCTACAAACGGACATGAAGAAAATGGAAGGATCACAAATTAGCAGCCTAACAAGCCACCTAAAAAAGTTGGAAAAGCAAGACCACAAAAACCCTAATTTCAGCAGAAGAATCCAGATCACCAAAATAAAAGCCCAAATCCAGGACATAGAAGACAAAAAGATAACACAAAAAAATCAATGAAACAAAAAGCTGGTTCTTTGAAAGGATAAACAAGATTGATGGTACCCTAGCTAGACTGACCAAGAAAGAGAGAGAAAAAGCCCAAATAAACACAATCAGAAACACAAAAGATGAAGTCACATCTGATTCTGAAGAAATACAAAAGATCATTAGAGACTACTATGTACACTTGTATGGAAACAAACTTGAAAACCTTTCAGAAATGGAGGACTTTCTGTCATCACACAACCTGCCTAGGTTGAAGCAAGAAGAAATTGAGACCCAAAATAGACCAATAACAATCAAGGAAATTGACTATGTAATAACAAAACTACCTACAAAAAAAAAAAAAAAAGCCCTGGACCAGATGACTTTCCAGCAGAATTCTACAAGACATTTAAGGAGGAGCTTATACCAATCCTACTGAAGGTATTCAGGCGATTGAAAAAGACGGAACTCTCCCCAAATCATTTTACGAAGCTAACATCATATTGATACCCAAGCCAGGTAAAGACCCAACAAAGAAAGAGAACTACAGGCCAATATCTTTGATGAACATAGATGCTAAAATTCTCAACAAGATCCTAGTGAACCGTATTCAACAACACTTCTCAAAAATTATCCCTCACGACCAAGTAGGCTTCATTCCTGGGATGCAAGGCTGGTTCAACATTTGTAAAACCGTAAATGTAATTAAATACATCAAAAGATGTCAAAACAAAAACCACATGATTATGTCATTAGATGCAGAAAAAGCTTTTGATAAAATCCAGCACACCTTCTTGATAAAAACCCTTGAACAGCTAGGCATATGGAGAACATACATCAAAATAGTAAAAGCCATCTATGAGAAACCCATAGCCAGCGTACTCCTAAACGGACAAAAACTGAAACCATTTCCCCTAAAACAGGAACAAGGCAAAGATGCCCACTCTCATCCCTCCTGTTTAATATAGTATTGGAAGTCCTGGCTAGAGCAATTAGAGAAAAGAAGGCAATCAGGGGTATTCAAAGAGGAAAAGAGGAAGTCAAGCTATCTCTCTTTGCAGATGACATGATCGTGTACCTTGAAAACCCCAGAGAATCTGTGAAAAACCTCCTTGCACTGATAAAGGACTTTGGCAAAGTCTCAGGATATAAAATAAATGTGCAAAAGACAATCGCATTTCCTTACATCAATAATAACCAAACAGAAACCCAAATAAAAAGCACAATTCCATTCACAATAACCACAAAAAAAATGAAATACCTTGGCATCTTCCTAACCAGAAATGTGAAAGACCTTCACAGTGAAAACTACAAAACTCTGCTCAAAGAAATCAAAGATGACACAAACAAGTGGAAAAATATCCCATGCTCATGGATTGGAAGAATCAACATTGTGAAGATGTCCATCTTACCTAAGGCAATCTACAGATTTAATGCAATACTGATCAAATTACCAGCAACATTCTTCTCAGACCTAGAAAAAACAACACAGGAATTCATATGGAAACACAAATGACCAAGAATAGCCAGAACAATCCTCAGCAAAAACAAAAAACAAAGCAGGTGGTATCACATTACCAGACTTCAAACTTTACTATAAAGCTACAATCATCAAAACAGCTTGGTATTGGTATAGGAACAGGCATATACATCAATGGAATAGAATTGAGATTCCAGAAGCAAAACCTCAATTTCTCAACCAACTAATCTTCGACAAAGCCTCCACCACCTACCACTGGGGAAAGGAGAACCTATTCAGTAAATGGTGCTGGGAAAACTGGCTGACCACATGCAGAAGATTGAAACAGGACCCCTATCTATCCCTATACACAAAAATTAACTCCAAATGGATCAGAGACCTAAATGTAAAACCTCAAACCATAAGAACCTTAGAAAATGAAGGACATACCCCTATGGAAATTGGAACTGGCATCCAATTCCTGAACAAAACCTGAAACCCACAGGCCATAAGAGATAAGATAGACAAGTGGGACCTCATTAAACTGACAAGCTTCTGCAAAGCCAAAGAAACCATTAAGAGAGCAGGAAGACAGCCTACAGACTGGGAAAAAGTATTTGCCAACTCCAGGTCTGACAAAGGTTTAACATCTTGGATCTACAAGGAACTCAAATGTGCTGAAAAGACAAAAACAAACAACTCCATTATGAAATGGGCAAAAGATATGAACAGACACTTCTCAAAGGAAGACATCTGAGCAGCCAACAGACACATGAAAAAATGTTCAACCTCACTAATCATCAGGGAAATGCAAATCAAAACCACACTGAGATACCACCTAACTCTAGTCAGAATGGCAATTATCAATAACTCAAAAAATAACAGTTGCTGGAGAGGGTGTGGTGAAAAGGGAACACTTCTACACTGTTGGTGGGAGTGCAAACTAGTGCAACCTCTGTGGAAAACAGTATGGTGATTCCTAAAAGTTCTAAATATTGACCTCCCTTATGACCCCACAATCCCCCTACTGGGAATATACCCTGAAGAACTCAAATCACTCTATCAAAAAGATACCTGCACAAGTATGTTTATCACAGCATTGTTCACAATAGCAAGAACATGGAACCAACCATGCTGTCCATCAAAAGAGGACTGGATTTAAAAAATGTGTTACATATACATGATGGAATGCTTTGCAGCCATAAAAAAGAACAAAATCATGAATTTCGCAGCAACCTGGATGGAACTAGAGTCTATAATACTGAGTGACCTCTCACAGAATCAAAGATCTGAGTATCACATGTTCTCACTCATATAGTGAACCTTGAGCATCCAATGTAATACTATAAGAAAATTACTGACAGTGGTGGGAAACTATGGGGGGAGTGGAAAGGAGATGTGATTAACGGTAGTAAATATCTGTCTGGGGATGGGGAGACACCTCTTATCAACAAGGGTGCCTGAATGAAGCATATTTGTATACCTAACCCTTAACTGTACCCCGCAATATCATAATAAAAAATATTGATAAAAAATAAAAATAAATTAAAAAAATAAATAAAAAATAAAAAAGTGGTATCTTAATCAACTCCAAATCAGCAAGTCTAAAACTTTCCTCACTATTTCACTATTTAATATCTGAGGCTATTCAAGGAAGCTGCAACACAACTGTGGCAGAGAAAGGATCAAATGCCAAGTTCAGGTAAACCAAGGTTAAGATTTGGTAGGAGGCCACAGAGCAAAGTGGTACCAGATGACCAGGCCTTCTCCAAGCATCCCACTTAATAGACTGGATTGTATTAGGTTGTCAAGAATAAAATGCTAGAAAAGAGTGGAATTCACTTTTTTTTAAAGGATTAGAAACAATGAAGAGAGAGAAAAGCATGCAGTCTACACATAAGTTCATATTACTTCCTTTGGTTGATACATGGGCCATTATTTGGCCTATTAAATTTGTTTGTGGTGTTTCTGCCTCTCAGCAGTGCTATGCTGCACATCACCTTTCTAGTTGTTTCCAGTTTGTGTCTATTGCACAGACTCAAGGTTAAAAGTACCTTCTTTCCTAAAGCTAGAGGCAGGCAGATCATCCCGGCATGGGCAATTGCTTTGCCTAGTTCACAGCCAGTTGGAAGTAAGAGGCTGGCCTGGGGTGACTCAGAAGTCTAGAGCTAAGTGGATATGTCCTGAATACAGGCAGCCTTTACTTTGCATGGTCTGAATACACACAGATTTCAGCTACTGCCATTTACTTTCATGACAACAATCCTCCAACAACATGGTTCAATTTTCATTTACCACAGTATATTAACTGTGAGTAATTGAATAACTTGCCAATGTTGCTGCCAGGTCTTCAATCCATGAATCACTATGTAAATAACAGATTAACTCCATGAACAGAGGCCAGTCAAGTCACTGCTTTCAAAGTCTGTTGGGGATTGGTCACCACCCATCTATTATTCAGTTTATGCACAGCCAGCAATGCATGTAGTCGTGTTGTCTCCTGATGATAAGCCCATAGGACACTGTATACAAATGGATAATCTAAAGAGTGAGTTGACCAACAAAGAGAAAAGTACAACAAAGAAGTGAAAAGTGAAAATGCTGGAAGTGAAATTGGAATCCTGTGTGAATGGAGCATAATAGCTGATCTTGGCAGCCATGATTCTGATGTGATTCAGGAGGCACTAGACATGCAGCCAGAGGAACTTATTGAAGGTGAACAGTAGGCATAAATGAGGAAAGTGCTTGTGATGAAAAGGAGAAAAATTTCCTAGAGAAACTGACACTTTGAAAAAACTTCACATTAAAGAACTCCCAGAGTCATTTCATGACATTGTAATCACAAAGGATAAAATACTGGAAATGAATCCAAACTTAGCAAGAAGTATGAATGACAATTTACCAAGGCACAGAAAACATATTCACTTATATTTTAACTTATACAATGACAAGAAGGTAGATATTGTTCAAACTACTCTTCATTACCTTTTTTTAAAATAAGAAATAAATGCTTTTTAATTCTCAGTGTTTCTAATATTTTAGTGAGACTGTACTAGAGACTTTTTATATTTTCCTACACATTTGTAAGTGAAAGTAAGAGAACTCTTAATGTTTGATAGAATTTTTTTAAATTATAAATTTTAAATTATAAAGTTGTGGGGTACAATTCAGGGTTAGGTATACAAACATTGATTATGCAGGTACCCTTGTTGATGAGATATACCCCTCCCTCCCCTAGCAGTTTCCCTCAATTGCCAATCCCACCCCCCTCCCCTGACAGTTTCCTACTACTGCCAATCCCTTTCTTATAATTTATATTTATTCAAGTTTATAATTATTCAAGTTTCACTTTTGAGTGAGAACATATGGTACACTGCTCTTTGTTTCTGTGATAGATCACTAAGTATGATCGACTCTAAATCCATCCAAGTTGCTTCAAAGTCCATATGTTTGACCTTTATGGCTGCATAATATTCCATTGCGTATATGTACCACATTTTTTTTATCCAGTCCAGCATTGATGAGTAATATGGATGGTTCCACGTTTTTGCTATTGTGAATAGAGCTACAACAAACGTACATGTGCAGGTATCTTTTTTGTAGAATGATTGAGTTCCTCCAGGTATATTCCCAATAGGGAAATTGCTGAGTCATATGGGGTCAATTTCTAGTTCTTTCAGAAATTGCCACACTGTCTTCCAAAGAGGTTGTACTAGATTGCATTCCCACCAGCAGTGTAGAAGTGTTCCTTTTTCTCCGCATCCGTGCCAGCATCTGCTGTTTGTTTTATTAATGATGGCCATTCTTACTGGGCTTAGGTGGTATCTTATTTTAGTTTTGATTTGCATTTTTCTGATAATGAGTGAGGCTGAGCACTTTTTCATGTGTCTGTTGGCTGCCCGTATATCTTCTTTTGAGAAGTGTCTACTCATGTCTTTTGCCCGCTTTGTAATGGGGCTGTTTGTTTTTTTCCTTTTGGCATGTTTGAGTTCCTTGTAGATCCTAAATGTTAGGCCTTTGTCAGATATTACAGTTGGCAAATATTTTTTCCCATTCTGTGGGGTGTCTCCCTGCTCTCCTGATGGTTTCTTTTGCTTTACAGAAGCTCATTAGTATGATGAGATCCCACTTGTCTTGATGGAAATTTTTAAAGGTCACAGAGCAATTGTAAATTTTTCCATCGATTATTATCATTTGTTGTGGTTTCAGCTTGCATGATCATTTTTACTATCACACAATACCATGCAAAGCAAAGATTTTCTGTATTTCATGGCTCTTACAGTGAAGAGTTCTGCTCACATAAGTCATAAAACAAAAATAATAACCTCTAAAAGATGCCGATGACATGCACCAGAGATTCATTGATGTGACTCTCATTCATTCACTTAACCCCTGTCAAGGGTTCCAGAAGCCTGGATACAGTCCTAGAAATGAAAGAGGCAGATTAAAAAAAACAAAGGCATTGCCATATTTTCTAGGAAAGAGTTTCTGGAATATCTAACTGTTATATAACTGGAGGAATGGCAGTTATCCAAAAGGGAGATCTGTATATCTAAATGGAATAGTCAAGCAGGTATTTGGAGGTTCTCGTGATTTTCAAAAGAAATCTGAGCTAAAGATAAATGATTGAGATTTGCTGCCCTATTGGTTACAGCAAAGGCTGCATGCCACAACTTGGAGTTTGCATAAAAGATAGTGAGGCAGACAAGTCCAGCCCCACTGACTTCTTTTAGTGATAGAACACAATTTTTTGTTCATCTTCATACTCCATTTAAGATGCTGGCCGGCCATGGTAGCTCAAGCCAGTAATCCCAGCACTTTGGGAGGCCGAGGCAAGAGGATTGCCTGAGACTGCGGGTTCAAGACCAGCCTGGGCCACCTGGTGAAACCTCATCTCTACAATTAAAAAAAAAAAAATTAGCATGGTGTGGTAGTACGCACCTGTAGTTCCAGCTACTTGGAAGGCTGAGGTGGAAGGATCGTCGCTGGGGGTGACAGAGTGAGACTCCAACTCAAAAAAAAATGCTAAGGGTGTGGCCTCTTTTTAGTCATACGACATAAATCCTGGTTAGTCTAAAGCTGTGAAGGTTGTTCTACACTCCCTACAAGGTTTAAGCATGGGCCTGGGATGCAGCTCTGGCCACTGAGAAGTGAGCAGTGGGGGCTTCTGAGAGAGTGTCCCTCATGAATGAGAAGAGGTGTGAGGCACAGAAGTGTCCATCTCTGTTAGCCAGATTATATAATGCAATAACTGGTCATGATACTTAGAACTCCAAGAGCTGCCATGCAAAAAGAGGGCAAGCTAAGGACCAAGCTAGGGGAGCAGAACAAAGGATGGAATAACCTGAGCTGCTGAATTAACTGACCTGGAACTGACTCATGTGGGGAGTTTGTCATGTGGAACAAATGCCCTTACATTTTAAACTGTCCCTTGCAGCTGAATCATCCTAATTTATCAGACGGGAAACTAAGAAGTGACAGAGACCAGGGGAGCCAGAGAAGGAGACTAGAAAGAGTCAGGGAAGAGAAAAGATAACCATGAATACCCAAAAAAGAGATCCAGGATGGGGACTCCTGGCTCCCATTAAACTCTTTTTTTTTTTTTTTTTTGAGTTGGAGTCTCACTCTGTCACCCAGACTGGAGTGCAGTGGCTGGGCTCTGGCAATCCTTCTGCCTCAGTCGTCCAAGTAGTTGGAACTACAGGCATGTGCTACCACGCCCGACTAATTTTTTTGATTTTATTGTAGCGATGAGGTCTCGCCAAGTTGCCCAGGTGGGTCTTGAACCCGCGGGCTCAGGCAATCCACTCACCTCAGCCTCCCAAAGATTTTTAAGCTAACAATCCACCATCTCTTAGAAGTATTAATCTCATTTCCAAACCTAGATGCAAATCAGTGAGGATTTAAGATTGAAGTAAGTAGAGGAAAAATAATTACTGTCACTGCCTTAACCAAAGGAAATTCAATATATATTTTTTTTTCTTTAAAAATCTTGGTTTCATCTTTCAAAGCTCTCAAGCTGCTGACACGTACAAGATGAAAATGAACATCTTGGCAGGTGGTAGAAAATGAACAAGCATGGGCAACCAGCAACAACAGAAATGAGATAACCTGGAGCTTCAGTAATGCTGAAATTATCCACAACCCGGGAGATTATTATTAACAAAAAGCAACTGATAAAGGGCCAAATGGAATTGCTGAAAACTAGCCCAATCTCGTGTCTGCCTTTCAAATTAAACAGGATACAGCATCTGCCTTTGAGTGAAAAATGTCTGTGGGGAGATTTTGTCATGTGTTATTGGATTAGGATATCAAGAAAGCAGCCTTTGCTCAATAGTCTTAAAACTTAGGGGTCCTTCTGGGGGGCGGGGGGACACAACATCAATAAGGGTACCTGATCTCAAACCAGGAAAAGTGAGGACCAAAGAGAGGCCCAAACTTTACCTGTACGATGACCACTTTTATACTTAATCTTGAATTGTACTCCACATCTTTAAAATTTTAAAAAGGAAAAAAAATAAATAAATGAGGGGCCCTTGTATAATGAATACTTTATAATTATGATAAGACTACCTGAAGACCAGGATAGAATGAATTACTGCTATGGAGCTGGAACTGGAGTTGGATCAAGAAAGACACTTTTCTTGTCTCATCTCCTGACTACTAGAGACTGAATAAATTATATAGAGGTCAAGAGCTTGGGCTTTGGATTAGACAAGTTTGAGTAATACCAGCCCCACCAATTATTAGAAGTATAGTCCTAAGCAACTCACAGAGTCTCTGAGCTTCAGTTTCCTCACATGAAAGTAGGAGTAATAAGATTATTATCAATATTTAATGAGATTATGTTGTAATAGCCTAAGTCAAAATGACAGAAATACCAAATATTCATGAAACATGTATTATGCCTCAGACACTTTAAGAGAGATGCCAGAGAGAGATGAGAGTTGAGCTCATCTGTGGTGCCAACTTAGGGATAAAAAAATGCTTGTTTACATTGAAAATGTGGGGGATATGCCTTTTCTCTTAGATTGAGGTGAGTTAGTAGTTAATAGCCAGTTCCTTAGACAGACAAGGTATTATCCATATTGAGTAATTTGAGTGACCTTGATAAGACCTATCCCCTCATTTGTATCTGAAATTCCATTATTAGTCTTTCTGTTAAGTTTTACCCTTTCCCAGCAATATTCTGGAATGTACATTTGTTCCAAGAACAGGTCCAACATTTCTTCCCTCCTTAATTTCTAACAGCCCTTTGCTTCCTTTGAGGAACTGAACATTCCTCAACTCCTAGTAGCTCTGGTGGGGCTTCAGTCACAATTTCCCAATATCCTGGCTATATGAGGGAGAGGGAAGATGGGCGGAGTGTCATGTGACTCAGTCCTGGTCAATCATTAAAACTCACTGCTATGATCTGAATGTTTATCCCCCCCACCCCCCAACAAATTCATATATTGAAATCTTATCCTCCAAGATGGTGATTTAGTACCTTTGGGAGACAATTAGGTCATGAGGGCAGAGCCCTCATGCATGGGACTAATGCCCTTATGAAAGAGACCCAAGGGAGATTATTTGCCCCTTCCACCATGGAAGAATGCAGTGAGAAGGTGCCATGGATAAGAAAGAGGGCTCTTATGATGGTTGGCAACTTGATCTTGGATTTCCTAGTCTCCAAAACTATGAGCAATAAATATATGTTGTTTATAAGTTACTCAGTCTAGGCATTTTCTTGTAGCAGCCTGGATCAACTAAAACACTTACCACTCTGATCCAGGGGGCAGGTGACTTGGGAATTTTATGTATAAAATCCCTGAGTATATTTAGAAGCTCAGGAACAAAAGCTCTCTGTCCTCTGGATTGCAGGCTGTAAGGATGTGACCCTCAGAGCTGCTGGTGGCCAGGTTACAACCACTAGAAGAAAATATATCCCAGGAAGAGAAAATTAAATCAATAGACAAAGAGAAATAGAAGGAAAAGCAGAGCGAATGAATGATGAAAGCCCTGGAGATATTGTCTTCAGTTTCAGTCACACCTTAAGCTAGCATCTTCTCCATTCCTCTCAGCTATGGAAACAAGCAAATTTTTATTTTTTGCTTAAACTACTCTGATTTAGGATCTATGACCTTAAATCAAAGGAGTCCTGATTATTGTAGATTTAATCTAAAGCAAATACATGATCATTTAACTAAAATAAAACTACTAAAATTTTGTATTGGAAAAACATAATGGAAAATTGTAGGATGAAAATGCTTGAAAACTGCTGGTTTAGAACACAGTTGTGCCTTCCACATATCTTCCAAGGGTACCTTTGAGATTTTATGAGGAGATTTTACCCAATGTCTCTGCCCCTAAGGACTTGTGACTTCCTGGAAAAAAACTTTCTTATTTTAGGTCAGTTGACCCTTAAAAATCATTTGCTAGAGTCATGATGCCAGAAGCCCTCTTGAATGTTCAGAGAAATTGCAGCCAAAGTAAAGAGTTTTTGCTGCCAGATTGTTAAAAGTGACTTAAGAAAAGGTATAAGGGGTTTAGGGGGAGGGTGTCTGCAGCCAGATAGAATTAGCACACAAGAGACAGTCACTCACATTTAAAAAAGCCAGACTGGGGCATAGAAATAGGAGAAATAAG
Organism: Cephalopachus bancanus; assembly: GCA_027257055.1. Classification (NCBI taxonomy): domain Eukaryota; kingdom Metazoa; phylum Chordata; class Mammalia; order Primates; family Tarsiidae; genus Cephalopachus; species Cephalopachus bancanus. The sequence continues at coordinate 10,414,331 of JAPVLO010000184.1, read as the reverse complement.
ATGCCAGGAACAGTCTTAGGGTCTACTCTTACCAGGACAGTTAGTTCCAAGGTGAAATCTGCCTTCAGGCTTTCCAAATATTTATTGAACACAGGGTTCGATAGCTTTGGGGATAAAAATAAATTAGCTCTGGTCCCAAAGAATCAGAAACATGGCATACATGTAGGATGAGTTTCTTCCTTCTACTAGAGCACAATCAGTTTAATACATGTATTTGTCTGGAGTCTTTTGTTTCTTGAATACATGCCGTTGTTGTTTTCAAGTATTAACATTTTATACAATTATTACTATTATCTTATATATTCTAGTATTGGCTCTTATTTATTCACTGCTTTCTAGGTCCCAGGCATGCATGCTATATCTCATTCTGTTACTGGCAACTGGGCTCTTTCAGCACAGAAACAATAGAAACACAACTGAGCTGAAGTTAAGGACAAACAGACAGGCTTTTTTTTTTTTTTTTGAGTTGGAGTCTCACTTTGTCGCCCAGACTGGAGTGCAGTGGCCGCTCCCGACCACCGCAGCCTCGACCTGCTGGGCTCCGGCGATCCTTCGGCCTCAGCCTTCTGAGTAGCCGGAATTACAGGCGCACGCTACCACGCCCGGCTAATTTTTTATTTATTGTAGAGATGAGGTCTTGCCAAGTTGCCCAGGCGAGTCTCGAACCTGCGGGCTCAGGCAATCCACTCATCTCAGCCTCCCAAAGGCGCGGGATTACAGGCTGAGCCACTGAGCCCAGCTAACAGACAGGCTTCAATGGAGCTTCTGCTTGAGAAAAAAGGAGACAGGACAGTATTGACCAAAGAGGTGATCAAGTTGCTCCCTGAACAAAGAAATGAGCAGACTTTTATAGGGCATCTCAGAAAAATGGTGAGCTTCTCTGGTAATTTGCTATTCCTTGCCAAGTGAGCTCTGAATTTGGTGTTTGCTGTATGCATTTCTCCTGGTAGGGAGTTATTTTGCAACTGCTTGAGCAAGATACGATTGAGATTGGTCAACTCCTTTTGGGACTGTTATATCCTTTGGTGCCTACTGGGGCCAGTGTCTTGTGTAACCATCTTGAGCTTTCATCCTGGTGGCTTTTTAGATATCTGCTGAGGCAGAAGGGAGGAGAAAGCACTGGCAGAAAGGAATGCAAGGAAACAACAACAACAACAACAAACCCCCCGAACTACAAGCCTATCTTTAGATGTATAACTACTACAAGCCTGTATACACATTACATATAGCTATTTTATATAGATTCACAAACATATATGAAATGCACACACAAGAGTACAAGGCCTTTTTCCTTGTCCCATGGTGTTAGTCCCTCACTATCTCATTTCTTCCCTGAGAAATTTAAACTTTCTTTTTCTTAAGGAAAAAGGATTGGTGGTGTGGTTTTCTGTAGCCAAATGTATCTGTTGGCCCTACCTACCCTGGATGTTATAGGAATCTCTTGCTGCCTGATGGAGAGTGAACAGGAGATAGAATTCTGGTTTGAAAGAGGCTGAAAGCCTCTAGCTTCCATTGGGTTAACATGGAACTGTTGGGTCTTGTGAAAACAGGCTTAATTAAAAGGTTAATAGGCATGGGTCAAAAATAAGCAACGGAAGCAGGGCTATTTGGGACCCCAAGAGGGGAAGGAACCAATTAATGCTTGGGAGAGTATTTTATAGCTTTCCAAAGATCCTAAGAGGGTTCAACTCCCCTTTGAAAGGTATGTAGCCACCTATCCTATTTGGAGATTTCTCTGATATTAGCTTCAACTTGTCCAGTGGTACTTATCCAGGTGCAACAAGTGTTAACAAGTGTTAATTACATCACATATCCCTCCCCATTCAGCTAGAAGATAATCTAATGCCTGCCTGTTATCAAGGACCACATAACTAAGGAGCCTAGAAATCCTATTGCTGTTCCCATAGCTGTTCAGATTAATCCAATTGCTTTCTTAGACCTAGGTGTAGTACATCTAAAGACTTGTATTTCATTAGGGACCAAATGGTCGAGGGAATATTCCTTTTGGTGCCATATGTTTTCTAGATGGGGATAAGTGAGGGCCTACCCATCTCAAAGGACCAAACACAAGGGGGTCCACATATGAAAACATATCTGCAGGGGCATACTCCTTTTGGTGGTTGACCAGCTTCATTTAGTGTGAGAACCTGTTTGGTTCAACAGGTTGGGCCTGAGGGACAAGGCAATCCCAGAGGGTCATTGATGAAAGGTATCCAATCCCCCCTGTGAAAGGGGCCTCATGTATTCAGGAAGGAATGTGCAGTTCCTGGCATGGGCTAGTTAGGTGCAATTCTTCTAGCCAATAGAGACCATCTATTCCCTCCCACTGGACACCAGTGAAAGTGGAGTGATTGAAGACACAGGGCCCTGTTCTTGATTTTGGGTATGTGGGATGCTGTCTTAACCAAGTGCTGGTTCATGAGGGAGATGATACTTTCACATCTGAGGTAGACAGTGTATAGGGAGTACATGGAAGATTATGATCCTTTGAGTATTTTAAGGCAAGGCTAACCCAGGTTCCTATACTTGTGAATTTGCACAGGTCCAAACAAGAGAGGAGTTCTAGTCTAATAAAAAAGTTATGGAAACATGTGGGGCCCATGATGTATTGATTAAAGCGAGGGTGCTGTTTGGGTTGATTGGTCGTGCTATGGGCCAGGAGTGGAGAGATTTCTGGGAGACATTGACTAAACTATATTCTTCCCAGTCTCCTGGATATTGTATTCCTCAGATTATGGTAGTGGTAAAGATGAATGTTAGGACAGTAAGTAGCATTTTATATCCAGCAAGAACAGAGACATTCTTTTCTTGGGTTGGGGGTAGCTGTTCTGGTCTAAGAAAGTAGAGAAAACAAAGATTAGGTATGAATTTAGAGCAAACAGGGAAAATGTCCTCCTTTACATAAAATAGTAATAATTACCCATATCCCTAAAGATGCAATTATAAGATCTGCAATAAAATAAGCATAGGCATTCATCTGTAATAACTAAGGCAAAGTACAAGTCTGGTTAATAACTATACATGGACAAGTGACCTTTTCCAGCTGCTAGGAAGTAAGCAAAGCAAAACTAAAAGGTAGAATACCAGGAATATACTAACAAAAGTCAAAAAGACAAACATTAACTCATTTATGTTAGTCATCTACATGGGGGTTTACTTAGCCTTAATGTTGTCTTCTTGTGGTAATTTCTTGAATAGACATTTGAGGTCTTCTACATGCTTACAGATATATGTTGACTTTTCTGTTTCTTCTGGTGAACTTAGAAAAACAAAACGTTTTAACTTGGAGACATGGACTCAGCTAGGGATGCCTTCTAGTTTGGTGACTTTTGGTGTGGCCAAAATTACTTAATAAGAACCTTTTCATTTTTCGAGTCTTTTGGACTTCCCTCCCACCAAATTTTTTTTTTTTTTTGAGTTAGAGTCTTACTCCATCACCCAGGCTGGAGTGCAGTGGCACACTCACGACCACCCCAGGGTCGACCTGCTGGGCTCCAGTGATCCTTCTGCCTCAGCCTTCCAAGTAGCCGGAACTACAGGCATGTGCTACCACACCCAGCTAATTTTTTGTAATTTATTGTAGAGATGAGGTCTCACCAATTTGCCCTGACTGGTCTTGAATCTGCGGGCTCAGGCAATCCACTCGCATCGGTCTTCCAAAGTGCTGGGATTACAGGCTGAACCACTGAGCCTGGCCATTGCCAAATCTTAAGTAAGACTTGTTCTCCTGATATAATAGAAAGGTGGCCTGGTGTGTTTTTATATGGGAATTTTAACAGGTTATTTCCATATTAGGTGAGTGCCTGTTGCACCTGTCCTAGATTTATGATATATTTTAGGTCTCTGTCAAATAGAAAATATGAGGGGGACCCTCCCAAAACAGAATTTACTGATAACAAATTCTGTATTTGTTCTTGCATGTTTAAACGTCAGTCATCTTCAAAGTACTCTCCATTTGATGCAATATGCCTATTGAGATGCTTTTTTCCACTGCTCCAAATAGTTTTTGAACTTGCCAATTTTGGTGCCATTTAGTACTTCTGCCGTTTTTGGTTTCACCTCTTCCATATAACCAAACATTTCCCTTTGAGGACTTTTTGCATCTGGGAAAACAATAACAACGTTGCTTAGGGGGAGTATGGCATAAGGTTCATGCCATTTTTGGTCAAAAAACACTGAACACTCAGCGCACCGTGGGCAGATGCATTTATAAACCACCCATCATGAAATGGGCAAACGCATTAAAAGAATCTCCAAAAAATATTCACTGACGCTGAAAAGCCTCTTACAACAATGCTAGTATACTGATGCCATTGGGTTCCTAGAACACTTACCTAGTGGAGGAAGTCTTTTACTACAAGGGGCCCTCCCTGCAAAAGATAATTCCGTTTTGGCGGGGATTGCTCTCATATGTTTTAAGAAAAGGTTGTCTGTAAGTCATTTCAAAAGGATTAAGCTTTAAGTTTCCTTTTGGAGTAGTCTTTATTTTTAATAATGCAATTGGAAGAAGCTTCAGCCAGGTCTTTTGAATCTCTTGACATAGCTTAGCTGAAGTTTTCTTAAGAATTTGATTCATTCTTTCAACTTTTCCAGAAGACTGGGGACGCCAAGCAGAGTGGAGGCTATATTGTGTCCAGGGCCTCGGACGGATTTTAAGTGATCTGAGCAATGAAAGAGAGCCCTTTGTCACTTTGTAAGATAGGGAGGCAGAATCTAGGAATTATTTCTTTAAGTAAGCTTTTACCATCCGCAGTCACCTTTTCTGTTCAAATAATAAAGGCCATGACTTATCCTGTAAAAATGTATATAAAGATTAGTAAATCCTCCCCCAGGAGGCATGTGGGTGGAGTCAACCTGCTAGTCTTCTCCTGGGTAGCTTCCCCAGTGCTATATGGGACTTGTTAAAGGGGAAGCAAAAGTATGTGTTTGGGAATTATTTCTCAGACAAATCTCACAAGCTTTGGCTACTTGTTTTAGAGTTTTCCTAAGATCTTCTCTGGCAAAAATCTTATAGATGAGATCCTGGAATGTATTCCTTCCACAGTGTGTGGCTTCATGAATAAGTCTGATAATATTCCATTGTTTCTCCTCCAGGATTACATGTTTCTGTCCATCAGTGAGCCACTCTGCTGTATTCATACGATACCCAGGTTTACCTCAACTTTGTATTTTCTCCTGGGAGTGTTCAGGGCTCCGTCAAGACATAGTGCGGGGGGCCAGCCCCTGCAAGTTTTGGGGAGTCCCTTGGAAGATCTGGTGGCGTTGGCGAATCTGTAGGGATAGATATTAAAGAAAGAAAGATGGAAGGATAGATATAAAGAGGAAGAAAGAGAAAGAAAGAAAGTGGACAACTGTTCAGTGAAATGAGCAGAAGCCATTTATTGAAAGTTACAGCAGGTATTTATCCCCAAATTTTACACAGGCAGTCTCACAAGTCTTTCACGTGAACACAAAGCCAGGTGCGGGGGGGGGGGCATCCCCCACCCACCAGATGCTTAGGTGTGAGGAGGAACAAACCCCAAGATAGTCTCATTGTTCCCTTTGCTAGTTAATGTTCTTCAAAAGCAGTGTAACAATCCTTACTAGCCTAATGATGCTCTGATAATCAATAACTTCTAGAGCTCACACAAAACCCATGATGACTGTCTTAAACTTTACTACTTACACAATGCTACGGAAGCTCTTAATTATAGCTTAAGCCAATTTCCTAAAGAACGTGGCCCAGTCCAAAGATCACACTGGGTCCTACAGGATGTGGCCCAGTTCAAGGTCCACAGTGGGCCACCTTTTGGAACAATAGACTACAATCTGTTAACAAAATGGCTATTCCAAAGTCCTATATATCTATCCTAATTTCTATGAAAGTTTTCCAATTCTTAATTCTAATATATAAAGCTGATTAGCAGCAGCAAAGCTTCTAAAACCTAAATGTAAACTGTAAATGTACTAAGGCCAAAACTTCGATAGTAGAAAGTGGAGACAATGAAATTTCTAAAGTTAACTATATTATTAAACCTAAAAATATTATGATTGATTATGTTTGAACTAACATGATTCATAGCATGACCTATTCTACAATACCTTCTATGAATAAAATAAATTCAATTTCTATAATAGGTAGAAAAAAGACCTTACATTAACTGTAGCTAAAGCTGGCCTAAAAGAATGCAGCCCAGTCCAAAGTACGCACTGGGCTCTCAGGAATGTGGCCCAGCCCAAACTCTGTGCTGGGCCACTCTTGATAATCATCTATACCATTGAAAAGCTGAAAACAGCTCTCCATAAGTATATACTAATTCTACAAATATTCTTTTAAATCTTTTAAAGAAGCTTGTACCATATAAAAGGCTCCTAAATGTGACCTGAATTTGAATTATATCTAATACCTAAGCCGAAACCACAGTTTATGGGAAACAGGAACAATGGGTTTCTAGAGTGAGTTATGCCTGTCACAGTCACAGAGCCTTCAGCTTAGGCCAGCAGAGTTCCTTTAGGTTGTTTTTGTGCTGCATGGCAAAAGGGGGAGGAAAATGGGGTCTACGGCTCCCGAACACGTCCTAGCGGTCTCGAAGTCCACGGCCCTCCCTGATCCCTAATGCTCAGTGGGCCTCCGTGACCGGCTCCCAACAACATAGAAGTTTAAAACTAGGGACATATTTTGTTTAATTGCAGTGGATCTTGTAGAGGCTTGAGTCTTTGCTGCTGCTTTTGCTGATTTACCTGCCTGATTATTTTGACTTATTAGTGACCCATCTCTCTGGTGTCCTTTGCAGTGGACTACAGCCACCTGTTTGGGAAACTGGAAGGCCTCAAGGAACTGTAAGATTAGCTCTTCATATTTAGTTGAATAATTTTTAGTGGTTAGCATCCCTATTTCTTTCACCAATAGCTGCATGGGCACGAAGTATTAAAAAGCTATATTCAGAATTCATGTAAATGCTTAGGATTTTCTGTTTTCTCAGGTGTAGAGCCTGAACAAGGTCAATGAGCTCAACTTTTTGGGCTGAGGCGCAAAAAGAAAAGGCCTTTGCCTTGAAAATATTATGATGGCTAACTATAGCATATCCAGCCCTTCTAATGCCCTGTTCTACAAAGCGTCTTCCATCAGTAAACCAACCTCTGGGTTTTCAAGGGGTTCATCTTTTAAATCTGGTCAGCTACAGTAGGTTTGTTCTATGACCTCTACATACTTTATGCTCTAAAGGAATTGCTGTGGGGAGGAGAGTTGCTGGGTTTAGAGTCAGGGGTAACTAGTAATAGAGCTTGATATTTGGTTAGCCTCCTTCCCATAAGCCAGTGGTGCTTTTGACATCTAATACTGTTTGAACTTGGTGGGGCATATGCAGCCCCAAAGGCAGTTTATTGGATTCATTTGCTAATATGGTGGTTGCTGCCAATGCCCTTAAGCAACTTGGCCATCCCTGAGCTCCAGAATTTTATTGTTTAGAAAAATAGGCAACTGGCTTTGAGACCAGCCAACCTTATGGGTTAGGAACACTAGGGTCAGTCCAAGTCTTTCATGCACATACAAAGTAAATGACTTTTCTAAGTTAGGGAGGCCCAGGGCAGAGGCACAAATCAACTCAGTCATTAGCCTAGGTGCTTTTCTATCCAGAACTAGCATGCCCCTGACATCAGACCTCTTGCTGAAAGATCTTGACCTTTGCAGGGGAGGCTCAATATCCTTGATCAGCAAGGAAATTAAGGGTGGTCATGGTGCTACAATTTAAATTTTGTTTACTAACACTGACTATGAGCAAGTCATTCACATTACTGTGGTAAGTTTCCACTTCTAAGGTATTGCTTTCTCAAACAAGTGGGGGCTATTCCTAAACCCCTGAGGTAGCACTGTCCAAGTTTATTGAGCGCCTTTTGACTTTCTGTGTCTCTCCGTTCAAAAGCCAAGAGACATTGTGAATTTGGGTGGAGGGGAATGCAAAAGAAAGCATCCTTCAAATCTAAAAGGCATTTTAGCTTTAGTAGTGTAGAAGGATTTGGCACTATTGGGTGGGTAGGAATAACAGCCTTGTTTATGACCCGAAGATCTTATACAAAGCGGTATTGCCCAGAGGACTTTTTCACTGGAAGTATCAGGCTGTTACAAGTTGACTGGCATGATTTAATCAGGCTAACAGTTAGAAACCTTTTTAGCAATGGTAGGAGCCCTTTAAGGGCATCTGGTTTTAAGGGATACTGCCTCTTCCATGGGTAGTTAGACTCAGATTTTCATCTGATCTGTACCAGAGTGGTTACAGCACTACCTAGGGCTGAAGTATGGGATTTACTAAATCTAAAATTTCCTGGGGAATATCAACAGGAGGAACGGGACTCTTGTCCAATAAGGCCAATAGGTGAATGCCCTGCTTTGGAGGCACTTCTACTTGAGTTTGTCCCTCAGCTAATGACACACTAGTCTTCAGTTTTTTCAGTAGGTCTCATCCTAACAAGGGGACTGGACATTCTGGGACATAAAGAAAATGACAGGAAATAGCTTAAGAGCCTATCTTATAAGAAAGAGAAAAGGTAAGCATCTAGTCATGGGCTTACAATTTACTCCAGTTACTTAACATTCTGGGTTAAGTTAGAGGTCCAGTGGGTTGAGTCAGGACAGAGTAGGTGGTCCCAATATCAAGAAGGAATTTAGTTTTCCTATCTGCCACATTGAAAGTACCTGAGGTTCCTCTGGTGTGATGTAAATCTGTATCCTAGGGGCTGCAAAAATGTTTGGGGCACACCATTCCATGGCAGAACTGTTCTCTAGTGGGGCCTAAAGGGGTTTTAAGCTCTCTGGTCACTGTTCTGGGCAGGGATAGTCAGGACAATCCTGTTGCCAGTGGTTTTCTATTCAGCAGTATGTACATTGCTTGGCTCCCAGCGGCTGCCCATGGTAGTCACAGAGCTGATTCCTTGTGAGGGGCTTGAACCTCATTCTCCCACAAGGTAGGCAAGAATGTTTGCCAAGTCTTAGAGGGGACCTCCCTTTAGGTCATCTTGAGGGGCCTGAATTAGGGCAGTCAAGAGTTGGGTTTTTTGTTTTTTGGGGTTTTTTTTGCCAATAATTTATCTCGGTCTTTACCTTTTCTGCCCTGTCTTAATTGTTAAACACTTTAAAATCTTCATTAATTAACATAGCCAGAGGTGTTTGGTGTCCCTGTTCTAATTCCTACAACTTTCTCCAGATATCAAGGACCAACTTGGTAATAAAATTCATGGCTAGCAAGGCTCTCCCTTCAGGATCTACATTAGTATATTTTTCAAAGGCTTCTGTCAACCTGCTCAAGAACACAGCTGGATTCTCATCCTTCTCTTGAGTAACTTCCTAAACTTTGCCATAGTTTACTGATTTTACCATGCATTTCTTCAAGTCTTCAGCTATTCAGGTAATGAAATGTTGTATTTGCTCCCTCAACACCCCAGGGTTATAGTCCCATTTGGGATCCTGATCTGGCATAGCTGTTCCTGCTGTCCAGAAGATACCATGTCCTGGGTGGATATAGCTATCAGCCACAGCCTTAGCCTTAGCAATTATCCTTGCCTTTTCATTCCCTGTACAGCAATGGGCTAACTGCTATCATATCTTGCCAGGTTGGAGAAAAAGAAAGATTGAGTTTTATAAATTTATCTCAAAACCTGTCAGAATTTTCTAAAAAACCTCCCCAATTTTTCTTTATGTAATCCCAGATCTGACATGGAAAAGGGAGCATGAATTCATGTGAGACCTCCTTCTCCATTAGGCACTTCCCTCAAAGGAAAGATTCTAGCTGTGGACTCCAGTTTACTTCTCAAGTGAAGTCCCGTAGGTGAGGCCTGAACTTGAGTTTTTTGTTGTCTCAACAAGACAGAGTGGTGGGGCAAAAGGAAGGGGATTCTGTCTTGGAGATAAAGGACTTGGGACAGACACTGGCGGTGGGTTGGGTCAGGTGGTCCTAATTCTTCTCTTCTGTGGGAAGGGGCTTGCAGGATCATATCATCTAGAATATCAACTTCTCCTGATAGTAGGAGAAGGGCCCTGTGGCAAATAAGGCCCTGTCACAAATATAGCCACACAAAATCTACAAGAATTTTTAAGTTCAGAGTACCGGTAAATGTTCATGAAAGCCTGGATGTAGGGGATCTCACCTCATTTTCCTTTTTATTCAAAATAAATCTAACTGCAGGATAGTGTTAAAAAGTCCCATTAAGGGGCCACTGTTGTTGGTCAGCACGTTCATATTGGGGCCTGATAGCATTGCAAATGAAAATGAGTTTTTTATTCTTCAAACTGTCTAGTTTGAGTTTTCCCCAATTAGCTAACAGTCAAACCTGGGGGAAAATCTTTTGTGATCCTGTCTGTCTCCTTCATCTTCAAGAGTTCTGTGAATTTTGTGTCCTATGACCAAAGGACCTAGAAAAGAGTACAGAGCTCAATATGGAGCATCTCTATGGATCAAGTAACATTGCTTGTTCCAAGCACTTTGATGATTAATTTTTTTTTTTTTTTTTTTGCAGGAGAGTGATAACAGCCTGCAGTGCTAGAGGTTGGGCTCTTAAGGGAATCCTTTTTAGATGCAGGGACCCTTGCATCTAAAAATTCCTCTGATCATTTTTACACAAATTTCTGTTAGAACTCTCATAATATGTTTTAAAAGAAGGAAAATACTGTTAAGTGGAAAGTTTAGGATCTGAGAAATCTACCTTGGGTTTGTGAGAGGGCGATTTACAGCACAAAGGGCAAGAGGGACAACTGAACCCTGAAAGGAGCTTCAGTCTGCCAGAGGAGCAGCTTGAGAGATTCCTTTCACCACAGGAAAGAACATGGAAGTACTTGGGAGTATTTAAAAGAGACACAAAACAAAGGGAAGCCAGCAAGGAGGAGGGAGAAGACAAGGAAAGAGAAAGAAGGAAAAAAATGCAGCATGTGCTCCAACTCTAACGGAGCCTCTGACTCAAAGGGAATCTCTGAAGCCAACTGTGCACAGTCTTTGCCAGTGACCCCAGACCAGGGTGACCAGTTCTGCTGAGAAGCTACCAAACTTCAACTCTATGGGAATTATGCCAACTGGAATGGTGGTGTTCTCTTTTGTACTTTCACTCTAATGGAGCCTCTGACTTGAATATTTATTCCAACTTGAATGACGCAACTTGGGTGGGACTCTAACCCATCAGCCCCAAGGATACCCAGACAGAAAAAAGCAGACCAGTGGGCTCCTATGCAGTTAGAGTTCAAAACTCCACCAGGTCCCAAGGAAGGTATCAGCTGCCACCTGCCTGCCCCTTGAATCTGCAAGGCTGGGGAAATTCTAGCCACCCAAATAAGTGGGGTCATGGGCATCAGGCAGAGCAGTCCTTTCGATTTGTGAGGAGAGGAGTGAAGAGATGGAAGAAAAAGGAAAAAGAGCAAACCAGTTGGGGCAGGGAAGAGAGAGTATTGTCTGAGGAGCTGGAGAAAAACAATCAAGTTAGAGGAGACCTGAGATTCATCTGTGGCAGTGACATCAGAGGAAAGTAAATCTAGGCAGCCGAGCAGTCATTGGGTGATCATTGGGAGAACATCCTGGAACCCTGAGGTCACAGCCTCTCAGCTCCAATTCTTCCATTCTTGGGGAGTAAGCAAAAAATGTTACCAGTGAATGGCTTTTTCAGCACAGAAACAAAAGAAATGCAAATGAACTGAAGTTAAGGACAAACAAGGCTAGGCTTTAATGGGGCTTCTACTTGAGCAAAAGAGTGACATTGTTGACCAAAGGGATGATAAAGCTGCTCCCTAGACAAAGAAACAAGCAGGCATTTTTATAGGACATCTCAGAAAAGTAGTGGACTTCTCTGGTAATTTTCTGCTCCTCACCAAATCAGCTCCAAATTTGGTATCTGCTGCCTGCATTTTTCGAGGTAGGGAGTTATGGTGCAGCTGCTTGGGCAAGATAAGATCGAGGTTGGTCCACTCCTTTTGGGGGTATCTCCTTTGGTGCCCATTGGGGCCAGTGTCTTATATAATTGTCTGGAGCCCCCATCCTGGCTTTCTTGATATGTGCTGAAGCAGAAAGGGAGGGGAAGTACCAGCAGGAAGGTAAACAAGAAAAACAAAACAAAACAACAAAAAAATACAACCCTGTCTTTATATATATATACATCGACTACAATCATACACACACACACACACACACAACACACACACATTTTTAAGCATACATGAAATGCACATACAAGAGTCCAAGCCCTTTGTTCTTGTCCCATGGTGTTATTTCCTCACTGTCACAATTTTATTTTCACAGGAGCCCTATAAATTAGCAGGAATCATTATCCCTATTTTACAGATGAGAAAATTAAGCCTCAGAATGCTTAAGTGACTTGTCCTAGGTCCATGCTACTCAAAGTACTCCTCTATGAACTCTGCACTATCAGTCAGCAAAGAAATAAGAAATTTACACTAGAGTATAGAGCAACACACTGTTTTCTTCATTGAGAAAGTCTTGTCGTGGAAAAAAAAGTGCCGAAATAATCGTGTGCTTGGTGATACAGCTGATTTACATTCTGGTGCAAGCTCCTTCTCTCCTCCCTGAGTGGTAATATATAGTTTGTGAACTGACAGTGATCTTATATTACACTCTGTGTTGTCCTGCCCCAGGTTACAGAGCTGTGTGAAGAGAGGAGCTGGGATTCAAACCCAAGCATGTCTGACTTCAAAACCTCTTCTCTTAAAACCACTGTCTCCTGGAATTTGATTTAACTACAACCAGCCATTTGCCCAGTGTCTAGGCTATAGAAGTTGGATTTCTTAAACCCCTGGTTAAATGTATTCCCATCTCCCCCACCCCACGAAAAGGTTTATATCCTCTTTCAGAGGTGAACAAACCCACTAGTCTAAGCAGAACCTGTAAAGTCTTTAAGACAAGTGCATTGTAGCATGGCCACAGACTGGGCAGCTGAACTGATGCATCCGAGAAGTAAAGAACATCTGAGTCACATGCTGACTTAAGACTCTGATCATGCAGTGAAAGACACAGAGTCCCTTCCCAGACTTGATTCACTGTAGCTTATAATTAGTATTGTCACTTTGATAACAGGATGAATTAATAAGGATAACATGGGGAGCCAGCAAAGGCTGAAGTGGAGAGGCTTTACAAAAATAAACAGGCAAAAAAAAAAAAAAAAGATCTGAAACTAAGTTTGGCTTCTGGAGTCAGGAATTACATAAAACATGCTGTGATGATTTAAACAACAAAGTGCTGGATTTGTCTGTTTTTTTCCCTATCCCTGAATCTTGTCTGTATTATTTTTGAAATAGACACTTTCTCTAACTCTTACAGGGATAACTGGTAGTGTCTAAGAGAGAAATATAGCTCATTTTAGTTAGCTCATCCATTCATTTATTATTTCATTCAAACATTTATTGAACCCCAGTGTGTGTTAGGCATCATATTAAGTAGTAAAAAACAAAACATAAATAATTAAAAATATGCTGAGGCATCACAGAATTTGAAATAAAGCAACTCTGCTGTCATAGGCCCCAGCCAAGGAGACTGAGAAAAAAAGGTTTATCACCAGCTTGTTACAGAGGCCTATAGCTAGACTCTGAGGCAATTAGAACAAGTCTCCAGGATAACAACAGCAATTGTAACAGGTAACATTTATTGATGTGTCAACTACTGTGCTAAGTACTTTGCACATGTTATTTCATGTAATCCTTACAGCAACTCTAAAAAATAGGTCTTATCATTAATTCCCTTTTACAGATGGGGAAACCGAGGCAAAGAAAGGTCAAGAAACTTGTCAAAAGTTACACAGTGAGTGTTAGATCTTGGCCACAAACTATTGCGGCCTGGTTTCAGAACTCTTGTTCTTAGCTTTAAACTTCTTTGAAATGGCTTGTTGGGCACCCCCTTTGACCAGCTGAAGCCTATTTTCTCTTTCAATTAATCAGTCAAAAACGAGCAGCTGCTGAATGCAGGCCATGTACCTTCCTAGGTCTGGGGATGGGGAAAACAATGAGACCTAAGCTATGATCAGTTTCTCTGGCACTTACATTCTGGCTGGGATGACAGGGCAGACGCATGAGCACAAAACCGTTTACAGACAATATGGCCTTTGATACAACAGCATCATCTCAGGCTGCAGTGCCAAACTGCATGATTCACTCCATTTGCAGAGACCAGAAAGAAATCTAGAGCAACGGTTCCCAAACATGGCAGCACTTGGTAAGTTTAGCGAATTATTGTCATCCACCTCCAGAGATTTGGATTTAATTTTTCATCAGGGTGCTGCATGATGTCAGAGTCTTAACTTCTACCCAGGGAATTTTAATGTGTAGTTAAGTGGGAGAATGACTGATCTATTGTTTGTTGTGTGGCAAGGCAGAGTAAAAAATTAAAAGGATCATTGTAGACTATTCATTTTATATACAACTGCCTGTTACTTCTGTCTTTCGCATAAATGTGCTTTCCCATAACTTATTAAACCCTCACAGTCAGTGAGTAACTATTAGTACACCTATTTTACAGATGAAGGAATTGAAGTACAGAGAGATAAACAACTGGCCTATTATACAAGTCACAGAGCCAAGATTTCCACCCAGCATCTGTCTGCCTCTGAAGATTGCACTCTTAACTACTAACCCGTTAAACTTCCCCACAGGAGACAGAAGAACTCTGGGAAGAGCTAAGGCAGGACTAGGCCCTAAAGGACAGGTGGAAGGTGGAGCAGAGAGGGCGGAGGACATATCAGAGTGGGAGGGGGCTGATGGGCAGTCATCAAAGCCCAGGAGCCTCTCAGTGTTCAGGACAGCAGACTGGCAGTGCTGGCAGTGAAATCTGGGCTTTTTAGCGTCAAGACTACTGTAAAACTGCTGCTTTCAAACTTAAGTAGGCATTTAGAGTTATCTGGAGAGTTTGTTAAAATGCAGACAGTTGGACCCCACATTCAAAGTTCTTGACTCAGTAGGTCTGAATGATCACTGAGTTAAGCTACTTTGTCGGTTTTAGAAGCTTAAAATACATTTATTAAGAAGCAAGGAAAAAAACTTTAGCCCATAAAACCTAATTGTTGTTGAATTTGGGGGGGGTTAAAAAATTCTTTAATTAGAAATTGGGCTAAAGCTGAGTTCTAGATGAATTCATGGTTTTATATAACTATATCTATATATATATTTATGAGAGCGAGAGAGAAATATAGCACCTTAGCTATAGTTAATTAATATTTTTTGTTGGGAGGTTTGGCAAAAATAAAAATCTTATGTACATAAAAATATTAGGATATCTTGTGGTAGTGAAGTTGGGGATGGCAGAGCTAGTTACACATGGTGAGGGGCTTGTGAGTATGTGTCTGTGTATATGTCTTGTTTGTATTATATCAATTGAGCATGGATTAATTAATATTTTGTTATTTTGTGGTGAAAAAGAACATTTCATTTAAGCTCAGCTGCAGTTTGCTTAATTGCATCAAGACCTCAGCGACCATATTGGTTCACAGCATCTCCCCAAATATAAAATAGCAAATGCATGACACCACAGCTAGGTGTGCTCACAAGTTGGTTAGACTTAGCCCATTGAAATGTCTTACTTAAGGGGAACAAGTGAATGAAAATAAGTCCTGAAGTAAGAACCAGATGCCAGGTAAAGTTTCATGCCAGAAACCACTGCATGTTATTGGACTGCTGTGACAGCAGGCACATGTCCCAAGTAGGTTACTGATTTCTGGAAGCTTGGTAGTAAATAAATACTGTTGGAGATGATATGGATGTTGTATTTAACTGAGTGCACTATTAACAATTGCTAAGTATGGCCTGAGAATTTCTATTTCTAACAAGTTTCCAGGTCATGCTGATGCTGCTGGTCCAGGAAGTACACTTTCAGAACCACTGCTATGGAATGCTCTTAGTAGGACAAACGTCTATTTTAAAGTTATCAGAAATTGCCTTTCTGTAAGTGGTAATAGAGCCTGAATCTTAAAACTATTTCATCTGGCAAAAAACATTCTTGATGTCACAAACACTTTAGGGTAATAGATGAAATTGGTTCCTTCTTGGGTTAGAACACCTCTCCTCTTTCCTTCATGAAGGAACAAGTTTGGTAGTTTTATTCCTGTGTCCACTCATTTTTTTTTCCCCGGGGAGGACCAGAACCCAGAAAGTAATCCAAACTTGGATGCATCAAAGTTTTTAAGAGTTTCTGTCAACAGTGTAACAGGCCATTTCTTAATGTAAACTAAGCACATCTGAGCTCTGATGGTTTTTGTTCTTCCTCTGGCAAGGCCCAAAGAGAGATTGGAGACTCAGGATTTGGGAAAGGCTGGGTGTGTCGGGGACGATGAACTCCCAAGTGGACCAAGAGGAAAGTAGAAAAATAAGGACCCTGGAGCACTGCACTTCAGGGACAGTGACGTCTGATATAAGGTGCTGAGTTTTCCTGGATGTCACTGAAACTGCCACTTTAATGATACTTATTATGTATCAGGAAATATTGTAACTTCTTTACAGCTATTAATTCTTTTAAACCTCATGGCAGCCGTAGAAAGCAAATTCTGTTATTACTCTCATTTTATAGATGAGGAAACTGAGGCAGGTAGTTTAAAAACTCGACCAAGGTCATAATTATTAAATAGCAGAGCTGGGATTTTCAACCAGCAATCTGGTTCCAGAGTCTGTGCTCTTAACCTGTGCCCCTTGATGACCATGACAGTAGTGGCTCTACCTCTGTACTTCCTCCATGGTAGCCTGATATTTCACAGGAATGATTTCATGTTCTCCTGATAATTACTATGAACTAGGCTCTACTACGATCCTGTGCAGTCCACAGAAAACGAAATCTATTATGAAACACCTCAACATGCTATTCCCTGTGCTTCGAAAAATTAAGGTAGTGGCTAAAAGGAGAGCACAGTGGACAAAAGAAGCAATTTTGAGTTCGTTATTGTGAGCCCTGATAAGAAGCCTAAAGCAACACTTTGAGCGAGAGAGGATACAGTTAGACTGGGTTTGTGAGAACCAGCAGCACTCACTGGGGACTGTTGGAAGGGCTTAAAGAGTGCATCACTCCTGGTCTCCGTGGTAAACTGGGACTAGGCTATGTTCACTGGATATTATATATTGGCAAGGCATACACCTGGGGTCTGGAGAACTTTGACTTATTCATTCATTCAACAAATTTTTTAAAAGCTTTTTCCGTGGTCCAGGCACTGTTTTAAGAACTTGGGGTATTTTTGTGAATTAAAAAGACAAAGGGCATACATCCTAGAAATTGCATGAGCTTTTAATGAGCACCTTCTTGGCAGCAAAGCTCAGATGAAAGACCCCTACAACTAGGTCTCTACTACTAGAAACCTTTATAAGTTCCCTACATCAAAGCTTTCCCTGGCCTCAGTTTTCCTTTCTGTAAACTGGAGAGTATTCCTACTTTGCCTATATAGTGGAGATAAAGGAAAATAGCAAATAGATGATCAAAAGGAAAGAATACTGTGTCTACAAGCAACAAACTCTCCCTCTGTTTTAAACCTACTTTTCTGAAAACTTTTTTGTATAATTGCCAATGACAGGTTACTCAGGAGAGTGGGTGAGGACATGCTGTCTGTTATTCTTCATTTGGGCTCCTGGACTTCTTCTCTCCAGAGGAGCTTGGCAGATGATTAACAAGTCATCTGATGAATATGCAACATGATTCAGGCTTAATAAGTCCCACAGCTGTTGAGAACTTGACAAGAAAAACAAAGCCACAGAAATATGTGATATTGGAAAACTGCCTGCCAACCTCACAGAGTCCCCCAGAAGGGGTCTCCCAGTCACAAATAAGCCTAGGCTGTTTCTGAGATGCAAAACATGCTGCTGGTGGTGCATACTGTTGGGGTGACCACTCTAAAACATCCTCTCTCCCCTTATAATTTGTCTTCTTATCCATCCATCCATCCATCCATCCACCATCTCCCAATTCCTAATAGAAACACACACACACACACACACACACACACACACACACACACACACACACACACACACACTGTTTTTTCCACCAGTCAGGTATAATCCTAAGATAGATAGATAGACTTGAGTTAAAATCCTGGTTTCCTCTTCTACTACTGGCTATGCAGTTTTGGTAATTCATTTAGCTTTTTTCATTGTTAGTAACTTGTAGTGTTAGTAGAGTACTTGAAATATACTAAGTTTATATATAACTTTGAGCTTCAGGTTAATTGTTACTAACCTGTGGTGTTAGTAGAGTACTTGGAATATACTAAGTGCTTAACAGGCAATAGTGATTATGTTAATTAATGTCATCATCGTCACATCACCATTTTACACAGGAAGAGATCAAAGCCTCCTTCCAAGTTTTTGTGGATATTTGTTGATTTTCTTGTCCCAAATTCATTCCGCATTCTTCTGGTACTATGATGCTAATGATGTTCTTCCCCAAAGCATGGGGTAAAGATGGAACTAACTCTATTTCCAGCTCCAAGAATGAGCATACAATCCATTTCTTAAACCATTCAATATATTCAAATGCCCAGACACCATAATCCTTTCTTGGAAAGGCATGTCACCCAATCCAAGTCAATGAGATGCAGTCCTGACTTGGAACTGTTAGGAAAAAGTTTTAGGCAGACTTAAACTCAGGAAAGTGTAAATGTGGAATTGCTTGGGGGCACAAAGAAACAGGATTGATGAGACCAACAAAGAAAAAAGTAGAGCTGAGAAACAGAAAGGCACTGTTCTGATGACTCTGCTTGAGCCCCTGTATCCAACTGTCTCAAGCCCTAGAACATTCAGTTGCAAAAAGAAACACAATGTTGGTGGTGCATAAAGCTAGTTTGCCTTAAGATTTTGGCAGGTTTGGTCACATGCAAACTAAACAGTTCTGACTTTGTACATTTTACTGTATGTAAATTATAACAATATAAATATATTTTAAGTCAATTTTTTCCCCCTGAGTTTCACATAGCTCAATATATCTTCCCAGGAACAATTCTCCTTGTCACTTTTTCAAAGACATTTTCATGTACCTAATTTTGGCCTGTAGATGTGGACCAAGTGCTAAAAGTAGTTGATTCCTACCACCTCCCATACAGTATCTGTGATTGACTCTGTCTTCCATATTTAATACTGATATTAATGGATGTGTATTGTTCTAACAAAGCTAGGTGTTCTTCAATTTCTGAAGATAATTGTATTGCAATTCACAGCATTTGTAGGCACTGGTGTTTGGTTTCTGTTTTTAAGATTGTTGTTTTAAAATGTAGAGATCTTCCAGGAAACATTAAGGTCTTGTTTACATGCAAACTACAGTTTAATTCTGCAAATCAAAGAAGTTTTATGGGACTCTGAGGGGAATGTACATGGTACTAACCACAGTCAGCTTTTTCCATTTAAACTTCCTGACATATGACCAAATTAGCCTCCTTGTTATTCTTCCATAAAGTGCTATTTGTGCTTTGTATTTCTCATTGACAATTTGATTTATTTCAACTCATTCAAGTCTGGGCAAAGCCAATGAAAAGTGCATATTGTCCAAGTAGTTTCTTGCCTGGAGATGTTGTAGGTGAGTGTGGACAGAAAAGAACCAGAAAAATTCACTGAGTGCATTGGGACCTTTCCCCTACCCATAGCCCACCTTGGGGTGGGAGCAATTGCTGGCGGACATCGTGGTCTATTCTCTCTCAGTTTTGGGTTTCCATGACTAAAACTGTCTTCACAGGGTTAACAAGAATTACACACAAGGCTCTGGACAGAAATATACTTATACATAAGCATTAATCAGGCTGCACTTTGGCCTACCTCTTTGTAACTGAAAGTCAGACAGTACTAGATGCTGATCATTTGCATCCCCACTGTTTTCACAGATGGGATCACTGATGTTAG
This sequence comes from Cephalopachus bancanus, assembly GCA_027257055.1. NCBI lineage: Eukaryota > Metazoa > Chordata > Mammalia > Primates > Tarsiidae > Cephalopachus > Cephalopachus bancanus. The sequence continues at coordinate 10,394,512 of JAPVLO010000184.1, read as the reverse complement.
AATCATAAGGCTTTTGTTTAAGAATTAAGAATTAAGATGTTCTTCAGATCCTGAATTCCAGCAGAAGACTGACACTAACCAGTTTGAAGACCCCCACAGAGGAACCAAATCATGACAATATGATTTCTTCATCTCCTTGTTCCATGACTTTACCCTGTACTTTTTGACCAATCAACAATCATCACACCTCTGTCTACTTAAAACCCCTGGCCCCAAATTCCTTAGGGGGGCAGATTTGAGGTTTCCTCTCATCTCCTCATGGGTGGCCTTACCATTAAAACTCTTTGCTGCAAACTCAGTGACTTGCTGAACCTTGGGTAATAAAGCTGTTACAGCCACATGGCAGTCATATTATTCTTATCACGTAATGACTAATCTCTATTATAGCTATTTAATGTCTTTATGTCCTATTCTATATTATAGTTATTAATGTTATTTCTTCAGGAAGAGAAAGGTACATTGGGCATGCACATGCTTTTGAGTTGGATAGGTCTAAATTCAAATCTTGGTTATGTGACCTTCAATTTGAGCCTTGATTTTCTCATCTTTAAAATGAGGTCAATTATATCTACCTTCTGAAGCAGTGAAGATTCAATAGCCTAACACCTTGGAAGCCCCTGGCCCAGGCTCTGCTACTTAGGAGGTGCACTCCAGATGCTCACATTCTGGCTCTCCTCTTCCTCATACAATCCTCAAGGGCAAAGTCTGTTACATGTCCCCCTTATGTGCCACCAGCCATCAGGAAAACAGCACATTCTAAATGTTTTTGGAATGAATGCATAAAGAAGGGGGTGACTTTTCATTAATTATTGTAATGAGACAAAGCAAGAATCCCTCTTAGGGACTTCCCAGAATCCCTAAGCATGAAAAAGGGAAACTATTGAATTCCTTCAAGGAAAAATTTCAGGCACTAGCTGGCCCTGAGAAGAAAATGAGCAACAGGATAAGCAAGAACGTAATAATAGCTTGGAACAATAGCCAAGGAAGTTAGAGTCACAAAATGTTTGGTTCCCTACAGAAACTAAAGATAACAACTTAGCATATGTCCCCTAGTTGTTTTTCAGTGACCCAGACCCTCAACAAATGGCAAATACCATCTGCTAGCACATAGACCTCAGATAAAGGGGAGCTGAGGACTGAACTCTGACTGCTGTTCCTTGTTCTATATTTCTTCTTAAGGAGTCTGGAGGAAGTCTTGCCTACAGGCCAGAGCTTAACATTCCTTTATGTTGACTCCGAGTTTTTAAACAAAGCTTCACTTCCTTAACCAATTAAAGAACAGAGACTTTGAATCAACCTATAACCTGTGGACCACCACTTCGGGATGCCCTGCCTTTTTAGGTCAAACCAATGTGTAGCCTGTTTTATTGATTTATGACTTTGCCTGTAACTTCTGCCTCCCTGCTTTTAAAAACCCTTACATGTGAGCCATCAGGGACTTCATGTCTTAAGCATGAGCTGCTTAATTTTCTTTGCTTGGCACCCTGCAATAAATGTCTCACTTTATCTCACTGCAGATCTCACTGTCAGTATTTGGCTTTGCTGTGCCATGGAGATGAACCCAAGTTTAGTTCAGTAACATAATTACTTGATTAATGTTTATCTCTGCCACTAGACAGGACTGTAATGAAGTCCAGGAGCTGAGAGTATGTACTTGCCTTTGCTCATTATTCTCTCCTCAGTTCCAGTACAGTCCTGGAACATAGCAGGTATTAAATAAATCTTTGCTGCTGAAATGCTAGATGCGTGGCCAAAGTACAGTACCTTTGGAGTGGTGTCACCATTGAAGGTAACACTAAGAAATAGAGCTATCTGGACATGAGTGGTGTGTGTGTGAGTGTGCACATTTTGTGTGTCGATTTGCATTTCATAATCAGAATAGACCATTGTACTAGTATTCTAATGCAATTTTATTCTATCCCATTGTATTAATATTCTGAGAGAGGCAGAGAGAGAGAGAGAGAGAGAGAAAACACTGAACAAAGGGATATGGAAATAAGGGAGAAAATCTCTTTGGAAAAAGGTGGAGAAGAGATGAAAGAGGAGAATTGAACATTTGGCTTAGTGTCTATTCCACAAAAGCCACCTGAAGAGACAAAAGAAATTTGGCCCCCCAAACTCAAAACCTTAACCAAAATGATATCCAATAAAAGTAGGTATCATTTTATGGATATCATTCAATGCTGTCTTCAGGTTGCAAGTGTCAAATTTATGGTTTCTTTTATTGTGACCTTGTTACCAGGATGTGACTTCTCCATTGCCTTGCCGGGACCAAGGCATCTGAACCTGAACCACTTTGGTCACTGTTTTGGTCCATGAACTGCCTAGATTGCTCTCCTGCCTTCCACCAGCCAAGCCTTAGAGGGATCTAGGACTCAGGTACTCAGTCGCCTTTCCAATCTGGTTCTTCCCATGTTCCTGCCTGGTTCTTCCCATGGTTCCTGCTCCCCCCGTGTAGTTGTGGAATCCCTAGTTCTTTGTTTTTAGCTTGAATTACCTGAATAATATACATATATGATATATCTTTGCTGATAATAAAATATAAAAATTGAGGGAAAATAAACACCAATATAAAATAGAAAGTTAAAATCACTCATTGGCCAGGCTCGGTGGCTCAGCCTGTAATCCCAGCACTTTGGGAGGCCGAGGCAAGTGAATTGCCTGAGCCTGCGGGTTCGAGATCCACCTAGGCAACTTGGTGAGACCTTGTCTCTACAATGCATCAAAAATTAGCCAGTCGTGGCAGCACACACCTGTAGTTCCAGCTACTTGGAAGACTGAGGCGGAAGGAATACTGGAGCCCAGCAGGTTGAGGCTGTGGTGGCCGGGAGTGTGCCATTGCACTCCAGTCTGGGCGGCAGAGGGAGACTCCAACTCAAAAAAATAAAAATAAAAATAAAAAATAAATAAAATCATTTATCATTCCCTGGAAATAATGATCTTAACAAACACAAACACTCACATATGCACATACCCTTTTCCCCCTAAATAAAATTGAAATTTTACTCTTCATATGTTTGTAATATTTCTTTTTTAATGATTTTTAAAATTCTAGAGTTGTGGGGTACATGTACGGATTTGCTACTAGGTAAATTGTGTGCAGGTGAGGTTTGGACTTCTAGAAAGCCCTCTCTCCCCCTCGTAGTGGATGTGATATCCAATGGGTGGCAGTGTCCCTCTCTCCATTATCAGTGCCCAGCATCAGTTTTTCCTGCCTTTGTATTCACATGCCCAATGTTTAAATCCCATTTATGAGGGAGAACATGTGGTATTCAGTCTTTTGTTTCTGTGAGAGTTCACTTGGAATGATGTACTTCACCTGCATCCATGTTGCCGCAATGGACATGATTTTGTTCTTCTTTATGACCACATAGTATTCCATTGTGTATATGTACTGCATTTTCATTATTCCATTTACTTATGTTCATGTTTTTTTGCTATTGTGAATAGGGCTGCAATGACCATACATGTGCAGATGACATTTTTGTAGAGCAGTTTATGTTCCTCTGGATATATTTCCAGAAATGAGATTGTTGGATTATATGGTAGCTCAATATTTAGTTCTTTGAGAAAATAGCACACTGCTTTCCATAAAGTTTGAAATGGTTTACATTTCTACCAATAAAGTAAAGGCATTCTCTTTTCTCTGCAGCTTCACCAATACTTACTTTAAAAAATTTTTTTAATGACAGCCACCCTGACCTGCATGTGGTTTGTAGTTTTGATTTACATTTTTCTGAGATTAGTGAGATTGAGCATTTTTTCATGTTTGTTGGCTGCTTGAACGTCTTCTTTTGAGAAGCGTCTGCTTATGTCCTTTCCCTACTTATTAATGAGGTTGTTGTTTTTTCCTCTTGGTTCACTTGAGTTCTTGTAGCTCCTTGATGTTAGGACTTTATAGGCTGCATAGCTTACAAATATTTTCCCCCATTCTTTGGTTTGTCTCTTTATTCTCTCTTTTTTTTTTTTTTTTTTGGGTTGGAGTCTCACTCTGTCACCCAGACTGAATGGAGTGCAGTGGCCGCACCTGGCCACCGCAGCCTCGACATGCTGGGTTCTGGCGATCCTTCTGCCTCAGCCTTCCAAGTGACTGGAACTACAGGCGTGCGCTACCATGCCCGGCTAATTTTTGATTTATTGTAGAGATGTGGTCTCACCAAGTTGCCCAGACGGGTCTCGAACACGCGGGCTCAGGCAATTCACTCACCTCAGCCTCCCAAGGCACGGGATTATAGGCTGAGCCACCGAACCCGGCCTCTTTACTCTCTTGATGTTTCTTTTGCTGTGCAAAAACTTTTTAGCTTGGTAAGGGCTGACTGTCAATTTTACCTTTCCTTGCATTTGCTTTTGAGGACTGGGCCATGAATTCATTGCCTACTACAATGTCTAGGAGTGTGTTCCTTAAGATTTCCTTAAGATCTAGTTTAATGTTTCACATTTAAGATCTTGATCCATTTTGAGTTAATTTTTGTATATAGTGATAGGTAGGGGTCCAGTTTTATTCTGCGTGTTCTTCTAGCAGCTTTGCTAAATATGGTGTCCTTTCCCCAATGCTTGTTTCTGTCAGCTTTGTCAAAGACGAGTTGGTTGAAGGTTTGTGGTTTTATTTCCAGATTCTCTGTTCTGTTCCATTAGTCCATGTGTCCACTTTTGTAGCAGTACCATGCTGTTTTGACTACTGTTGCCTTGTAGTAAAGTTTGAAGTCTGGAAGTGTGATGCCCCCAACTTCTTTATACTGGGTATTTCTTTAGATATTCAGGTTCTTTTTTACTTCCATTGCTGTGTTGTCTCTTCTAGATCTGTGAAAAATAATGCTGCTAATTTTCTAGGGATTGTGTTGAATCTGTAAATTGCCTTGGGTAGAAGGAACATCTTGATGATATTGATTGTTCTAATATATGAGCATGGAGAAGTCTTTCATTTGTTTGGGTCGTCTTTGATTTCTTTGAGCAATGTTTCGTTGTTCTCATTGTAAAGATCTTTCACCTCTTGGTTAGATGGATGTAGAGGTATTTTATTTTATTTTTGGCTATTGTGAATGGGATTGTGTTTTTTATTTGGTTATCAGCCTGCTTGTTGTTGGGGTATAGAAATGCAGCTGTTTTTTGCACAATTAATTTTGTATCCTGAGACTTTACCAAAGTCATTTATCAGCACAAAAGGGTTTTTGACAGACTCTCTAGGGTTTTCTAGGTGTAGAATTACATTATCTGCAAAGAGAAATACTTTAACTTCCTCTCTTTCTATTTGGATACAATTAACTTTTTTCTCCTGCCTGATTGGTCTGACTGGGACTTTCAATACTATGTAAAATAGAAGAGGTGAGAGTGGGCATCCTTGTCTCTTTTTCAGTTCTTAGAGGAAATGCTTTCAACTTCTGCCCATTAAGTATGATGTTGGCTGCAAGTTTGTTATAGATGGGTTCTTATTATTTTGGGGAATGTTCCTTTAATGCCTAGATGTTTGAGGGTTTTTTTCTAGAAAGGATGTTGGATTTTATCAAATGCTTTTTATTAATCAAATGAGATAATAATGTTGTTCTTGGCTTTACATCTGTTTATGTGATGGATTACATTTATTGATTTGTATATGTAGAACCATTCTTATATCCTAGGAATGAAGCCCACCTGGTCATAATGGATTATCCTTGAAATGTACTATTGGATGCAATTTGCTATAATCTTGTTGAGAATTTTTGCATCTATGTTTGTCAGGGACATTGTAGTTTTCATTCCTTGTTGGGTCTTTGCCATATGGGGTATCAGGATTATATTGGCTTCATAGAATGAGCTGTGGGAATGCCTTCCTTCTCAATTGCCTAGAATATTTTCAATAGAATTGGTATCAGCTCTGCCTTGTATGTCTTGTAGAATTCAGCTGAGAAACCATCTAGCCCAGGGCTTTTTTAAAAATTATTTTTTATTTTTGGTGGGGAGGTTTTTTATTACCGAGTTAATATCTTGGATTGTTATTGGCCTGTTTAGGATTGCAATGTTTTCATATTTCAATCTTAGGAGGTTATCTGATGCCAGGAATTCCTTCATTTCTCTAGATTTTCTAGTTTATTCACATATCAATATTTGTAATAATCTCTGATAACCTTTTATATTTCTTTGGGGTCAGTTGTAACATCACCTTTTTTGTTTCCAACAGTTTTAATTTAAGTTTTCTTTCTTTCTTTCTCTCTTTCTCTTTTTGTTGATCTGGTCAGGTACCTGTACATCTTATTTATCCTTTCAAAGGTTTTTTTTTTTCATAGTATGTAAAACAGAAAATTGACATACAGCCATGTGTCACTTAAAAACAGAGATATGTTCTAAGAAATGTGTCATTGGGTGATTTTCTTCTTGTGTGAACATTGGCACGCACTTAAACAAACCTAGATGGTATAGCATGTTACACACCTATGCTATATGATATAGACTATTCCTCCTAGGCTACAAACCTGTATAACATTGACTGCACTAAGTACTGTAGGCAAATGTAACACAATGGTATTTGTGTATCTAAACATAAAAAAAGAGTAAAATTATAAAGATAATAAAGATACACCTATGTAGGGCACCTATCATGAATGAAACTTGCAGTAATGAAAGTTGCTTTGGGTGAATCAGTGAGTAAGTGGTAACTGAATGTGAAGGCCTTGGGCATTACTGTATACTACTGTAGACTTTATAAACATTATGTACCTAGGCTACACTAAGTTTATTTAAACATATCTTTCTTTCTTTAACAATAAATTAAACTTAGCTTACTGTAACTTTTTTGCATTATAAACTTTTTTTCAACATTTTGACTTTTGTAATAAAACTCAGCTGAAAACACAAACACATTGGACAGCAGCACAAAAATATTTTCTCTATATTCTATATGCTTTTTTTACTTTAAACTTTTTATAGTTTTACTTTTTAAATATTTTTGTTAAAAACGAATACACAAGCACACACATTAGCCTAGGCCTACACAGGGTCAGGATCATCAGAATCTTTGTCTTCCATTTCCACATTTTGTACCCTGGAAGGTCTTCAGGGGCAAGAAGATGCATGGAGCTATTATCTCCTATGATAACAATGTCTTCTGAAATATCTGCTAAAGGATCTGCCTTAGGTTGTTTTACAGTTCACTCTTTGTTTAATAAGTAGAAGGAGTAAAATCTAAAATGATAAAATGTATAGTATAGTACATAAATAATTATCAAGTGTTATGTTCATAATTATACGTGCTCAACTTTTGTATGGCTGACAGCTCAGTAAGTCTGTTTACAACAGCATTACCACAAACACATGAATAATAACATTACGACCTCACAAGGCAATAGAAAATTTTCAGTTCCTTAATAATGTTATGGGACCACTACTGCATATATGGTCCTTTGTTGATTGAAACATCATTATACAGTACACGACTCTCTCTTTCTTTCTCTCTCTCTTTCTCCCTGTACTTTCCAAATTGTTAACCAGCTGTATTAACTTAATTTATTGAACAATCCATCTTGGTAATTGATTTGCAATGCTTTATGTATTATGTATTACATACCTTTTTATCCTTGGGCTTGTTTTTGGAATTTCCATTTTATTTCATCACTTTGCCCTCTGCCTTTTTAGTTTTTTTTCAACATTTTGACTTTTGTAATAAAACTCAGTTTAAAACACAAACACATTGGACAGTAGTACAAAAATATCATGCTATTGTCTTTATTGTTACTTGAAAAAGCTTATTCAATATATTGTAGAGCAAGACATCCCCTTATCTACTGCATTTTCTTCCTTTCTTTTTTAAAAAAAAAATGTACTTTGCTATACCCATTTTTAAAATTTTATTTTTTCAGATGAATTTGATTATCCATTTTTTATTTTGAAAAAGTTCCATTGAAATTTTGATATTAATCAAATTTTATATTTAAAGTTGTGTAGAATAGTTATCTCCAAAATCTTGACCCTTTTCATCCAATAAATTAATGCTTCATTTAATTTTTTGAATTAAGTTTCTGAATTTCTGAGGGTTAAAAAGATTCTTTCTATAGGTTCTACATATATGTTTAATATTATTATTTACAAGAATTTATATATTTTTAGTGGCTATTGTGCATGAAATGTTTAATTTGGCATTTTATTTCTAGTTTTAACTAGTATATTGTAAAGTGATTTCTGCATATTTGTTTTTAACCAACTTACTGTATTCATATTAGTTTTTTTTCCAGTTTGATTTTTTTGGGGTTTTTCTGGAAAGACAATTACCATTTACAAATAAAAATAATTTTGAATCCTCTTTAATATGTCAACTTCTAAAGTCTCATCACATTAGTAGAATTTGTAGGATCACTTTTGTTTTTGTTTTTAAATTAAGACTTTATTTTTAGTGCAGTTTTAGACACGTAACAAAAATTGAACATAAATTGCAAAGAATTCCCACATATCTCTATTCCCTTCAAAACACACACTTGCACACACACACACACACACAGACACAACCTTCCTTCATATCAACATCCTGCATCAGTGTAGGAAATTTGTCAGAACACGAACCAACATAGACATAGTCATATTGACCAAAATCCATAGTTTACATTAGAGTTCACTGTGTTTAAATTCTGTGGGTTTTGACAAATGTCTAATAACCACCATTATAGCATCATACAGAATAGTTCCTCTTCCCTCAAATTCCCCTTTTCATCTTTCCTGGTTTCCTCTGAACTTCTGGTCACCACTGAACTTTTTACTGTCCCTATAGTTTTGTCTTTTACAGAATGTCATTTAGTTGGAAATCTGCAGCATGTAGCATTTTCAGATTGACTTCTTTCCCTTAGCAATATGCCTTTAAGTTTCCTCCATTTTTTGTGTGACTTGATCGCCCATTTCTTTTTGAGTGCTAAATAATATTCCTTTGAATGGATGTACTACAATTTACTTTTTCATTTACCTATTGAAGGATATCTTGGTTAATTCCACATTTGGGCAATTATAAATAAAGTTGCTATTCGTATGCAGTTTTGCATATAACTTTTCCAACTCATTTTGATAAATGTCAGGGAAGCTAATTTCTGGATCATATGGTAAAATAATATTTAGTTTTATAAGAAATTTCTAAACTGTCTTCCAAGCTGCACCATTTGGATTTCCAAGAGGAATGAGTAAGAGCTCCTGTTGCTTCCCATCATTGTTGTAAATGCTTTAGATTGACCTATTCTAATATATATGTAGTAGTATCTCATTACTGTATTCATTTGCATTTTCCTAATGATGTGTGATCATGAGCATCTCTTCATATCCTTATTTGCAATCTATATATCATCTTTGGTGAGATGTCTATTCGACTATTTTGCCTTTTTAAATTGAATAATTCATTTTCTTATGTCTTTTTTATGAAGTATGTCTTTTCCAAATATTGTCTTTCTAGATCACTTTTTAAACAGATGTGATAGCCAATATTCCTGACTTCAATGGGGATATCCCTGCATGACAATGTTAGTATAATGTGAGCTATAGGTTTCAAATGTTTTGCCACTGTAAAGGTAATCTAGATTCGAACTCCAAAGTAACTAAACATGTTTAACAAAACTGGATATTTAATTACATGTTTTATTAAATAATTTTCTCTTTTGATCTAGTAATGTGTGTTTTCATTAAAGTTATCCAGAGAACAGAACAAATTAAGTAGACAGACAGGCAAACAGATGAACAGATAAAGAGATTTATTATGAGAATTGGCGCACTTGATTATGAAGATTGAGAAGTTCTATGATGTGCTGGCTGCCAGCTAGAGACCCAGAAGGGCCAGTGGTGTAAATCAGTATTGAGTGTGAAGGCCTGAGAACCTGGGGAACCAGTGGTGTAATTCAGTACACGATGAAGGATTGAAAATCTGGGATTTGCTAATGTCATTCCCAGAGTCTGATTTGTAGCTCTAATTTTGGGGGGCAGGAGAAGATGGATGGTCCAGCTCCAAAGGAAAGAATGAATCCTCCCTTCTCTGATTTTTGTTCTGTCTTAGCCCTCAATTCTTTGTATTGTGTCCTCCCACGTTGGTGAGGGTGAATCCTCTTTACTTAATTTACTGATTCGAGAGCCGGGCTCGGTGGCTCAGCCTGTAATCCCGCGCCTTTGGGAGGTTGAAGTGAGTGGATTGCCTGAGCCCGCGGGTTCGAGACCAGCCTGGGCAGCGAGACCTCATCTCTACAATAAATCAAAAAATCAGCCGGGCGTAGTAGCGCATGCCTGTAATTCCAGCTACTCGGAAGGCTGAGGCGGAAGGATCGCCGGAGCCCAGCAAAACGAGGCTGCGGTGGCTGGGAGCGGCCACTGCACTCCGTCTGGGCGACAGAGTGAGACTCCAACTCAAAAAAAAAAAAAGAAATTTACTGATTTGAATACTATTCTTTTCTGGAAACACCCTCATAGACATACCCAGAAATAATATTTAACCAGATCTCTGGGTATTCCTTAACCCAGTAAAGTTGACACCACCACAATGTGACTTTTATTAATTGATTCTTACGACTGTACAATTTTTACACTTTTGGCATAAATCACAGTCGTAGTTTTAAAATGTATAGTAGTATCCAAATGACTAATATAATTATGTAGATTGATATGTCTTACTCTCAAGTTTTAGTTTCAGGTTTAAACTTAGTAACAGAAACTGGAAAATAAGTCTCTATATTCTGTAACAGTTCATATAGTATTACATTTATCAATTTTCATGATGTTTAGAAAAAAACTTCTAAAAAACCCTTTATTTTTAATCTATTAATTTCTACTTCCTGTTTTCTACTATTTCTTTGTTGGTTTTCTTATCTAATTCCTTATTTTTAGTATTTAGCTTATTTTTCTTTTGTTTTGTTTAAGAATAAAAGCTTTTAATGATAAAAATTTGCCTCTGAGTTTAGCTTTGCACATTCTCATACTTATTATTATTGTTAATTTCTAAAGTCTACATTATTTATTTTTGCCTTTATCTTTGATCAATATTTGTTTTAGATATTTACATTTTCCAAATAATTTGATTTGTAAAATGCATGCTTATTATTAAAGTTGTATGTTATTGCCTCTTAGGTATAAAATTATTACCTTGAGAGTAGAGGATATGATCTATGCAATTTTTGTTTTTTGTGAAATTTAGAACCTTCATTATGGCCTAATGCATATGCTAGTTTACAAATCTTTTATTGGCTCTTGAGTAAAAAGGTACATTCTTTGTAGAGTATAAAGTTTTGTATATATTTATTAAGTTAACCTTAAAATTTTATTTTTCAGACCCAATTGCTTATTTACTTTTATCTCTTTGGTCTGTCAAATGCAAAGAACTATGTATGGTACCTACTGGTTTTTTTTTTTTTTTTTTTTTGTCTTCCTGTCATTTTCTTCCTGTGCTTTTATTAGTTTTTGCTTTGTATATTTTGACTTCATAATGTTTAATGATGTCTTTTCCTATGCATTTAAAAAAATTTATCTTTTGTGCCAGCATTTTGATTTTTCCCCCAAGTATCAAATCAGCCCTTAGTGTTTCTAATAATAGATTCAACTTCTGCCATTGCAATTATTGTTTAAATTTTAATTTATTTAAATTCATTCAGTTCCCTTTTAAGTTTAACTATATCCTGTCTAAATGAGAAAATACATGTAAAATATTTTGAACCGTGCCTGGCACATAATGAGTGTTCAATAAATGTTAGCTGTTTTCACTATGTGTTATCGATTTTTTTAATAGAGAACATATGTTAAAGCCTATGTGTCAAAAATTGATATATTTCCTATGTGTTTCAAAAGTGCACTCTTCCTAAGCTCCTTGAGAACAAGATTTTTTTGGCAGGGGTGTGGGGAGAGAGGCGGTTGTAGATTCTATGGAGCTCTGAAACTTTTTGTTTACAATCTTGAATTGCTTCTCCAAGTTTGCTATTTGTCCTTAAGCTATGTGTGTTCCTCTTTTTCCTATTCACTGAACCACTATTTGCCTTTAGAATCTTCTACTTGATTCTTAACTTGGAGGGCTGGATATTATAAACTGCATTATCGGTTCAGGAATCCAGCAACCTGCATGGGAAGGGATGAGAGGATGCTGGAGCTCTAGATGGTCTGCTGTTGGGAAAGCTCTAAGCCATTTCTTCTTTATAGTTTGTTGAATCCTTTGTGCCTGGGACCACCTTTCTTAGCCAGTTCTGTCTTTAGCTTGATCTTTTTGCCTGTGACAAACTGCAGTTCTGTTCAGACTACTGTTCAACCCTGTTGCCCATTGCCATCTTTTCTTCTCATGTAATGCTGCAGAAATGCTGCAATCTCCAGGGGTATAGACTTCAAAGGCTACTGATCTGCAAGGTCAAAAAAGCAGTTCAAATCCCACAGCCTTCCTTTACTCATGAAAAATAGGGACTGCTAGCAGGAATTTTTCACCTCATTCTTATGGGGGGGAGGTATCAGTATGTGTTTCCTTGTACTGAACTCTATGCCATATGTCCTAGTTTACCCAGTAGAGTTCCAGTTTATACCTGTTATAGATCAATTAATGCCTACTAATCACTTTAGTGTTCCCTTTCACTCTCAAGAAGTATACTGATTTGGGATATAAATTATATAATTTCCATATGAATAATCTGTTTAGAGCTGCTTGCATGGCAGTTGGCTATTTAAAGAAAGAGCTGATTCCCTCTTTGGGGGACATAGATCTGAAACCATAAAGAATAAGCCTTTCAATAAGGGCGTGAGAGTACAGTGGGGCTGTATACATAAGAGTATATGCCAAGCACTATATTGATGGGAAATCATTATTTTTTTTCTATTTGTTTAGAACCCTTTTCTCAGAATCAACCCACCTCCTTGGGATACCATATCAGAGTTCGGCATTGTAAAGCAACGTTTCTAACACACCCAGCTTCATAATCAGAGGCCACCTCTCTCTGCTCAGCCTCACTCATATGTTCATTAGCAATCCCTTTAGCTCTAAAAGGCCACAGCTGACATACATTTTTAGGTGAGAGAAAAGGCAAACACATACATAATAAGTTGTCAGCCTGTTCAATCTTGAGCAGTGAGAGGCAACAACAATAATTCGGTTCAGAATATGTGTAAAAACACATGTCCTGTTTGGTTATCAGGCAGTCAGGGCTACGATAGCAGATTTTCTGCAGTCCATTCTTAGCCAGTCTCACAAATAAGATGTGGGAGTCATTTTGTTCAGCAAACAATGAGCAAGCATGTTTGGCAATATAGTGAATCTGTTAACCCCCAGAAAGATTCTCTGCTTCCATTGATCCTCAAATCTCCAATGAAGGCAGGTTAGAGACTTAAAACAGACTTAAACCACCCACTTCTCCCAAAGTGTAACAAGAGGGGAAAGGAGGTTTAGGCTCTGTAAAATTCTGAGTGCTGAGAGAAAGCTGGGACACAGGGCTCTCCTTCCTACCTTTAAATTCATCAGTGGGTACAGTAGCTATAATGCATATTTTGCTTTCCACAGACAAAATTTGAGGAAAGAGGGTAACTGCTGACTTCAGCTTTACCCTTCCACTTCAGGGGATCTTGTCTTCGTCACTTCTTATAACAGTTATCAAGAGCATATGAAATTTGTACCCAGACAGATCTAGGTTCAAATCCTTGCTCTGCCACTTACTCACTTTGTGGCTTTAAAAAAATCTACCTTTACCCCCCTGTACCTCAGATCTCCCATCTGTAAGATGAGACTAATAACATCGTCCTAATGAAGTACATTTACAAAATGCTTAGCTTGGGCTTGGCACATAATGTTCTCAGTGCCTGGAACATCACCTAGGCAATGTGGGTATCCAACACCTATTTAACAAACCTAATCAAGGGACAAAACTGCTCTAACTGAATGTTGGTTGAGAACCACGAACTATGACCACATCAGCCTTATAAGTTCTTCAGAAGATTTTCAGATATATCTAAGCAACCCCATCCCTGGCCAATAGTGAGAATCCTCCAGAGATGATGACCAGGTTTTTTCAGAATTTATTGAGTACCTACTATATGCCAGACCCTTTTCCAGGGAAAATCTATTCCTCAGACTTGACAGTCTCCCAGGGTAGTAGATGTTGGCTTCTATATTATGCATCTCAAATGCCAAATTTCCAGATGTACCAGAGCAGGTTGCTTTATTTAGACAGCAAACAAAACTTTTGGTTAGAGGTTTTGAAAATAATGCAATTTATCTTTCCTTCCTTCTAGCTATTTTCCATTCTTATGTAATATGTTTTCTACAAAGTTCTAGTCAAGCCAGGAAGCAGAAAGCAGCAGCCAGCTTACATCTAATGTGCTTGGAACCAAGGGACTAAGGCTTTACCCCCAGGTGGCTCTGGACTTTCCAGGTGACTCCAGACTTGCTAGATGCCTTGGCTCAATAAGTTTGCAGCAAAATAAGGAATGTAGGTGAGTTCAAAATCCACCAAACATCGTGATGAAGTCTGAGTTTAGTTGGAGGCCTGAGTAAGGGACAATGCTGATAATTTGGGGAATGGGCTTAATTGGCTTATGTTTCCTACTAGAGGAGAAATGTGAGTCTGAGAGATCTGCTCTCAACTGAGAACCTTTCATTCATGTCTGTTTTTCCAGCTCTCCCTTTTGGCATATTATTGTCTTTTTAGAGCAAGTTTCTGCAAGTAACTTTCTAACCAAAGGGACGAAAGACCTCTTCTAGAAGTTCATTGAAAGGCTTAGGGTAGTATTAGAAATCCAGAGGGCTTCTTCCCTGACCAGAGTGTTTTTACCTACTAAGGAGTAGAAAGTAAGAACAACCCTGAATTTTCCACCACTTTTTTCTCTATTTCCTGTATATCCCTTGCTCAAGTTCACATAAAATACAGTATGCCACCACTGTCAGATTTTATGAATTCCTTCTAATTGGTGGTGTGTTTGCTTATACTCCCAACTTTTGGAGACAGATACGGATTCCTATGTTTAATTGAATAATACATTTTAATAATTGTTTCTTTCTGAGCAGGAGTCTTGAAACACCCAGTTCAATAGTTTTTAATTCAGTATAAAGTGTCTCTTGATACTTTATGAATCTTTCAATACAAATGAGAGGCTGCAATTAGCATAAATAAATAGCTGGAGAATACACAGTAAGCTTAATCTTTTACATAGCACCAACTTGAATATTAATCAGTTCAGCTGAAATGGGAAGGGATAAATGGCATTCTTTGGTACTGAAGTACATTTTGAAACACATGTACTGTCTTTCTTTGGTTGATTTGTGAGGAATTAGAAAACCAGGCCTAAACTTGTCCTCTAAGAAGAAAAAGGGAGACATGAAAATTCTCCAATCTAGGTCCTCCAGTAGCAATGGAACTTTAAGGGGTGCCTCCTGTAAACTAATAGTGAAAGGAGAAGAGAATCCCCTAATGTTCATCTATTCAACAGGCATCAGGATAAGTAGTGGAGAGAGAAATAAGTACGTTTGTTTAACAGATAGTCAAACAGAGGCATTACAATGGCTAAGCATTACTGTTCCATGCTGCCTTTCACAGACAGGTAGGTGTCTTAGTACTTACTAGCATTAGGATCAACCATCTTTGAACCACTTGTTGTGTAAAGAGGCAGCTTTGGGGCCTCAGGAGAAAATACGATAATGTGAAAGGATTACAATACCTTACTGCAGTTGTTGACCTCTCTTCTCTTAATTCTCCATTGCCAATCAGTCCCCAGGTAGCATCAATCTTTTTTTTTATGTCTCCCATTGCTTTTCCCACCAATCTTTACACTTCAATACTCCAGTTCAAGTTCTTTGCACCCTCACATGTCCCACCACAATATCTTCTCTTCCGATCTTCTAGTCCCACTTCAACCACACATAATTGTCTAATTCATTACTTTGAACATGAGAGCTTGGCTAAAAGAAAGATGAATTTTGCCATTAAACCTAGATTTGAACCTGAGGCCCTGCACTTTCTAGCTATGTGAACTTAGAAAAATCACCCACTTTTCTAATACTACTCTCCTGCACATAAGAATCACAGTGAATAACTATTCAGTGAGAATTAAACAGAATCGCATATGTGCAACCAAAGTCAAATACCCTGATGGCTGGCTAGCTACTCATGCATGCCAATGTAATCCAGAAGAATATCCCTAGCAAACTTGAGGTTTGAGTTCTACTTTACAAACTTTGTGATGTCTGAAAAAAAGAAGGCCCTAGGAGTAGCTCCTTTCCTTTGTTCAACTGGTTACTAGCTCCTTACTAGGCCTGGTACTTCAGTCTCAGTTTCTGTGGTTATTCTATATGGCTATTCCCTCACAGATACTAAAGAGCAACAACCCTCTCAGAACCTTCCTTAATTTCCTTCCTTTCTCCCCATGGCTCCTAGTTCCTTTAGTTAGTCTGTTCCCATCTTCTTCAGTCCGTAGCTCCTCACTTAAATAGTTAGTGGACGGAAGGGTAATATTGGGGCTTAGGATATCATTCAAAATACTGAGGAAACTAACATCTAGAAGATAATCAGCCATTTTGCACAGTTGAGTTAAAGCTTTTCTTAGCACATTTTCTGTGTGTTATTAAACTAAAAATCTCTGTATTAGTTGCCCATTGCTGTAACAAATTAACATAAATGTAGTGGTTCAAAAACCCTACAAATTTATGATCATACAGTTCTGTAGAAGTTTGACATGGGTCTCACTGGACTAAAGCCAAGATATTAGCAGGGCTGTGTTGCTTTCTAGAGGAAGAATCTGTTTCCTTTCCTTTTCTAGCTTTTGGAAACTACTTACATTTCATGATCCACGACCCCCTTTACACCATCTTCAAAGCCAGCCATGTGGCTTCTCTCAGACCATTCTTCCATAGCCACATCTCTCTCTGATTTTCCTTCTTTCACTTTTAAGGACTTTGCAATTTCCTTGGGCCTACCTGGGTAATCTCTCTATCTTAAAATCAGCTTATTAGCAGCCTTAATGTCATCTAAAACCTCAATGTCCTCTTTGCCATGTAACCTTACATGTACTGAGGTTCCATGGATTCAGAAATGAACACCTTTGAGAAGCCTTGATTCTGTCTACCAAAGTCTCTATTCCCTCTTCTACTGTGAATGGCAGTTCCAAATGCCATTTTTTAAAGTTTTACTTTAGTAAGCTTCACACACCATTAAAGAGATTAATGTATGAAGCCCTTGAAAAAGGGATAGGGCCAAACATCCCTCTGTAGATCTAAAGAACTTAGTAAAGTGTCTTATACAAAGAAGTACAATAAGTGTTAGTCTGCTCCCTTCTCAGTAGAAAAGAATATCCTAGTTACTACCAGATATAGACTAACTTTCCTAGCTTAGCATTCATGGTTCTATGCAGTCTGCTTCAACCTGCCCATACCTGTCATCATTCTCTGACATACTCATTGTGTCCAAGTGTCATTCAAGTAAATGGAATCCTTTCAGAACCCACCCTCTGTGCCAGGTATGGTGCTAAATGCAGATAAAGTATATTTAGTTCAACCTTCTCAGAGATCTTCTATTTGAGTGGAGCAATTTATTTGAGTGGAGAAGTTATTTTTATTTTTTATTTTATTTTTTTTGAGTTGGAGTCTCACTCTGTTGCCCAGACTGGAGTGCAGTGGCTGCTCCCGGCCACCGCAGCCTCGACCTGCTGGACTCCGGTGATCCTTCCGCCTCAGCCCTCCAAGTAGCCGGAATTACAGGCATGTGCTACCATGCCCGGCTGATTTTTTGATTTATTGTAGAGATGAGATCTTGCTGAAGTTATTTTTGAGTGGAGGTGACTTGCCATCTTTTTCCATCTGGCACTCTGCAATTCCACTATTGGTGGCCATCATCATTTCAAGTCATTTTCATCTCTTGGTGCATTGATTAGTCGCATCTTTTTTATGAAGCCTGCCTGTCAAAAAGCCACCTCTTCCCAGCCTAAAGGGAAGATATTAGCACATACATTAAGTCATACTCTGAGATATTAGCACATACATTAAGTCATACTCATCATTCGATGCAGTTTTTAAACAGTCTTAGGATATCTCCTGGGTCATTGCATGATTTTTCTCAATTTGCCCAAATGAAAATGTGAATTCCTCAAAGGTGGCAGCTATATATCTTCAAACTTTTTTATTTCCCACAAATCAGGGAGTGAATATTGAATTGTGTGAGGGGGTAGGAAGGATTTGTTTTTAAAACAGAAGTTATAAAATTACATTAAGAAAGCAATGAAACTGTTGGTCCTTAGTGCTGGTCACCAATGTGTCTGGTTCTCCTTCTTATGGGAATATGAGGAATTGTACTTCACAGCCCCCTAGAAATTTGGTGTGGCTATATGACTCACCTTGCCCAATATGAGCATAAATGACATAGTCACTTTCCAGAAAGCTTCACTAGTGAATAATGTATCCTTCTAGTACCTCCTCCATAGTGACTGGCTGCAATTGGATGTTATTGTTATTAACTAAAGTCCAGAATTTATCCATTTTAGAAAAGTTTTTACCTAACGCCCATTTTCTGTTTCACGATGCCATCCAGGATATCAGAGTACATTTAGTCGTCATTTATCCTTTAGGCTTCTCTAGGCTAGGCAGTTTTTCAGAGTTTCTTTGTTTTTGACGACTTCAGTAATTTTGAGGAGTACTGTCACATAGGTATATTGTAGGGTGCCTTTCATTTGGAGTTTGTCTGATATTTTCCCCTTGATTGGGTTGAAGTTTTGTGTTTGGGAAAGGGAGAACACAGACAGAAAGTACAATTTTTGTCATGTTACATCAAGAGTATATATATGACCTACATGATGTCACTATTGATGTTGACCTCAATTACTTGACTGAAGTGGCATTTTTCTAGTTTCTCTACTCTCTATTTATCCCCTTTTCCATAATGCATTCTTTGGAAGGAAGTACCTATTTGTAATTCATGCTTAAAAAGTGGGGAATTATGCTGGATGTAGTGTCTACATAAATTATTTGAAATTTTTCTGCAGGAAAGATTTGTCTCTTCTCCATTTATTAGTTTATTCAATAATTTATCTATATCAGAACATATTCATGGATATTTACTTAGGTTATAATTCAATATTATTTTTTTTATAATTTTGTTGCTCAAATTTTTCCTGCTTTGTGAGATGTGTGCTTTCAGTTGAGTCTTGTGCTCCTTTGACCTAGCCCTATTGTTTTATTTTTCTGAGCACTTCCTTATTTTCTGGAGCGATGGGTTGGTGCAGGATCATCTTGCATATTTCCCACCTCAGTCCTAGAATTGGTTATTTCTCCAAAAGCTCTGATTTCTTTTATTGGGGAATGGTATTACAAACCAAAATATGGGTGCTATGTTCATTGACATTGGGGTGTCCTTTGTTTTAGGCCATCTCATTGAGACAACAAAGAAATACATGTGTATACATTAAACCATGTACATACATATATCTAAAAAATTTCTATGTGCAACTACCTGTTTCTATATTCATCTAAACATGAGTTCTTACTGATGTCTCCAACTATAACCCATTACAACATGACCATTCTAACCTCCTCCCCTTGTTCATATGTAAATTACCACTCCAACAGTAAGAAACTTGGCTCCCGCAATCCACTATCCATTTACTTAATTCTGAGTTATATATGTAGAGTAGTATTAGCATTCATAACCCATACTTCCTTGGAAAATAACTTTATCAACTAGAGCAGAGTGCCTTTGTCAGTTCCTTTTGGCTTTAGTCTTATGAATACTACTCATTTCCAAATTTACTTAAGTCAGAACATTTTCCACCTACCTCTTTCAGTGAAGTTGTTTCATATATTTATAACACACTTAAATTTCTTTTTTTAAAAAAAATTATTTTATTTTATTTTAGAATCAGGGAAAACTTGCAAAGATTTCTCATATAGGTATATTGCATGAAGGCAAAGTTTGGGACTGTTGGGCCTTCCTGCCCACCTCATCCCCAGTAGTGAGCATAGTACCTGATGAGTGGTTTTGCAGCCCTTTTACCCCTCTATCTGTCCCCCCTTTAGTAGTGTTCAGTGTTTGATGTTCCCATTCTTGTGCCCATGTGTGCCCAGTGTTAGTTCCCACTTATGAGCGAGAACATATGGTATTCAGTTTTCTGTTTCTGTGATAAGTCACTTAGAGTAATGTCCTCCAACTGCATCCATATTGCTGCAGATGACATGATCTGGTTCTTTTTTATGATTGAATAGTATTCCATAGTGTATATGTACTACATTTTCTTCATCCGGTCAACTGTTAATAAACACCTGGGATGGTTTCATGCTTTTCCTATTGTAAACAGTGCTGCAATGAACATACATGTGCAGATTTTTTTAAAGTAGAATTATTTTTGCTCCTTTAAGTATATTCCCAGGAGTAGTATTTCTGGGTTGAATGGTAGGTCTATTTTTAGTTCTCTGAAAAATAAATTAAAGATGACATAAACAAATGGAAAATACCCCATGCTTATGGATTGGAAGAATCAATATCGTTACCCAAAGTCATATTACCCAAAGTCATCTACAGATTGCTATCAAACTACCAGAAACATTTTCACAGACCTAGAAAAGACAATAATTAAATTCAGATGGAAGAACAAAATAAAATAAAAACCACTTTTTTTTGGTCACAGTCTGCATCTTGGATTTGTTTTCAAATATACTGATAAAACATTCTGCTGCTTCTTTTTGAACGCCAGCTCATGAACATGGTTACTGTATATAAATTTTTAAAATAAACTTTAGAGTTTGATTAGAAGGCATGCTTTTCCTGCCTCATCTGTCACTCTTAGGTCAGAGGAATATTCAAGTTTACACTAGGAATGCTCTCCTTATTCTATACTAAATCTTCTTCCTCAAATGTGTGAAGAAGTACATGGACTTTGATCATTAATGCCCATCATGTCTAGACCATATGGTCCATGTAGGGTCCAAGGTCAGGTAAAATCCTGCCTTGATCACTTTTTCTTTATCCACAAACCACTTTTCCAAGACCAGAGAGGAATTTGGTCTTGACTATATCCCTGAGGTTTCAGGATTGGCGGATCTGAAATCTTTAGGGTAGCAGAGAGGCCAACACAAGCCAGTGACATCTATATTGCTAGTATTCTGCTGTCCCTCTGTTCTAACTTGGGCTGCCCTTCAGCTGCCAAGGTCTGCCTCATGACCATGCTCTTAGAAATTACAATTGTATTTTCAATCTTGTTTTTTTCTAGAAGAGGATCTTAGTAGGCTTCTGACTGTGACCTTGGAAAGTTCAAAATTTAAGAGAAAGGACTTGCAGAAAACAAAACTGGCTCCTCAAACATTCAGATACAGCTTACTATTAAAAAAATAGCTGGAGTAATTACCAGCTTGTAGGAATCTAGATTATGCCAGGCAATTTTAGAAGTATAACTTTAGAGACATGATGTTGTGTCTTAACTGAAGTTCCTCAGTGTTAAGGTTGACTTTAATTGTATTTCAGATATGGTGGTCCTGCCTGCTTCAGCTAATTTGAATGGTGCATACACAGGGTAACTTCTGGTCTGCTTGTTAAATAGTGGTACAGAATTATGTTTCTAAGTAGCAGAAAATCCCTTGTCAAAAAAGATTGCTTTAAAACCTCAGAGAGTTGTTAGCATTGAGTAATTAATAATAAGAAAATGCTTGCAGATTAACAGGAATACTAAGTTTGATTGACACAAAACAGGTAAAAGCACACACACACACACACACACACACACACACACACACACACACAAGGATTTATACACTATAAAGAAGTAAAGTAGACTCTTTTTCTAGGTAAACTTTCTTACTTAGCTACACATTTAGAAATATTGAAATAAATAAATAATTTAAATCATTGGAAACAGTTTTATACTATACTTAGTGCTCATAAACATTCACATTTAGGAAGCTTCCGTAAATATAAACTTGTACTGAAACAGCCTACTTGGATTTTGATTTTTTGCTTATTTTTCAAACTTCGCTCAAAAGTCACCACATCCCTGCATTCTCCAGTTAAGAAAACTATTACCCAGAGTTCCAGTCTCTGAAATAAGTGTGAAATCACAGCGACCAAGTGTTGGGAGGCTTCCAGTCATATACCCAGAATACCAGTGTGTATCTATCAAAGCGTTGAGTTACATTGCAGGCAAGAGATAATAAGTCAAATACAATTTTGGAAATTTAACATGTCAATTTAAAACTGCTGTTCACAGAGTGGTTAGAAAATCAATTTTCAGAGGAGCAGTTAGAAGTGGTAAACAAATTCCCACAGCTAAGCAGTTGCTGATATAAGTTGTCTGAAATGAAAGATATTTATTCATGACCACAGAGGGCTCAAAAAAATTAATTTAGAGAAGTTTTTTTTACCTTCCCTGGAGTCTGCAATTCTTAAATAAATGATCAATAGCTGCCTTGAGCCACACAGAAGGACTTGTCCAGGATCAGGCAGGTAATTACTTACAGTGACGAACTGAGGAAGTAAGGCAGCCAGGGACATGGTGGCATTAATCACGGCTTTAAACCATTTCTCCCTTTCTAGTTGCATCGTTTGATGAATCACTGAACAACTTTGTCTACTAGAAAATTCATAGATCAGGGTGTATGTTACAGATGTCTCCATTTTCAGAACCACCCCCAGAGCAAGTGGGAAGAATTATTAATGGGAAGCAATATCATGTTATGCTTTTCAAGAGACACTGGAGTGACTAGTCAGTTGGGAGAACCCGAGTGAATGGGGTTTCAGAAAGGTGAATGAGACATGAGCAACTGGGCTTGGAAATATCTGTGTAGCTCCCTGGCAGGAATTGAGGATAGAACATTTACTTCATTTAGTCCTCAGAATGAAATGCCCATAGCTGGTGCTGAAACTTTTCACCTCTGCAAGCCGGGCCAAGATGAAAAGGCTAATGTGGAATAAGTCTGGCACTTTGGCCCTAGAAGTTTCTTATTTTTTTCCCAAGGGTGATCAACTCACAGGCCTATGGAAGAAAGCGGCAGTGTAGTATGACAAAATAGAAGGAACACTGCATATGTAGACATTCACCCCACAAATTCCACTTTTAGGAATCTGGGAAGAGCTGCTCAAGTAGATAAGCACAGCCATAGTTAAGACAGTAAGCAATATATTGTCCATCACCAGGGAGACTGGCTATTAAAAACCTGAATGTTTTATAGCCATGAAAAACAAGAAGATAGACATCTATGTGTTATATGAAATGATTTGGAGGATAAATTATTAAGTGAAAAACAGCTAGAAACAGAACATTATGTAGTTTGTTTCCATTTGTAGAAAATACTATGTACTTATAAATATTTCATATATTTATATATAAATATTTTATATATTTGTATATAAATATTTTAAATATTAAATTATATATAATTTCCATAAAACATCTAAGAAAATATTCACTTTGAAAAGTGGGGATGGGAATCATAAAAATGGTGAGAAGAATTTATGTTTTCTTTTGTGTTTAATTTTCTAGTGGTAAGCACGTTTTGGTTATAAAATTAAAATTCAGTTAATAAAAACCCCCCTTTTATAAGAGGAATATGGAACTAGCTGTCTTTAGCCTTTAGTTCTAATTCCTCCATCATTGATGATCAATGAAAACTTTCTAGAATGATCCCCAAAGTCAGAAATGGGCTTTACTATTTACTAGTGGTATGAGTTTTTTGTGGGCTTTTCTGTCAATGAATTGGTAGGACTAGGCTTGGGATATGCAAGAGAGATTCCCCATCTGCTGCCTTGGCTGAGGATGTGGAAGGATAAAAAATAAGCGGAGGGAATTCCAAATGCTGTGCTCATACCCCTGCTTAAGTCGTGGATTCAACCTATCTAGTCAACATATCTGGAACTTCCATGTAAGTTGTGGTTAAAGGAAGTTTTCTGAGGCTAAAGCGTACTAAAAAATATAATATCTCATGAGATGTCATAAATGCACATTCAACATTTTTTACCATTTATTGAGTGCTTGTGATGTGTCAAGTGCTGCACTAATAACTTTATATGCATCCTTTCTACTAATTCTTACAATAATTTCATGAAGTAGGTACTATTATCTTTTCTATCATACAGTTAAGGAGACATTAATAACCACACTTGCCCTGGCCTCCATTGCACAGCAGGTAAGTTTTGAAGCAAAGATGGAGAACAAACTCAAGAACTTATGACTCTCAAGTTCATGTACTTGATGTCTATGAAATATCTGTCAGGCATCTAAATAAGAGAAGGTGTGTTCCCATCTACCCACTCTTGTATAGCCCATCAGGAGTCTCACTGGCTAATAAACATGAGGAAGTAGCTGCTTGGCCAGTGCTATTTATATAGTGGTCTGGGGATGAGCAGCATCACCTAGGAGCTTTCTAGAAATACTAAATCATAGGTTTCACCCAAATCGAACTCAATCAGTATCTCTCTGGATGAGATTCTGCCATCTGTATTTTAATGAGATTCCAAGTGAAATTCATAGTTGCCTTCAGGTCTGAGAAGTAGTCCCAGGACCACTACTCAAAGCTCAGTTCTAGACCAGTGGTCCCCACCCCTGCTGAATATTAACCAGAAAGTTCTTTAAAATGATTAGTGCTGAAGTTTCACCACATACCAGTCAAATCATAGGTGGGGTCTGAAATTGCGCATTTTTAACAGCAGGCTAGATTATTTTAATGTGCAAAGTTGAGAATCATTTTTCTAGACCTAAAGCTACAAAGACCAGTGAGTCTCAACCTTTAGTTGCACATTGAAATCACTTGAGGGGCATTCCAAATTACTGATCCCTGGCCTCCAGAGATTTTGTTTGGAGACTGGCCTGAACTTTGGAATTTTTTTAACAGTCCCCAAGCAACTCAAACATATAACCAATCAATAACTCTTGATAAGAGACATGGAAGGCCAGGTCCAATGCAAACCTGGTTTCTGATTGTACTGGGATTCCCCTCTAGAAGCAGCAAAAGTCTAAGGCTGATGGCAAAGTTGTTGCAGTGGATAACCCACCAGCACCTGAGCACTCTGAGCAAACTCCTAGGCCTTAGCCCTCTAAGACACCTACTTATCAACATGTCCACAATGTAAAAGTTCTCTCTCCTACATGTCTTTGCTTCCTGTTGTCTCTTCCAAACCCTGGTAAAAATGAGTACAGATACTGCAGCATATAAGCTTGACACTTATTTAGCTGTAACCTCAGAAATCTGAATCATCATACCCAGGGAACAGCTGAAATTACAGCCTGTTGAGAAGGAGAAGCTTGGAGGAAATAAATTCAGACCCAAAGTACTCCTGAGAAAATTATTCCTTTTGGGAGAAAAACAATGCATCATATCTTTTAATGAACAGGATATATTCACTTGGGTCTCATGTTAATTTAGAACTCATGATAATCCCAGCTGAGGAGTCAAAATTTGCATTTATATAGAGGCTGAGTAGTCTTATCAAAAGTCATCTGTTCAAAAAATTTATTTTTCTATAGGAAACTCAGTGAAGTCAAAATGATATCATCCCTGAGTAAGGGTGTTGGACAGAGCATGAGCTTTTAGAGAAGAGAGAACCAAGTTCAAGTCTGGCTTCTACTTTTTACAAGTTAGGAAAATCATTTCATTTCTCTAAGGCACAACTTCCTTATCTGTAAAATGGAGCTGATATATCTTTCACAAGTTGATTAGTAATAAACAAATGTAATGTGCATATAAAGTCATCATCAAAAGCTGTAGGTGCTAAACAAATATTTGTTTCTGTCTCTTTTCTTGCCCTGTTTTTTTTTTTTCCAAATAGAGAATGAAATGGATTTATTACCTTTAATTGACATTAATTGAAATCAATTCTGGGACCACAATGACCTGCTTTCAGATGTCACTTAGACCAATCAAAGCTAACATTCCACTTCTTGGGGGGAACTTCATAAATTCTCTAGGCTCTTCATCAAGCAGAGACTACCATGACTTATACTGGTGAGAATGAGTATCAGAAATTACAGAACAATGAGAGATTGAAGGCCATCCAAAAAGATAGAAACAAGACTAAGAAATCAGAAATTCAAAATGGAATATAACTTGAACCATTTACTCATGAGTTTGACCACCAAGGCACTGAGAAACATATGCAGTCCAACATTTATTTCTCATTCTTGGTTCCCAGCACTTTCTAATCTCACCTGCCCCCACCTCCCTCCTCATGTTATACTTTGTCATGATATTCTCTAGTCTAGAAACCTGCTTTTAGACATACCTAAAACATTACACACACACACACACACACACACACACACACACACATATATATATAAAATATTAGACATGTGTTTGGTAACATTTTCTGTATTTTCCCATCTTTAGCATCAAAGACCTCAATTCTGCCCTAAATGAGCACTGTCAACCTCTGACCCTCTTCTGGATAAAAAGTAAAAATGACCATGGTTTTTGGAAGTGGTGTTTAGCTAATTGAGTGACTACCTTTTTAACCAAACCTTTTCTTTTGGATCAAAACCAAAAGCATGAGTTAAAGAATATACAAAACAGAATAAAGGTGTTTGGCTATAAGCAGAGGAGGAGTTAAGTTGGGTAGGTGGGGGATGAAACAAAACCAGTCCCATCAAGAAGGGTTCTGTTGATCCACAGCCATTAATTCACCAAGACCAACCTGTTGCTCAACCCTCTGCAGGAGCTGAGAGTATCAGCCCCTCTCCCCTAACACCTCTGTCTACTCCCTTCTATTTTAAAGGATTTTCTTGACTGCTCAGACACCACTGATTCCTGGACCTCTTCCTGAACATCTGGCATCTCCTTCTTAGTCTGTGTCTCATGTTCTTCTTCCTCTGGCCACCCTTGGTATGCTGTTTTCTCAGAAAGAAAAGACAGTTGAAGGGATAAACTTAGAAACTTGCCCTCACCTATGATTTCAAGTACAGCATATGTAGTGTTACTCTCAAAGCCATTCTCCATTTAATGATCTTCTCCTGAACCCCGAATCTCTATATCCAAATGCCTGTTGGATAGACATTCCTTGATTTCTCACTGAAACTTGCATCCAACATGTCTAAAACTTAACTAGAATTTCCCCCAAAATTTGTTGTCTCCCATTGTTTACATCTCAATGAAAGATGCCTCCAGTAATACCATCACATCCTTGACATATTATCCCATATCTAGACATCAATACATCCTGGTTATTTTTGCTTTCCTTCATTTATTGGATAGCTTTAGAATCAGTCTACTTCCTGTTGGGGAGGCCAGATGGTCACATATGAAAAATTAATATCAGCAAAATGCAGTTTTCATTCATTTGTTCAATAAATATTTATTGGTGTTCTATTTATTGGTAGACATTGCCCTAAGTTTTCTGATAGAGAGGAAAACAAAACAGAGACTTTGCCCTTGAGAAGCTCATAGACTAAAATAGGAGTGAGAAAAGAAGTTTCTCATGTCTATGATAACTATAATACAGTTTAATACTTGCTAAAATAGTCTCTCAAACTTGAAAAACTTGAGAAGGCCTAATAGGGAGATGGAGTTTGAGTAGGAAATATAAGAATTTAAAAAAATCAAGAAGAAATTATTATTGTCATTACTGCAATTACTGGTGAATGTTTATTAAATGCCTTATCATGTGCAAGTTTCTTTGTTCAGCACTCTAGATACATTCTTTCCTTCAACCTTCACAAATGTCCAGTATGATGGAGGCTGCAGTAAAAATATTTCCATTTTGCTGATGAAGAAATTGAAGGTTACAGAGGTTGCTTATTGTCTACAGTCATACAATTAGTAAATGGCAGGGATTCCAGCTCAGGTCCATTCTTGTAAGCACTATGCCACATTGAGAATGGCATGTCTAGTAGAATATTAAATAAATTCCTCAATAATGCCACAAAAGGGGTGGGGAGCTAAGCTGCATCTTTCTGCATGATGGCAACTAAGCCTGGCTTCTGAGTATTTTGTGGCTAGTCCAAAATGGGATGTGTGCTATAAATGTAATTATAGTTCACTTTTTTTTTTTTGAGTCAGTCTCTGTGGAGTGCAGTGGCACACTCACAGCCACCACAGCCTCAACCTGTGGGGCTCAGATGATCCTTCTGCCTCAGCCTTCCAAGTAGCTGGAACCACAGTCATGTACCACCACACCTGCTAATCTTTTGGTTTGTTGTAGAAACGCCAAGTTGTACAGGCTGGTCTCGAACCTCTGAGCTCAGGCAATCCTCTCACCTTGGCCTCCCAAAGTGCTGGGATTACAGGCTTGAGCCACTGTGCCTGGCCCTATAGTTCACATTTTAAAGACTTTATATAAACAAAAATGCAAAATACTCAATAATAATTTTTATATCAATTGCATATTGAAATATTTTAGATATGTTGGGTTATATAAAAATATTCATTTAATATATAAATGTAATATATTATGAAAGTTAATGTAACCGGTTTTTTATTTTACTTTTTTGTGTGGCTACTAGAATATGTTAAATTACATATGAGGCACACATTTGTGGCTTGTTATATTTCTATTGGACAGGGCTGGGCGAGAGGTGATGACAGGGTGGAAAGATGGCAAAAAACTGAACTATGTGAAAAGACATCACGGAAGAATCAAGACCTGAATTGAGAGTTCCAAAAGACAGTGGGGGAGGGAGGCAGATGTTTTAAGTGTAAGGAACAGCTAAGAAAAGGCAACCTGATTTCTGTTAGGAAATAGAGTGGAGGTCAGCAGAAACAGAACCGTGTAGTTTGTCCTGGGTATCTGTACATAAATTAAAACTCTCTTTGAGACTGATGTCTGTAAATAGGAAACAGCTTTTATTGAATTCTTCATTAAGGGTCTATTGTAATTCTGTTACAAAAGGAAGTGGACTGTCAGTTTAAATAACTGTACCATTTGGAGAATTGTTATTCTGTGAAAATATTAGGTAAGACAGGTCATCAGAAATCTGAGACTGCAATTTTCTCATCCTTGGAATTCTTAAGTACATTAACTTAAAGGTAACACTCTAATAAATTAAAGATACTTTATTTCAGACAAAAGATTGTAATTCTGACAATAAGTTTTGTACCTAAATACCAGCCCTAAGTTTGTGTTAACCTTTCCCTTTTTATAACACATTCATTTAAATTTGTCTCCAGTGGACATATCATGTATAAATATAAAGTTGAGGTGACATTCCATGGGAAAGTTTATGGGCTTTGGAGTCAGACAGATCTGTGTTGCCATTCTGGTTCTCCCATATTACTGACTGGTTATTTAAGTGCTTGAAACCTAAATAGCTTCATCTGTAAAATGGGGTCAACAATACCTACTCACAGAGAAGTTGTAAGAATTAAGTGGGGGAAAAAAGGTAGATAATGCATTTAGCATAGTGTCTGGAATGTGTGAAAGTTCAATGAATGGCAGACATACCTACTCACACCCATCCGCAAATGTACCTGGTGTAAGAACTACAGACTTGATTTTTTAATATAGTAACTGTGAATGCTGAATGGGCATGGGTAAGCTTATGCAAACCTGCCTAGGTACTAGAGCACTGTCCAAGACCACTCTGCCCCTGGCTACCTTTTGTTGTCTTTGAAATGCACCATTATTGGCAAGTGAACTGAAAATACACCACTGGTATAATAAACAGCAATTTCCTTTTCAAACCTACTTAAACAAGACATGATAACAGTCTTTCAGAGCAAGAAATATATCTCAAGAAACTTGACATATGTTGAGTCCATCACAAGCTAGACTTACACAGCAATCTAGGACAGTTAGATATCTCATCATTCTATCAACCATGATGACTAATTTGCTTTCAGTCCTTCACATAAATACAAATAGCCAAGCCAGTTCTGAATTAATTATATATGCACCTCCGGAAGAGTAGACTGGATACTCTTTTTATCTTGATATTTGTTTCTAAAATATACAACAGGGATTGAACTCTATTTGAAACTTGGGGGTAAGTATCATTTCACCTGTACTTTAATTTCCCAACAATGATTATCTCCAGTGCCAACCGAATATTTAACTGAATGAATAAACCAATAAATGATTTGATGAGAAAACTGACACATTTTACATGTTTTCATAGGGGAATGAGCTCTCTCTAACACAGGGGAGAAACATAGGGCTTCCCAAGGATATTTAGGACAGTGATGTTCAAATCTGGTTATAATTGAAAACCCAGAGGGAACATTTTAAAATTGCAGATATCCCTGTCCCTTGTTCTAACTTTGTATTTCTCACTTAAGGAGCAAAAGTATTCCTCCCAGACAATTTAGATCATCAAACATACTTGGGACTCACTATCTCCAGGAAAGCAGTAGGAGAATACAGACCCCAAGACCAGGTGAAATTCATTGAATCTCCAATCAGAATCCTGAAAATCTTCCATGCTGTGGGTAGGACAGCTAAATGGGCACTTCAACAAAGAAAGCAGATTTCAAATATTTTGAAGCAATTATATATAACTAGTCTCAACCCTAAGAGAATGACTATGGATGCTTTGAATTCATTAGTTATCATAGGTTCATCAGGTGGATGTTCTTAAAACAATAAGACGATGATAAATGACATTAGTTGAGTCATTAGTGGGACAGGCTTTTCTCTGGTGATTTCTGTTGCCAAATTTATAAATGAAAACTGAGACTCACAAGGTAATTAGAAGCCAGATGGCGACTGAGATGATTCTTTACCAGATTTGCCTAACCAGGAAGGAAGGAAAGGTACCAGTATGAGAGAATGCTAAGGAAGTTGGAGGCTTCAGCCATCATGTTTCTACTGAACAACAGAGTAGAAAAGTAAGAGGCTGAGTATACTTCTGTGGATGTATTATCTCACAAATTAAGAGCAAGCTGGACAGTGAGACTTCACGTGAACTTCTTGAGCTCAGAAGCTAGTTTGAGATAGATGCATTGTTGCACCTTTACTTAAGATTCAAGGTAGATTCCAGAAGCCTTCCCCCACCTCAGGATGCTAGTGTTGTTTTGCCTACCAAAGTCCAGTCAATGTGAAAGAATTCAAATATAGAAGGAAAGAGTTTCAGCCTCTACTAGAGAAGTGCTTACTCGGTTGATGAAGTTTTGCTCAGGGCTATAGGTGAATCAGGTAATCCCATTAGCTCTCATTTCTAAAGACCTCTTAGAAAATAAAATTGACAGTTTAAGAATAACCAGGGAGAGCTGTCTGGTTGTTAGCAGTGATGCCTGTAGAAATATACACTCTGAACAGAATGAGAAGAAGGCACACAGTGTAGGCAGGATGTCAAGGGTACTCAGTGATATTTGGCTGACCTAGATTTACTTGGACTTCATGGATTTTAATTCCTACTCTTCCCTTTGCTGGCTGTACAAGCTTAGATAAGTTGATTAACTTTTTGAGTCTGTTTTATATCTGAAAAAAGGAACAAAAAGCATATCTAACTCCTAGGCTTGTCATGGAGGTTAAATGAAGTAATTATTGTAAATCTCATAGGTGAAGTATATATATATATATGTATATATATACATATATATATATGATATATGATCGGGGAGAGTCAGTATCTGCTGAAAGTTCACACAAATGGCAATGTCTGTTTTGGTAGACTTTTGTCTAAATGCTGAGTTACCGCTTAAGATAGAGTAACAAAGAGTTTTTTCTCACTTGTTCTTTAAAGGCTGAAATGAAGAGGAACGATGAAGAAGCTGGCTTCATTGAGATTAGCTTTTTTGGCCTGAGTTCGGTCACTCATTCTCCAAGATACATATCACATAGCTTGGGAAGTCAGTCATCTGTGGCATCATAAATTGATATCTAATTTGCGTCAAATGTTTCAATAAGTTAGGAAAAAGATGGCGAGGCCGGTACTTTTGGCACTCATAGTCTCTCTGGCAGCTAATTTACAATTTAAATTGAATCATCAGCACCCAATTAAATTCCTTTCGCATCATGGCACAAAATACTCATTTTTATTTTCTTGAAGGAGGGGAAATGGGGAAGGATGGGAGAACCATCACATTCTCATCCATGAATTTCCTTGAATTAGATCATCGTTTACTCTTGAACTCATCTAGTTTCCCCAAGTCTAGTGAAGTAAGAAAATGTTATAATTATATTTCCTAGTTGCCTACATATTTATCTCCTTTTCTATAATCTTGGTTACTCATTAAACTCCCACTGACTCTATCAAGGTTAAAAAATTTATCTGCACCGATCCCAATATCCGTTGCAATCCCCAAGCACCCATGAGCCAGCATATTTTGCATTGAATCTCATCCAGAGAAGGGGTTTATCATTTCTGGATGGGACCTACTAATGAAATATTAAAGTCTCTATACTCTCAACAACCACCACCAGAAATCATCTGTTCTGTCTAGCTGAGACAAAAGGGATAATTACTCCTCCTGGAAGGAAGGTTGCCAAGTAAGAAACCATACTACCCAGCTGTAACTTCCAAAGTCCTACTGCTAGTACTACTGGCTGCCTGTCTCAAACCTATTTCATATCCTCGTGCAACAGCTAGGCAATAAAGACAAGTTGAGGGCACCTTAGCCTGTATCAAAGCCAATCTCTTTTCTGTCTGGATTCTATTTTGTGGCCACATATTCTGTGTACAACCTCAAATTTACCCTTTAGACTTGATGTTAAGATGAGAATGTTCCAGATATAAGTAAAGCCCTGCCTTCAAAAACTGTGGCTCAAGGTTTTACATCTTGCTTTTGCAGATTGGTCTTAGGGGTGAAAGACCAAACTAGGGTCCTAGGGATGGGTTCAGTTTGGATTCCTCCACAGCATTCCGTGAGTCAAGATTTTGGATGCAAGGTCATTTCAGAAAACACTGTGAAGGAAAAGAGGAAATAAGATGAGAAAAAGTATGTTTCAAAAAATAGGTTACTGTTGTAGACAACTTGCAGTTGTCTACACTAGGCATTGTCCGAGAGATGGTGTACAAACAACTTAGAGTTGTTCCACAGATGAGTGAAAAATCTGGAAAAAGGAACTCATAAACTCCTATCTCTTCACACTGTATGAAAGTTTGCAACATGACCCACTTCTGCTGGGACATCCAGCTTGACCTATAGGCAGGATTTATTCCACACCCAGTGGAAGCCTTCAGGCAGGGAAGCTCATGAGGCCATAGAATATCTGTTTTGACCTCCCAGGATGCTTAGGGCATATAGCCATGCACCAAAATTCTGCATTAAGGACATTATCCCTGCTCAAGATGAGCACAACCCGATTGGTTGCCTGCTGAAAGAGTAAAACACTAATCAAAGGCAGTGTCATGGTGACTGGCATTCCCTTCCAAGAACATCTCAGACAAGAGTAACATAGATGAACATACTGAACTAGATCAATGGGCCACAAAACCAGATCAATGGGCCACAATCCACAAAAAGTTGTGGATTGGAGTTTGTCTATTGTGGGGAAGGAAAGTAATGGTTGAGGAACTCCTGTTAAAGGCCAAGCAGTGCAGAAGTTTCCATAGGTTATTGCCTTTAATTCTCACAATGACATTGTAAAGAAGACATTTGTATCCTCATTTTATAGATGAAGCTGCCAAATTTTTCACAGATTAGCTAACTTACTAAAAGTTATACAGTACATCATGAAATGGGCTGTGACCCTCTAAAGCCCTCTTCTCTTTGCTGGGCCATATGCTTCTTGCTCTCCCTAAAGCAGGATTGCATTACTGGGGAGATAGGACCAACAGTCTGCTGTTTGCAGAGGTTTTAGGGACTTTAGGAAAAATACTCCACCGCCACCATCACACATGCTGAATATCTCTGTTTCTGGACTATAACTGGTGTCTAAAATTCCATGGTCATCAATTAATTCTTTTTGGGCAAATAGGAAAAGACCACATAATGCTCTTGGGAGGTACAGCAAGTAAATCCATTAGATTGAGCTAATGTGGGACAAGGACCTTATGAATCATCATTTTATCTCCAGGACCTAGAACAGAGCTTGGTGCACAAAAGCTTCTAAGTATTTACCTACCTGTAAAGTAAATGAATAAACCTTAGCGCAAATAAATAAGCAATGCAGACAAAGAACTTAGATATTTTCCTATTTCTCATTAGTCCTATGAACCTAGGAATCTGTATATAAACTTTTCTTTTGTTTCCTTAATCAGTATAACCAGTATCTACAGTCGTCCTGCTACTTTCCCAAAGTCTTTCTACCTGTGTTCATCTATTAAGGCTTTAATAGGATTGTAGATTCCCCTCTAAACTAAATACTCAAAGGGAATCAACTTTATCTGCTTTCTATTCCACTGCAAACTTATTTCCTACTTAGCATTGGACCCAGCAGGATGAGATAAGATATACAAATGAGATCTTCAAAACAGAGTTGCAGGACTTTAAAAATGTTTGAAAGGGTCAGGAAATGTTTGGAGTTGCTTTTTGCTAGACGGGTCATAGAAAATATATGACACTAAAGAAAAACAGATATCAAATTCTACCTCTTGACTCTACATTGAAGGGAAAAGTTTTCTATGGTCTCTCTAAACCTGGGTCAAAATATTCTCCTTCAGTATTACCTTGAAGGCTACATTGATTTTCTCCATAGAGCCTTTGGGGAATTTTGTGGGGATAATATGAGGACAATAAAATGTTTCAAGTTTTTACCTATAGATTTGTCTCTGCATCTTTGAGATTATCCCAAAACCTCAGGAACCCATAACTGCTAAGAGGTGAGTTCCAAACTATTATAAATGTACCAAGTTAGTAAGAATGCTTCTCTGAGTCCTAATTCTTAATCATAGTATTACAAACAGTAAAGAAAAATAATTTTACAAATTAAGAAACTGAACCAGCAAATAGCAAAGTAGAGATTTAAACCTGACAATTGGGATTCTGAATGTAGTGCTTTTCTACCACATACAACTGAGTATTATATAGCTGTTGGAGTGTTGAATAGTAATTATTTTTTAAATAAGGTAAAATAATGACTCATGTACAAATATAAAAGAACACATGCCAAAGATTTTATTTTTAGTCCAGGTAATAATGAGAAAACCAGTATGCTGTTATGACTAGTTCTATAGAGAAGCCAAAGAACAGACATATATATAGCCGTTCAGAAATGCTAATGTAAATTTTCTAATATATGCAACACTGGCCTCTTTCACAAGAAGGAAATCAAATGTGTCTTTATTGGACAAACCATTTACATTTCTAAGATCAGAAATCATTTGCATCACTATCTAATCTCCACAGGTTCACCTCTATCTCTATAGAATTGTAAAATAGTTAAAGAAAATAAAAGGCACAGGTCTCTGTACAATCAGATAACTCTGGAAAGCTCCTCAAGACAACACCTAGGTTCCATCAAAAGGACACTAGGTACCGTTTTTCTCATTTCAATGTCTTTTGGAATTTTTTCTGGTGGTAGTATGGCTTGGAATGAGATACCGCTGAATGGCTCAACTAAAAGACAATCTATCTAGAAATCCTTCTGGTCTCTCCCCCAACCTGAACTATTTCCTACCCTTAAATGTGAGTCAGGATCCTATCCAAGGAGGTGCAGTTTAGGGAACCATGCCTAAGTAGGAAAGAAAGGATGCTGTGGAAACTTTTAATAACAGAGGAAACCTCAAGTTATAGCAATTTTTAACAAAGTAAAATCACAGTGCTCGATCCCCCCACTCTCAAAGAGCTATTGTCAAGGATTAATCATTTAGATAGGAAAGGAATAAACCACCTTGCCAGGAAGCCAGGCCTGCTGACGATCCTCTCAAAGAAGCAGTGCTCAAAGAATGAAAATTAACTTAAAGCAGTTTTTGAGTGTGAGTCTAGAAATTTCATGCTTTCTCTCTTCCTTGTACATTTGGATATATACATAAAAATCAATGTTTATTAAGCACTCAAGTTATTTCTTGGTAGACTATGCTTGATGGAGGCTGTGGAAAGAGGAGCAAGAATGTTTGAAATCTGGTACATGTATGACAACAGAGCAAAATAACACATTGTTCATTTAAGAATGAGATTGTGTAAAGACATTTTAGGAGTTTAAAGGAGGGCAAGAAAAAGAAAACCTAAGATGACATCAGGGCATACTCAAGGGTGGTGAGAGTAGCTACTGCAGTTGGGTATTGAAGGACAGGTAAGAGTTAGCCAGGTCAAGAAAATTGAAGGACAGGTAAGAGTTAGCCAGGCCAAGAAAAGCCAGGTCAAGAAATAGCACTCCCCTGTTATATAAATACTATTGCAGATGCAAATAAATTTAAATTAGAGCATAATTACTCCAATTTTTCTTCTTGAGCCCTGATACCCTGGCTCAGAAAAACTAGCCCAATTCTCCTGTCTTCTCAAGTCTTCTTGTAGGCAACCACCCCATCTTGTCTACTACAGAGACTGCAGCAACTAAATGTATCAAAATGGTTAGCAGGAAGATTCATGGTGTGCCACTAACATGGATGTAGTTACATGATGGACTGAAGAGGATCTTGGAAAATCTATTCTAAATCTGAAAGTCAGAGGTTTCCAGGTCAATGTTGGAGAGGCAGAGAGTGAGACTATGACAGTGAATATTAGACAAGACAATTTATAAAATATTTGATCAAGAACTTGGCACTTCTTAGCCCTCAGTAATTGCTAGCTATGAGTCACTCTACCTTGCTGCCTGTCTGAGTGTTTTCAGTTGGGAGAGAATCCTGGAAACTTATCTGGTTTTGCTCAATATCTATTGGAGCAATCATGACATTTGTTATAAGTCATATACTTGTTGTCCACACTGTACAATAAAAAAGAATAAAAAAAGAATAGAAGGCCACTAGTCATATAATATTGCTTATTTCTACATTGTGAAACCATTGTAGATGCCTCCACTAATGAGATGCTTTTTAAAACAGAAGTTGTGTGAGTCTCCTGGTACCACATAAAGGACTTTTATGAGGCTATTGGTTTTCTGCAAATAGTCACTTTAGTGATATACTCTAAATGTAATTGTAAACACTCAGTGAAGCTATTTAACCTTAATGGCACTTGAGTAGGGGCAAACGGAAAGAATGGTGACCTCCCACAAGAAATAGTGAAAGTTATGAACACGGGAAAAGCACTGCCTTCAAAGTAAACAGAATAAATGAAATGGTCCACATGGAGGCAGAGTCATCTGGTGGTTGGAAACACAGGTACTTTGCCTTCAGACCTAAGATATTAACCTCTCTAAGGCTATTTCCTTCTCTGTTGCATGAGTATCATATTAAACATCTTTCAAACTTAATGTGAGAATTCACTTAAATGTGAGCCTTAATGGAAAGTATTTGGCACATAGATGATCAATAAATTATAACTACTGTCACGATGTTCATTATATATGTACAGTATATGCCAGAAACAGATAATTTTTGTGATGTCTGCTTCCAGGCATTAAGAATCACTGGCTCAGCCTATAATCCCATGCCTTTGGGAGGCTGAGGTGAGTGGATTGCCTGAGCCCGTGGGTTCGAGACCCGCCTGGGCAGCAAGACCTCATCTCTACAATAAATCAAAAAATCAGCCGGGCGTGGTAGCACATGCCTGTAATTCCGGCTACTTGGAAGGCTGAGGCAGAAGGATCGCCGGAACCCAGCAGGTCGAGGCTGCGGTGGCCGGGAGTGGTCACTGCACTCCAGTCTGGGCGACAGAGTGAGACTCCAACTCAAAAAAAAAAAAAAAAAAAAGATCACTGAACTTCCTTTTCCTGGAGAATTGGTGCAGTCAGGAGTATCTCAGTGAAAGCTATGTTCTCTGACAAATAATTAAGACCCCTCTTTAAGTGTAAACTTAAAAGGAAGATCTTCCTCTGGACTCACATACACCTATTTTGTTTTGGGTCCACTCACATGATGATAGTGTAAACAAGATCTGTAGATGGAGGGCTCAGGCATGAGTGATGGGGCAGAGAGTTCCCTCCTAAAATGTTTCCCCATACTTATTTCTCAGTACTCTGTCTGGAGTGCAGTTTGGAAATTTCCATTATGCCACCTGGAATCTGTTTTGCCACAGGGAAAATAAAAGCATAACTTATTTGAGATATTTTTGTACAATCTATTTTTTTAATTAGACAGACTTCAGAAGAGAGTATAACAATAAACAAAGCAATCTTAAAAAACAAAATTCAGACACCCCCTTCCAAGATATCTCTTGATCCATACGACAAATACATGCCCTACAAACACATTCCTGAAGATTATAGCATCAATGATCAATGCTTGACATTACACCCAAGATGAGTTGTGGAGAGTGTGTGTGTGTGTGTGTGTGTGTGTGTGTGTGTGTGTGTGTGTGTGTTTAAAATAAGATGCAGATGAGCTAGTGAAAGGGTGTTTGGGAAAAAAATAAAAAATATAAAATGATTCTTACTCCATCTATATTTCAAAGTAAATCCCCAGGCAAAATGTACCAGTTCTTCAAAGATATTTTTCATCAAAGGGCATTCTGAGATTCCATGATAGGTTTTGCTGTGGAATCCCAAATAGATAAATTAACTACCTTACTAGAACTTTGTAGTTGGCTCTCCTCCAATAATTGGGGGTTTATTACCCTGCTAATAAACTTGGAAAATCAGCTTTAGGATCCCAGGCATCCTCAAGCTGGCAGTGGTCTTGGAATTTACCTGTCCGCTCCCCTCATTTTACAGATTTGGTGCCAAACTTTTATTGGTCAGAAACTCCTAGTTCAGACTGGCTTATAGCAAAAAAGAAATTATTTTTTACTTATTTTTTACTTATTTTTACTTTATTTTTTACTTTTTTTTTTTACTTATTCAAGTAACCAAAAAAATCTAGGGGTAGTCATTTTCAGTAAAGCTAGATTAAAGTGGCTAAGCAGTACTATCTGGCATATACATCTATCAAATCCTTATTCTATTTATCTTTGAGTTGCCTTATTTTTATGCAGATTCTCTCTCTGAAGAAACAAGTATGACTGGCATGATTTCCAGCTTATACCCAGAAAGCCTAGGGTATAACATAAACAACAGAAAGAAAGCCCTGGAGTTCCAGCAAAAACCCTAGGTCTTATACTCATTGGTTAAGCTCATGTGCTCATGTACATGGAATGCATAAAACATGCTTGTGGTCAGACCTAGACCACTTGCCCATTCCAAAGCCACAGGCCAGAGAGGAGACGGAAGCCACCAAATGAAAACAAGGCTCATCTTACCCTAGAAGAAGGATGACTAGATATTGATAAATGTTTATTGAAGTTATATATAGAAGGACACAATTCCTGAGCCCGTGGGTTTGAGACCAGCCCAGCCAACTTGGTGAGACCTCGTCTCTACAATAAAATAAAAAATAGCCGGGTGTGGTATCGTGTGTCTGTAGTTTCAGCTACTCGGAAGGCTGAGGCAGAAGGATTGCTGGAGCCCAGCAGGTCGGCACCGGGATGGCTGTGAGCATGTGTGCCACTGTACTCCAGCCTGGGCGAAGGAGTGAGACTCCAACTCAAAAAAAAAAAAAAAAAAAGGACAAAATTGTCCTTCAGCACCTAGTTGAGTTCACTGCACCTAATTGTTGGTCTGATCCAATTTCTAGCCTTGCCAGAAAGAAAGCAACATATTTGTTAAAACTCAAGGAGTAATCACTCCAGTCCATGGAGGAGATAGAATCTGAGATGAATGCTGTGGGAAGAGTATGATTGAAATGCTGAGAAGGGGGAGGCTGCCTTCCATTTGGTGGGGATAGTAGGAACAGAGAATATAGAAGACTAGCCTGGATGGAGCAGAGATGTAGACTGGGGTTAGTGGTGGGTCAGATTTTGAAGAACCAGAAAATCAGCTTCTGGCTTCTGTTTTCATATGTCTACTGAATGTGTGCCTTGATGCAGTATTCATTGTGAGGGCAGTTAAGGTCCTTAAACTGGCAGATAACAGGATGAACACAGTGATAAGCTACAAAGAAATAAAACCCCTGTCTCTCTTAGGAAATCAGTTCTCCTGAATCTGCAGTGTATGTGAAATCACAATAAATTCATTTCAGGGTATCAGTCTTAGAATTAAGATAAGCCATTTCAGGCTCCACTAAATATCCTTTGGGTGAAAAGCAGAGAACCAGTCTTCCTGTTACCATTTTACATGGAAAAGGAACTTGAGAATGAGTGGGAATTGCTGCTCAGAACAGCAGAAGCTCATAGTCCTACTCTTATTCAGCTGAGATGACTTTCTTGGTACTGTATAGTAAGTCAACAAGAATGAGTTCTTTATCAAGGTCATCAAATTTTCAGAACTATTTCCAACCTCAAGGGCCCTGCAATACATTGGTATCATGACTTTTTTTGCAGTGGAACCATTATAGCTCCAAACTCTGAAGCCTCAAAATTCTGGGCTCAAGCAATTCTCCCACCTGAACCTTGACAAGTAGTGGAATTACAGGCATGAGCTATTGTACCTAGTCTGGTATCACGACTCTATAAGCTACATGACCAATATCAGCTCTGCAACTCTGCTCTTCTTCATATTGGCTGTTTGAATGGTCTACCACTGGGCCATGCACTAGACTGATGCAAAGGCCTACACTCTTTATTATGGGGGAGGAGAGGGACAATAAAATAAACTCAGAATGAATGAAGCAAGAGATCATGTTAAATGCATTCTCACTTTTCTTATTTAACTCTCCCCAGTACATTGCAACTAGGTGCTATTGTGTTTATCTAACCAGAGAAGGCTCAGAGAGACTAAGTAACTTACTTAAGGACACATAGCTCATATTGGCTGAGTTAGGAGTAAAATTAAAGTCTGTGTCCAAAGTCCATAATATTTACAATATTATACAATTTTCACAAATCAGGGCATGGGGTAGGAGGAGTGGCAGATTGACTTTTTCTGTTAGTACTCTGTGGCTATTGAAGTGAAATACCCTAAATCTAAATCTATAATATTCAGTGATCTATCACAGAAACAAAGAACTGAGTACCACACGTTCCACTTATAAGTGGATCCTGAAGATTTATCATAATACTACAAGAAAGGGATTGATAGTAGTGGGACACTGCCAGGGGAGGGAAGGGGGAGGCATGTAACATCAATGAGGGTACCCGATTTTTTTTCCTCAAGTATGAGCTGTGTGGTTTTTTAATCTTTTAAATTTATTTATTTATTATAAAGATGTGGGATACAATTCAGGGTCAGGTATACAAACATTGATCATGCAGGTACCCTTGTTGATGAGGTATGCCCCACCCTCCCCCAGCAGATTCCCTCAACTGCC
This sequence comes from Cephalopachus bancanus, assembly GCA_027257055.1. Lineage (NCBI taxonomy): Eukaryota > Metazoa > Chordata > Mammalia > Primates > Tarsiidae > Cephalopachus > Cephalopachus bancanus. The sequence continues at coordinate 10,353,472 of JAPVLO010000184.1, read as the reverse complement.
AGTCCCATCCCCCTCCCCTGATAGTTTTTCACTACTGCCAATCACTTTCCTCTAGCATTATAATTGTTCAAGGTCACCTTATGAATGAGAACATATGGAACTCAGTTCTTTGTTTCTGTGATAAATCACTGAGTATGACAGACTCTAAGTCCATCCAATTTGCTGCAAAGTCCATATATTTGTCCTTCTTTATGGCTACATAATATTCCATTGTGTATATGTACCACATTTTTTTTTTATCCAGTCCAACTTCGATGGGCAACACGGTTGGTTCCATGTTTTTGCTATTGTAAATAGAGCTGCAACAAACATACATGTGCGGATATCTTTTTCATAGAATAATTTGAGTTCCTCCAGGTATATTCCCAATAGGGGAATTGCTGGGTCATATGGAAGATCAATTTCTAGTTCTTTCAGAAATCTCCAGATTGTTTTCCAGAGTGGTTTTACTAGTCTGCATTCCCACCAGCAGTGTAGAAGCATTCCTTTTTCTCCACATCCTCACCAGCATCTGTTGTTGTTTGTTTTATTAATGATGGCCATTCTTGCAGGTGTTAGGTGGTATCTCAGTGTGGTTTTGATTTGCATTTCTCTGATGATGAGTGAGGCTGAGCACTTTTTCATGTGTCTGTTGGTTGCCCATATATCTTCTTTTGAGAATTGTCTATTCATGTCTTTTGCCCATTTTGTAATGGGGCTGTTTGCTTTTTTTTCCTTTTGGCATGTTTCAGTTCCTTATAGATCCTAGATGTTAGGCCTTTGTCAAATATACAGTTGACAAATATTTTTTCACATTCTGTGGGGTATCTCCCTGCTCTCTTGATGGCTTCTTTTGTTTGTGTGGTTTAAAAAAAATTTTTTTTTTATTTAAAAGATATGGGGTACAATTCAGAGTTAGGTACACAAATGTTCATTATGCAGGTACCCTTGTTGATGAGGTGTGCACCCTTCCACCCCTGGCAGTTTCCCACTACTGCCAATCCCACTCCCCCTTCCCTGGCAATTTCCCACTACTGCTAATCCCTTTCTTATACTATTATGATAATTGTCCAAGGTCCGCTTATGAGTGAGAACATATGGTATTTAGTTCTTTGTGTCTGTGATAGATCATTCAGTATTATAAACTCTCAGTCCATCCAAGCTGCTGTGAAGTTCATAATTTTGTCCTTATTTATGGCTGCATAATATTCCATTGTGTATATGTACCACATTTTTAAAATCCAGTCCTCTTTTGATGGGCAACATAATTGGTTCCATGTTTTTGTTAGTGTGAATAATGCTGCAATAAACGTGCATGTACAGGTATTTTTTTCATAGAGTTGTTTGAGTTCTTCTGGGTATATTCCCAGTAGGGGGATCGGGGGGTCATATGGAAGGTCAATTTTTAGATCTTTTAGGAATTGCCAAACTGTTTTCCACAGAGATTGTACTAGTTTACACTTCCACCAACAGTGTAGAAATTTTCCCTTTCCCCCACATCTTCTCCAGCATCTGCTGTTTTTTGAGTTATTGATGACGGCCATCCTGACTGGAGTTAGGTGGTATCTCAGTGTGGTTTTAATTTGCACATCTTTGATGACTAGTGAGTCCAAGCATTTATTCATGTATCTGTTGGCTGCTTGCATGTCTTTTTTTGAAAAGTGTCTATTCATATCTTTTGCCCTCTCTGTTATGGGGCTGTTTTTTTTCTTTTCTTTTCAGCATATTTGAGTTCCTTGTAGGTGTTAGGTCTTTGTCAGATATAAAGCTGGCAAATATTTTTTCCCAGTCAGTGGGCTGTCTCTCCTCTCTCTCTCAATGGTTTTTTTCGCTTTGCAGAAGCTTTTCAGTTTGATGAAGTTCCATTTGTCTATCTTTTCCCTATGGCATGGGAACTTGGAGTTTTGATCAGGATTTGGTTGCCAGTTCTAATTTCCATAAGGGTGTCTTTTGCATTTTCTAAGGTTTTTATAGTTTGAGGTTTTACGTTCAGGTCTTTGATCCATTTAGAATTGATTTTTGTGTATGGTGATAGGTAGGGGTCCTGTTTTAATTTTCTACATGTGGTCAGTCAGTTTTCCCGGCACCATTTACTGAATAGGTTCTTGTCTCCAGAGGTGGTTGATGGTGGAGGCTTTGTTGAAGATAAATAGGTTGAGAAATTGAGGTTTTGCTTCCAGAATCTCAATCTTGTTCCATTGGTCTATATGCCTGTTCTTGTACCAAGAACAGGCTGTTTTGATTATTGTGGCTTTATAATAAGGTTTAAAGTCTGGGAATGTGATATCTCCCACTTTTCTTTCTTTTTTTTTTCTGAGGATTGTTTTGGGTATTCGTGATCATTTATGTTTCCATATGAATTCCTGTATTGTCCTTTCCAGGTCTGAGATGAATGCTGATTGTAATTTAAGTAGTACTGTGTTAAATCTGTAGATTACCTTGGGTAGTATGGACATCTTAACAATGTTGATTATTCCAATCTGTGAGCATGGAATATTTTTTCCATTTGTTTGTGTCATCTTTGATTTCTTTGAGCAGTGTTTTGTAGTTTTCTTTGCAGAGGTCTTTCACTTCTCTGGTTAGGAAGATACTAACCAGAAGGTATTTCAGTTTTTGTGGCTATTGTGAATGGGATTGTGCTTTTTTGGGGGGGGGTCTGTTTGTTTATTGTTGGTGAATAGGAATACAAATGTCTTTTGCACATTTATTTTATACCCTGAGACTTTGCCAAAGTCCTTTGTCAGTGCAAGGAGGGTTTTGACAGATTCTCTTGGGATTTCAAGTATAGAATCATGTTGTCTGCAAAGAGGAATAACTTAACTTCCTCTTTTCCTATTTGGATACCCCTATTTTCTTCTCATCTTATTGCTCTAGCTAGGACTTCCAATACTATGTTGAAGAGGAGGGGTGAGAGTGGGCATCCTTGTCTTGTTCCGGTTTTCAGGGGAAATGGTTCCAATTTCTGTCTGTTTAGCAGTATGTTGGCTGTGGGTTTCTCATAGATGCCTCTGAATATTTGGGGATATGTTCCATCTTTACCTAGATATTCAAGGGTTTTTATCAAGAAAGAGGTGTTGGATTTTATCCAAAGCTTTTTCTGTGTCTGATGATATAATCATGTGGTTTTTATTTTTGCCTCTGTTGATTTATTTAATTATGCTTATGGCCTTGAGGATCTTGACCCAGCCCTGCATCTCAAGCATGAAGCCTATTTGGTCATGGTGGATGATTTTTGAGATCTGCTGTTGGATCTAGTTTGCTAGATTCTTGTAGAGAATTTTAGCATCCATCTTTATCAAGGATATAAGCCTGTAGTTCTCTTTCTTTGTTGTATCTTTACTGGTTTAGGTATCAATGTGATGTTAGCTTCATAAAATGATTTGGGGAGAGTTCCATCTTTCTCAATTGCCTTGAATACTTTCAGTAGGCTTGGGATCAGCTCCTCCTTCCATGTTTTGTAAAATTCTGCTGGAAGACCATCTGGTCCAGGTTTTTTGTTTTGTTTTGTTTTGTTTTGTAGGTAGTTTTCTTATGATTGAGTCAATTTCCTGGGTTGTTATTGGTCTATTTAGGGTCTCAGTTTCTTCTTGTTTCAAACTGGGGGAGGTTGCGTAATGTCAGTAAGTTCTCCATTTCGTTTTGGTTTTCAAGTTTCTTTCCGTACAAGTGTACATAGTAATTTCTGATAATCTTTTGTATTTTTTCTGGAGTCAGTTGTGGCTTGATCTTTTGCATTTCTGATTGTGTTTATTTGGGCTTTTCTCTCCTTTTCTTCATCAGTCTAGCTAGGGGTCCATCAATCTGGTTTATCCTTTCAAAGAACCAGTTTATTGTTTTGTTGGGTTTTTTGTATTATATTTTCGTCTTCCATATCCTGAATTTGGTCTTTTATTTTGGTGATCTGAATTCTTCTGCTGAAGTTAGGGTTTTGATGGTCTTGCTTCTCCAGCTTCCTTAGGTGATTTGTTAGGCTGTTAACTTGTGATCTTTCCATTTTCTTTATGTGTGTTCACAGAGATATGAATTGCCATCTTAGTACTGATTTCATGGCATCTCAGAGATTTTGGTAAGATGTTTCTTCATTTTCATTTATTTCCAGGAATCTTTTAATTTCTGTTTTGATTTCCATGTTAACCCAGTAGTTGTTCAGCATCATGCTATTTAGTGTCCATGCCTTTGTGGGTTTTGGGGGAATTTGCTGGTGTTGACATTTATTTTTATTTCACTGTGGTCTGAGAAGGTGCATAGCAGTATTTCAATCTTATGAAATTTGTCTATGCTTGATTTATGGCTGAGCATGTGGTTGTTCTTAGAGTACATTCCATGTGGTGATGAGTAGAATGTATAGTCCATGATTGTTGGGTGGAATGCTCCTTAGGTATCAATTAAGTACATTTGGTCAAGTGTCACACTGAGGTTCTGGATCTCCTTGTTGATTTTTTTGTCTTGATGTTTTGACTAGGGTTGTTAGTGGTATTTAAGTCCCAGCTATGATAGTGTTAGAGTCAATTTTTTTTTCGTAGTTTACCTAGAAGCTGCTTTGTGAAAGTTGGTGCTACTATGTTGGTGCACATATATTTAGGATGGATATTTCTTGTTGATGGATTGAACTTTTTATCATTATGTAGTGACCTTCTGTGTATTTTTAAATTTTTGATAGCTTAAAGGACATTTTATCTGATATTAAGATCACAATTCCTGCTTCCTTTTTTGTTTAATTTTCCTGAAAGTTTGTTGTCTATATTCTTACTTTGAGTCTGTGAGTGTCTTTTCTGGTGTGATGAGTATCTTGGAAACAACATATTATAGCTTCATGATATTTTATCCAACTTGCCATTCTATGACTTTTCAATGGTGCATTTAGTCCATCAACATTCAAGCTAATTATTATGAGATGTTTAACCCTTTTCATGAGGTTCTTATAGAGTTGGTTGCTGTTGCTGCTGTTAGTTTGTTTATGTGTTTGTTGTCTTTCTTTTGACTTTTGAGTTGATTTGTGTGTGTTTTCTATCTTTTTCCTGCATTCTTGTGAGGGGCATTGTCATTATTTTTTTTCTTTCTTTTGTGTTTAATACTTTCTTAAGTGTTTCTTGTAGAGCTTGTCTGGAGGTGGCATAAACTCTTAGGGATTGAATGTCTGGGAATGATTTTCATTCTCCATCACTGATGAAGCTTAGCTTAGCTGGGTAGGTAATTCTTGATTGAAATTGTTTATCTTTGAGAACTTTGAAGATTGGGCCAAGCTCTTCTAGACTGAAATGTTTCTATAGATAAGTCTACTGCTATTCTAATAGGTCTTTCCTGGTAGGTAGTCTGACCTTTCTCTTTGGCTGCCTTTAGGATTTTTTCTTTTATACCTACATTGTGTAGGTGAGTTACTATGTGTCTAGGAGTTGATCTTCTCATTTGTTGTTGCAGAGGTTCTCAGAATCTCTTATGTTTGAATGGCCATGTGCCTGAGATGAGTGAAGTTTTCTTGGATAATTTAATGGAATGTTTGTTCCTGGGTGGTCTCTGTCTATCTACCTCAGGGATTCTAATTAATCTCAGGTTTGTTCTCTTAGTATAATCTCTCATTTCTTGGCGGCTTTGTTCTGTCTTTTTAAGCTTCTTTTCTATGTTTTAAACAGTTGGGTTAGTTCCACAATTTGGTCCTCAAGTTCTGAGATTCTTTCTTCTGTTTGGTTAATTCTGCTTTCCATGCTTATCAGTTTGATATTTATTTCATTTGCTGTATTCTTTATTGCTGTTATCTCAGTTATCAACTCCTCATTCTTTCCTCATGTCTCTCCTAATTTCTATTTATTCTCTCTATTAATATCTTGAAATCTGAGTTTGTGGTTTGAGACCATTCATTCTGGGGGCTCTTCATTGTTTGGGTTCCAAAGTCTGTATTACCAGTTGTCCTCCCAGGATTCTGTATTGGACCCATATTCTTCCTTTGGTTTCTCTTCATTTGGTTAGGTTTTCCTTCACCCCCATTTTTAAAAACTTCTTCTTTAATTCTGTTGTTCAGTGATGGGGGATAGCTTTTACTTCTGTTTACTAATTCTCCTATTCTTCCTTACGGAGATCCTCTGGCTTTGTTCAATTCTGAAGCTGGACTGAAGGTGGGGGCCTGTACTTTTTGCAGTTTTGTGATTTAAGTAAGGGGGGAGCTGTGATTCAGAAGCTATCTGCAGGTCCCAGTATTTACTGACAGGAACCCACTTCCCAATGCCTTACAATCTGTCCATGCAGTGGGAGTGTATGTTTGCCTCTGAAAGCAAAATGACATAAGAAAAAGGAAAAGAATTCAAAAAGGAAGAGGAAGATGAATGGAAGATGGAGAGAGAGAAGAAGAGGGAAAACAGACAAGCATACCTACTAATGAATAAACAGAGAAACAAACAAAGATAGAAAAAACAAAAAACCAAAACATACAGATAATGATACAAACAAACAAACAAATAAACAAAAACCCCTGTTGATGTACTTGCCCTCAAAAATATTCATACACAAATAGAAAATCTAAAAAAAAAAATTAAAATTATAGAAACTAAGTATGAAAATATAAACAAAAGCAGAAAACAAGAGAAAACTAAAACTAAAACTAAACCAAACACAAAAAATTTGCTCTGTGGTCATTTCTGTAACTCCAGGTGCCTCTTGGTTACCACCACTGCATTAAGGAGTGACTCCAGTCTCCAGCCTGTCCCCTCCACTCTCAGCACAGGCTGATAGGGTTGTTCTCAGCATGGGTCAGATTTCCCATGGACTACTGTGGGAAGTGGATGGATCAGATCAGTACTCACCCACCTGATCTGCTGCTGCTGCTATCAAGTCTACGACTCAGATCTGATGTGCCTGTGCCTGATCCAGCATGGGGGAGTCACATCTGTCTCTCTGAGTCTGATGAGAGGGTAGCCTCTGGGTTCCAGGTTGGAGGCTGGACAGAGCTGGGCGCGGCAGTGCAGATCTCTGCCCAGTTTCAGGACAGAGAAGATGATACTGGTTGGCATCTCCCCAGTGTCAGCAGGGCTTCATTCTAGATTTCCATGGCCTGCCTTCTCCACAGTTTCTGGAGCTCATGCCTTGTCTTCTGCCACTGGTGATGGCATGGGCCAGGTGCCAGGTAGTGAGGAGCAGCTGTTCTCTGCTACCTCTCTCAAGAGAGTCCCAAGAATGGCTGACAATATTGCACACTGGAGGCTCCAATCTCAGGGCGGTGGTGGTTTGTAGTCACCTCTGGAGGAGAGTCCTGGGTGCATGAACCCGAATTTTCCTCAGATGAACTTTCGCTCACCCACTGGCACACACCCTCTCATGCAGAGAGTCTTTATGAATACTCACTATTGCAGAGACTTTCACACTCCGACCTGTTCTGTTACCATCTTGCCTCCATTCCCCCAGGGTACCTGATATTAAATCAGGCAAAGTGAGGACCAATTGGAGGCCCAAACTTCACCTGTGTAATGACTACTTATGTACCTAATCCTGAATTATACCCCACATCTTTAAAATTAAAAAGTGAAATACCAGGAAACTTGAATAATTGTAGAAGCTTACTTTACCCATCTCTATTGCTTTAGATTCAACTCTAACTATAATTAATCATCAGACCAGATGCAATGACTCATACCTGTAATCCCAATACTTTGAGAGACCAAGGTGGGAGGATTATTTGAGACTAGAAGTTTGAGGCCAGACTGAGCAACATAGCAACAAGACCTCATCTCTACAAATAAATAAATAAATAAATAAATAAATAAATAAATAAATAAATAAATAAATAAAAATAATAATCATCAAAAAATTAGCTGGGTGGGATAGTGTGTGCCTATAGTCCCAGCTACTTGAAGGGCTGAGGCAGAAGGATTGCCTAAGCCCAGAAAGTCAAGACTGCAGTGAAAGGTGATCATGCCACTGCACTCCAGCCTGGGCAGCAACAGAGTGAGACTCAGACAAAAAAAGAAAAATCATTGATCAATCCATTTCCATTCAATTGTTTTATGAACTTACTCATTGAGCTCCTATAATGTGCTAGCTACTAATGTACTTAATCTCATTTAATTATCATATAAACTAAATGAAGCACATATTATTTTTCTTATTTAGCATATGTAAAAAATCTAAGGAACAAATAAATGAGGTAACTTCTCCAAGGTCACAAAAGAAAAGTTACAAAGGTGGGAATTTCATCCTAAGTCTGGTCCTAAACCCAAGCTCTTCTGCAAATGCCAGGCAACTAGTACCTGACGGCATTCTAGCCATGCCTAGTTCCTGATGGCATTCTAGCCACTAGTCATTTTTCTCCCTAACCACCTGCTACAGAGTTTCAATTAGGCTTTGGAGGGTCAGGGCTAGCAGAGCATTCAGAAGCCTCCTTTCTTTCACAAAGCAATGGAAACTCCAACAGGGTCTCTCCCTGCTCTCAGCTGCCAAATAGCAATTGGGTGTTCGCTACAAGGCTGAATGGTGCTGAAGTTGCTGGCTGTTACTAAACTGTTAAATTCCTTCCTGGGCCCTATTGACCTGACAAGTCAATTGTCAGGTGTTGGAATCAACAAGTTTTAAAATATTTCACAATTAACCTCTCTCTTCCTTTGGCAGCATTTTTGCTCTCCTGCTGAGGCTATCTTTGCTCTGCTTCATCTGCTCCAAGTATTCCTATGCCCCAGGGCCTTCAAGTCCAGGGAACCCACATTCATTTAGCATGGCCAATGCTAAACATAATCAGGGAGGTCAATCAGCTGCAGCAAACACAGGTGTTGTATATTCCCAAGACAAAGGTATATTTGACTATCCACTGGTTTATTTGCCATGGAACTATGAACCCCCATTATATTTTTAAAAAATTAAAGAATATAAAATTAAACCCAGGTTGGGCTCGGTGGCTCAGCCTGTAATCCCAGCATTTTGGGAAGCCGAGGTGAGTGGATTGCCTGAGCCTGTGGGTTGGAGACCCGCCTGGGCAACTTGGCGAGACTTCATCTCTACAATAAATCAAAAATCTGCAGGGTTTGGTAGTGCACACCTGTAGTTCCAGCTACTTGGAAGGCTGAGGCGGAAGGATCACCAGAGCCCAGCAGGTCAAGGCTGCGGTGGCTGGGAGCGGCCATTGCACTCCAGTCTGGGTGACAGAGTGAGACTCCAACTCAAAAAAAAAAAAAAAATTAAACCCTATAGTCCCAAATATCTCAAGTCACTTTTGTGAGGCTGAAAGAGTTAGAGTCCAAATTAATTTTAAAAGCCTATCTTCACAAATAAATATATAACCTAAAAACTGCATTTGTCTAAGTTTTCTATGTTGTGAACCAACCCTGTAGAAAAGGTGGGGTGGTGTTTTAAGCTTAAGATAACAGAACCAGTGATTATCAGAATGTAAAACAGAAAAATATTTTCTTAACTCCTGTTTCAGTTCTCTTTCCTTTGGGTAACATTTCCCTCCAAGTATTTTCTAGAGAGTTTGAAGGTTGACCAATAAAAGCTTAGAAAGTTGGGGTTCAAGAACTGAATGAAGAAAGAAATACAACTCCAAAGCCAATTCTAACCTCCTGAAAAATCTAGTACAACCTCCCTGGCCAATCTTGCAATTTTGCCAAACACATATTGTCTATCATGTGTCAGGACAGCCCCCAGATGACAGGAACACAGTGTTTAACAAAACAGTCCCTGAAGACTGTTCAACAGTTATCTACAGAAATACTTGCTATTAAAGAATGATGTGTGATTTTTATAGAAACTCAAAGGAAGGATAAGGGGGAAGAGAGGGGAGAATGACATCCCAGATAAAGGAAAAATGTATACAAAAAATATGTGCTTTATATGCTGACCCTGACATATCTTGAATGTCATAATAAAAAGATTTGAACATTATTCTGAAGGTATGAGAAACCAATGAGAAGAAATTTCAGCCACTGAAGAAATTTGAAATTATCTAAATTTTGATGATAGTGGGTACAATAATGGATTGGGCAAGAATAGAGATGGGAAAACCATGTAGAACGTTACTTAAATCATTTAGATTTTTTAAATAGTGTGAAACTAAAATATTCATAGTAGGAGATGGAAAGGCAGGAATTAGTTGAGAGATGGATAAGAGATTGAATTAAGAAGAATTATTGACAGATAGTGTTGAAAAGACCAAAGGTCAATAAATGACTCATAAGTTTCTGGTTTTGGTGTTTGGAGTCATACATTCACTAGGGAAGATCAGACTAAAGAGGAAGAGCAGATTTTAGACACATCAAGTTCATGAATTGTTAGATGGAGATGTTCATAAATCTATGCATATACAGGTCTGGACTCCCAGAGTAAGATCAGGGATGAAGCTAAGGATTAGAAGATCCTCATTATGTAGTCAGTGGTTGAAGACAAAGACAGCATTGTCTACAGGAATAAACAGATGATACCTTGGGGTACAGCAGCACCTGAGTCAAACAGAGGTCCTAGAAAAAACAAAAACAGAGAAAAATCAGAAAGTTGCTACTAAACCTTAGCAAATTTTTCTGCAACTGTGTCTAGTTAGATGTGGGAGGAAATAATAGAAATGCTTTTTTTTCTTGGAAGTAGGTTATTTTTTAGAATAAAAGCAAAAGCTATCAATTATTTATATACAAAAACACATATTCACAGCCTACTATGTAAGTCAAGGAGTCAGAGGTGGAGAATAAGACTCTTTGGTCTAAATAATCCTTTGTTTCTATGAGCTTCAAATATGTTCTATAATTAACTCTTTCCTAGTTCATTTTGTGTTGCTACAACAGAATAACTGAGCCCGGGTAATATATAAAAGAGGTGTGTTTGGCTCAAAAATCTGGTAGCTGAAAGTTAAGACTGGGCAGTTGCATCCTGATGAGGGCCTCAGGCTGCTTCAACTAATGGTGGAAAGTGAAAGGGAAATGGCACATGCCAAGAGATCACATAGTGACAGAGGAGACAAAAAAGAGAGAGACCTAGGAAGTCAGACTTTTCTTAACAACCTTTTCTTGCAGAAACTATTGCATCCTCATGAGAGTGAGTTCTCACTTGCTTCATTCTCAGGAGAGCAAGAACACACCTATCCCCCAAAGAGGCCATTAATCTATTCATAAGGGATCCACCAACTCTCGTGATTCAAACACCTTCCACTAGGCCCCTCCTTTCAATATAGCCATGCTGGGGATGAAATTCTTTCATGAATTTTAGTGAGGATAAGACACATCTAAACCATAGCAATGCTCAATTAGGAATGCCACTTTAAAAAATAGTACCCAAATACAAGATGATGCCCCATGTTGTCCTGTCTAGAGATGATGTTGCATTCAAAGACACATAGTTCAACAATCACACATATTTTAAGAGTAATTCCAATTATTACTTAAAGAACATGAAAAAGAATTAAGTTTCAACCACTGACAATACATCTCTGATTTCCTTAATGCTTTTCCAACCCTCTCTCTTTCCTGCCCCTCCAGCTGCCCCACCTGCTGCTTCAGAGCCTCCCACTCTTAGCCCCATATTTTCCCTTGCACTTCGAAAGCCCCAGAATGTGTTCTCTTCCCCCAAACTTTTGGCTTGTAACCTGGCAGCAGAGGCAGAGCCTCCTTCATAATGAAAAGAGAGGGAGAGGCAGAGAGAGAGGTGCTGAATAAACAAAGATTAGACTCTCTTAAAGTCAGCAGTGAGTTGTGCAGAAAAGGCTGGAAAATGCACATTTTAATGAATGTTGTCCCAGCTACACATGTGGGAAACACACTTATGTTATGCTGTCAGATGATCCTCACACCATTATGGCAATGAGATTGGTGGAACTGATATCAGTCTTTTTGTTTCTGTATAATAATTCTGGAATTTGAAGTGTGCTCATGCATAATTAAGTAAACAAACTCATGGAAGAAGGGTATGGGGAGAAACAAAATCCACTTTCTCAATTTTTTACTATAGCTATAGCCTAGGCAGCTTCTATAGACTAAGATAGTGATCTTAAATAACACCATTTTGTATCTCCTGCCTGACACACAGCTCCCCTTAACCCCATCTTATGCCAGATGCAGAATTTAGAATAAAATGCTAGAAACTTAGCCTTTTTCTCTTCAAAGATAATTAAGTATGAATTATTCAGAAATTTTATATTACTAAGCAGTATTTGGGAGGCAATTTTGTCCAGCCCCCCATTTTTCCTCATGGTAACAAACAAAATTCATTCTTCTACAGAGTATCTCATTTTATTTTCTTTCTTCCTAGCTCTCAAACTGCTTTAATTGACAGGCAAGTTTTGAAAAAAAGGACTAAGTTTTCATGGAAGAAAATCATTATCTTTGTCAGATAGTATTTTCTATGTTATTGTGCTCAGATGAGAGGAGATAATAGATAGCAATTTTAGTTAACAACAGTTCTTCACATGGTAGTTGGGTAGAAACCTAGCTTCTTTTTCTGCCAGCAAAGTCAGGGACTTGAGTAGAAAATAAGCGCTGAAACCTTGTTTATTCTGCACATCTTAGGGAAATATCACTGCAATATAAAAAATACTACTGGCACAAGGTGTATGCTAACAATGTAAGTAGTGATGTTAATTTACTATAATTAATTACAGTAATGCCATTTTCTACAGGGGATTTCCCTAGAAAGAAATGGATGGTAAAAGAGAGTTCCAAAGCTGCTTCATCGCTCATGCTGGAGGAAGTTCACCCAAGAAGGGCTGCTCTGGGAAGTATAGGATAGGGGAGGCGTGGGGAGACCCAAAGGAACCCCCACGAGGATTTAGCATTTCAGTGGTTCTCAGCACGCATCATAGCACCTGAAGACCTTGTTAAAACTCACACCACTGGGCCCTACAATTGGCCCACAGAGTAGGAGGCAGAATGAGCTCGGGAATCAGGTGAACCTGGGCATAACTTTCAACTCAGCAAAGTAATTGAGAGGCTCTGTGGAGGTACCTCAACCTCTCTAAGAGCCAGACTGTTCATCTATGATTGCAGATAACAGTAAGCCCCAAAGCAGCTGTGAATAGGCTCACAGACTCTGTCTCAGTGTGTGATACTTAGCAGGTTCCAGGAAGATGGTGACTGGCAGCAGCAGCAGGAGCAAAGTCCCATCTTTTCTATGCATTCAGGCAAGCCTTCACCTCTGAAAACCTAGGAAAGGACACAAGTTTGCCCCGGCAGTGTCCTCTCTGTGCCCCTTTGGGTACACTTTTTTCAAAAGTCCTGTTTATAAGTAAAGACCAGCACCATATTCAGGACAAGATACAGCATAGAATGATAATGACAGTAACTTATAGCTAATGAGCACTTCTGAGTTGCCTGGAGCCATCCCATAAGACTTACAGGTTTACATTTAAGCCTCATAACAACCATATAAGGTAGGAAGCATCATCATTCCAGTAACAGGGTGGCTGAGGAAAAGCCGAGTCTCTATTTGAGTCAGTAACTTGCCCAGTGTCAGCCCACCAGTGAGTCACAGAACTGAGATTTAAACTGAGGTTGGTCTAACTCCAGAGCTCACATAATAGCCATTCTACCGAAGGCTTCCTTAGTAAGGTGACAATGATGATATTTTGCATTTGCTCAGTACTTTCCAGCTTTCACAACATTTTTATCTCCATCACTGTGACTGTTCTCCCTGCACCCTATGTAAGAGAGGCAAGAAATAAACATTACTCTATTTGTCTATTTTACAGACTCGGAGAGATGACAGGTAGCACAACTGGGACTTCGAGAGCCATGGGTTCTAATTCTCAGAGCACTGTCTTTTCATTACATCCAAACAATCTTGCTGGCGTGATTTACTATAAATCTTCCTTCTTAGGAAGGAGCAACCAGCTGGTCATGTGTAGGTGGTAAATTCTGGTCCCTGACATCATGCAGTGAAAGACTGTCTAGGGACCCAGTGTTAGTGGTGGAATCCATGGGAAACCTGGACTGGGAACAATAACCACTGGATTTGATTTCTGACTTTTGCTACTTCCTCGCTATGTGCCCATGATCTAATCATTTAACATTTCTGAGTAACTTGATAAAAGCCTCTGCAGCTTTGTGATTGCTTGTGGGAGTAAGAAAAGATGCGAGAGGAAAAGAAAAGTCATAAAAGAGAATGAGATTAAACCCCACTAACCGCCTACCCCTCTTACCAGTTCAAGGATTTACTCACACGTGTTACAATGGAAGGTGGTATTTTCTAATCTTACAGACCAGAAGTAGATTAAAAACTGACACAGCTCAGAAATAGAAATTGAGTCAGGCTTGGTGCCTCAGCCTGCAATCCTGCGCCTTTGGGAGGCTGAGGTGAGTGGATTGCCTGAGCCCGTGGGTTTGAGACCCACCTGGGCAACTTGGCGAGACCTCATCTCTACAATAAAAAAATCAAAATGAGCCAGGCGTGGTAGCGCACGCCTGTAGTTCCAGCTACTTGGAAGGCTGAGGCGGAAGGATCGCCGGAGCCCAGCAGGTCATGACTGCGGTGGTCGGGAGCGGCCACTGCACTCCAGTCTGGATGACAGAGTGAGACTCCAACTCAAAAAAGGAAGAAATAATTGCTATTAAGAGAATAGCTAGAAACAACATTTGTGAAAATCTATTGTATACTGGCAATCTGATATGGGGCTTTAAATAAATTTGCATTTTAAATTTTATTCTTTTCTTAAATCAATATTTTTTATTATGATATTATGGGCTAAAGTTAAGGGTTAGGTATACAAATATGCTTCATTCAGGCCCCCTTGTTGATAACAGGTGTCTCCCCGTCCCCAGACAGATGTTTACTACCATTAGTCCCATCCCCCGTCCCCCCCCCATAGTTTCCCATCACTGTCAGTCATTTTCTTATGGTAATACGTTGGATGATCAAGGTCCACTATATGAGTGAGACATGTGATACTCAGATCTTTGTTTCTGTGAGAGTTCACTCAGTATTATAGACTCGTTCCATCCAGGTGGTTGTGAAATTCACGATTTTGTTCTTTTTTATGGCTGCACAGTATTCCATCGTGTATATGTACCACATTTTTAAAATCCAGTCCTCTTTTGATGGGCAGCATGGTTGGTTCCGGGTTCTTGCTATTGTGAATAATGCTGTGATAAACATACATGTGCAGGTATCTTTTTTATAGAGTGATTTGAGTTCTTCAGTGTATATTCCCAGTAGGGGGATTGCAGGGTCATATGGGAGGTCAATATTTAGAGCTTTTGGGAATCACCACACTGCTTTCCACAGAGGTTGCACTAGTTTGCACTCCCACCAACAGTGTAGAAGTGTTCCCTTTTCACCACACCCTCTCCAACAACTGTTATTTTTTGAGTTATTGATAATTGCCATTCTGACTGGAGTCAGGTGGTATCTCAGTGTGGTTTTGATTTGCATCTCCCTGATGATTAGTGAGGTTGAGCATTTCTTCATGTGTTTGTTGGCGGCTCAGATGTCTTCCTTTGTGAAGTGTCTGTTCATATCTTTTGACCATTTTATAATGAGGTTGTTTGTTTTTTTCTTTTCAGCATGTTTGAGTTCCTTGTAGATCCAAGATGTTAAACCTTTGTCAGACCTGGAGTTGGCAAATACTTTTTCCTAGTCTGTAGGCTGTCTCCCTGCTCTCTTGATGGTCTCTTTGGCTTTGCAGAAGCTTGTCAGTTTAATGAGGTCCCACTTGTCTATCTTATCTCTTATGGCCTGTGGGTTTCGGGTTTTGTTCAGGAATTGGATGCCAGTTCCAATTTACATGAGGGCATGTTCTTCATTTTCTAAGGTTCTTATGGTTTGAGGTTTTACATTTAGGTCTCTGATCCATTTGGAGTTAATTTTTGTGTATGGGGATAGATAGGGTCCTGTTTCAATCTTCTGCATGTGGTCAGCCAGTTTTCCCAGCACCATTTACTGAATAGGTTCTCCTCTCCCCAATGGTAGGTGGTGGAGGCTTTGTCAAAGATGAGTTGATTGAGAAATTGAGGTTTTGCTTCTGGAATCTCAATTCTCTTCCATTGATGTATATGCCTGTTCCTATACCAATACCAAGCTGTTTTGATGATTATACCTTTACAGTAAAGTTTGAGGTCTAGTAATGTGATACCACCTGCTTTGTTTTTTTTTGCTGAGGATTGTTCTGGCTATTCTTGGTCGTTTGTGTTTCCATATGAATTCCTGTATTGTTTTTTCTAGGCCTGAGAAGAATGTTACTGGTAATTGGATAGGTATTGCATTGAATCTGTAGATTGCCTTAGGTAAGATGGACAATATTCACAATATTGATTCTTCCAATCTATGAGCATGGGATATTTTTCCATTTGTTTGTGTCATCTTTGATTTCTTTGAGCAGAGTTTTGTAGTTTTCACTGTGAAGGTCTTTCACGTTTCTGGTTAGGAAGATGCCAAGGTATTTCATTTTTTTGGTGGCTATTGTGAATGGAATTGTGTTTTTTATTTGGGTTTCTGTTTGATTATTATTGGTGTAAAGAAATGCGATTGTCTTTTGCACCTTTATTTTGTATCCTGAGACTTTGCTGAAGGACTTTATCAGTGCAAGGAGGTTTTTGACAGATTCTCTTGGGTTTTCAAGGTACACGATCATGTCATCTGCAAAGAGAGATAATTTGACTTCCTCTTTTCCTATTTGAATACCCCTGATTGCCTTCTCTTCTCTGATTGTTCTAGCCAGGGCTTCCAATACTATATTGAACAGGAGGGGTGAGAGTAGACATCCTTGTCTTGTTCCAGTTTTCAGGGGAAATGGTTCCAATTTTTTTCCATTTAGGAGTATGCTGGCTGTGGGTTTCTTGTAGATGGCTTTTACTACTTTGAGATATGTTCCCTGTATGCCTAGTTGTTTGAGGGTTTTTATCAAGAAGGGGTGCTGGATTTTATCAAAAGCCTTTTCTGCATCTAATGATATAACCATGTGGCTTTTGTTTTGACATCTGTTGATGTATTTAATTACATTTATTGTTTTATGAATGTTGAACCAGTCTTGCATCCCAGGGATGAAGCCTACTTGGTCAAGATGGATGATTTTTGAGATGTGTTGTTGAATCCGGTTTGCTAGGATCTTGTTGAGATTTTTAGCATCTATGTTCATCAAAGATATTGGCCTGTAGTTCTCTTTCTTTGTTGGGTCTTTTCCTGGCTTGGGTATCAATGTGATGTTAGCTTCATAAAATTATTTGGGGAGGGTTCCATCTTTCTCAATCACCTGAAATGCCTTCAGTAGGATTGGAATCAGCTCTTCCTTAAATGTCTTGTAGAATTCTGCTGGAAAGCCATCTGGTTCAGGGCTTTTTTTTGTAGGTAGTTTTCTTATTACATAGTCAATTTCCTTGATTGTTATTGGTCTATTTAGGGTCTCAATTTCTTCTTGTTTCAACCTAGGCAGGTTGTGTGATGACAGAAAGTCCTCCATTTCCTTGAGATTTTCAAGTTTGCTTCCATACGAGTGTACATATTAGTCTCTAATGATCTTTTGTATTTCTTCAGGGTCAGATGTGACTTCATCTTTTGTTTTCTGATTGTGCTTATTTGGCTTTTTTCTTTCTTTTTCTTGGTCAGTCTAGCTACAGGACCATTGATCTTGTTTATTCTTTCGAAGAACCAGCTTTTTGTTTCATTGATTTTTTGTATTTCTTTTTGTCTTCTATGTCCTGGATTTGGGCTTTTATTTTGGTGATCTGGATTCTTCTGCTGAAATTAGGGTTTTTGTGGTCTTGCTTTTCCAGCTCCTTAGGTGGCTTGTTATGCTGTTAATTTGTGCTCCTTTTATTTTCTTCATGTGCATTTGTAGGGATATAAATTCCCCTCTTACTATAGCTTTTAAGGCGTCCCAGAGATTCTGGTAAGATGTTTCTTCATTTTCATTTGTTTCCAGGTATCTTTTGATCTCTGTTTTGATTTCATCATTGACCCAGGAGTTGTTTAGCATCACACTGTTTAGTGTCCATGTCTTTGTGGGTTTTGGGGGAACCTTGTTGGTGTTAATGTTTATTTTTATTGCACTGTGGTTCGAGAAGGTGCATGATAAAATTTCGGTCCTTTTAAATTTGTTTATGCTTGATTTATAGCCAATTATGTGGTCGATCTTAGAATATGGTTCTAAGTTCCATGCAGTGATAAGTAGAATGTGTATTCTGTGGTCTTTGGATGGAGTGTTCTGCAGGTATCAATTAAGTCCATTTGGTCAAGAGTCACATTGAGATTCCAGGTCTCATTGCTGATTTTTTGTCCTGATGATCTGTCTAGGGATGTGAGTGGGGTATTAAATTCCCCAGTTATGATGGTTTTAGATCAATATCTTTCTTTAGCTTTCCTAGGAGTTGTTTTATAAAACTTGGTGCACCTATGTTAGGTGCATATATGTTTAGGATAGATATTTCTTGTTGATGGAGTGAACCTTTTATCATTATGTAGTGGCACTCTGTATCTTTTTAAATTTTTGATAGCTTAAATGATATTTTGTCTGAAATTAGGATTGTGACTCCTCCTTTCTTTCGTGTTCCATTTGCCTGAAAATTTGGTTCCCATCCTCTTACTTTGAGTCTGTGCATGTCCTTTCTTTCGAGATGGGTCTCTTGAAGGCGGTATATTGTTGCCTGGTGATATTTTATCCATTTTGCCATTCTATTTCTCTTCAGTGGTGCATTTAGTCCATTCACTTTCAGGCTAATTATTGAAATGTGTGAGTTCGTCCCTATCATAGAGTTCTTATAGAGTTGTTCTTCCACTTGGTTTATTGTCTTTCTTTTGGTTTTGGGGTTGGTTCATGTGTATTTTATTCTTTTTCCTGTACTCTTGTGAAGAACGTTGTTCTTTTTCCCCCTTTTCTTCTGTGTTTAGTGCTTTCTTATGTGTTTCATGTAGAGGTGATTTGGTGGCAGCGTAAGTTCTTAGGGATTGGATATCTGGGAAAGATCTTAATTCTCCCTCACTGATGAAGCTTAATCTGGCTGGGTAGGTTATTCTTGGTTGAATTATTTATCTTTTAGGACTTTGAAGATAGGGTTCCAAGCTCTCCTAGTCTGCAGGGTTTCTGTAGATAAATCTGCTGCTATTCTAGTTGGTTTTCCATGGTAGGTGATCTCACCTTTTTCTCTTGCTGCCTTTAGGATTTTTTCTTTTATGCCTTCTTTGTTTAGGAGAATTATTATGTGTCTAGGAGCTGGTCTTCTCATTTGTTGTCTTGCAGGGGTTCTCTGAATCTCTTGTGTTTGAATTTTTGCATCACTGATTAGATAAGGGAAGTTTTCTTGAATGATCTCATGGAAAGTTTGTTCCAGTGTGGTCTCTGTCTCTCTTTCTGCCTCAGGAAGGCCAATTACTCTTAGGTTCGGTCTCTTGGAGTAATCGCTCATCTCTTGAAGGTTTTTTTCTGTCTTTTTGAGCTTGTTTTCTGTGTTTTTGAGAGTTTGGGTTAGTTCTATAGTTTGGTCCTCAAGCTCTGAGATTCTTTCTTCTGCTTGGGTAATTCTGCTTTCCATCCTTATCAGTTTGTTATTTATTTCATTCACAGTATTCTTTATTACTGTTATCTTAGATATCAGCTCCTTTCTAGTTTCTTCTTGAGTCTCCTCAATTCTTTTTATTCTCTCCATTAATGTCTTGATATCTAGATTTGTAGTTTAAGACCCTTCATTCTGGTGGCTCTTCATTGTTTGCATTCTGAAGTCAGTTTTCTCAGTGTCTGCCCTCCCAGGAGTCTGGGAGAGACCCATATTTTTCTTTTGCTTTTTCTTCATTTGTGTAGATTTTTCTCTCATCCTGGAGCAAAAGGACGTACAAAAGAGGAAAATAATGGAGGAAAGGGGGGTCAATAGGAAGCTAGAAAGAGAGAAGAGTGAGAGGGAAAACAGACATACATACCAACTAACAGGTGAAAAAGAGACACAAGGCCTGAGAAGTGAAAAATTAACACAGAAGGAAAATTCTCTAAAGAATACTGGTAGCTACACAGAGACAGACCAATAGGATCATCACTTGAGCTCTGATCTCCAGCCTCTCCCCTTTTTTTGTTGCAGACAGCTAGCCTGCTGCCTGGGAGGTCTGTGATTCTTAGTTGTCTCAGTCTGTTCAGCATAGGAGAGGGGCTTTGTCTCCTGTTTAATGACATCACTGTGGGAACCGAGGTGGAGGTTCTGATAGGTGGGTGGTGTGATGCAAATCTGCCTGGAGAATGGCAGAGGTGGTAGCTGCACTTTCACTTTTAGGGATGCTTGTCTGGGTCTCTGGGCAGATCAGCTGCACAGCTGGGCGCTGGATCTGGGATGTCATCAGCAGGCTGGGGTGGAGGAGAGGGTTGGGCGTTCCCTCCCCTGGAGCTGGAAGCCTCCAATCAGAACCTTTCACAAGTTTGGGGTTCTGCTCTCTTACACAAGCTTGAGGTTGCATGCTTAGTGCCTCAGCCAGGGTGGGTCTGGGGCTCCAGAGCTCCAAAGCTCCAAAGGGCAGGTGGTGGCCTTGGGTCCCTCACAGGGCACTTCAGTCAGAAATGGGACCAGTACCTCTGAGGGGTGGGTGCCTAGAGTCTCCCAGGATGACTGGCAGTCTGGTGCTGGGTGCTGGGCGGGACAATGTAGCCAGGGAGGAAGCTGAGACCTGGGACTCCTGAGTAGGTGGGAGTCACATATAGTGGAGCAGCTGCCGCCAGGGGCCACAATATCTGGCCCTGCATGGGACCGAAGGTCCCTGGGCCTCATGCCAGTGCGGCTGGTGGTGGGCAGGGAGCTGCAGGAAGAAAAGTAAGAGTCTTTTTGGGAACTCACATTCAGAGAGTCTCACGAATCCACCTATGCCGTTGCCATCTTGTCATCCATCAAATTTTATTCTTTTAACAGCACCTGAGGAGTGGTTTTACAGCTGAATGTAGAGAAGTCAAGTTATCCAGCTAGACATAAACATAGAGCTGTGTACTCCTATGCCCTCTCTTTCCATGACATGCTCAAAAAGGTTAGAAGATAAAGGAGTTTGGCATTACTTCTTACCAGTGTCTTGCTGTAGCTGGCTCCTCACTGTACACATCACTTCCAACCATGTTTCATGATATCACTTTGTTAGCTTGAAACCAGCCACTGTGGAAGTATTCGCCTCATGGAAACCAGCAGATTCTACAAAGCAGGGCTTTCTCTTCTTTTGCTCTCTACCCCATCCTCCCAGTTGTCAGCATACCTCTGCCCCATCCTTCATCTTATATTTCTTTTCAGTCAAAGTTTGTCTCCTATAAGGCATTCAAGAAGTTGCAAGGGGCTGACTCTCTACTTAAACTTTCTGGGAGGAAAATTAAAGTTGCTTTGACCAAATATTGTGTTGACTTCAAGAGAGACTGTTCCTTTCCCTTCTTCACCCAATGAATGGTCTTCATTATCCCCAGAGTACAAGCAAAGCACAAGTTCTATGTTTTCATTTTGGCTCCTTTCACAATGTGAGTGGAAAATGGCTTTAGGACCACATAAAGTGAGTCCATGAAAATGTCAAGTAAAGACAAAAAGAGGAATCTTTGCTTACATCTCTAGAATATTTTTTTGCAGGGATTTTAGAGCTATAAAGAACTCTCCTCCCTGGGTTCATGAAAACAAAGGGGACTTGTTAATATTGATCCTGAAAGAACTGATGTTTCATTCTGTCATTGGAAGCAAGAAAATTCCTCAGAGATCTGTCCCTTACCCTCTCCTTAGGATTCCATTTCCCTCTCAGTAGGATCATTAAACTAATCAAAAGAGGCCTTTGCTTTCTCTTGCCTTTAAATTGTCCTTCACACTCCACATACTGCCTGGTGCTCATTAGGAACTCCGTGTCTGACACTTCTTTCTTAGACCTTCACAGATATTAGGATATAAGAAATGCTGCTAACACCCTCTTTTGCAATTCCACAAGAGCAAAAAACAAGTTCCTTTTATGTTTATTTGACAAAAATTTTAAATAAAAATAAGAGTTTAAAACAAAAAACCCTGTCTCTTTTCTACTTGAAGATAGAAAACATCTCTTTCTCCTTGATATTCTTGTATTCTTCTTCCTTGCTGGTTATTCTTTTCAAAGATTGTTTGATTTTTTCTGTTCATTAATAAGCCTTAGACTCATTTTGTCGACTTAAAATCCCATTCTCCTGCTGAGGAGACAACTAGTCATAGCTCAAGCTCAAAGTGGCCCAGCTGGCAGCTTCTCTGAGAAGCAGAGAAGAAACTTGAGGTTGAAGCTAAGCCTGAAGGACAAAGCCAGTCAGAACCCCTGAGGCTCCTCAGAAAGACTGGAGTTCTTCATCTTTGTTATGGACTCACCCCTGGAGATTAAGTATTTTCTTTTTTAGTAAAAAGTAAATAGACATTCACTTAGGAAAGAGAACCTGATTTTAATCCCCTAATCTTTCAGTGAAAGTTTGATTTTCTTTTTTTTTTAAGTTTGATTTTCATTAAGCATTTTTTCTCATCAACAAAAGATACTACTGAAGGACATAAAATATAAACAGCTTAAAAAATGAGAGAGAGAGAGAAAGAGAGAGAGAGAGAGAGAGAGAGAGAGAGAGAGACACTCTCAAACAGAAATAGAATTTTTGAGGGTAGAGCCCAGACATCTTGCCATCTTGCATCATTTTTTAAGTTCACAAAGTAATCCGTCAGTAATCTCCAGAAAAGCAGCTCTTTATATATGGTAGGTGTTTGGAGAAACAGAGAGAGAGAAAGAGAGAGCGCGTGCGCGCGCGCGCGAGAGAGAGAGAGAGAGAGAGAGAGAGGGATTTTAAAGAAGTGGTTCATGTGATTGTGGGGATTAGCAAGTCTGAAACCTGCTGTAAGGTAGGCTCCAAGGCTGGAGATTCAGTTAAGAGTGGATGTTGCAGTCTTGAGTCCAGAATCTATAGGGCAAGTCAGCAGGCTGGAAATTCAGGCAGGATTTCTACATTACAATTGAAGAAGAATACTTTCTGGAATCATTCATTTGGGAAACTATGATTCACATAGTGCTAAACCAAGTGGAGACAACCCATCCCCTCTGCAGCAACAATTTTTGCTCCTAAGGTCTTCAGCTGATTAAATTATCCTTTGATCTTCCTCATGATGATTGCTTCTGATCAGCTCCACACTCCTGAATCCTCCATCCTATTCTCCCTTTCTTTACTGACATCAGACAAGTCTGTATCATATCTTATTGAGAATATGGTGGCAATCAAAATGAGCTGTTTCTATTCCTAACATTTTCTACATCTGTCAATATCAGCCATTTATTGAGTGCTCTATATTAAATTAATTATGCCCAGAGAAATAACCAGTTGGGATACTGCTTCTATTGCTATGATCATGGTGTTCTCAGTCATTCCAGTCAATTCAGACACCCCTTCTCCCCTTCTCATTGATGGATATGTTGCTGCTTAGGGGATGGATTGTCTCCATTTGAAGCATGTGAATCATAGTTTCCAAAATGAGTGATTCCAGAAGAAGTTTTTTTTTTCTTTCACAAATCCACATTTATAGTCCCTAGTGGATTGAAAAGTATCATTCTAAATGGCTCTTGAACTTCAGTCATTCATTCTAATCTAGGACAAAGCTGCTGAATCTCCAATTGGGAGCTGGCAGGAAAAGTCTTGGATTATCTATCATCATAACTATGGCAATAGAAGTAATGGAGAAAGAATCAAAGCTTTAAATAGATAAACATAAAAACAATTATATAAGGTAATACTACAAACAATTCTACAAACATAAATTTGATAACATAGACACAATGGATGAATTTGTCAAAAAACACAAAAATCCCAGCTCACTCAATGTGAAATAGATAATGCCTATAATTATTTTAAAAACTTGAATTTATAATTTTATTTTATTGTTACTTTTTATTTTAAAGACGTGGAGTACAACTCAGGGTTAGGTATACAAATGTTTGTTATGCAGGTACACTTGTTGATGAGGAGTGCCTCTCCCTCCCCTGGCAGTTTCCCTCAACTGCCAATCCCACTCTATCCCCTGGTAGTTTCCCACTACTTCCAATCCCTTTCTTTTAGTATTATGATAATTGGTCAAGGTTCGATTATGAGTGAGAACATATGTTACACTGTTCTTTGTTTCTGTGATAAATCACTGAGAATGATAAACTCTAAATCCATTAAAGTTGCTGTGAAGTCCATATATTTGTCCTTTATGGCTGCATAATTTTCCATTGTGTATATGTACCACATTTTTTTAATCCAGTCCAGCTTCGATGGGCAGTATGGTGGGTTCCATGTTTTTGCTACTGTGAATAGAGCTGCAATAAACTAGCGTGTGCAGATATCTTTTTTGTAGAAAGATTTGAGTTTCTCTGGGTATGTTCTCAATAGGAGAATTGTTGGGTCAAATGGAAGGCCAATTTCTAGTTCTTTCAGAAATCACCACACTGTCTTCAAAGAGGTTGCAGTAGTTTGCATTCCCACTAGCAATGTAGAAGTGTTCCTTTTTCTCGGCATCCTTGCCAGCATCTGTTGTTGTTTGTTTTATTAATAATGGCCATTCTTACTGGGGTGAGGTGGTATCTAGAAGTGGTTTTAATTTGCATTTTTCTGATGATGAGTGAGGTTGAGCACTTTTTCATGTGTTTGTTGGTTGCCCATATATCCTCTTTTGAGAAGTGTCTATTCATGTCTTTTGCCCACTTTTTAATGGGGCTGTTTGTTTTTTTCTTTTCGGCATGTTTGAGTTCCTTGTAGACCCTAGATGTTAGGCCTTTGTCAGATATACAGTTGGCAAATATTTTTTCCCATTCTGTGAGTTGTCCCTCTGCTCTCTTGGTGGTTTCTTTTGCTTTGCAGAATCTAATCAGTTTGATGAGGTCCAACTTGTCTATCTTATTTCTTCTTTTTTTTAGGTACTAAAGTTTTTGTTTTTATTTATTTATTTTTTAAAAAATTTTTTATTTTAAAATTGTGGGTACAATTCAGGGTTAGGTATACAAATATTCATTGTGCAGGTACCCTTGTTGATGAGGTGTGCCCCCCCCTTCCCCAGGCAGTTTCCCACTACTGCCAATCCTACCTCCCCGCCCCGTCACACCCTTGCAGTTTCCCGCTACTGTCATTCCTTTTCTTATGGTATTACAATAGTTGTTCAAGGTCCACTTATGAGTGAGAACATGTGATACCGAGTTCTTTGTTTCTGTGAAAGATCACTCAGTATTATAGACTCTAAGTCCATTCAGGTTGCTGCAAAGTTCATGATTTGTTATTCTTTATGGTTATGTGATATTCCATTGTGTATAAGTACCACATTTAAAAAAATCCAGTCCTCTTTTGACGGGCAGTACAGTTGGTTCCATGTTCTTGCAATTGTGAACAATGCCGTGATAAACATACATGTGCAGGTATCTTTTTTATAGAGTGATTTGAGTTCTTCCGGGTATATTCCCAGTAGGGGGATTGCGGGGTCATATGGAAGGTCTATTTTTAGAACTTTTAGGAATTTCCACTGTTTTCCACAGAGGTTGTACTAGTATACACTCCCACCAATAGTGTAGAAGTGTTCCCTTTTCACCACATCCTTTCCAGCATCTGTGATTTTTTGAGTTATTGATGATGGCCATTCTGACTGGAGTTAGGTGGTATCTCAGTATAGCTTTAATTTGCATTTCTGTGATGACTAGTGAAGCTGAATATTTTTTTCATGTATCTGTTGGCTGCTCATATGTCTTCTTTTGAGAGCTGTCTATTCATATCTTTTGCCCATTTTGTGATGGGGCTGTTTGTTTTTTTTCAGCACGTTTGAGTTCCTTGTAGATCCTAGATGTTAGGCCTTTGGTCAGACATAGAGTTGGCAAATATTTTTTCCCAATATGTGGGCTGTCTCCCTGCTCTCTTGATGGTTTTGTTGGCTTTGCAGAAGCTTGTCAGTTTGATGAGGTCCACTTGTCTATCTTATCTCTATAGGAATGGGCACTTAGGGTTTTGATCAGGAATTGGTTGCCAGTTCCAATTTCTATAAGGGTGTCTCCTGTGTTTTCTAATATTCTTATAGTTTGAGGTTTCACATTTAGGTCTTTGATCCATTTAGAGTTAATTTTTGTGTATGGTGATAGGTAGTGGTCCATTAGCAATTTTCTGCATGTGACTAGCCAGTTTTCGAAGCACCATTTACTGAACTCCTCTCCCCAACAGTTGTTGTTGGAGGCTTTGTCAAAGATGAGTTGGTTGAGAAATTGAGACTTTGCTTCTGAAATCTCTATCCTGTTCTATTGGTCTATATGCCTGTTCTTGTACCAATACCAGACTGTCTTGATTATTGTAGCCTTACAGTAAAGTTTGAAGTCTGGAAGTGTGATACTGCTTTGTTTCTTTTGCTAAGGACTATTTTGGCTATTCGAGGTCATTTATGTTTCCATATGAATTTCTGTATTGTAATTTCCAGGTCTGAGAAGAATGATATTGGTAATTTAATGGGTATTGTGTTTGATCTGTAGATTGCCTTTGGTAGAATGGACATCTTAGCAATGTTGATTCTTCCTATTCATGAACATGGGATATTTTTCCATTTGTTTGTGTCTTCATGAATTTCTTTGGGCAGTATTTTGTAGTTCTCATTGTAAAGGTCTTTCACTGCTCTGGTTAGGAAGATGTCAAGGCATTTCATTTTTTTTTTGTGGCTATTATGAATGGAATTGTGCTTTTTATTTTGTTCTGCCTGTTGTTGGTGTATAGGAATACAACTATCTTTTGAACATTTATTTTGTATCCTAAGACTTTGCTAAAGTACTTTATCAGGGCAAGCAGGTTTTTGACAGAATCTCTTGAATTTTCAAGGTATAAGAACATATTGTCAGCAAAGAGGGATAACTTCCTCTTTTCCTATTTGGATACCCCTTCTTTCCTTCTCTTGTCTAATTGCCCTAGCTAGGACTTCCAACACTATGTTGAACAAGAGGGATGAGACTGGGCAGCCTCGTCCTGTTCCAGTTTTCAGGGGAAATGTTTCCATTTTCTGTCCATTTAGCAATATGTTAGCTGTAGATTTATTGTAGATGACACTTCTATTTTGAAGTATGTTCCTTCTATACATAGGTGTTTGAGGGTTTTTTTTTAATCAATAATGAATGCTGGATTTTATCAAAAACTTTTTCTGCATCTAATGATTTAATCATGTGGTTCTTGTTTTTATATCTGTTGATGTATTTAATTACATTTATGGTCTTGTGGATGTTGAACCAGCCCTGCATCCTGGGGATCAAGTCTACTTAGTTATGGTGGATGATTTTTGAGATGTGTTTTTGGATCCAATATGCTAAAATCTTGTTGAGAATTTTTGCATGTATGTTCATAAGGGATATTGACCCGTAGTTCTCTTTTTTTGTTGGATCTCTACCCAGTTTGGGTATCAGTGTGACGTTTGCTTCATAAAATGATTTGGGGAGAATTCCATCTTTCTCAATTGCCTGAAATATTTTCAATAGGATTGGTATCAGCTCCCCCTTTTACGTTTTGTAGGATTCTGCTGGAAAGCCATCCGGTCCAGGCCTTTTTTTTGTAGGTAGTTTTCGTATGACAGAGTCAATTTCTTGGGTTGTTATTTAGTGTCTCAGTGTCTTCTTGTTTTAAGCTGGGGAGGTTGTGTGATGTCCATTTCATTTAGCTTGTCAAGTTTGTTTCAATATAGGTGTTCATAGTAATCTCTGACAATCTTTTGTATTTCTTTGGGGTCAGTTGTGATTTGATCTTTTGTATTTTTGATTGTGTTTATTTGGACTTTTCTTGATCATTCTGGCTAGGGGGTCTATCAATCTTGTTAATTCTTTCAAAGAACCAGCTTTTTGTTTTGTTGATGTTTTCTATGATATTTTGGTCTTCTATGTCCCATATTTGGTCTTTTGTTTTGTTGATTTGGGTTTTTCTGATAAAGTTAGAGTTTTGGTGGTCTTCTCTTTCTAGCTCCTTAGGTGATTTATTAGGCTCCCAATGTTTGATCTTTCCATTTTCTTGATGTGTGCTCATAGAGATATAAAGTCCTCTCTTAGAACTGTTTTCATGGCATCCCAGAGGTTTTGGTAAGATGTTTCTTTATTTTCATTTGTTTCCAGGAATCTTTCAATTTCTGCTTTGATTTCAGTGTTGACCCAGTAGTTGTTCAGCATCATGCTATTTAGTGTCCATGTCTTAGTGGGCTTTGGGAATATTTTGTTGGTGTTTATATTTAGTTTTATTCCACTGGGGTCTGAGAAGGTGCATGGCAATATTTCAACCTTATTGAATTGGTTTATGCTTAATTTATGGTTGAGGATGTGATCAATCCTGGTGTATGTTCCATGTATATTCTATGGTTATTGGGTGGAATAATCTGTATGTATCTATTAAGTCCATTTGGTTGAGTGTCAAGTTTAGGTTCTGGATCTCCTTGTTGATTTTTTGTTTCAATGATCTATTAAGAGCTGTTAGTGAGGTATTCAAGTCCCCTGCTATAATAGAGTTAGAATCAATATCTATTTTTAGTTTTTTTTAGTAGTTGCATTATAAATGCTGATGCTCCTGTGTTGGGTGCATATATATTTAGGATGGATATTTCTTGTTGATGGATTGAGCCTTTTATCATTATGTAGTGTCCTTTTTAAAATTTTTAAAAGTTTTTGATAGCTTATAGTTTGTTTTGTCTGATACTAAGATCATGACTCCTGCCTTCTTTTGTGATGCATTTCCCTGGAAACTCATTTTCCATCCTTTAATTTTGAGTCTTTGTGCCTCCCTTGTGGTGAGATGAGTTTCCTGGATGCAGCAAGTAATTGGGTCATGGTTTCTTATTCAGTTTGCCTTTCTGTGTCTTTTCAGTGGTGCATATAGTCCATTCACATTCAAGCTGATTCTTGGAATGTGATTGTTTATCCCTCTCATGAGATTTTTATAATCTTTGCTTGCTTGTTTGCTTGTTTTCTTTTGACTTTGGGGTTGATGTATGTGTGTGTTTTCAAGTTTGTTGTTCTCTGTTGATTCTGTGCTCTGCTGTTCTCTTGGGAATTGGGTGGTCATTCTTTATTTCCTTTCTTCTGTGATTAACACCTTTTAAAGTGTCTCCTGTAGAACTGGTCTAGAAGTTGCAGAAGCTCTTAGGGATTGAATGTCTGGGAAGGATTTTAATTCTCCAACATTGATGAAGCTGAGTTTGACTGGGAAGGAAATTCTTGGTTAAAATGGTTTATCTTTGAGGTCTTTGAATATTGGACTCCAGTCCTTTCTTGCTTGTAGTGTTTCTTCCAACAGGTCTGCTGTTATCCTGATTAGTTTTTCCCAGTAGGTAGTCTGACCTTTCTCTCTTGTCGCCTTTAGAATTTTTTCTTTTGTGCCTACTTTGTGTAGGTGAATTACTATGTGTCTTTGGGTTAATCTTCTCATATGATATCTTGTGGAGGTTCTCTGTATCTCTTGTGTTTGGCTGGTCACATCTCTGGTGAGATGGAGAAATTTTTCTTGAATTACCTCCTGGAACACTTGCTCCAAGGTTTTCTCCACTTCCCTTGCTTCTTCTGGGATACCAATCAGGCATAGGTTCGACCTCTTGATATAATCACACATCTCTTGTAGGCTTTGTTCTTTCTTTCTGAGTCTTCTTTCTATGTTTTTTACAGATTAGGTTTACTTCATGATCTGGTCTTCAAGTTCTGAGATTCTTTCTTTGTCTAGATTAATTCTGCTTTCATGCTTATCATTTTGTTATTTATTTCCTGGATGAAAATTTTTATTTCCAAACTCACTGTTACAAGTTCCTTCAGTGTTGCATCTTGTCTCTCTTGCGTCTTATTAACTTTTTTCATCCATTCCCTAATCTTTGTCATATTCTGGGACTAGTTGTTGGTTACTTCCATTGTTTGGGCTCTGAATTCTGATTTTTCAGGAGTTTTCTCTTTGTTACACTTGAAATTATCTGCAGTCTTCCGTTGGTTTTGCCTCATTTGTGACAGATCTCTTGCTTTTCTTTTTAGTTCTGTGTTGCAGTGGGAGAGACTTTCCCTTCTGATGTTTGCTCAGCCCTCTATTCTTCCCTGATCCAGGCTCTGGATTTGTTCTATTTTGAAACAGGACTGTGGTGGGGAAGTTTTGCTCTCTCGTTTGGTTTTGAAAGCCAAATAAAGAAAGGGATGGGGAGCTAGGATTCAGAAACTACTTGCAAATTACAGTGTTCACTGATTGTGGCATGTGTTCCCTGAAACCCTTTCCCACCACCACTCTATATGGTGATGCAATGGGTATGTGTCTGTACCCCTGAGTCTGAGATACGTTGACAGCAATGAGGAGTACAGAAAAATTTAGGATGAAATAATATGGACAAGAATTAAAAGAAAGAAAAAGAAGAAGAAAAAAAACACAGAACAATGAAAGCAGAAACCAAAGCACAAAATAATTGAACACATACACACTGACATGCACTCTCACCATAAAACAAATTGTAATAACAACAAAGTGAAACAAAACAAACAACAACAAAAAACCAGGAATACTAAACACACACATGCCTAGCACAAAATTAAATGGAGAAGAAAGAGAAAGACCAGGAAAAAAAAAAGGAATTCAGATTGAACCCTCACACATATATTGGTACACACCTAAAGTAAAAAAATAAAAATAAGCTGGACTCAGTGGCTCAGCCTGTAATCCCGTGCCTTTGGGAGGCTGAGGTGAGTGGATTGCCTGAGCCTGTGGGTTCGAGACCCACCTGGGCAACTTGGCGAGAACCCTGGCTGCTAGCTCCTTAGCCCTCAGTCGGCCACTCACATGCCCACTCACTCACCAGGATATACACAAAATTTTCCATATACTCACTCACTCACACTGGGACTCGCATAGTCCGACTGGCTCAGCCACTATCTTCCCTGACTCCTCAGTGTGAATAACGAATTTATGGTTTTAAAACTCCTCCAAAAGAAATCTCCAAAACCAGATGGTTTTGCTGGAGGATATTATTCAACATTTAAAGAAAAAGTGTGGGCATGGTGGCTTGAATCTGTAATTTCAGCACTTCGTGATATCAAGGCAGGAGGCCCACCTGAGGTCAGAAGTCTAAGACTAGCTTGAGTAATATAGCAAGATCCCATTCCCTCAGAAATAAAAAATAAAATAGTTATCTAGGTGTGGTGGCCCATGCTCGTAGTCCTAGCTATTTAGGAGGCTGACATGGGAATATAACTTGAGCCTAGGAGATCGAGGATGCAGTGAGCTATTATCAAGCCACTGCACTCCAGCCTGTGCAGCAGAGTGACACCCTATCTCTTAAGTAAATAAATAAGTAAATAAATAAATAAGAGTGAATACTAAATCTACACAATTTCTTTCAGAAAATAGAAGAAGATGGAATACTTTCCAACTCATTTTGTAAAGTTAGTATTACCTTGACACCAATAACAAATACAGTAAGATAGAATGAAAAAACTCAGGCAAACATTTCTCATAAACATAGATACAAAAATTCATAACAAAATATTAGCAAAAGACTCACATACATAAGTAATTATATACTATGACTAAGTTTTATTTAGTTTAGTAATGCAATATCTAAACATCAATGTAATTCACCATATTAACAGATTATAGGCAAACAATCATATGATCATATCAAGTAGAAAATATTTTACAAAATTTGACACCCTTTTATCATTAAAAATTATTTAAGAATTGGGTATGATATTATGTCTAAATATATTTGATTTTATCCATGGTTTCTAGCTCATAACTACCATAACCCTTGTTATAGTCTTGCTATATATAACATATATAATATAACATTAGTTGGGGCACTTTAGGCCTCAGAAGCAGGCCTTGGGAAATAGGACCTCTCTCTCTGAACTTCTTCTGCCCTTCTTTTACCTTTTCAATGTAACCCATCCGACTGTGAGTCATAAGACCCTCATTTCAGAGAGGGCTGCTTCATACTCTGAAGAAAGGAGTGCTGCACAAAGAGGTCAAGAAGAATCTGAACAGACAGGCCTGGCTGGGTCTTCCCACTTAGCCAATTAGTATGAGATTATACCTTTTTTGTCCAATCACATTTCGACACAGTTGTCAATCATGCCTATGTAATGAAGCCTCCATAAAAATCCAAAAGGACAGGGTTTGAGGAACTTCCAGATAGCTGAACCCAAGGAAATGCCTGGAGGGTGGTGCACTCAGGGAGGGAAACATCGCGACACTTCCTCCATATCTACCCCATGCATCTCTTCATCTATATCCTTTTTAATATCTTTTATAATATGCCAGTAAATATATTTATGTAAGTTCTGTGAGCTGTGACAGCAAATGACTTGAACCCAAAGCAGGGGTCGTGGGAACCTGAACTTGAAGCTGGTTGATCAGAAGTTCTGGAGTCTAGGCTTGTGACTAGTATCCAAAGGTAGGGGGCAGTCTTGGGGACTGATCCCCTAACCTGTAAGGTCTGACACTATCTCCGTGTAGACAGTGTTAGAAGTGAATTGGAAGACATCTGGTGTCTGCTGCAGAATTGATTGCTGGCTTTCTGTGAAGAGAAATCTCTGCATATTTTGAGTTACAGAAATATTGTTTTGATTATTGTATTTGTGTGAGAATAGAGAAAAAGCAAAATTTGACAGTTTTTTCTGAAACAGAGGGTAACTTCCTCCACTTGATAAAGAACACTTACCAAAAAATTATAACCATTATACTATTATAACTATTACACTTAAATGAGTCCCCCGTAAGAGTGGGAACAAGGTGAGGGTATTCACTCTTACCATTCTTATTCAAAATAGTGATTGAAATTCAAGCCGATGTACTATGAAAAGGAAAAGAAATAGAAGGCCTAAAGATAAGAAACAAAAATAAATAAATAAAACCTTTCCTACTAGAATATAACACAATTGTCTACCTAGAAAATTCCGAGGAATCTACCAAAACATCTCCTAGAACGAATAAGTGAGCTTAGCAAGACCAAGGTCACAGAATGCAAGATAAACATGCTAACATCAATTGTATTGCTGTGTGTAGCAATGAACAAACAGATCTGTAATTTATATCACAATTGTTTAAAATTGCTCAAAAAAGGAAATAGGTGCAAGTCTAACAAGACATATATAGGATTTCTGTGCTAAAAAACTGCACAACACTGATGACTGCAAACGAAAATCAAAATCAATTTGAGACACATACCATGATTATGAATCGAAAGACTCAACATGGTAAAAATTTAATTCTCCTTAAATTAACACATAGATTAAATATAGTTTATAATGTAATCCCAGTAAAAATTTTTGTGCATATAGATAAGATTATTTTAAATTGTATATAGAAAGACAAAGGAAATATAATAGCTAAAATAATTTTGAAAAAAGAATGAAGTGGAAGGAAAAAAGCTACTTAATGCCAAGTCTTATTGTTTAGCTACATTAATCAAGACTGTATGGTATTGGCGAGGGCTAGACATATAAATCGATGGAACAAATGAGAAAACCATACATAGACTCATACAAATATGATCAATTTGTTTTGAGAAAAGTGAAAAAGTGCCCTCAATGGAAGGAAGATAAACTTTTGAACAAATGCTGGTGGAGCAATTAAACATACACAGGACAAAAACAAAACAATATAAAACAAAAACACAACTTAAGTAAAAAATATACTCAAAATGGATCACAAGCCTAAATATAAAATGTAAAAATGTAAAACTATAAACTTTTAGAAAATAGCATAAAAGCAAGTCCAGATCTAGAGTTAGACACAGAGTTCTTAGACTTGACACTAAAAGTGTGATCTACAAAGGAAAGCACTAATAAATAAAATTCCATCAAAACTAAAATCTTTTGTTCTGCTAATAACCTTGTTAAAATAATGGAAACATAAGCTATAGAGTGGGAGAAAATATATGCAAATAGAAAAAGGACTAGTGTCTAGAAAATGTAAGATATTATCAGGACTCAACATTAAAATAGTAAATAATCCAGTTACAACATGAGCAAAAAACATGAAGAAACATCACTAAATATCTCAGAATGACTAAAATAAAAAATAATGAAAACACCAAATGTTGGCAAGTGTAAGGAAAAATTGAATCTCATACATTTTTGGTGGTAGTATTTGGTAGTCTTCTATAATACTAAATTTGCAACTACCATAAAATGCAATAATTACACTTCTGGGCTTTTATCCCAAAGAAGTGAAGATATGTTCACATGAAGTTCTCTATATGAATATTTGTAGAAGCTTTATTTATATAGCAAAAACTAGAAACAATCTAATATATCTAAACTGAATAAGGTAAATGGTTTAGCCATGCCACCTGATGCAACTATATTATAAAATACTACTAAGCAATAAAAAAAAGAATGATCAACACATGCAACCACATGTACTACACTATAAAAAAAAAGCCAATCCCAAAAGGTTATACACTACATGATGCCATTTATATAACATTCTTAAAATGATAAAATTATAAAAATGAAAACCATATTAAATGTTGCTAGGGTAAGGTGCAGGAGGAAACTTTGGTATGGGTAAAAATGGGTGAAAAATATGTCCGGTAGCTTGATTATATCAAGGTTAATATCCTGATTATGATATTGGACTATTGTTTTGCAACATGTTACTATTAGGGGGAAATGGTAAAAAGTACAGAGGATCTCTCAATAATAATTTTTTACAACTGCACACAAAGCTATACTTATTGCAAAATAAAACATTAAATATGAAAAAGTTAAAAAGGAAAATCAAGCTTCTAGTCAACATGGGACTTCAGGGATCATGGTTGGCCTCCTTTCTGAACAGCTGAAAACAAAATAGAGGGAATAAAAAAATAAAGAAACAACAGATTTTAAGACATTGAACATCAGGCAATGAAGAAAATGATTCCTGAGTGATAAGACATGAATGATGTGAACTCCATCATTGCTCAGCTTAGAGAGAGTTTCCAGGCCATAGAACAGAGAAGAAAGTCAGGAGGAGCTTGTGGTCCCTCTGAGTTAAGGAAATGGTGCAGGGAGACCATTCTGGGGGAATGTGGGGGACATTGACAACTAGAGTTAACAAATAGACCAGAGAAGAAAAGCTGAACAGAGAGAACTCTAGAAATATAAAGAAGGTTCTTCCCTCTGGTATTCAGCTAGGTACTTTATCAGTACATGTATGAGAAGAAACCATCTGAGGCCAAAGTTGTGTGTGTGTGTGTGGAGGGCACTCAAATTAACGGGACTAGTTTCTGTCCTCAACAGTCAAAAAAAAAAAAAACCCTCATAATTAATGAGGCATCAGCTAGAGAACTGAAATAGATTTTACCTCAGTATTGGAAGAAAGTTACCTTAAAAGCAACACCTAAGAAGATCAAACTGTTTCCAAGTAATTTATCCATGTCTCAAAAGAAACCTCAAAAATATTCATATGGCTTGAAAAAAGAACACTCAACACCCCAAAGGGAAATTGTGATGTCTGGCATCCAACCAAAACTTATCAGATCTGGAAAGAGGCAGGAAAATATGACCTATCGTGAGGAGAATAATCAATTAAAACCTCATGAAGAGAAGAAACAATCATTGGAAACTAATATAGAAATGACACAGATAAAAGAATGTATAAAAAAATTCAAAAGTTACTATAACTACATCTTCTGGTTCAAGAAATCAGAGGGAAAATTAGGCATGATAATTAAAGAGGTGAAAGATATTTTTATAAAAGACCAAAGTTGAACTTCTAGAGATCAAAACTACAATGTCTGAGATGTAAAAAATATGCATATATACATATTTTTATGCATTATATATGGAATTATATATATGGATTAAAGGCAGATAAGGCATTACAGAAGAAAAGATGATTGAACTTGAAGACAAAGCAATAGAAATATTCCTAAGGAAACACAAAGACAAAATAAATGAACAGAACATTAATGAGTCAAGTAACATGCTAAGTAGCCTAATATATGTGTAATAATTGCAGTCCCCAAAAGAAAGGAAGGACAGAAAATATATTTAAAGAAATAAAGACTCCAAAATTCCCCAATTTGATGAAAATCCAAGAATCTCAATAGATCCCAAGTACAAGAAACATGAAGAAAACTACATAAAAACCTATCATAATAAAATTGTTTAAAGATGGTGATAGAGAAAAATCTTCCAAGCAGCAAGAGCAAAAAGGGACATTATGTCTAGAGGAGGAGTGGGACTAGTTATCAAGGGCTGAAAGAAGCTGGAACTGCTACTGTTAGAGCTATGCTAACAGCAACCAAAAGAAACACAAAGTCAGTCTCTCCCCTGCTCCTTGTAAAATAGACTCCCTCTAATTGAAAAATTCAATCTATCAATCTCCCTCTGATTGAGAGATTCAAAAAGGCAAGGAGGATAGAGAAATCCAATTTTCAGAGGTCCAGCCCCACACACAGAATATACATGGATGAACTTGAAATTGAGACACAATAGTTAAATAACCAGTGGAATGATGATAGATACCTCCTTAAAAAAGAAACCAGGATTTCTAGCAAGATGGCAATGGAACAGGCCAGACTCTGAGAGTCTCTGCAAAAGTGGTTGTCCATAAAAACTCTCTGCATGAATGGGTGTGTGCCAGTGGGTGAGTGAAAGTGTGTCTGAGAGGAGACTCAGGTTCATGCACTTGGGACTCTCCTCTGGAGGTGACTGCAACCCTTCACCTCCCTGAGATTGGAGCCCCCAGCACACAGGATCATCTGCCATTCTCAGGGCTCTCCTGAGAGGATGCAGAGGAAAACAGCTGATCCTCACCACTTAGCACCCAGCCCACACCATCACCTGTGACACCAGAATGGCATGAACCCAAGGATCACTGGAGAAAGCAGGTTATGGAAAACTGGAAAGGAGTCCCACCCCTGGTGAGGAAATACAGACCAGTGTCAGGACCAGGCAGAGACCTGCCTTGCCCTGCCCAGCTCTACCCAGTCTCCTACCCAGGACCTAGAATTTATTTCCTCATCAAATTCAGAGAGACAGATGCAGTGGAGGTATATGTTTGCCCCCAAACTGGGGCAGGCTCAGACATGTTAGATCTGAGCGGGAGACTTGACAGCATCAGCAGCAAGTCAAGTGAGTCCAGATCTTATTCACCTTCCTCCCACAGTAGACCATGGGGCATCTGGCCCATGCTGAGAGCAACTCTATCAGCCTACTCTGAGAGAGGAGAGGAGCTGGAGACCAGAGCTGAAAGGAAGTTGTAATTATAGGAATGGCCTCAGAGGAGTTTTTTTCCCCCTCTCCACTCTTTCTGTTTTTGATTACGTTATGGTACTTGCTTTGTTTCTGTTATTTTTGTTTATCTTTTCTATAGACTTCCTATTTGTGTATGGGCATTTTTGAGGGAGAGTACATCAAAAGGGTTTTTTTTTTGTCAATTTGTGTGTTTGTATGATTGTCTATGTGGTTTTTAAAAAATTTTTTTTCTGTTTTTGTTTCTCTGTTCATTTGTTAGTTGGTATG
Source organism: Cephalopachus bancanus (assembly GCA_027257055.1). Lineage (NCBI taxonomy): Eukaryota > Metazoa > Chordata > Mammalia > Primates > Tarsiidae > Cephalopachus > Cephalopachus bancanus. The sequence continues at coordinate 10,316,188 of JAPVLO010000184.1, read as the reverse complement.
CCTGTTTGTTTTCCATCTTCTGGTTATTCTCTCTCTCCACCTTCCTTTCATCATCCTCCTTCCTTTTTCCATTCTTTTCCTTTTTCTTACCTCATTTTGCCTTCAGGGGGCAAACATATACCTCCACTGCATGGACAGATTGTAAGGCAGTGGGAAGTGAGTTCCAGGGAGCCCACACACTTGTCAGCAAATACTGGGATCTGCAGATAGTTTCTGTATCACAGGTCCCCCCTCAATTAAATCTCAAAACTACAAAAAGTACACCCCACCATCCCAGTCCAGATTAAGAATTGAACAAAACCAGAGGAACTACATAAGGAAGAATAGGAGATTGAGCAAACAGAAGTAAAAGCTACTCCCCCATCCCTGAACAGCAAAATTAAAGAAGTAAAGAAAGGGGGAGACAAATCTACAAAAATGAAGAAAAGTAAAAGGAAGACTATGGGTCTCACACAGACCCCTGAGAGGTCAAGCACAGAGAATACAAACTTTGGAACATAAATAATGAAGTGCCCCCAGAATGACTGGTCTCAAAGCACAAACCTAAATATCAAGATATTAATAGTAGAATAAATATAAATGAAGAGAGATAAGAGGAAAGAATGAAGGAGTTGATAACTGAGATAATAGCAATACAAAATAGAGTGAATGAAATAAATAACAAATTGAGAAGCATGGAAAGCAGAATTAGCCAAGCAGAAGTAAGGTTCTCAGAGCTTGAGGACCAAAATATGGAACTAACCCAAACTGTTAAAAACATAGAAAAGAAGCTTAAAAAGACAGAATACTTCCAAGAGATGAATGATTATTTCAAGAGGCTGAAACTGAGATTAGTTGGAATCCCTTAGGCAGATAAAGTAACAGAGACCACCCTGGAATAAACATTCCATGAAATTATCAAAGAAAACTTTCCTCATCTCATAGTGACACAGTAATTCAAACACAAGAGAGTCAGAGAACACCTGCAACAACAAATGAGAAGACCAACTCCTAGACACATAGCAATTCACCTACACAAAGTAGGTATAAAAGAAAAACTCCTAAGGCCAGCAAGGGAGGAAGGTCAGACTACCTACTGGGAGGACCAATTAGAAAAGCAGCAGCCTTTATCTACAGAAACATTTCAGGCTAGGAGAGCTTGGAGTCCAATCTTCAAAGTTCTCAAAGATAAACAATTTCAACCAAGAATTACATTCCCAGGTAAGCTAAGCTTCATCAGTGATGGAGAATTAAAATCCTTCCCATACACTTAATCCCTAAGAGTTTACACTGCCTCCAGATAAGTTCTACAAGAAACACTTAAGAAGGTAATAAACGCAGAAGAAAGGGAAAAAAAGAATGACAATGCCTTTTCCAAGGATGTAGGAAAAAAATTGAAAACACCCATGAATCAACCCCAAAATCAAAAGAAAGACAACAAACAAATAAACAAGGAAAGAGCAGCAACAGCAACAAATTCTATAAGAATTCATGACAGGGATAAACTCTCACATCTCAATAATTAGCCTGAATGTGAATGGACTAAATGCACCACTAAAAAGACATAGAATGGCAAGGTGGATAAAATATCATGAAGCAACAATATATTGTCTTCAAGAGGCTCATCTCACTGGAAAGATCACCCAAAGACTCAAAGTAAGAAGATGGGAAACAAAACTTCAGGTGAACAGAAGACAAAAGAAAGCAGGAGTCACAATCTTAATATCAGACAAAAATACACTTTAAGATACCAAAAATTAAAAAAAGATATGGAAGGTGATATGTTATGATAAAAGGTTCAGTTCCTCAACAAGATATATCCATTCTAAACATATATATACCCAACATAGGAGCACAAACTTTCATAAAGCAGCTAAACTGCTTTATGTTTTTATTTTTAGGTAAACTAAAAATAGATATAGAGTCTAACACTATCATAGCTGGGGACATAAATAACCCACTCATAACCATAGACAGATCATCAAGACAAAAAATCAACAAGGAGATCTGGAACCTTAATGTGACGCTTGACCAAATGGACTTAATTGATACCTACAGAACACTCCATCAAACAACCTGGAATATACATTCTACTCATCACCACATGGAATGTGCTCTAAGATTGATCACATCCTCAGCCATAAATCAAGCATAAACAAATTCTGGCAGATTGAATTCTGTCATGCACCTTCTCAGACCTCAATGGAATAAAATAACTATCAGTACCAACAAAGTTCCCCCAAACCCCATAAAGACATGGACACTAAACAGCATGATGCTAAACAACTCCTGGATCAACATGGAAGTCAAAACAGATTTTAAAAGGATGGCTTTCCAGTAGAATTCTACAAAACATACAAGGAGGAGCTGATACCAATCCTACTGAAAACATTTCAGGCAATTGAGAAAGATGGAATTTACCCAAATCATTTTATGAAGCTAACATCACAATGATACCCAAACGAGGTAAAGAACCAACAAAGCAAGAGAACTACAGACCAATATCCTTGATGAACATAGATGCTAAAATTCTCAGCTAGATTCTAGCAAACCAGATCCAACAACACATCTCAAAAATCATCCACCACAACCAAGTAGGCTTTATCCCTGGGATGCAAGGTTGGTTCAACATTGGCAAGATCATCAACGTAAATAAATACATCAACAGATGTAAAAACAAAAACCACATTAGATGTGAAAAAAACTGATAAAATCCAGTACCCTTCTTGATAAAAAACCTCGAACATCTAGGCATGAATGGAACATACCTCAAAATAGTCAGAGCCATTTATGAGAAACCCACAAGCAACATACTGCTAAACAGACAGAAATTGGAACCATTTCCCCTCAAGAACAAGACAAGGATGCCCACTCTCGCACCTCCTTTTCAACATAGTTTTGGAAGTCATAGCTAGAGCAATCAGACAAGAGAAGAAAATCAGGGGTACCCAAATAGGAATAGAGAAGGTCAGTTATCCTCTTTGCAGATGGCATTATTGTATACCTTGAAAACTCAACAGAATCTGTCAAACACCTGCTTGCACTGAAAAGAACTTAGGCAAAGTCCCAGGGCATAAAATAAATTTGCAAAAGACAGTCGCATTTCTATACACCAACAATAAACAAACAAAAAAAAAACAAATAAAAAGCATAATCCCATTCACAATAGCCACCAAAAAAAGAAATACCTTGGTATCTTCCTAACCAGAGATGTGGAAGACCTTTACAACGAAAACTACAAAACACTGCTCAAAGAAATCAAAGATGATACCAACAAATGGAAAAATATTCCATGATAATCAATTGGATGAATTAACATTGTTAAGATGTTCATTCTACCCAAGGCATTCTACAGATTTAATGCAATACTCATTAAATTACCAGCAGCATTCTTCTCAGACCTGGAAACAACAAAGCAGAAATTCATATGGAAACATAAATGACCATGAATAGTCAAAACAATCCTCAGCAAAAGAAAAAAAAAACTGGGAGATATCACACTTCCAGGCTTTAAATTTTATTATAAAGCTACAACAATCAAACAGCCTGTTTTTGGTCCAAGAACAGGCATATAGACCAATGGAACAGGATAGAGATTCCAGAAGGCAAAACCTCAATTTCTCAACCAATTCATCTTTGACAACCCCCCCCCCCCACCAACCACTGGGGAGAGGAGAACCTATTCAGTAAATGGTGCTGGGAAAACTGGCTAACCACATGCAGAAGATTAAAACTACCTATCCCCATACACAAAAATCAACTCTAAATGGATCAAAGACCTAAACGTAAAGCCTCAAACTATAAGAACCTTAGTAAATGCAGGAGACACACTTATGGAAATTGTAACTGGCAACCAATTCCTGATAAAAAACTCCAAGTGTCCATGCCAAAAGAAAGAAGATAGACAAGTGGGACCTCATCGAACTGACAAACTTCTGCAAAGTCAAAGAAACCATCAAGGAAGACAGCCCACAGACTGGGAAAAAGTATTTATCAACTGCATGTCTGACAGAGGACTGAATTCTGGGATCTATAAGGAACTCAAAAGTGCCAAAAAGAAAAAAAATCAAACAGCTGTATTACAAAGTGGGCAAAGGATATGAATAAACACTTCTTGAAAGAAGACATATTAGAACAGCCAACAGATACATGAAAAAAATGCTCAGCCTCAATCGTCATAAAAGAAATGCAAATTAAAACCAAACTGAGATATCACCTAACTCCAGTCAGGATGGTCATCATCAGTAACTCAAAAAACAACAGATGCTGGAAAGGATGCAGGGAAAAGGGAACACTTCTACACTGTTGGTGGGAGTGTAAACTAGTACAGTCTCGGTGGAAAACAGTGTGGCAATTCCAGAAAGATTTAAAAATTAACCTTCCATATGACCCTGCAATCCTCCTATGGGGGATATACCTGGAGGAACTCAAATCACTCTATGAAAAAGATACCTGCACACACTTGTTTATTGCAGCATTGTGCACAATAGCAAAAACATGGAACAAACCGTGTTGCCCATTGAAAGAAGACTGGATTTTTAAAAAATGTGGTACATATGCATGATGAAATATTATGCAGCCATAAAATAAGGACAAAATTATGAACTTCACAGCAACTTGGAAGGACTTAGAATCTACAATACTGAGTGATCTATCACAGAAGCAAAGAACTCAGTATCACATGTTCTCACTCATAAGTGAAACTTGAACAATTATTGTAATACTGTAAAAAAAGGATTGGACTTAGAATCTATAATACTGAGTGATCTATCACAGATACAAAGAACTGAGTATCACATGTTCTCACTCATAAACAGACTTTGAACAGTTTTTGTAATACTGTAAGGAAGGGATTGGCAATAGTAAAAAACTGCTGGGGATGGGGAAGGCAGGATTGGTAGTAGTGGGAAACTGCCGGGGGGGGGGCGCACACCTCATCAACAAGGGTACCTGCATAATAAACATTTACATATCCCACATCTTTGAAATAAAAAAATTTTTAAAATAAATACATTAATAAAGATTTAAAATTTAAATTATTATTTAGTACTTAACATTTAATTGGAAAAGTAACATTTTATTTTGCCAATAAAAAAAGAAAAATCAAATGGTGAAAATATTAAAAAGTTGTTTTCTCTCACAAGTGGTCTAGCAAATGAAAACTAAAACAAGAACATCATTTTTCTCACATCAACTTAGAGAAATAAGGAAGAGTGATAGCATCCAGTATTTAACCAGGAGGGGCCAAATGGGTCTTCTCATAAACTGTTAATATATATGTATGTTGTTCAAGCCCTTTGTAGTAACTACCAAAATTTAAAATAGTCATACATTTCAATATAATAATTCACTTTCAGCAATTTTTAGGACTGGAAAACACTGGTCATGTACACAAAATGCAATGTTTATTATTTATTTTATTAATTTTTAAACTTTTTTCATTTATTTTTTGTTATTTTAGAGATGTGGGGTACAATTCAGGGTACATAATGTTCATTATGCAGGTATCCTTGTTGATGAGTGTCCCCTCCCTCCCCCGGCAGTTTCCCTCATCTGCCAATCCCATCCCTCCAAATATTTTTTTATGACAGTAAAAAGTAGCAACATCAATAACAAAAAAACCCCTAAGCATTCTCTTGATGAAGGATACAAGCTCAAACCATTGCTTTACTTCAAATCATTAACTGTAATTACTTTGGGAAAGAAACAGGATTGAGAGTGCAGAGTAGGTGAGGAGGGAAGATTTGGCTTCTCAATTTTTACACATATCTGAATGAGTCAGGGTTCTCCAGAGAAGCAGAATCTCCAGAGAAGGAGATACACATATATAGCCTCCATAATGGAGTGAGCCAATTTTCTTATAATACATCTCTCTTTCTCTCTAATCATTACATATGTATATATATATATGCATATATAATATATGTGTATGCATATATGTGTATATATGACATATGTGTATATATGTATACATATATAATGAGTTATATATTATGTCATAAAATATATATTATATTATAAAAATATATATAATGAATGCATATACATGCACACACACACAAGAAAACCTCATGAAGAAACAATGACAAAGAAGCAGATTTAGCTCAAGACTTTTTTGAAAACAAACATTCAGTCTCTAAATTGGACTTTTCAGAACGATATTAATGAATAGAGAAGTGTTTCAATGTAACACACCGTCGAGGTAGAAATCTTGCTCACTACCATGGCTACCAGAATGCATTTAAGGAAGAAGAGAAAGAACATGACAGAAATAAAAACTCAATACAGACTTTTATTTCTGTCCAATGATGCATCAAGGTAAAAGCCCATAATATAAACTCTGAACTCTGTTCTCCCAGATTATCATTCTTGTTATTGCCAATCTGTCTCTGTTCCAGTTCTCTTGATTCTGCATCACACAAAAGCAATGTGGAATGGAGAAAAGAGCACTGAAAAGGGGTCTGGAGATACAACTTCCAGCCCTAGACCTATTACTTTTTAGCAGCACTTATACTTTGGATACATCACTTAACCTTCCTGAGAGTTTCAGTTACCTCATTTATAAAATAGGCATTATTTCTATCTTTCCAAATCACAGAGTGTTGAGTGTTTCTATCATAGCCACAAAGTTTGAAACGCTACTTCATTTATCATTGCCATTAGTTTCTTGCCAGGTTCTTAGAGACAGAGGTTACTGATTATTTGACTTAACTGTGTGTTTACCAGGGCTGATCATCTAAGGTAGAGCTAAAGTTATGATCATACAATGGTTCACAGTTTCTCACCCTTTGAAAATTATGATAGTTTATACAAACTACTTATACATAATAATTCTAATATAAACATTTCTAAATCTTTAAGACTAAACATCTTGTTGCAAAACATTTCTTGTAAGGAGGTCCTGTTGCTGTTAGAATGTTTCAAAAGGTTCCCAAATTCGTTCCTTACAAATTAGTCTCATAACATGCTTGGGGCTGGAGGGAGAGAATCTTGATTAAGTCTGACACTAATCCCATCCCTTTGAGATTCACAATAAATATTAGTCAATTAAAGATTAGAGAAGCAGAAAAAATTGCTTGTGTAACTTTAATCCAATAGTTTCCAGCTTTATTTGACCAAGGTTACCATTTGATGTGCATTAGTTCCCTGAGAAGTGGACAGAAGATAGTGATTTGGGTGCAAATAGTTTATTAAGGAAAAGGAAGAAAGTCAATATAGAATATGTTAACGAACAGGTTACCTCTGTGGGTTCCTCTGGGGACCTTATGGAGACAGTGTCAAGCATACCTCAGTTATCCTACTTGAGCAAAGAAGGTGGAGTTTTGATCCACCATCTCTCTTGCATTCTTGATTAAAGGCTATCCCCAAGGCCATCAAATCCTTAACATCTCCAATATGCCTCACATGTGGGTTGAGCTTGTTAGAGAAAACCCTATGGTAGAGTTTTAGGAGTTTGCAGGGGAAGTCATCAGAGTTGCTGAATAAGTGGGTAACAAGAAAAAAAAGGTGGCCACTACCAGCATCTGTGGTATTGATAACAAGGTGACATCTGAACCTTGTGGAATTAAAATCTCATGCACTTTGGAGAACACTGACTTAGAGACTGGTAAATTATAATGACAACAGTCTGGGGGTTCTTTTCTTTTCTTTTTTTTTTTTTTTGAGTTGGAGTCTCACTGTCGCCCAGACTGGAGTGCAGTGGCCGCTCCTGGCCTCTGCAGTCTCGACCTACTGGGCTCCAGCGAACCTTCCGCCTCAGCTACCACGCCCGGCTAATTTTTTTATTTATTGTAGAGATGCGGTCTCGCCAAATTGCCCAGGTGGGTCTTGAACCCACGGTCTCAGGCAATTCACTCACCTTGGTCTTCCAAAGCGTGGGATTACAGGCTGAGTCACCGACCTCGGCCAAGTTCTCTTTTTTTTTTATTGGCTCTTTACTCGATTTGGATATCAATGTGATGTTAGCTTTGTGAATTGATTTGGGGAGAAGTTCATTTTTCTCAATTGCCTGAAATAATTTCAGTAGGATTAGTATCAGCATCTCTGGTATGTTTTATAGAATTCCGTTGGAAAGCCATCTGGTTCAGGACTTTTTTTGTAGGTAGTTTTCTTATGATGGAGTCAATTTCCTGGGTTGTTATTCATCTATTTAGGGCCTTGATTTCTTCTTGTTTCAACCTTGGGAGGTTGTGCAATGTCAGAAAATCCTCCATTTTGTTTAGGTTATCAAATTTGTTTCCATACAGGTGTGCATAGTAATCTCTAGTAATCTTTTGTATTTCTTTTTTTTTTTTTTTTTTGAGTTGGAGTCTCACTCTGTCGCCCAGACTGGAGTGCAGTGGCCGCTCCCGGCCACGTAGCCTCGACTTGCTGGGCTCTGGTGATCCTTCCACCTCAGCCTTCCAAGTAGCTGGAACTACAGGCGCATGCTACCATGCCCGGCTAATTTTTTATTTATTGTAGAGATGAGGTCTCGCCAAGTTGCCCAGGCGGATCTCGAACCCGTGGGCTCAGGCAGTTCACTCACCTTGGCCTCCCAAAGCTCCCAAAGCACGGGATTACAGGCTGAGCCACTGAGCCTGGCCATCTTTTGTATTTCTTTAGGGTCAGTTGTGATTTGGTTTTTTACATTTCTGATTGTGTTTATTTGGGCTTTTACTATCTTTTTCTTGGTCAGTATGACTAGGGGTCTATCAATCTTGTTTATTCTTTCAAAGAACCAGCTTTTTGTTTTGTTGATTTTTTTCTATATTTTTGTCTTCTATGTCCCATATACTGCCAGGGTGGGCAGTGGGAGGACACAACATCAGTAAGGGTATCTGATCTCAAACCAGGCAAAGTGGGTATCAAAGGGAGGCCCAAACTTTACCTGGACGATGTCCACTTGTACTTAATCTTTAATTATACCCCACATCTTTAAAATAAAATATAAGAAAATAAAAATAATGACAAGAAGAAATAGGAGTCACCCCAAATGATTGTGCTGTTTCTTTTTGCACCTCCAACAGCACTTGTTCTCATTTCTATCATGCCTTATTGCAATGACTATGAATTTATCTTTTATATAGATATGGGATCTCACTATACTCCCCAGATTAGAGTACCGTGGCTTTTCACAGGTGCAATCATAGCACACTGCAGCCTTGAACTCCTGAGCTCAAGTGATCCTCCTGCCTCAGCCTCCTGAGTGGCTGGGATTACAGGCATATGACACTGCACCTGACTGACTATGACTTTCAATCACCTGTTTTTTTTGTCATTCAGCAAACATTTTAGGGACATCTACATGCCATGTTCTGGCTGGTAACAAAGTTCATTAAACCAAGTTCTACCATATGATAGAAAAAGCAAAAAGAAGGAAGCTTTTTGCTCTCTCTTTCCTCCCCCACCTCTCTCTCTCTATTTTTCCTGAAACCTAAAAAAATGAATCCATCAAGACCTCATTCTTAAGGATCATGAGTCACATTTCAGAGATTTGTATCTTTAAAGAAATAGCCAGTGTAGACAATGAAAGCATTTGTCTATCCAGAGGCACCAACACTTATCAATTTGATTCTACTGTGCCTATGCAGAAACTTGAAAATACTTGTGATATTTAAGCTTGCAAAACAACCCAGAAGGAAGAAGATGGAACAGGTGGAGGCAGATATAATCCTAACATGAAAATGTTACTGTCGGGTTTAATGTCCAGCAGTAATTTGCTAAGACAGATCCATAATGACTAAGTTGTTTAGTATCATCTAAATCACGGTGACAATTGAATTATGGAAATAACACCTAGAAAATTTTCCTTAGACGTTAATGGTAATCAGCAGCTCTTCTGATATACTAACCTTTCTCCTTATACAAGTTGTTTGGAGACAGTTAAATGCTGGGCTCTGGCCAGGTTAAGAAAATAGCTAGAATTCAAATTAGTCAAGCTTAATAAGACAGTATCCCACTTTGTATCTATGTAACTTCATTCAGTCATTTATTTAGGAAATAGTTGAGTATTTCCTATATGTCAACACAAAACAAAATCCCTGTCCTCAAGGAGCTTATGCTCCCTCGAAAGTAAAAATTAAAAAAAAATGGTAATTGACATTTGGTATACTAAATGCCATAGAAAGAAATTTCTGGCTGGGCTCGGTGGTTCAGCCTGTAACCCCAGTGCTTTGGGAGGCCAAGGTGAGTGGATTGCCGGAGCCCACGGGTTCGAGACCTGCTGGGGCAACTTGGCGAGACCTCATCTCTACAATAAATCAAAAACTAGTTGGGCGTGGTAGCTCGCTCTGTAGTTCCAGCTACTTGGAAGGCTGAGGCAGAAGGCTCGCCAGAGCCCAGCAGGTCGAGGCTGCGATGGCCGGGAGCGGCCACTGCACTCCAGTCTGGGCGACGGAGTGAGACTCCAACTCAAAAAAAAAAAAAAAAGAAAAGAAATTTCCAGGTTGGATGGGAGAGAACACAGGGCAGACTCTCATCTAGTTCTTAGGGGTGAGTAAAAATTTTCAAGAAGAGCTATTATATTAAGATAAGATTTGGCTGGTCTCATTTCAAAGTATCAAAAGAAAAAAAGTGGCTCAAATAAAGGCTTTGTTCAATTGATGCACTTCAGGAAGTACCTGAGACTGGATACTTTCTGAGTCAAAGCAGGGTTGGAGTTTTAAAGGGTGAGTAGAAGAGAGGAATATGTTTCTGTGTAATTGGGCTCAGGTAGCAGATTTCTTTTAACCACTGCAAAACTTTCAGTTAGAACAGTGAGAGATTGTTCTAGTCTGTGCTTCTTGCTTGGGATCACTGTAGCAATGCTGTTCTGATAACTGTCAGAACATTACTTTCAAGAACTGTTTTTGCAAACTTTACAGTTTTTTCAACTAATTAAGGTTCAGGGACAAAGAACAGAAAAAAGGTAAAAAGGAAAAAATTAGAGAAAAGAGGCTAGAGTTGAAGACAAAGAAAACTGAGACCCTGTTGTATCCGTTTTAGTCCTTTTACAAAAGGACTCATTAATGTTAGCAGCCTCATGTTCTCCACCTCCACCTTTAAAGAACAAAACATCAAGGAATCATTTATATACATAAAATGCTTAGTTAGTTTTCCCAAGGATTCAGCTTGGTAGTTTCACATCATACCTCCAGTCAATAAGTACTCAAGTTTTCAGTGTTTACATGAAAAACATGCCTAATAATATTTAAATACCAAAAGCAAGTGGTAGGTAGATGTGATTATAAAAATTCTGTGTGTTTCTGAGCATTTATTAACTCTTTTTATTGAGTGGAAATGGTATGGCATGTCACTCAATCCTACAATTTCTGGAACTATTTCTTGGTGCTGGGGCCTTGGTGACTTTCAACATGTTAAAATGCATGGTCTGATCTGGAACCAGTACTTGCAATGTGACAATCATATTGACAATCTGGACCACATGGAATTTTAGGAAACAGTCAGTTGGGGAACAAGGGGTATGTGAACATGGAATTTTAGGAAGTAGTCAGTTGGGGAACAAGGGGTATGTGAACGTGCTCTTGTGGTGTATCTTGAAGTAGTCGTACTTGAAGATATGGTGGAGTCATTTAGATGGATGACAATGACCCTTTGCATCTTCTTGTTGGTCACCACCCCAGACTGATTCTCCCCTCAGGAAGAAAGAACATTGCTAGTGAAGGGGCATTTCTTGTTAATATAGGTGCTCTTGATATCCTTACTCTATACATAATGTAAGTTCTTGTAATAACATCTTCTCTTTGCCAGTTTCTTAGAGCCTCTTCTTGTTTTGTTTTGTTTTGTTTTAAATTTTTGTAGAGACTGTGTTGCTCAGGCTGATCTCAAATTTCTGATTTCAAATGATTCTCCCACCTCAGCCTCCCAAAGTGCTGGGATTCAAATGTGAGTCATTGTGTTCTGTCTCTTCTTGTTCATTTGTATTCTGTCTTTGGTTGGGCCACTCAGTCTAAATATCTGCCAGCTGTCTGGCCCCTGAAGACAGGGTTTTAAATTTAAGTTTTATGCAATTAATTTTCAGATTCCTACAATGTAATGCATTAAGCATGCATTCCCTATTTTGAAGGTTCTAAATTGCATAATATTATACCAAGAATGGTTTGTGATGCTGAATCAGTCATAGGGGCAGACTGTTAACATAATCAGCTTTATCTTCTGATATTTGTATTTGATTTTTGACAGTGATTCTCGAGATTTTTTTCTTTGACCTTATTAAGTTTTGTATCTGAGAGAAACAAAATTGGATAATGTGTTTACAATAAGATATGAGTAAATACAAACATGTATTAATATTTGATTAATAACTCTTAAGACCTGCCAGAATGAGTATAGTATGTACCAGGTTCTGCCAGCTGAGATAAAAGACTCAAAAGTGGTTTGATATTTTCAGAAGAAAGACACAATCTATACTCAAGCTGTTGTTTTCGATGCTATGAATAACCACAAATATAACTACATACTAATGACAAAAAATTTTTGAGTAGAAAAGAAGGTAGTATTTTTTTCTTACAATTTAATTGCTTTGCTAATATTAGTATTTGCGTTCAAACAGGTTAGAGAGCAACATGTTTTCTGAGTAAATCACTTTTCCTTTTTCTGCGAAGGGCCTCCGTTTCTTTATCTGCACTTGAGTACATCAAAAGTGATAATTGAGAGGGGTCCTTCCTGCTTAAACATTTTACATTCTATGTTTGGTTCTTGTGCCAGGTAGCTGGGTGGAGAGTTTTTTCATCTCTGGACCTCAAGGTCTGATTTCACAAATTCTTTGCTGCAAATTGGAGTATTTCTCATTTCATGACTTCTGAAGGCCTAAATTAGGACAGAAAATTGTGATGGAGGAGAAAAAAAGAAAATATAAGCAATTTCTTATAGATAAGTACAATGCTTCAAGGCTCAGAGACCCAGGTTGTTTGTTAGAGAAAAAAACTTCATAGATTACTTTTTACAGCAGAATCATGGAGATGGAAGATGAATGGCAATAACAGAGATGGTCAAGAAACAGAGAAAACTTGATTGGTTGGACCCCAAACAATTGGTTTTGTGTTTGAAAAGTAATGGCACAAAAAATAAGAATAGAAAAGAACAGTTATCAAAAGTACTTGATAAATTGGAATACCTCACAATATAACCCATTACAACTCTCTCTAGACCTTTTTGGGTAGACCTCATGATTCCTAGCTTGGTGATTCCCAAAAAGTGTACATTAAGAGTAGTCACATGAAGAGTAGACCAAGGGGTAACCCCTTCGGGCCTCCTCCCACTGTGGGAAGTTTTCTGTCCTCTCAATAAATCCTGCTTTCTAAAAAAAAGCAAAAACAAAAACAAAACAGTAGACCAAGAAAATTCAATGAAGAGGAATCCATCAACCCTTGCATCTCAAACATACTGCAACTATATTCATTACTATTCTTTGGTCGTTTTGATGTAAAACTGTTTGCAGAACTTAAGCCATAAATAAGTGCTATACCCCCCTAAGTAGCAAATTTACAAATGGCCTCAACACCAGTTATTAGAAAACAATTTTAGAATGATTAATGAACCATTATTTGAAAGATTGCAAATAACATGTGCTTTAAAAAAAAATGTTTGTTGTAGGTGAGATTTGGGTTTTTGTTTGCCTTGCTTTAATATTCAGATACCTAATATTTGATAATTGGAAATTGTTATTTCCTTAGCATAATAGGTAAAATGTTTATCTCTTTATACCCCAAACTCCCCAATAAAAATATCTTATGATTTTCATAGAATCATCTCTGCCCACCTAAGTTTCCACTACTCATCAGTGCTCTGCTTGTCTCTATCTAGGACTGCTCTGAGATTTGCCTATTCTCTGATCTTCTGGTGCTCTTTAGCCTTTTTCTTTTGAGAACTGAAACCATCTACCCCATGCTTACTCTGCCTGTGTTAAAATGACTTTCCTATCCCATTGTCCTTATCAACATAATTTTACTGTTCCAAGAGGTTCTTGTTTAGGCAAATAATATATTTGTTCATGATTAGAACTTACTATTTTCTTTTTTTTTTTCACCTTTACATTTTTTATTTTAAAATTATGGGGTACAATTCAGGGTTAGGCATACAAATATTCATTGTTCAGGTAACCTTGTTGATGAGGTGTGCCCCCTCTTCCCCAGGCAGATTCCTACTGCTGCCAATCCCACCTCCCCACACCCCACACACCTGCAGTTTCCTGTTACTGTCAATTCTTTTCTTATAGTATTACATTAGTTGTTCAAGGTTCACTTATGAATGAGAACATGTGATACTTAGTTCTTTGTTTTTGTGAAAGATCACTCATTATTATAGACTCTAAGTCCATCCAGGTTGCTGCAAAGTTCATGATTTTGTTCTTCTTTATGGCTGTGTGATATTCCATCATGTATAAGTACCACATTTTAAAAAATCCAGTCCTCTTTTGACGGGCAGCACAGCTGGTTCCATGTTCTTGTAATTGTGAACAATGCGGCGATAAACATGCACATGCAGGTATCTTTTTTATAGAGTGATTTGAGTTCTTCCAGGTATATTCCCAATAGGGGGATTGCGGGGTCATATGGAAGGTCGATTTTTAGGAATCGTCACACTGTTTTCCACAGAGGCTGTACTAGTTTACACTCCCACCAATAGTGTAGAAGTGTTCCTTTTTCGCCACATCCTCTCTAGCATCTGTGATTTTTTGAGTTATTGATCATGGCCATTCTGACTGGAGTTAGGTGGTATCTCAGTGTAGTTTTAATTTGCATTTCTGTGATGACCGGTGAGGCTGAATATTTTTCCATATATCTGTTGGCTGCTTGTATGTCTTCTTTTGAGAACAGTCTATTCATATCTTTTGCCCACTTTGTAATGGGGCTGTTTGTTTTTTCTTTTCAGCACGTTTTAGTTCCTTATAGATTTGAGATGTTAGGCCTCTGTCAGACAAAGAGTTGGTAAATATTTTTTCCCAGTGTGTGGGCTGTCTTCCTGCTCTCTTGATGATTTCTTTAGCTTTGCAGAAGCTTGTCAGTTTGTTGAGGTCCCACTTGTCTATCTTACCTCTTATGGCATGAGCACTTGGGGTTTTGTTCAGGAATTTGTTGCCAGTTCCAATTTCCATAAGAGTTTCTCCTGCGTTTTCTAAGATTCTCATAGTATGAGGTTTATGTTTAGGTCTCTGAACCATTTAGAGTTGATTTTTGTGTATGGGGATAGGTAGGGGTCCTTTTTGAATCTTCTGCATGTGGTCAGCCAGTTTTCCCAGCATCATTCACTGAATAGGTTCTCCTCTCCTCATGATTGGTGGTGGAGGCTTTGTTGAAGACGAGTTGATTGAGAAATTGAGGTTTTGCTTCTGGAATCTCAATTTTATTCCATTGGTCTATGTGCCTGTTCTTGTATCAATACCAGGCTGTTCTGATTATTGTAGCTTTATAATAAAGTTTAAAGTCTGGGAGTGTGATACTTCCTGCTTGGTTTTTCTTCTTTCTTTCTTTCGTTTTGGCTATTTGTGGTCATGTATGTTTCCGTATGAATTCCTGTATTGTATTTCTCAGTCTGAGAAGAATGTTGCTGGTAATTTGATGGGTATTGCATTAAATCTGAAGATTGCCTTAGGTAGAATGGACATCTTAACAATCTTGATTCTTACAATCCATGAGCATGGAATATTTTTCCACTTGTGTCATCTTTGATTTCTCTGAGCAATGTTTTGTAGTTTTCATTGTAAAGGCCTTTCACGTCTCTGGTTAGGAAGATGCCATGGTATTTCATTTTTTGGTGGCTATTGTGAATGGAATTGTGCTTTTTATTTGGGTTTCTCTTTGTTTATTATTGGCGTATGGAAATGCGATTGTCTTTTGCACATTTATTTTGTACCCTGAGACTTTGCCAAAGTCCTTTATCAGTGCAAGGAGATTTTTGACAGATTCTCTTAGAGGTATAGAACATGTCATCTGCAAAGAGGGATGTCTTGATTTCCTCTTTTTCTATTTGAATATCCCTGATCAGCTTCTCTTCTCTGACTGCTCTAGCTAGAACTTCCAAAACTATGTTGAACAGAGGGGTGAAAGTGGGCATCCTTGTCTTCTTCCAGTTTTCAGGGGAAATGGTTCCAATTTCTGTCTGTTTAGCAGTATGTTGGCTGTGGGTTTTTCATAGATGGCTCTTACTATTTTGAGGTATGTTCCATCTATGCTTAGATGTTGAAGGGTTTTTATTAAGAAGGAGTGCTGGATTTTTTCCAAAAGCTTTTTCTAAATCTAATGATATAATCATGTGGTTTTGTTTTTATGTCTGTTGATGTATTTAATTATGTTTATGGTCTTATGTTGAACCACCCTTGCATCCTAGGGATGAAGCCAACTTGGTTGTGGTCGATGATTTTTGATATGTGTTGCTGAATCTGGTTTGTTAAGATCTTGTTGAGAAGTTTAGCATCTATGCTCATCAAGAATATTGGCCTATAGTTCTCTTTCTTTGTTGGTTCTTTACCTGGCTTGGGTATCAATGTGATGTTAGCTTCATAAAATGATTTGGGGAGAGTTCCATCTTTCTCAATTGCCTGGAATATAATAGGATTGGTATCAGTTCCTCCTTGTATGTTTTGTAGAATTCTGCTGGAAAGTCATCTAGTCCAGGGGTTTTTTTTTGGAGGTAGTTTTCTTATGACATAGTCAATTTCCTGGATTGTTATTGGTCTATTTACGGTCTCAATTTCTTCTTGTTTCAACATGGGCAGGGTTGTGATGACAGAAAGTCCTCCATTTACTTTAGGTTTTCAAGTTTGTTTCCATTCAAGTGTACATAGTAGTCTCTGATAATCTTTTGTATTTTTTCGGTGTCAGTTGTGACTTCATCTTCTGTGTTTCTGATTGAGTTAATTTGGACTTTTTCTTTCTTTTTCTTGGTCAGTCTAGCTAGGGGACCATCTTGTTTATCCTTTCAAAGAACCAGCTTTTTGCTTCATTGATTTTTTTTTGGTATTATCTTTTGTCTTCTATGTTCCAGATTAGGGCTTTTATTTTGGTGATATGGATTCTTCTCCTGAAGTTAGGGTTTTGGTGGTCTTGCTTTTCCAGCTTCCTTAGGTGACTTGTTAGGCTGTTAACTTGTGATCTTTCCATTTTCTTCGAGTGTGTTTGTAGAGATATGAATTCCCCTCTTACACTGCTTTCATGGCATCCCAGAGGTTTTTGTAAGATGTTTCTGCATTTTCATTTGTTTCCAAGTATTTTTTAATCTCTGTTTTGATTTCCATGTTGACCCAGGAGTTGCTTAGCATCATGCTGTTTAGTGTCCATGTCTTTGTGGGTTTAGGGGGAATTTTGTTGGTGTTGATATTTATTTTTATTCCATCATGGTCTGAGAAGGAGCATAGAAAATTTCAATCTTAAGAAATTTGCTCATGCTTGATTTATGGCCAAGAATGTGGTCAATCTTAGAGTACCTTCCATGTGGTGATGAGTAGAATATATATTCTGTGGTTGTTGGGTGGAGTGTTCTGTAGGTATCAGTTAAGTCCATTTGGTCAAGAGTCACACTGAAGTTCTGGATCTCTTTACTGATTTTTTTGTCTTGATGTTCTGTATAGGGTTGTGAGTGGTGTATTAAAGTCCCCAGCTATGATAGTGTTAGAGTCAATAGATTTTTTGCCTAGAAGTTGCTTTATGAAAGTTGGTGCTCCTATGTTGGGTGCATACATGTTTAGAATGGATATTTCTTGTTGATAAATTGAAACTTTCATAATTATATATTGATCTTCTTTATCTTTTTTGATTTTTGATAGCTTAAAAGGTATTTTGTCTGATATTGAGATCGCAATTCCTGCTTTCTTTTGTGTTCTGTTCACCTGAAATTTGCTTCCCATCCTCTTACTTGGAGTCTGTGAGTGTCCTTTCTGGTGAGATGAGTCTCTTGGAGACAATATATTGCTGCTTCATAATATTTTATCCATTTTGCCATTCTATGTCTTTTCAGTGGTATCTTTTCAGTGTCCATTCACATTCAGGCTAATTATTGAAATGTGAGAGTTTATCCCTGTCATGAGGTTCTTATAGAGTTGTTGTTGTTTCTGTTCATTTGCTGTCTTTCTTTTGATTTTTGGGTTGATTCATGTGTGTTTTCAATCTTTTTCCTGCACTCTTGTGAAGATCGTTGTCATTCTTTTTTCCCTTTCTTCTGTGTTTAATACTTTCTTAAGTGTTTCTTACGGAGCTGGTCTAGAGGCAGCATAAGTTCTTAGGGATTGAATGTCTGGGAAAGATTTTAATTCTCCCTCACTGATGAAGCCTAGCTTAACTGAGTAGGTTATTCTTGGTTGAAATTGTTTATCTTTGAGAACTTTGAAGATTGGGTTCCAAGCTCTCCTAGCCTGAAGTGTTTCTGTAAATAAATCTGCTGCTATTCTAATTGGTCTTTTTTCTTGCTGTCTTTAGGAGTTTTTCTTTTATACCTACTTTGTTTAGGTGAATTAGTATGTGTCTAGGAGTTGGTCTTCTCATTTGCTATCTTGCAGGGGTTCTCTGAATCTCTTGTGTTTGAATGGTTGTATCACTGGTGAGATGAGGGAAATTTTCTTGAATAATTTCATGGAACGTTTGTTCCAGAGTAGTCTCTGTCTCTCTTTCTGCCTCAGGAAGTCCAATTACTCTTAGGTTAGGCCTCTTGAAATAATTGCTTATCTCTTGAAGGTTTGTTCTGTCTTTTAAAGTTTCTTTTCTATGTTTTTTGACAGTTTGAGTTAGTTCTATATTTTGGCCCTCAAGCTCTGAGACTCTTTCTTCTGCTTGACTAATTCTGCTCTCCATGCTTATCAGTTTGTTATTTATTTCATTCACAGTATTCTTTACTGCTGCTATCTCAGTTATCAATTCCTTCATATTTTCCTTTTGTCTCGCCTCAATTATATTTATTCTCTCTATTAATGTCTTGATATCTGGTTTTGTAGTTTGAGACCAGTCATTCTGGGGACTCTTCATTGTTTGCGTTCTGATTCTGATGTCTGTTTTCTCAGTGTCTGACCTCCCAGGGGTCTGTATGAGACCCATACTCTTCTTTTGGTTTTTCTTCATTTGTGTAGATTTTCCTCTCCCCCACTTTTTTTCCTCTCCTTTAATTTGAGCAAAGTTCAGAGATGGCAGGGTTGCTTTTACTTCTGTTGCTCAGTCTCCTCTTCTTCCTTATGTGGATCCTCTGACTCTGTTCAGTTCTGAAACTGGACTGTGGGTTTTGTAGTTTTGAGATTTAATTGGGGGGGAAGCTGTGATGCAAAATCTATCTGCAGATTCCAGTATCCACTGACAGGTGTATGGGCCCCCTGGAACCCACTTCCCATTGTCTTACAATCTGTCCATTCAGTAGGTGTTTGGGTTTTCTCCCTGGAAGCAAAAATGAAAAGAATGGAAAAAGGAAGAGGGGACAAGAGAAAGGTGGAGAGAGAGAAGAGAAAGAGGGATAACAGACAACCAACTAGCAAATGAAAAGAGAAATAAAGACAGAAAAGAGTAAATAAAACTAAAACATACAGATACTCATACAAACACACAGTCCAAGAAAAACCTCCCTATTGATGTACTCTTCCAATAAACAAACAGGAAGTTTAAAGAAAAGTAAAAAAAAACACTCAAATAACAGAAGAAAAGCAAGTATGAAAGTATTATCAAAAACTGAGAGAGAAAAAAAACTAAAAAAAAAAAAAGCAAAAATAAGCAAAACAGACAAAAAATGCAAATAAAAATAAAAAAAACAAAGAACCAAACTCTCTCTGTGGTCGTTCCTGTAAGTCCAATGTCCTTTCAGTTCTTATCTCTAGGTCTCAGTGCAGGCTGATATGGTTGATCTCAGTCCAGGCTGATGTGCTCACAGCTTGGGTCAGATGCCCCAGGCCTACTGTGGTAGGAGGGGGGATCAGATCTGGACTTACCCAGCTAGCTGCCTGTCAAGTCTGCCACTCAGATCTGACCTGTGTCTGATTCAGCTTGGGGGAGGGGCTTCTGTCTCTCTCAGTTTGATGAGATTACCTTAGGTCCCAAGTTGGAGGCTGGGCGGAGCTGGGTGGGGCAATGCAGGTCTCTACCTGGTCCTGGGACAGAGAAAATGACTGCGGTTGTGTCTCCTCACCAGGCATGGGGCTCCTCTCTGGCTCTCCCCAATCCTCTCTCTCCACTGATCGGATCCAAGGCTCCAGTTGATCCACTATAACAGGTGATGGTGTGGGCCAGGCCCCAAATGAAGAGAATCAGCTGGATTTGGCAGGCTCTTCTCAGGATAGTCCTATGACCAGCAGATGATCTTGTGTGCCTGTGCTTCAATCTCAGGGTGGTGGAGGCTTGCAGTCACCCTCAGAGTGGGGAACTGGGTGCATGAACCCAAGTCTCCCCTCAGATGGACTTTTACTCTCCCACCAGTGCACACCTACTCACGCAGAGTCTTTATGGACACTTGCTTTTGCAGAGACTCTCACCATCCTACCTGTCTGGTCGCTATCTTAAGCTCCACCCCCTGACTTGGGAACTTTTTGACCAGATCTTTTTAATAGAAAGCTTCAACACATAGTTTGTAGGCTCATAGTTCTTAAAACCATTGATGCTTCCACCAATCCTAACCTTAGTTATACTGTGATCCTTATCCAATTCTAATTAAATCCCATGTTGAAAGACCCACTCAGGTAAAGAGTACCTTTCCTAGGTCTCTGCACATCTATTTCATAGATTTTACTGAAATAACTTGTTTTGAGTCACTGGTATAAAAGACTTTCCCCAACCTGTAACTTGGTAGAATGAGCACTGGACTAGGAATCCAGAGTGTTGAGTCTTGGTTTTGGTCCTGAAATAATATACCATGTAAACTTGAATCAGTTTTTCCCCCTCTCTGGGTTTTACTTTTCTCATTTGAAAAGAATGGGGACTCATTTATTCAGCATCTGTAAAAGATATATATGGTATCTACTATGTACCAGCATTATGAGATATTTCTAGCTCTAAGTTTCTATTATTTCTATCAAATTCAGAACTTAGCAAGGGCCATGGCAAAGCCAACATCCTGACCCCTCGCTACCATAGTGATCTAATGCTTTGCTTCACTAAGTCATAGATATCAGCATCTCCTACCATAACAATTCTAAAAGCCATATCCCCACCGCAGTTATAATTTCAGTTAGTTGCCACAAATAAATTAATTTGTGGCATGCTGGTTAGGTTTTGGGCACTATTTATAGAACATACAGAGCAAAAGAATAGAAAATTAAGACTGTCAGATTCCAGAGACCAGCAGTATATGTTTTATGCATTATTTTAATAATTTTCTGTTAATTAATGCTTGTTCTTATACTTTTAGTGAAACAAAGAAGTTCTAAAAGTTTTAATGCCTTGCAGAGGATGTTCATCATGTCCCGGAGATTTGACTGCTGTAATACTTTTCCTCAACCTCTTCTTCATGCATAAAAAGCTTCTAGCATTAGGAACTTTTAACAGCCCAAATCCTTAGGGATAGAAAAAAGTAGGACATTTTGGCTGAGTCTAAAGAGGCAAAAATCTAGTTGGAAATTACCCATGAGAATTTTAGACAAATAAAATTTCTTAAGTCCTGCTATAGAAATTTAAAAATAAATAAGATCAATCTAAAATGATAAAACCTAATATGACCCTGATTCTTGCTCTGCCCAAAGATTACTTTAAGTGCGTGACTTTATAATCAATTAAGATAAAGTAGTTAGTTGATAGATGGCTGCAGCACAAGTCAAGAGACACAGATTAAAGTCTCTGCCTTAACACAACCTGCATCACTTTGGAAAACATACTTTCCCCCCGAAGCTATGCTTCCTGATCTAAGAAACAGGAATTACAAACTACTTATAATTATGAAATGAGGCAACATATGTAAAAGTGCTCTGATATCTTAAAGTGTTTTATTATCAGTAAATACCATGAACTGCCAGGTATCATTTGTAAAAGCCAATGAGACAATGCATCGGGATCAGATTTATGCTTAGAAATGTTGGCCCTTACAGCAGACTTTGTTGTTGTTCCTATCATCTACTTCACATCAAACTATTGACCTAAAGTTAAGTCATTCATTCTAGTTCATCTCCTTATAATTAATTGGTTTAGGATTGGGAAACAGATTGGACAATTTTGGGCCAAAGAACTATGACTAAGGAATGAGAAAAAAAAAAAAACTAGTCTTTTTTCCCAAATGTGCATATTATGAGCAGTCACTTTGTTTTCATTCATAAGGTAAAGGACAGATAGTAAATGGAATGCATAAATAATCTGGATATCTAAAATTTGGAAATAAACTGTGCACCTGAGTGTCACTGAGTTACTTAAAGACCTTCTCTGTATCTGTATGAACTGATATAGGATTCTCTAATTCTCTAATGATATAGGATTTTCTAATTCTCTAATGCTAAGAGAACTGGTAAAGAAGCTACTTTCTGAGTTAAAAATTTTAACTCTACTGGTAATTATTTGTATAACCATGGGCAAGTTACTTAACACCTCTGGACCTCAATTTTCCATCTATTGTAATATGGGGATAATAGTATTTCCTCTATAAGGTTGTTAGTAGGAACAAACAAGTAAATAATTTTAAGGTAAATTACTGAATTTGCTTGTTCGTTTCCACATAACACACAAGAATACAGGTAAATATGACTATGGTTCCTTTGATGAGGCACATGGTAGGCATTATATAAAAATTTTCAAATAAATAATTTGAAAATATATTACTTATTTAATATTTTAAACAATCCTAGTTGGGCTTTGATATTTGGTCCCCAAAGCAAACAAAATAGACTGTTTATTTTAGTCCTCTGAATCAGCTATTTTTAACTGAGATGTCAAAAAGCAGAGATGAACAAAATCGAATTTTAGTAAAATTATTTAGGTTCTCAAATTACTTACTTTAATATATATGTAAACATATATAAGTATGTATATACATGTATATGCATATATGTGCATATAAGTGTATGTGTACATATATAGAGAGAAAAATGAGAGAATTCAACATTATCTTGATATCAACACTAGTTTTACAAATGTTGCCATAATTAGTCTTGTGGTCTGGTCTAGACTTTTTCTTCTTAGGGTCTCAGTTTCTTGAGAAATGGGTGAAATTATAATCATAATGTACAGAAACTTAAGAATAACCCTGAGTTTACCCATGGGATTGTATTACACATGAAGGAACCAAAGGCTTCATGCTATATATTAACCTTCACATTTAGCCCACCAGGGGAACTAGGAAATTCCAACCAGGACCAAGTCTGTTATTTCTCTTATGTCATCTTGTTTATGGGAAAGACCCAAGGTCTTCAAACATTGCCCTTTGTGGCAGAGATTAGCTATATGCTCACCTCACCTATTACCTCTCCTTCCTGGGAACCTAGCTAGGCTACATATTTCAGCCCCCATTGCAGTTAGGTGGTTCTATGATTGAGTTTTAGCCAAGAGAATGTGGGGGAGAATGAGGTGAGCCACTTACATGTGTGGTGCATAAAAGCCTCCCATATGTGATACTCCATCCTTTTTCTCAATTCACCCTCTGAATGGAGAACATTCCAAGGACCCTGGGAGGGTGTGGCCACCATATGGAAGGAGTGCATGTCTCTGAATGACAAGTGAAAGGCCAATTGTCCAGAATCAATCACATTGGATAGGAATGTAAACTAGATATGAACTTGCGTTTTGCTAACTCCCTGAAAATTTGGGATTGATCTGCTAAAATTACTCACATTCTTCATGTTTTCTTCATTAATAAATATAACAAAAAGAAAAGTGATGCCCCTTAACAAGACACCATCATGTTCCAAAAAAAAAAAAAAAAAAAATCCAAAAAACTTAATGCTGCTTCCTGGAATTTCACATTTAGAATGGACTCTGAGAAATGAGGTCAATTGCTTGTTTGTTTCTATATAACACATGAGAATACAAGTAAATATGACTATGGTTTCTCTGATGAGGTCAACTTCCAGCACCCACAGTCACCCCATCTTTTAATTGACTATCCACAGGTCCACAGGACATACTCCTTTTCACTTTGAAGAGGAAATGACTTTAAGGGAGTCTATGCATTCAGAAAATAGTAAAAAAAAAAAGAGAAAGTCTACTTCTCAATAAGGATTGTCCCTTGCAGAAGGTGATGTCATCTGTTGGAATTACTTTTCCAAAACCCCTAAAATGCATTTGTGAACTTTTATCATGGACTCAGCAGTGATCACTGTCAACCAACCACATGTCTTCTTGCAAAGGACTCGAGTTATATTTAACTCTGATAGTTCACCTATTCCACAGCTAAATGCTTACAATAGATTAAATGCTTACAATAGATTAATTGCTTATGCTATTAAGCAAAGAGGCTGATGCTATACTGAAAGTCATTCTAGAACATTCACTACTGCTTGCTTCTCTGCCAGTTTTCTGTAACTAGATCAGATTGCAATGACAATGAAGGTTCTACCTCTTGCTTTGTCTCACACATTCTTGGGTTTTTTCCCTTTCTTTGAACTTATTTTTAAATAAGTGTATTAACTGTGACAGCTACTACATTTTGTATCACTTTTAAGGCTCATTTTCATTACAAATTGCTCTCAAATTCTCAGCTATATGACATGCTAAGCACAGTCCCCAGGAGCTCAGGAAAATGTGTAATTCAGAAAACTTAGACCACAGTAGGATACTGTTTAGGAAAATCAAACTTAAAGATCTCTGGAGACATGATAAGTGTCCCCTCAGGTGATCTGAAAATAGCAAAAGACCAAAAGTAGTAAAAAGTCAAGTTCAGATCCAACCCCAAACCCACCCACCTAAGTCTTTATCATGTTCTCTTTAGAGAGAAAAGAGTACCTATAGTAGGTCAGGTATATTGGTGGCCTCTTCTGTTTTTATGAGTGAATTTACTTAGCAAACATTAGCCTCCTAGCATATGCCAAGTACCTGTACAGCCCTACCCCTGAACTAACTGAAAGAAACACTGTGGATTGTTTTGTCTATTTCATTGCCAGTATGTAATATCTTTGGTTCATTTAAAGTTAAAGAGGCTTAAACTTTAAAAGTGTTTAACTTTAAAAGATGACCTGGGGGTCTAATCATTATTCATCACGTTATTTCTCAGGGAAAATATAGTGTGAGTTTCAAACAACAGGCTTTTATTTGCTTATACTATCTCCTTCACCCTTTCTTCCAAAAAAAAAATTAGGTGGTTAATTGAAGATAAACATTTGAACTCAAAACCTGCCATTCTGAAAGTCATTCTAGAACATTCTCTACTGCTTGTTCCTCTAGCAATTTCTGTAACTAGATCAGACTGCAAAAATAATGAATATTCCACCTGCTGCTCTGTCTCACACTCTCCCTCTAACATTCTTGAGATTCTTTCCTCTTCAAACTTATTTTTAAATATGTGTATTATTCAATACCCTTATTTAAAGAGCACACTGTAATGGAGGTAAGCTATTAAAACTGAGTTCTAAACCAGTTAAATAATTAATTGAACAGAATTATTTCCAAAGTCCTACTAGATGCCAGACTTACAGCACAAATGGAGACAAGAAAAGCCCTAGCTCTCATGAAGGTTTGACTCTAGGATGTAGTAACAGGGAGAGTGGTAGAAGGTTTCAAACAACAAACAAGGAGCACGTGTAATACCAAAGTAACCCCAGGCAGTGATAGGTGCTACAAAGCCACTATGAGCTATGATGAGTGTTGTCAGTTGAATAGTATCCCTCCAAAATGCATGTTCATCTACGATGAGAGGGTGTGATCTTATTTAGAACTAGGATCTTTGCAGATATAGTTAAGTAAAAATGAGATCATCAAAGATAGGATGGACCCAGAATCCATGGGTGGTATCCTTATAAGAAAGTCATGTGAACACATGGAGACACTGAAGAGACACACACAGAGGGAAGACAGACATGTGAAAATGGGGACAGAAATCAGAGTGACACAACTACAAACTAACAGGTACCTAAGGATTGCCAGCAATATCAGAGCCAGGAAGAGGCAAGGAAAGAGCCTTCTCTGCAGCCTTCAGAGGGCGAATGACCCTGCTAACATCTTGAAGAAATTAAGACTTCTATCCTCAGAACTGTGAGACAATACATCTCTCTTGTTCAAAGTCACCAAAATTGTGGTGCTTTGTTACAGCAGCCCTAGCTAATTAATACAATAAGCTATAGTACCCAGAAAAAAGCTTTTAATGTAATTAGACTTGATGGATAAGTTGCTTTTCTTAAGAAGTGACCTGTAAACTGACATCTACATGACATTGACTTTCCCTCTGAGCTCCCTGGTAGACAAGGCAAAAAATAAGCCAGGGTGTCTTGCTATTAAAAGCAAGCACAAGCCGGGCTCGGTGGCTCAGCCTGTAATCCCGCGCCTTTGGGAGGCTGAGGTGAGTGGATTGCCTGAGCCCGCGGGTTCGAGACCCGCCTGGGCAGCGAGACCTCATCTCTACAATAAATCAAAAATCAGCCAGGCGTGGTAGCACATGCCTGTAATTCCGGCTATAGGGAAGGCTGAGACGGAAGGATCGCCGGAGCCCAGCAGGTCGAGGCTGCGGTGGCCGGGAGCGGCCACTGCAGTCTGGGCAACAGAGTGAGACTCCAACTCAAAAAAAAAAAAAAAAAAAAAAAAAAAGCAAGCACACATCTGTTCACTTGAAGAGATAAACATTTTTGTAATTAACTTAAAAATGAAGTTTGGAGACTAGAACCTGTTTTCAGATTCTAGAACCTGTTTTCAGACTAGCACCTGTTTGAAGATTCTTTGTCACAAAGACCAATCTTGCTCTCTTTCTCTCAAAAGCTATTTTTTAAAAAGTTAAGTCATCCAGTTAGTTATAGCGCCTTTTTGTTTTCCTGGAACTGGGGAAATATTGAAAGGCAACAGAATTTGATTAAAAAGACTGAGGTTGGCAGCGCTATTTTCCCTGGTCCAGGCATTCTGATTTTGTCTCAACTGTTACAAAATGAAATAAACTATGTTTTGTTCACAGTTTATTTTGTATTGCCCTTTTTAGGTGATGCACTATAATCTGCCACTCTTAGGAGACAAATGATTCAGTACAGAAGATAGTATATAATGTAAATTACAGAAAACAAAACTGAAATGACTTTGGTCTGCCTGAAGAAAAATTACAGCATTCAGTCATAAGTACATTAGCAGACAGAAGAGGAATGAAAAGACTAGAGCAGAGAAAACAGAGATCAGATCCTATGGTATGGAGAGCCGATGAAATATGGAGAAACACAGGAAAGTGGAATTATGACTATTCTTGAAATCCTAGTGCTGATTAAATATCAATCTTTTAAACATGCCACCTATAGAACATTCCATGAACATTTCAGCATTTCTGGCATTCATTCAGAATTAAGGCAACATAGGGGGATGGTCAAGATAGAGAAAGAAAACAACTGCCACTCTCAGCAAAGAAGCCCCCAAAAAGAATCGACTCGGTGTTTTGAGGGTTGACTTGGAAACCTGGGGTGGGTTTTATTGGTAGGTCTCTTAGGGATACAGAGAACACACAGCTCCAAGACCCAACTCCAAGACTCACAGAAGCAACCCAGACACAAGATCAGGAGAGAGTTCTTGGAGAAGAAAGTGGTAAGTGTATGGGAGAGTATTTTTATATACCTCTTGCAAGCCTCTGCAGTCCATCAAAGGAAAAGACAGCCTAGACTCTTCTCTGAATTCCTCACACATTAGCCAGGCACAAAGAACTGCCTAGAGTTGAGATGGACCCATCCAGACAGACCACAAACTGGAGCCATGTAGCGACTGAAGGACTTCAACTCTTGGTGAGCTCTGATGCTGATGCCATTCAACCATCCCCCCACAGAGAGGATATGCTAGACTCACTCTGCAGGAGTGGTCTGTGCCACATAAGTGCTTACTCCTACCTTTCTTTCCAGCAGAGGCAGTGCACCTACTTTGGAGACATTTCCCTAGTGGTACTTGCACTTATCCCAGCCCTGATTCAGAACTGTGGTTTGACTTGCCCTTGAGAGGCTGCCATCATCTTAATTGCCCTTCCTAGGGAGCAGGGCAGGAACTAGGAGACAGTATACCTCAGTACAGTGAGGTAGTGATGATCCCACCCACCAGCAGACCAAGAAAGAAACATTGAGTATCTCCCAGCAAGGCAGTGGCCTCTCATCTACTCCTATGAAGAAGAGTGAACCAACTTAGATGGGAGAAGGCCAGTTCATGCCCCTCAAAACACAAATGCCAGAGTAGAACCATGGTGTCCTTCCTGACCATCTCCCAATCCTCCTGATCAGATGTGTGAGTTAGAGCAGAAGACACAAGAGCTTCCGACAAGTCAGGAACCCTTATGCTGGTTCCAGAGGAAGGGGAAAGTCCCCAATTTGAAGGAAAGGACTTGTTCTCACTCTTCCAGACTGCACTGGTGAAGCAGTGCCAGGCAGTTTTTCCTCATTTTTCCACCCTCCCTGCCACTTCTGTTCCTACCACAGGCAGGAAGAGGGAGGTCAAGTAAGAAAACAGCACAAACTTTATCCCAATGATAGCAACTTTATCTGCCCCCACCACCTTCATGGGGAAGAAGGTCAAATAAGAAAACAGCACAAACTTTACCCCAATGATAGCAACTTTATCAAACAAAAATAACAACAAAAAGGGGAAGACACTGCCCTCAGAGATGAAGAACCAGCAAAAACAAAAACAACAACAAGCAAACAAAAAACAAAACAAAACAACAACAAAAACCAGACAAATCTCGAAGCCTTAATGATTCAACACACATAATCCCAGGCAATGGAACCCACCTAGAATAGCCTATCTCTGATGAAAGATATAGAATTCAGAATATGGATGACAAAGGGACTTAGCCAAGATCCAGAAGAAAGTTAACCAGGCCACAGAAATGGTACAGGAATTTAAATGGACCTGACCATTCTAAGAAAGAACCAAACTGAACTTCTAGAAATGAAGGATTCTCTCCTGGAATCTCAAAACACAATAGCAAGCCTTAACAGCAGAATTGACTAGGTAGAGGAAAGAATCTCAGAGCTTGAAGACTGAATTACTGAATTAACCCAGTCTGACAAAAATAAGGAGGAAAGAATTAGAAAAAAATGAGCAGTACATATGATAGGTCTGGGATTATGTAACAAGACCAAATCTATGACTAACTGGTATTTCTGAGAGAGAAGGGGAAACTGAAGCCCTCCAAGATGTCATCCAAGAAAACTTCTATCTTGCTAGACAAGTGGCCATCAAACACAAGAAATTCAGAGAACTTCTGCATGATATTACACATATTATTCTCCATCATCCCAAGGCACATAATAATCAAACTTACCAAGGTCACCATGAAATAAAAAATATTCTAAAGGTAGCCAGAGAGAAGGGGCAGACCACCTACCAAGAGAGACCCATCAGAATTTCATAAGACCTCTCAGCAGGAAGCTTACAAGCCAGAAGGGATTGAGGATGCATCTTTAGCATTCTTAAAGAAAAGAAATTCCAGCTAATAATTTTCTGCCCTGCCAAACTAAACTTCATTAATGAAGAAGAATTAAAATCCTCCCCAGAC
Organism: Cephalopachus bancanus; assembly: GCA_027257055.1. Taxonomy (NCBI): domain Eukaryota; kingdom Metazoa; phylum Chordata; class Mammalia; order Primates; family Tarsiidae; genus Cephalopachus; species Cephalopachus bancanus. The sequence goes on along the minus strand of JAPVLO010000184.1, from coordinate 10,286,689 downwards.
ATGCAATCCCTAAGACAACATGTCACCTTTAGACCAGCCCTTCAGGAGATGCTTGAGAAAGTTCTAAGCACAGAAATGAAAGAACAGTCCCACCCATTGCAAAAGTATAAGAAAGTATGGAATTTACAGACAATAGAAATTAACCACACAACTAGAACAAACCCTTACATCTCAATAATGAGCTTAAACATGAACAGGTGAAATGTGCCACTCAAAAGACACAGAATTGGAAACTGGATAAAGAAGCATAATCTATTCTTCTGCCTTCAGAAAATCCATCTCACTGAAATGATACTTATGGGTTCAGGGTAAAGGACTGGAAAAAAATCCTCTTGGCAAATGGAAAGCAAAAAAGAGCAGGAGTAGCCATTCTAATATCAGAAAAAGTTAAAAAGGGTAGCACTACACATAGGGCTCAATTCCCTCTCCAAAAAATACCCATCTTGAATGTATATGCACCCAGATTCATAGAACAATTACTAATGAACCTAAGACAGGACAGAGACAGCCGTGCAATAATAGTTAGAGATTTCAATATCCTGCTAACAACTTTAGACAGATCATCAAGGCACAAAACTAACCAAGATATCTGTAACCTTAACTTGACACTGAAGCAACTAGATCTAATAGACATCTACAGAACACTCCACCCAATAACCATCGAATATACAGTCTTCTCATCAGCACACAGAGCATACTCTAAGATCAACCACATTCTCAGACACAAATAAAGTGTAAACAAATTCTAAAAAGTCAAAAACATACCAAGCATCTTTTCAGATCACAGTGGAATAAAAATAGATATTATCACCAACAAGAATCCCCCAAAACATGCAAATACATGGAAATTAAACAACATGCTCCTGAATGACTTTTGGGTTAGCACAGAAATCAAGACAGAAATAAAGATTCCTAGAAAAAAATAAAAACAAAAACACAACATACCAAACCTATGGGATACTATGAAATTAGTGCTGAGAGGGAATTTTATAGCATTGCATACACACATCAAGAAAACAGAAATAGCAAGTAAGCAGTCTAATGTTACACATAACAGAGCTGGAACAAGAACAATCAAATCCCAAATCCAGTAGAAAATGAAAATTATCAAAATAGAATGAGAACTTGATAAAATATCAATCAAAAATTCATGCAGGGGATCAATGAGTCAAAAAACTTGTTCTCAGGAAGAATAAATAAGATTGATAGACCTCCTGGTCAGACTAACAGAAAAAAAGGGAGAGAAAATTCAAATAAACACAATCAGAAATGAAAAAGGCAATGTTACAACTGACCTTGAAGAAATAAAAAAGATTATAAGAGATTACTACAAACATCTGTATGTAAGTTAGAAAATCTAAAAAGAAAATGGAGAAATTCTGACAACACACAACCTCCAAAGATTGAAACAGGTGGAAATTGAAACCCTAGACAGACCAATAACAATTCAGGAAATTGATTCAGTAATTAGAAATTGATTCAGTAATTACCAAAAAAGGCTCTGGACCAGATGGCTTGTCAGCTGAATTCTACCATACATACAAGGAAGAGCTGATACCAACTCTACTGAAAGTTTTCCAAGCAATTGAGAATGAAGTAATCCTTTCTAGCTTATTCCATGGAGCCAATACCATCCTAAAATCTAGAAAAGGCAAAGACTCAACAAGGAAAGAAAACTTCAAGCCAATTTCCCTGATGAACATAGATGCAAAAATTTTCAACAAGACACTAGTAAATTGCATTTAATAACACATTGCAAGGATCATTCATCATGACCAGGTGGGCTTCATTTCCCAGAAGCAAGAGTGGCTCAGGATATACAAATCAAGAAATGTAATCCATTGCATAAACAGATGTAAAGCCAAGAGCCACATGTTTATTTCATTAGATGCAGAAAAAGCATTCAGTAAAATTCAACATCCCTTCTTGATTGAAAACCTTAAACATCTAGGCACTGAAGCAACATTCCTCAAAATAATAAGAGCCATCTATGACAAACCTGCAGCTAATATCATACTTAATGGGCAGAAGCTGAAGCCATTTCCCCAAGAAATGGACCAAGACAAGGTTGCCCACTCTCACCACACATATTTAACATAGTGCTAGACTTTCTAGTCAGAACAACTAGGCAGGAGAAAGAAATTAAAAGTATCCAAATAGGAAAAGAAGAATTTAGATTATTCTTCTTTGCAAATAATATGAGTGTATACTAGAAAACTGTAGTGAGCCTGTCAAAAACCTCCTTGCACTAATAACTGATAAAATCCCTGGATACAAAATAAATGCAAAAAGTCAGCTTTATTCCTATACATCAACAACAAACAGACTGAGAGCCAGATAAAAGACAAGATCTTATTTGAAATAACAACAGAAAAGTAAAATATCTCAGTATCCATCTAACCAATGATGTGAAAGATATTTACAGTGAGAACTATGAAACACTGCACAAAGAAATCAAAGATAATACAAACAAGTGGAAGAACATCCTATGCTCATGGATTGATAGAATCGACATAATCAAGATGTCTATTCTAACCAAAGCAATCTAGAGATTCAATGTAATCCCTATCAAGCTACCAACAACATTTTTCACATACTTAGAAAGATAAGACTTAAATTTATTTGAAAGCAAAAATAGCCTGAATAGCTAAAGTAATCCTCAGCAAAATGAACAAAGGGGTGGCATTATACTCCCAGACTTCAAACTTTACTACAAGGCTACAGTAGCTGGAGCAGCAGGATACTGGTACAAAAATAGACATATAGACCAATGGAACAGGATAAGAAACCCCCAAATAAAACCAACTCATCTTCAACTAAGCCAACAGAAACAAACACTGGGGAAAGGAAACTCTATTTAGAAAATGGTGCTGAGAAAACTAACCATATATAGGAGAGTAAAACTAGACCGCTACATATTATCATATACAAAAATTAACTCAAAGTGGATCAAGGGCTTAAATGAGGAACCTCAAACTATAAGAATCTTAGAAGAAAACCTAGGAAACACCCTCCTAGACATTGGCCTAGGCGATGAATTCATGGCCAAGTCCTTAAAACAAATGCAGCAAAAATTAAAATGGACAGGTGGAACTTTATCAAGCTAAAAAAATTTGCACAGTAAAAGAAACCATCAACAGAGCAAAGATACAATCCACAGAATGGGAAGAACATATTTGCAAGCTATGCATCCAACAAAGGCCTAACATCCAGCATCTATAAGAAACTCAAATGAATTGACAGGAAAAAAAATGAATAACCCCATTAAAAAGTAGGCAAAGGACATGAACAGACCGTCTCAAAGGAAGGCATACAAGCAGGCAAAAAACATGAAAAAATGCTCAGCATCACTAATCATCATCAAAAAAAAAAAAAAAGCAAACCAAAACTACAATGAGATACATTCTCACACCAGTCAGGATGGCTATCATTAAAAAGTAGACAATTATGTACCTAATTGTGACTTGTACTCCACATCTTTAAAATCAAATAAAAACAAACAAACAAATAAATAAACACATTTTTAAAAGTAAACAAAACAGCAGGTGAGGCTGTGGAGAAAAAGGAATGCTTCTACAGTCTTGGTGGGAATTCAAGCTAGTTCATCCTTTGTGGAAAGTAGTTTGGAGATATAGCAAAGAGCTAAAAATAGATCTAACATTCAACCCAGCAGTTTCACTCCTGGGAATATACTCAAACACAAATCACTCTATAAAAATGATACCTCTATGCATATGTTTATTGTAGCACTTTCTACAATAGCAAAAACATGGAACCAACACAGATGTCCATCAAAGGTGAATTGGATAAAGAAAATGTGGTACATATAAACAATGGAATGTTATCCAGCCATAAAGAAGAGTGAAGTCGTGTCCTTTGCATCAACAGACATGCAGTTGGAGATCATCATTCCAAGTGAAATACCAGAAACAAAAATCTGAATTCCACATGTTTTCACTCATAAGAGGGAACTGTACACTAGGCACATGAGAATGAGAATGGGAACATCAGACACTGGGCCATATTAAGGGTGAGGGTGAGAAGGGGGATAAGGGACACCAAACCCCTCATTGGGCACCAACCCCACGACTAGGGGGAGGGGGAATGCTCATTGGTAGCCCAAATCTTATCTTCATGCTATGTACCTAGGTAGCAAATCCTCACATGTACCCCACAATTCTAAAATAAATACATAATGTTTGCAACATAGCTAGTTTTAGATCTGCATTCTGCAAAGATCTAAAACTTGGGAATGGTAGAAACATTGAATAAAAACCTAACCTCGTCTTCATTTCAAACTTTTTAATAGATTAGATGTGGTTTTAAGCAAAAGCCCACAGAGCTCTAGTAGACCAGAATACAGGCTCAATCCTACTTCAATAGAGTAGTTTCTTTCATCTGCTTCATGTATAGATTTGCATGTGAGTGCATTTTAAAAATTATTTTATTTTAGATTCAGGGGTACACATGTTATTTGTTACATGGACATACTGTGCAGTGGTGGGGATTGGGTCTCAGATGGCCTATTCCCCAGATAGTGAACACCGTGCCCCATAGGTAGTTTCTGAACCGTAGCCCCCTCCATGCTCCCCCCTTATTGGTGTCCCCAGTGTTTATTATTTCCATGTTTGTGACCATTTAACTACCACATAAGAGTAAGAACATAAAGTGTTTGATTTTCTCTTTCTGAGTCAGTTCGTGTAGGATGATGATCTTCAGCAGCATCCATGTTGCTACTGAATCCCATTTTGTGGCTGTGTTGTATTCCATGGTGTATATATGCCACATTTTAATGATCCAATGATAGTTTGATGGGTATTGAGTTCAATTCTACGTCCTTGCAGTTGTGAATTGTGCTGCGATGAACATGCAGGTACAGGTCTCTTTTTTGTACTACAACCTCTGTTCCTTAGGGTAGATACCTAGTAGTGGGATAGCTGGATCAAATGGCAGAACTACTTTTGGTTTTTTTAGTTATCTCCATATTACTTTCCACAGAGGTTATACTAATTTACACTCCTAACAACGGTGTATAAGTGTTCCCTTTTCTCCACATCTGCTCCAGCATCTATTGTTTTTTGATTTTTTTAATAACTGCCATTCAGACTGGTGTAAGGTGGTATCTCATTGTGGTTTGATTTTGCATTTCTCTGATGATGGGTGATGTTGAGCCTTTTTTTATGTTTGTTGGTCATTTGTATATCTTGAGAGATGTCTGCTCTTGTCATTTGCCCATTTTTTAATGGGGTTATTTGCTTTTTTCTTCCTGATTTGCTTGAGTTATTTGTAGATTCTGGATATTAATCCTTTGCCAGATATATAGTTTGGAAATATCTTCTCCCATTCCATAGGTTGCCTATTTGCTGTATTGATTATTTCATTTGCTGGGCAGAAGGTTTTTAGTTTAATTAAGTTCCACTTATTTATTTTTAAAAGAGATCCCCACTGTCTTGTGTTTTTTTCTCTTCTCATAGAAATTCACTTTTCTTTGTTATTCATACCAAAAAAGTAGCAATAAAGCCATAAAAACATGACTGTTTAGGCTAGAACTAAACTTTGGGTAAGTTTTAAAAAAAAATTTTATTTGGTAGAAAAGGCCACCTTAAATTGGACTTTAATATCTGTTTTAGCTTGAACAGAACACTGTCCTACAAGAGCAGGGAACCTCCACTGGCTAGCTGCTCTGAGACTCCAAATAAGTCATTTACCTTGGGGAATTCACCACGGCTCACCTCTGAAGTATCAAAATCTGGATTTTGTCAGCACAGCAAGCAACGGTAGGTCTAATGATCTAAAGTTGACTCAACTTAACCCAGGCAAAGAGAGGCTGATATAAAACAAGCAACGTGTTAATATGAAAAACAAATGTCACATAAACCAGAGGTCTTAAGTAGATATGACTTAAACATTCTCTGTCTGCAGATAAATCTACATGAAATGCCAAAGGAGATTCCAAAGAGGAAAGACTTAGGAACAAGTCTTTGTATTAGATGATGCACAAAATAAATTATTAAGCATGTTCACTTTTTCTTTTTTTTTTTGAGTTGGAGTCTCACTCTGTCGCCCAGACTGTAGTGCAGTGACTGCTCCCGGCCACTGCAGCCTTGACCTGCTGGGCTCCAGCAATCCTTCCATCTCAGCCTTTCAAGTAGCTGGAACTACAGGCGTGTGCTACCACACCCGGCTAATTTTTGATTTATTGTAGAGATGAGGTCTCGCCAAGTTGCCCAGGCAGGTCTCGAACCCGCAGGCTCAGGCAATTCACTTACCTCAGCCTCCCAAAGTGCTGGGATTACAGGCTGAGCCACCAAGCCCGGCTGCATGTTCACTTTTTCTTGCCAATGTCTACAATCCCTGAATCCGAGCCTTCTAACGAGGAAAGCATTAGCATAACAGCAACCCAAGATAATTTTATCCACTTTCTTCCCAGTATCAGTACAGTAAGCAGGAAGAAAATGAGAAAGTGTGGTTTCTGGCTGTCTTAGGCTCTGGAGGCTGCCCCCATTAACTGGGTTTCTTGTTTTGACTGAAACAAGCTTCTACTGAAGCTATCCTATCTTAGTGAAAGAAAAACAACAATTTTTATGGAGATTTTGAAGGCATTAATTAATTTTACCCCTTGACCATAAAGGCTGCACTTGTGGCTGCAGAGGAAGTCAATCATCTTCTACAAATTTAAGTACTCCAGCAACATTCTTGTTACTTTTTTATTTTTTATTTTTGAGTTGAAGTCTCACTCTGTTGCTCAGGCTGGAGCACAGTGGCACGCTCACGGCCACCTCAGCTTTGACCTGCTGGGCTCAGGCAATTCTTCTACCTCAGCCTTCCAAGTAGCTGGAACTACAAGCAGACACCACCATGCCCGGTTAATTTTTCGATTTATTGTTGAGGTGAAGTCTCGCCAAGTTGCCCAGGTGGGTCTTGAACCTCTGGACTCAGGCAATCCTCTCACCTCGGCCTCCCAAAGTGCTGGGATTACAGGCTTGAGCCACCAAGCCCAGCCTATTCTTGTTGCTTTAAATCCTCCACGCAAGTGTACCTTTCTAGCAGCTAACCTGCCCTTAGCAGTTACTGAATCTTAATAAAGAGAGCATTCTCTTATAATTAATTAGACTCGTTACCTTGAATATTTAATTTTTGCCAACCCACAATTTATATTATTACTTCACAGTCTGTTTGAGAATACCAGGCCTACAGTCATCACTGGGGCACACATTTTTGGATGTCTTTTCGTAGACTAATCTAGCTCCCCTTTTCTCCTACAATCTCTTTCCCTACATGGTATAGTATGATTAAGTTTCTACTTAATAAATTACAATTATGTACCTGTCTCTCTGAGAATCAACTCAGATCACCCTATAGAGTTTTGTGTGTCCTCAAAGTCGTCAGAAAGTTAGAAGTAGACTCTTATTTAATCTTACACCTGGGCAATCAAAGCAAAAGCATGTGTAGGTTTTATCCATTTAAATAAGGAGAGTAACGTCATTTCTCTGGTAGATTCATTTTGGATTGAGTCTCAATGCTAGCCCCAAGTCTTTCCAATAGTATTGCTATCCTTGGTAGAGTCCTAGTAATTCAACTATTGTGTCTCAGCTTCAAACCCACTCTCCTCTGTTCTGTCTGTGGGACTGAGGCTGCAAAAACAATTCTTCTAGTACTCTGGATTCTTGTTAGGTTTTGACAGTACGGGGCTCTGGAGGGAGACTAGAAGATAAGCAGGTCCCTTCTCTGTCCCAGCTTCTTCTTGTTTCCCCGCTGCTCCTGTTCTTCCTTTGGAAAGAAAGCCACTCTCAGGCACATACAATTAAGCTAGTTGAAACAAAAGTTTAAAATTTTTTTTTTCTAGCCATTCTAAATTTCCTGGGATTTGCAAAAGGTAGAAAAATTTGGGAGGCTCCACAGACCCAAATGAAAGCTTTATGAGATTTATTTTTTAGATTAATTAAAAAAATTTTTTTTTAAATTTATTTTATTTTAAAGATGTGGGGTACAATTCAGGATTAGGTATACAAGTGGTCATTGTACAGGTAAACTTTGGGCGTCCCTTTGGTCCCAACTTTGCCTGGTTTGAGATCAGATTCACTTATTAGTGTTATGTGTTCAACCCCCCACCCCCACCCCCAGCAGTTTCTGGCTACTGCCAATCCCTTTCTTATAGTATTATGGTAAAATCTTCAGGGTCTGCTTATGAGTGAGAACATATGTTACTCAGTTCTTTGTTTCTGTGATAAGTCACTGAGTATTATAGACTCTAAATCCATGTAAGTTGCTGTGAAGTCCATAATTTTATTCTTCTTTATTTCTGTGTATAGTCCATTGTGTATATGAATCATGTTTTTTTTTTAAATCCAGTCCAGTTTTTATGGGCAGCATGGTTGGTTCCATGTTTTTACTATTGTAAATAGTGCTGCAATAAATACTGTAGGTATCTTTTTTGTAGAGTAATTTAAGTTCCTCCGGATATATTTCCAGAAGGGGAATTGTTGAATCGTATGGAATGTCAGCTCTAGTTCTTTCAGGAATCGCCACACTATATTCTATAGAGTTTGAACTAGTTTGTATTTCCACCAACAGCGTAGAAGTGTTCCCTTTTCTCTGCATCCTCACCAGCATCTATTGTTGTTTGTTTTATTAATGGTCATTCTTACTAGAGTTAGGTGGTATCTTAATATGGTTTTGATTTACATCTCTCTGATGATTAGTGAGGTTGAGGATCTTTTCATGTGTCTGTTGGCTGCTCATATGTCTTCTTTTGAGAAGTGTCTATTCATGTCTTTTGTCCATTTTTTTAACTTTTAATTTTTTTATTTTAACTTCATGGGTTACAATTCAGGGTTAGGCATAGAAATGTTCATTATAGCCGGGCTCGGTGGCTCAGCCTGTAATCCCACGCCTTTGGGAGGCTAAGGTGAGTGGATTGCCTGAGCCCGGGGGTTCGAGACCCGCCTGGGCAGCGAGACCTCATCTCTACAACAAATCAAAAAATCAGCCGGGCGTGGTAGCGCATGCCTGTAATTCCAGCTACTTGGAAGGCTAAGGCGGAAGGGTCGCCGGAGCCCAGCAGGTCGAGACTGCGGTGGCCGGGAGCAGCCACTGCACTCCAGTCTGGGTGACAGAGTGAGACTCCAACTCAAAAAAAAAAAAAAAAAAAAAAAAAAAGAAATGTTCATTATGCAGGTACCCTTGTTGATGAGGTGCCCCCAGGCAGATTCCCACTATTGTCCACTTTTTAATGGGGCTGTTTGCTTTTTTTCCTTTTGGCATTTTTGAGTTCCTAGTAGATCCTGGATGTTAGGCCTCTGTCAGATACATAGTTAGCAAATATTTTTTCCCATTCTGTGGGCTGACTCCCCCCTTTCTTGATGGTTTCCTTTGCTTTGCAGAAGCTTTTCAGTTTGATGAACTTCCACTTGTCTATCCTATCTCTTATCGTATGGGCTTTTGTTCAGGAATTGTTTGCCAATTCTGATTACCATAAGGGTATCTCCTGCATTTTCTAAGATTCTTAAAGATTGGGGTTTTACTTTTGGGTTTTTGATCCATTTGGTGTTGATTTTGTGTATGGTGATAGGTAGGGATCCTGTTTCATTCTTCTACGTGTGGTCTACCAGTTTTCCCAGCACCATTTACTAAATAGGTTCTCCTCCCCAGGGGTTGTTGTTGGAGGTTTTGTTGAAGGTGAGTTGGTTGAGAAATTGAGGTTTTGCTTCCAAAATCTTTATCCTGTTCCATGGGTCTATATGCCTGTTCTTGTACCAATATCAGGTTGTTTTGATTATGTGGCCTTATAATAAAGTTTAAAGTCTGGAAGTGTGATACTTCTCACTTTGTTTCTTCTGTTGAGGATTGTTTTGGCTATTCATGATCATTTATATTTCCATATGAACTTCTGTATTATTTCCAAGTCTGAGAAGAATAATGTTGGTAATTTAATGGATATTGCATTGAATCTGCAATTTGCCTTTGGCAGGATGGACATCTTAACAATGTTTATTCATCTAATCCATGAGCATGGAATAGTTTTCAATTTGTTTGTGTCATCTTTGACTTCTTTGAGTAGTGTTCTGTAGTTTTTGTTGTAAAAATCTTTTATTTCTCTGGTTAGGAAGATGACAAGGTATTTCATTTTTTGTGGCTATTGTGAATGGAATTGTGCTTTTTATTTGGTTCTCTGTTTGTTGTTGGTGTATAGGAATGTGACTGTCTTTTGCACATTTATTTTGTACCCTGAGACTTTTCCAAAGTCCTTTATCATTGCAAGGAGGTTTTTGACAGATTTTCTTGGATTCTTGATGTATAGGATCATATCATCAGCAAAGAGGGATAACTTGACTTCTTTTCCTATTTGGATACCCCTGATTTCCTTCTCTTGTCTAATTCCCTAGCTAGGACTTCCAACACTATATTGAACAGGAGGGGTGAGAGTGAGTAGCCTTGTCTTGTTTCAGTTTTTAGGGGAAATGTTTCCAATTTCTGTTCATTTAGCAATATATTGGCTGTGGGCTTTTTGTAGATGGCTCTTACTATTTTGATGTATGTTCCCTCTATGCCTATGTTCGAGGATTTTTATCAAGAAGGGATGCTGGATTTTATTGAAAGCTTTTTCTGCATCTAATGATATAATCATGTGGTTCTTGTCTTTACATCTGTTGATGTATTTAATTATATTTATGGTCTTGCAGATGTTGAACCAGCCCTGCACCCCAGGGATAAAGTCTGCTTGGTCATGGTGGATGATTTTTGAGATGCATCACTGGATGCAAATTGCTAAAATCTTGTTGAGAATTTTTGCATCTATGTTCATCAGGTATATTGGGCTGTAGTTCTTTCTTTCCTGGATCTTTACCCAGTTTCAATATCAATGTGATGTTAGCTTCATGAAATGATTTGGGGAAAGTTCTGTCTTTCTCAATTGTCTGGAATAGGATTGGTATCAGCTCCTCCTTATATGTTGTGCAGAATTCCACTGGAAAGCTGTCTGGTCCAGGACTTTAAAAAAAAATGTAGTTTTCTCATGATAGACTCAATATCTTGGGTTGTTATTGGTCTAGTTAGAATCTCAGTTTCTTCTTGTTTCAACATTAGGAGGTTAAATGATATCAGAAAGTCCTCCATTTCATTTAGGTTATCAAGTTTGTTTCCATACAAGTGTGCATATTAATCTCTGATAGTCTTTTGTATTTCTTTGGGGTCAATTGTGACTTGATCTTTTGCACTTCTGATTGTGTTTATTTGGGCTTTTTTTCTCTTTTTCTTGGTCATTTTGGCTGGGGGAACGGTGTCCATCAATCTTGTTTATCCTTTCAAGAATAAGCTTTTTGTTTCATTGATTTTATTTTCTATAGTGTTTTTGTCTTCTATGTTGGGTATTTGAGCTTTTACTTTGGTGATCTGGATTCTTCTGCTGATGTTAGGGTTTTGGTGGTCTTGCCTTTCCAGCTCCCTTGGGTGATTTGTTGGACTGTCAACTTATTCTCTTTCTATTTTCTTGTTTGTAGAGATATATATTCCCCTCATAGTACTGCTTTCATGGCATCCCAGAGGTTTTGGCAAGATGTTTCTTCATTTTCATTTGTTTCCAGGAATCTTTTAATTTCTGTTTGATTTCTGTGTTGACCCAGGAGTTGTTCAGCTTCATACTATTTATTGTTCATGTCTTTGTGGGTTTTCGGGGAATTTTGTTGCTGGTGATATTTATTTTTATTCTACTGTGATCTGAAAAGGTGCATGGCTGTATTTCAATCTTGCAAAATTTGTTTATGCTTGATTAATGGTCGAGGATGTGGTCAATCTTGGAGTATGTTCCATGTGATGATGAGTAGAATGTATATTCTGTGGTTGTTGGGTGGACTGCTTTGTAGGTATCTACTAAGTCCATTTGGTCAAGTGTCAAAGTTGAGATTCAGATCTCTTTGTTGATTTTTTGTCTTGATGACCTATCTAGGGTTGTTAGTGGAGTTTAAATCCCCAGCTATGATAGTGTTAGAGTCAATATCTTTTTTTAGTACTTAGTAGCTGCTTTATTAAAGCTAGTGCTCCTGTGTTGGGTGCATATATGTTTAGGATGGGTGTTTGTTGTTGATGGATGAAACCTTTTACCATTATGTTGTGTCCTTTTGTATGTTTTTAAAATTTTGATAACTTACATGTTGTTTTTTCTGATATTAAGATTTCGACTCCTGCCTTCTTTTGTGACCTGATCAATTGAAAATTTGTTTTCTATCCTCTAACTTTGAGTCTGTGGGCATTCTTTGTTGTGAGATGAGTCTCCTGGAAGCAGTAAATTACTGGTTCATGTGTTTTTATCCAGTTTGCCATTCTGTGTCTTTTTAGTGGTACATTTAGTCCATTCATGTTCATGCTGATTATTGAAATCTGAGAATTTGTCCCTGACATAATTCTCCTATAAGACTGCTTTGTTTTCGTTTAGCTTTTGTGTTCATATATGTGTGTGTTTTCATTTTTGTGGGTATACTCTGTTTTCCACTGCTCTGTGTTTGTTTGTGATCTTGTGAAGTATATGATCTTTCTTTTGACTCTTGTTTCTTCTGTGTGCAGTACCTTTTTAAGGATCTCCTGTAGAGCTGGTCTCAAAGTAGCATATTCTTATAGGAATTGGATGTCTGGGAATGATTTTAATTCTCCATCGCCGATGAAGCTTAGCTTGGCTGAGTGAGAAATTATTGGTTGAAATTGTTTATCTTTGAGAACATTAAAGATTGGGGTCCAATCCTTTCTGTTCTGCAGTATTTCTGCAGATAAGTCTGGAATGATTCTGATTGGTCTTCCCTGGTAGGTAGTCTGCCTTTTTCCCCTTGCTTTCTTTAGGATTCTTTTCTTTTCTTTTCTTTTCTTTTCTTTTTTTTTTTGAGTTGCAGTTTCACTCTGTTGCCCAGACTGGAGTGCGGCCACTGCAACCTCCACCTGCTGGGCTCTGGCGATCCTTCCGCTTCAGCCTTCTAAGTAGCTGGAACTACAGGCGCGCGCTACCACACCCGGCTGATTTTTTGATTTATTGTAGAGATGAGGTCTCGCCAAGTTGCCCAGGCAGGTCTTGAACCCACGGGCTCAGGCAATTCACTCACCTCAGCCTCCCAAAGGCGTGGGATTACAGGCTGAGCCACCGAGCCCAGCATTTTTTTTCTTTTTTTCTTTTTTTTTGAGTTGGAGTCTCACTCTGTTGCCCAGACTGGAGTGCAGTGGCCGCTCCTGGCCACCACAGCCTCAACCTGCTGGGCTCTGGCGATCCTTCCGCCTCAGCCTTTCAAGTAGTTGGAACTACAGGCATGCACTACCACACCTGGCTAATTTTTTTTTTTAAATTTATTGTAGAGATGAGGTCTCACCAAGTGCCCAGGTGAGTCTCAAACCCACGGGCTCAGGCAATCCACTCACCTCAGCCTCCCAAAGCACGGGACTACACACTAAGCCACCGAGCCCGACTGATTTTTTTCTTTCATACCTGTTTTGTGTAGGCAAATTACTATGTATCTAGGAATTGCTCTTCTCATAAGATGTTTTACAAGTTCTCTGGATTCTTGTGCTTGTAGAGTCATCTCTCTGGCCATATGAGGGAAGTTTTCTTAAATGACCTCATGGAATGTTTGTTCCAAGATGTTTTCCATTTATTTTCTATTACAGGTATTTCAGTCAGATGTAGGTTTGGTTTCTTGATAAAATCACCCAACTCTTGGAGAGTTTTCTCTTTCTTATTAAGTTTTTTTTCCCTTATATTTTTAACAGATTGAGCTAATTCCACATTTTGATATTCTGGACTTGAGATTCTTTCTTCTACATGGTCAATTCTGCTTTCCATGCTTGTCAGTTTGTTACTTATTTCTTGGATGGAGTTCTTCATTTCTGTTATTTCTAAATACACTTTCTTGAGCCTGTCTAGCTCTGTTGCAATTTCATTTAGCTTTAGCCTCTGCATCTTTTGATTTTTATGTATTCTATGCAATGATTCTCTGATCTCCTTAAGTACCTTCTGGGTAGTGTTATTCTGGGAGATAGCCATTGTTTGTGCCCCAGTAGCTGTTCTTTCTAGCACTGACTCTTTGTTGGGACTCTGATGGTTACCAGCAGTTTTTCATTGGTTTTCTTCATTTGTAGCAGTTCTCTTATTTTTCTTTTTAATTCCTTGCTCAGTAGAAAATGGGGAAGCAGTCACTTCTGATATTTGCTGTACCTTTTGTCTTTCCTTGAGCCTTGTTCAGTTATGAAGTAGGGCTAGGGGTAGGGTATTATGCTGTCTCTTTACAATTATGAGCACTACCTAGGGGTGGGTGAGGGGGCTGCAAGGATTCTGAATGTATTGGCAGGTCAATGTTTGCTATCTGGTAAATGGGCCAGCTGGGAGTCACTCTCTGTCTCTGCACAATATGAACTTACAGTGGGTAGGCTTGCATAGCTTCTGAGTTCAAGACAGGGTATAAGAGGGAAAAGAGAGAAAAAAGAGAAAGGAGGAGAAAGAGAGAAGAGGAGGAAAGAAAGCTAGAAAAAGAAAAAAGAAAGAGGAAACATTAAACAAACAGAAAGAACACAGAAAGAGAAATACAAGAAGGAAAGAAAAGGGAAAACCAATCAACAAATAAAGCAACCAAATGAGATAATCAAATAAACAAACCAATCAATACCACCCCCTCCAACAAACACACAAACAAAAAACAGCACAAAAATAGTTGATAACGCATTCTCTGCTTTAGTATGTCTCTTTGGGGGAAGGGGCTCCCTCTTGTGATGGGTTCTAGAACTGCAGGGCTGCTACTGCACGTTCCCTATTTGCTGTTGGAACTTAAGATGTTAGATCTTCAACCCTTGTTGCCTGCAGTTGATAGCTGTTACATGGTGTGTGAGGGAAGGGGGCTGAAATAACTTGACACAGAGTCAGTTGGAATCTCACCCCCTCCCTTCCTCTCCCAGCTTTGTCACAGCTCCCTGAGCATCCAGTTCACAGCAGCAGGGGAATGGGGCCTCCTGTCTCTGCCCTGCCATTGGGATCTCTTTCACTTGTTGATAGGGGTGGCGGCAGTCAGGGACTCACCAGCCTCCTCAGGAGTTCTGCTGCCTGTGTCTATTGCCCAGCAGCTGGCTCAGAATGGAGGGTGGATCATTTGGGGTTCCACATCTGCTGTTACTCACCACGGCTTGTGGACTGGGGGAAATGTTCTCTGAGGTTGCAAGAAGCAGTCTCAACATAACACAGAGATAGTGCCTGGTCTTAAGATGCAGTTCTGCTGTTCTGCAGAGGCTGCCTTGGAGCACTCTCCGCCCAGACATTAGAGAATCTGGTCAGTTTCTTTGCCGGCTACTGTTCCTGTCACCAATAGGGTTGATAGCTCCCTCTCCAGCACTTACCATAGTCTCTGGATCTTGGGACCGGTGGCAAAGCTCTGGAGTTCAGGTCAGGCTCAGGGTGGCTTCTCCCTGCTGTTTCCTTGGGACTCTGCCTCAAGCTCTCTTGCTGCACTGCCTTCATTGACTTGCTGCCAGCATTCAGCCTGGTGCTGTGGTGGTGGGGTCAGCAATCACTCCAGTCTTGCTTCCCGGGAAAAGCTCTGTTGATTTTAGAAAATGGCACTCAGCTTCTGTACTCTGGGAAGCGCTAGGGTTCAAGCAGAGCAGCTGCCACACTTGTGGCTTCACCAGGAGGACCCTGCCACTTGCTCTCGAGTCCTCACTCGGTCAGTGGCTCACACTCCCACTTACACACAGAAGCTCACACAGAATTGTCCACACAATCACTCATACATACAGGAACTCGCACAATCTGACTGGTTATGCTGCCATCTTCCCAGAAATCCCACTTTTTGGGATTTAGAGCAGCGATAGGCAAACTGCAGTCTGAAGGTCAAATTCAGCCTGCCAGTTGATTTTGCAAATAAATTTTATTGGAACACAAGCATGCTTACTCATTTCTGTATTATCTATGACTGCTTTTACATTATGGCAGAATTGAGTAGTTGTGACAGAGGTCATATGGTCCTAAATATTTACTGTCTGGACTTTATCAGAAAAAAGTTTGCCATTTGCTACCTTCACAAAGGTGCTCACGTCCTATCTAATCCCTTTCCCATCCTCCTTGGCTCTCACAGAAAACCTGAAATTAAACCAAACTGAGACCAGATGTAGAACTACACAGACATGATGAGGATGAGGTGAAAAGCCCTTTATTTTACTCAATAAAAAGTCAGCGTGGGTTATTAATGGCAGCAATGATTCTAGAGAAAGGAGAAAAAATGACTCTTTGATCTTTCAAAGGCCATAGTCATCTCACTCAGAGAAGGCTTTTACAGCCAAGTGCAAGCACTTTTATCCATCTCCCAAATATACAGCTCGATTTTCAAGCATCTGGCAGTATTTTTATTTATTTATTTTTCTTTTTGGCCTCTTAAAGGGGTGGACAGAAAGTGGAAGCCCTCCTGGCTAATGTGCTCTCATTGCCAAGAAGCAGATGAAGATCAATTTATCAGCATTTAAAAAAAAATTTCTGATGGTATTTTCAATTTGAGTCTGGGCAAGGAGTAGAGAAGGACTCAGGGAAAGCAGAACATATGGTGCCTGTCTCAAGAGCTGGAAATCTATATGGCAGAACAAGATTTACACACCCAAAAAGGGGAAAGTACAAAGTGCATAAAAGTAGAGCTTATTCATTCGCTTTGCAAACATTCATTTGCTTTGAAGAGAAAAATATGAAATATACATATATTGTGTATGTCTACATACACACACATGTGTGCACTCACATACACACTGTCCTCAAGGTGGTGCTAATCTAATATTGAGGTGAAAAATCATGTGATAAAATACTATAGTATCGTTTGATTTATGTTGTAAGAAGTACAGACTTTTTTGGACACACAGGAGTAAATAACTATCCTAGAAGGATTGGGAAAGATTTGTAGAAATAATGTTGAAGCCGTCTTAAAGCTATCTAGGAATTGGCTGGAAAAAGTCCAATCCTGGCAGAGGGAAAATAATTGCTATTATTTAAAGGATATTTCTTTACTCACCACTCATAACCACAGCCTTTCTGGGAAGCCAGACAATGGAAAGAAGGACTGAGAAGTTTAGGACTCATCAACTCTTAAAGGACATTTACTGTTCTCAAGATTGCCACTGGTACTGTAACAGAAAAAGTGACACCCACAGTTGGACTCAAAGTAGTTCATTATAACAAAAATATACACTGGTAACATCCTTATTAACAGCGTCAAGTCCTTTTCCAGAGATATATCAGCACTAACCTCCCTTCTGTCTCTTCAACAGTCCATATCACCCACAAGCAAAAACAGTATAGACAATCCAAAAATGCCAGTGTAACTCCATTATGTCCCTAGAATGTGTCCGTCTTCTCAGAGTTCACTTCTCACCTTCTGTTCTTGACGTGCGTCAGTTGAAGTGGTGATTTGCATCGTGCAGTCCTCGATTAGCAGCATCAGCTTCACTTGGGGACCTCTTAGAAATGCAGATTCTCAGACCATATCACAGACCTCCTAAATTAGAAATTCTGGGAATAGGAACCAGCAATCTGTGTTTTAGCAATTTCTACAGGGGAGTCCAACACACACTGAAGTTTGAGTACCACTAGGCTAAACAGTTCTTGATGCCACAAACTACTGCTCAGAATTTTAAAGGGTCTGCAGTAAAATGAGAACAAAGAAAATAACTCTAGCTTAATAATTACTTCAAAGGGGAATACAGTTGTCAATGAATGACCTAATCTATATGTGGGAAAGACAGGGTGTTAGAAGACCATAGAATAGCGGTTAAAGTAAGGTGGAGAAGAAATTAGCATATCACAGCCCAGGGAGCTAAATGAAAATACCTGTCTGTGCTTTCAGGTGAATGTGTCCTCTTTTTGTGTGTGTGTGTTAGAGTCTCACTCTGTCGCCCAGACTGGAGTGCAGTGGCCGCTCCCGGCCACCGCAGCCTCGACCTGCTGGGCTCCGGCGATCCTTCCGCCTCAGCCTTCCGAGTAGCTGGAATTACAGGCGCGCGCTACCACGCCCGGCTGATTTTTTGATTTATTGTAGAGATGAGGTCTTGCTGCCCAGGTGGGTCACGAACCCACGGGCTCAGGCAATCCACTCACCTCAGCCTCCCAAAGGCGCGGGATTACAGGCTGAGCCACCGAGCCCAGCTAAATGTGTCCTCTTTTTAAGCTTACTGTATCAAAGATCATTGCAACGGTCCAGAGATTAGGAAGAGTAAAGAGTTTGCTGTGGCTCAATTCCACAAGAATGAGGAAGGATGAAAAAATAGGCCATAAATGTAGATTGGAGCAAGATCATGAAAGTCTGAGTCCTTCTTATGTATTGGGACTTTTGTCCCATAGAAAGCAGAAATCCACTAAAATAGTTCTTGCTGTGTGGGCAGTGTGGTGATGCAAGAAGACCAGGGTTTCAGAATATCACCCTGGTGGCAAGGGTAGGGTAGAGTGGGTGGTGACGGAGAGGGAGATGAAGGCTCCTCATATAGGAAGCTGTTGCTCCAGGAGCTGAGAACCAAAGTCAGGAACACTACCAAGGAAATGGGAAGGAGGAGTCACCTCATAGGGAACTTTTGGGAAGAACTTTTAGGACACGGTGCCAAACTGGGTGTGGAAAGTAAGGGGAGGGGCTAGGGAAAATGACTCTGATTTCTAGTTTGAGGGTAAATAGAAAATGGTGTCACTCATCAAGGTGAGCAATACCAATAGGAAGAGGGTTTAGAGGAGAAAAAGAAAACTTTATTTTGAACAGATAATGCTTATAGAGTCTAAAATTCACATAGAAGGATCTAATGCCATTTAATTTCTATACCCATTGGAAGAGTGCAGCGCATACCACACACTCACACTGTGATGTAATCATCACGACCCGCATCACTCCCATGAGTTACACAGGGGTGTAATTTGTTACACCAGTCTATAATCTGAAACAGGAAAATTTCATGAATGGTAAAAGTGACCTCTCAGTCTAGGTGTGCCCTTGCAATCAAGGTTTTCAAAATTACTTGAAATTGTGTCAGACTAGAAGATATTTTACATTTGTAAGACTTATTTGGAGTGGGTGCAGTGGCTCAGCCTGTAATCCCAGAACTTTGGAAGGCCAAGGTGAGAGGATTGCCTGAGCTCCGGGGGTTCAAGACCAGCCTGGGCAAGTTGGTGAAACCTTGTCTCTACAATAAATAAAAAAAAAAGCCGGGTGTGGTAGCACACACCTGTAGTTCCAGCTACCTGGAAGGCTAAGGTGGAAGGATCTCCTGAGCCCAGCAGGTTGAGGCTACGGTGACCATGAGCATGCCACTGCACTCCAGCCTGAGAGACAGAGTGAGACTTCAGCTTAAAAACAAAACAAAAACAAAAGACTATTTGGGATATTATTTATTAAGTGATAGTCCTAGCCAACTCTTCAGATCTCAGCTGGTTTGGGCTGGAAATTGAGCCAATTTAGAACAAATCCATCATACACTCTGGCATCCCAGGGTTTTAAAGGATAAGAATTAGAAGACACAGCTAGTTATTGGACATGTGATGTGAATATTGTTGCCAAATTGTAATCAATAGTAACAAATTGAAGAGAAAGTACTAGTCCTGATGATAATGCTATTTCCTTAATCTCTTCATATACAATTGACTCCACTTGTCTTCTCAAATTACCTTAAAAAATTACTCATTCCTGGCATTCTTAATTTATTCTGTTTGTGGTTTAAGGAAACTGAAAGAAATGTGTCCAGTGGTATAACTCAATTTGAGAAATGGGCCAGATCCCATTCAGACATGATGTATTCCCAAGGGTCTTAGAGATTCACCTCTGGTCCCCAAATTTCTTCTTTGTTGAACTTGTAAAGCAAGTTAGTAAAAAACGAGGTATATATTAGCAGTGGGCCTCTCAATGCAGTTATTTGCTATATTTTGTGTTTGCACCTTGACTCACTTTTAAAGATAATATTTTCTAAACACATCCTGGACATCAAGTGAGTAATATCTAGTCTGAAATGTTCAAGAAGTAATTAGTGATGAGAATGTAAGCAAGAGTGATATTATCTGCTGATTAATCATTTGCATTTAACCAGCCTCAGAGTCATTTGCCTGATAGGATTGGATCAAAGTCTTTGGATATTAAGCTCTCAGTGAGCCAAAAGCTCAAGGTCCCATCTTTTATATTCAAACCCCCATCCTAGGATTAAAAAGTTGAGGATAAGAAGGGCAAGAATGAGACAAAATATTTATGTGTGTATGTGTGTGCAAAATGAATGGAATATCTGTGTTCTCATAGGTAACAATAAAGTTGTATTCTTATACAACAAGGCAAAAAGTGTGAGATGAATAGTTGACCCTGGCTGAAAACATTTTGCCCTAACCATTAGTACAATGATGGTGACAGCATAGCAAACCATTTCAGCAACCAAATCTTGGGCTGTCAAGAAAGTGGTAAGTGCCTAGAAGGTTGACCACACACCCCTTGGGCCTAGCTCATTGCTAAGCAGTCAAGGTGTACAGAGTGATCAGCTCATGGTGTGTGATCATGGCGGGAAGAACAGGCAGCTGATCTATGGTCCTTATAGATGCTGACAGGCCAGTCTGGTTATGATCACTGAGACAGAGGGACTGCAGGCTCCACCTTCACCCTCAGCGCATTAAATCAGACATTGCAAACCCAAATCTTAAAGACATAAATCGGTGACATAAAGGCATCAAGAAGGGCCCATGGAGACTGTGGTGAAGGGAGTGACTGCCTCTGCTCAGTGCCGTCCAAGGGTTGTCAAGCGGGAAGGCTATTTTCATGTTGTCAGCTCACTCCACTTTCTAAGAAAAGGTAACACATCAGAATTTCATGTAAAATCTCATGATGTTTATGACTTTATAAACATTGTGCAAGCAAAAAAACAAAACCTGCTCAAATGGGTCCACCAGACTATAATCCTTGTTTTTCTTCTTCATTTCTTCTTTCACTGCAGAACCAGAAATACAGAGATCCAAGTCAATGCCTGTGGGAGCTGAGATTATTGCCCTTTCTTGAGAACTGAGGAAAGGAGAACGAAGGAAATGAAGGACATGTGTTGTAGGGTTGTAGGTTCCAAAAAGAGACTGTCCTTGGCACAGGAATATCTTGTTGTTATAGTTTTTTCTCTTTCTTTCTTTCTTTCTTTTCTTTTCTTTTTCTTCCTTCCTTCCTTCCTTCCTTCCTGCCTGCCTGCCTTCCTTTCCTTTCCTTTTCCTTCCTTCCTTCCTTCCTTCCTTCCTTCCTTCCTTCCTTCCTTCCTTCCTTCCTTTTACAGGATCTTGCTCTGTGTGTTGCATAGGCTGGAGTGTGGTGGCACAATCAATCATAACTCACTGCAGCCTTTACCTCCCAGACCCAAGTGATCCTTCCACCTCAGCCTCTTGGGTAGCTGGGACTACAGACACATACCACCATGTCTGGCTCATTTTTTAAAATTTATTTTTTGTAGAGACGGGTTCTCCCTGTGTTTCCCAGGCTGGTCTGGAACTCCTGGTGTCAAGCAATCCTTCCACCTTGGTCTCCTAAAGTCCTGGGATTACAGGTGTGATCCACCATGCCTGGCATATAGTCATTATTTTAAGATAAACAGTGATGACAACAATCAAAAACACTCTTGTCATCAAAGGAGTATGTGCATATGGGTGTGTGTTATGTGTGTGTGCACACGTGTATGTGGATGGGGAAGATGGCTGGGTAAGAAAAGTTCTATAGAATCCCAGAGGGTGCTGCAAAGATCAAGCTCCCAGATTGGTTCCATTTCTACTCTTCATGCCATTTTTATTAACTCAAAACACAGCCACTGTCATTCTGAACACAAGGCAAGAATCAAGCTTATTAATATTTGGCATATTAACCAACATCAAAGCATCTCCTTCATATGGCTTAAAAAATGAAAATTGTCAGGAATAGAAGTTGGTGAATGGGATAAAGAAGTGTAATGAGTTGGCTCTGGCCACCACTCTGTATAGTCTCCCCACCAGGCAGTGGTCCCTAGAGCATTGGCCATCAGGGCATCTTTACTGAAATCCTGCTCCGAGGCTGAAGCCTTGCACCGTGAGATTTCTGTTTACTTTTTCACGTAGAAAATGACTTCAAAGTGCATTTTTTGCTTTGGTTTTTCTTTCGACAACATTAAAGGGTAGAACAAAGGGAATTCAGAACCTTTTTTTTCGCCACAGGCCGCTGTGTCGACATCTAAGTTGAGAAGTGCTGGTGAAGTGCCACTCTGCTCCTCTGCATGCCCAAAGCAGACTGCTCTTGACTCTGCAGGCAGGTTGCGTGGAGCAAGGTCTCTTCTTGGGGTCAGGAAGAACTTAGTGGAGAGCAAAATTAAGAAAGGTGTCTAAGTTTTCTTAGCAGGTTCACGGCTCCAACTATCCTTCCACATTAGTATTCAGAGCTAGAGCTTCACTGTCAGGTGTTCTGGTTTCCAATTCTGGTTCTGTCACTTCTTAGCTCTGTGATCTTGGGCAAGTTACTTAACTTCTCTGTGATCCTGTTTCCTCATTTATTTTTTTATTTTTATTTTTTGAGTTGGAGTCTCATTGTCGCCCAGGCTGGAGTGCAGTGGCCACTCCTGGCCACCACAGCCTTGACCTGCTGGGCTCCGGTGATCCTTCCGCCTCAGCCTTCCAAGTAGCTGGAACTACAGGTGCGCTACCACGCCTGGCTCATTTTTTGATTTATTGTAGAGATGAGGTCTTGCCTGCCCAGGCGGGTCTCGAACCCACGGGCTCAGGCAATCCACTCATCTCAGCCTCCTAAAGGTGCGGGATTACAGGCTGAGCCACCGAGCCCGGCTCTGTTTCTTCATTTATAACGATAATACTTGTTTTGTGGAATTGCCACGAAGATTAAACAAGACAGTGCACATTCCTGGTACATACTAAACAAAGAGTGAGTGTTAGCCAGTTTTATTTTGTTGCTATCATTCTTATAATAGAAATCAGCACTGAACTGGATGAGGGGGAACCCCCCAAAACAGGAATTATCTTTTTGGAGGGAGGGCCCTTGCAGTACACTCAAAATTTGTTCCTCTGGATCAAATGGTCAACCAAAGCTTTTATCTGAAAGTTTTGAGAAGGTTGTGTCAAAATTTGCAGAAGAAACATCCTGAGTTGTGGCAGACCGGTGACTGGT
This sequence comes from Cephalopachus bancanus, assembly GCA_027257055.1. Taxonomy (NCBI): domain Eukaryota; kingdom Metazoa; phylum Chordata; class Mammalia; order Primates; family Tarsiidae; genus Cephalopachus; species Cephalopachus bancanus. The sequence goes on along the minus strand of JAPVLO010000184.1, from coordinate 10,263,560 downwards.
TTTCCACCATGATAATGCACCTGCCCACACCATATTGTGTGTTCAACTGTTTTTTGACTAAAAATGGCATGTCCTCCATTCCACACCCTCCTTATTTACCTGATCTCACCCTGAGTGACTTGTTTTTGTTTCCCTGGATGAAAAAAATCCTTACAGGGAAATGTTTTGCCGATGTGGAAGAAAAAAATGGTGGAAGTACTAAAAGGCATCAAAATTGACAAGTTCAAAAACTGTTTTGAGCAGTGGAAAAAAGCATGTCGATTGGTGTGTTGCATCAAATGATGAGTACTTTGAAGGTCATTAAAGTTTAAACATGTAAGAATAAATACACAATTTTTATAAGTAAATTCCATTTTGGGGAGGGGGTCCCCTTCATATACTTTTCTAATTTGTTCTATCACTACTTTGTAGGTAAACTCCTTTAGGGCAATGAAGTTGTGCATCTAAAGGGCACTGACTTAAGGGCCAGAAGACCAAGAGACAGGAATCGACATTTCAGTCAGGCAGTTGACCAGTCAGGTGACCCTGGTCAAGTCACTGTACCTTCTTGAGTCTCAGTTTTGTCATTTGTAAAATGGGGATAATATTTTCCCTTTAGCCTTTATAGGGTTTTTGTTAACTCCATATTAGGATTATTTGTTCTTAAGTCATAATGTATTGTGTCAATTTTAGTTACTCCCATTTTCCCTTTCTATTCACTTTCTTCTTCTTCCATTTTTGGTTTTTCACTTTTGGTCCCTAACACAAACTGAGGACGTGGCTGAGACTAATGGAATGGGAAGGGAAGGGAGGGGAAGAAAGGGGTAGGAAGGAGAAAGGAGGGGAGAAGAGGGAAGGGGAAGGAAAAGTGGAAGGGAAAGGTGAAAGGGGGAAGGGAAAGGAGAAGGGAAGGGGGAAGGGAAGGAACTGAAGGACTGCTCACTTGCTCAAAACGTGGTGTAATAATCTTTTTTAAAAAGCCTTAGCCGGGCTCGGTGGCTCAGCCTGTAATTCCGCGCCTTTGGGAGGCTGAGTTGAGTGGACTGCCTGAGCCCGAGGGTTTGAGACCCGCCTAGGCAGCGAGACCTCATCTCTACAATAAATCAAAAAATCAGCTGGGCGTGGTAGCGCGCGCCTGTAGTTCCGGCTACTCGGAAGGCTGAGGCGGAAGGATCGCCGGAGCCCAGCAGGTCGAGGCTGCGGTGGCCGGGAGCGGCCACTGCACTCCAGTCTGGGTGACAGAGTGGGACTCCCACTCAAAAAAAAAAACCAAACCAAAAAAAACCTTGTGTACCACGTTTTTTTTATCCAGTCCTCTCTCGATGGGCAGCACAGTTGGTTCCATATTTTTGCTATTGTAAATAATGCTGCAATAGACTTACATGTGCAGGCATCTTTTTCATAGAGTGGTTTGAGTTCCTCTGGGTATATTCCCAATAAGGGATTTTGCGGGGTCATATGGATTTTTAGATCTTTTAGGATGAAAAAGGACAAAATTATGAACTTCGCAGCAACTTGGATGGACTTAGAGGCTATGATACTGAGTGATCTATCACAGAAACAAAGAACTGAGCATCATATGTTCTCACTCATAAATGGACCTTGAACAACTATCATAACACTATAAGAAAGGGAGTGGCAGTAGTGGGAGACTGCCAGGGAGGAGGGGCACACCTCATCAACAAGGGATAATGAATCAACCTGCATAATGAACATCTGTATACCTAACCCTGAATTGTACCCCACATATTTAAAATTAAAATTTTTTTAAAAATTTACACATCCCCCTTAATCTTCTTTCCTATTATTTAAAATAATTAGTATTAATTTGCTACCTTGAATATAAGTAAAACATTTGCTATATTAAAGAAATTATGGTTAAATTTACAGATCTTTTAGAAAGCTATATCAGGACACTTCAGGCACTGTTGAGAAACTTCTTCCATATGACTCCATAATTCCACTCCTGGGAATTTGTCCTGGGGAAGTATTTTAAAAGGAGAAAAGTGATTAGAGATGAAGTTGCTCATTGCAATATTATATAAGACTAACCCATCGAAAACAACCTAAATGCACAGGCATAGGAGGATGAACTAGTAAATAGGAAAACTTTAACTTGGTGCATAATGTCGCAAGCATTAAAAATGAAAGTCATGGCACTCAAAAGCAGTGGGAAAAAGAAGAATTCCAAATTTCATATGGATCATGATTACTACATAATCAACCAGTTGCATGAGTGTGTTGAAGTCATAGAGGATGCTTAAATGTTATAAATGCATTTTAAAGTCTAACATTGTTTTTCACCATCAGTAATAATTGGAGGCTTGATATTTTAAAAATATGTTGTAATTGTCGGGTCTTTTGGCCTCGGGACTAGAAATTTGAAGAAAGACAGCTGACTTTCAGGTATTACCTGGACTGGCTCAGCAAAATGGCCAAGCATGACCTCCCAGGACCATGTCTTTCCAGTAGGATCTGGCTAACAAAATTGAAGTGCTAATTTATATTGCTTAGTAACTCCAAGAACTGTCTGTATTTTAAAAGGAATCTCCACTACCAAGCTTTACAGATCCAAAGAATTAGATGTTGATCTAAGATAGACCATTGGAGTCAAATTTGAAGGAGATAAATAGGAGCTAACATGTATTAAAATTCTCTTTTCTGGGTCCTCTGCTAAGCATTTGCATATCCACTTCCTCACTGACTTCTCACCTCAGGAGACAGGCAAAGCATTATAAATTATGTTTTCAGTGTAGCTCAGAGAGGCGATGTTAACAGGTTGAAGGTCATGCAGCTAGAGACTTAAATTCTAATTGAACATAAAATTTACTGGGACAGTAAAACAACTTGGAAGACCATATTTGGTATAGTGTCAACTGAAAGAAAAAATATAAAATCATAGTCACACTGTAATTACTATGGCGTAAAAGCATTCTGCTAATTTAGAAAGAAATATGGGAAAAATTAAACAGTTTTCTAGGGGTGGTTAAATCAGGAGTAATTTTTTTCTTTTCAACTTATTTTATTATTACAATATTGTTTTTGTATAAAAGGGGATCATGCTATTTTGATTGCACCACATTGCACGGCATACTCTCACTCTGTGGAAGCCTGGGATGCCCTGGCTTAAGCCATAATTATATTAAAAATGAAGCTGAATAAATGAATAATAATGATAACAATAAGAGCTGCTGTGAATTAACCATAATTGTCATGATGATTAGAGCAACTATGAATTAAGAAGCCAATTGAAATTGTAATGGCTATTGCGATAATGAGTTAGAAAATGAGTGCATGCAAATAGATCCTGAGGAAAGGGGCTGGGAATATATGGCAGAAGACAAAGTTCTGTGGATAGAGATGGAAAATTACAAGAGCATTGTTTCAGCCAAGAGTGGATTCCAACAGAAGCATCAACCAGAGGGAGTTCTTCCGCAGAGTATCTTAGGCTGGACTACAGAAGACTGGACCTAGCTAAAAAGAGCAAAATGTAAGATATTCCAGGTGCCTGCTGATGTCCAAGTGCTACAGTTATGGAGCTAGCAGGAATGGGCATCTTCAGGTGGAATGAAGACCACAAAACTGTCAGTGAAACTGGTGAGGCTACCCTTGGACACTCTGCCCTCATGAGGGGTACATGTTGGCTCTGAATTCTGTGTAAAATAAACTTCAAATATAGAACTGATTCTGTAGATGGAGTGTAGAAGCAATTTCATCTACAGAATTAACTTAGATTGACTTTGTATCTCTAGACCTGCAGATATGGCTGTTCAGAATGTAAATTCGCCAACTAATGGCCCTATTGGCAACATGTGTTACAAAGAAGTGACGTGTATGCACATGCTGATGGCAGTGGTTATTAAGAACATGGACTTTCGTGACCCACCTGGGCAACTTGGTGAGACCTCATTTCTACAATAAATCAAAAAACTAGCCGGGCATGGTAGCGTGTGCCTGTAGTTACAGCTACTTGGAAGGCTGAGGCGGAAGGATCGCCGGAGCCCAGCAGGTGGAGGCTGCGGTGACCAGAAGCGGCCACTGCACTCCAGTCTGGGTGACAGAGTGAGACTCCGACTCAAAAAAAAAAAAAGAACATGGACTTTGGAGACAGAGCCCTGGGTTCCAGGCTGCCACTTATTAGCTGTACTTATCAGACAGGTACTTATGCACTTTGGACTTAGTTTTCATATCTGTAGAACAGGACCAGTAATAGAACCTATCTAACAGAGTTGTAATGAGAATTAAGTGAGATGATGCTTGTCAAGTTCTTAGCATAGTTCATAGTGTACCATGAGTGCTAAATAGCTTTAATTATTACAATAAATGTTCTTAGAATGTAAGATCAAGTGAAGTAGTCATTTGTAAACTAAAATTTTATTTTTAACCAGAATTTCACATCTATAGGTATATTCTCTTTTAACTTTCTTTTCTGAGATTCTACACTGGAAAAATGATCTGACTTATTGTATTTGAGGCAGGTGACTGGAGGCCAGTCATACTTGACTGAAATGTCAATGAAGAAGTCCTGTCTGTTTCCAGCATAGATATACTGTGAGGAAAGGGATGAAAGCCTAATCTTTTTTAGAGTAAACAAGGAATCTGGTGTCAAGGGAGGCTGAGGGAGTTCGCTCTTTTGACATCTTTATAAGATAGGTAACTGTGTATTTTGGATTGGTAAGGAAATAAATGGCACATATTAGAGAAATAGGTGTTTAACAAATGTTTATTAGCTATAAAATAATAATTACTTGTAATAAACATCTAAGTATATGCCAGTAATATACATTATATATATAAATATAATAGCTAATATTTACTGAGATCTTACTCTGTGTCAGGCATGATTCCACACATTTTGTATTTATTACCTCATTAACAATATGGTGCTATGAAGTAGGTGATTTCAAATCCCCATTTTACAGGTGAGGAAAATTGAGGCAGAGAGACTAAGTAACTTGCTCAAAGTTACAGTGATAAAGTTGGGATTCAAGCCAGGCAATCTGGCTGGAAAGTCACTCTAGGATGGTAATTAAGAGACAATTCTAAATTGCAAAGAAAATCCTATAGGGCAGATATTTTTATCTGTATTTTACTTGACTTTACAGATGAGGAAACTTAAGCTGAGTGGCACACCAAGTTGCAGAGGGGAGGAGACAGTGGAAATAGTTGACCCTGTGGGAGAAGTATTTTATTACTAACATTGTTTAAAATTGCCAGTGTCTGGTGAAAACAAATATCGGCTTCACTTTTATTTATACTGTTATTGCTGGAAATTTTCTACAGACAAAGCAGCGCTTACTTACAATACTCCCTAGTTCTACCTCACCCCACCTCAAACACTCACTTGCCGTGGTTCTGATTCAGAGAAATTAAATGACTAAGGTCACACAGATTTTAAGTGCCAAACACCAGATCTGAAGCTAAGCTCACCTGGTTTCAAAGCACCTAATAGTAAGAAGTGGGGAGGCACTACCATACTTGATTCTTCCCGATTCATTTCATTAACTCATTAGAATCATTTGGGAATCATATATATATATATATATATATTTATATATACCCAAACCCATCCCACAGACTGATTTAAACATAATTCTTGTGGTGAAACATTTGCATAAATCTTTTATAGCTTGCTGACTTTATTTTAAAGTGCAGCCAGAATTGAGGTTTTTAGCAAGTTAAATTTTATTCTAGCATTGATTTCTTTATATATATGATAAAGAAATCAATGCTAGAATAAAATTTGAGGTAAGACTCCTATTTAGACATTGAATTACCCTCTAAGGTGTGTCTCAGCCCTGAGATGGTTCCAGGCTAGCCTAAGAAATTGAGTGTCTGGGAGTGAGATATCTTGATGTACCAAGCAGTGCCTCTTGATAGAGATCCTCCACAGACTCTTAAAAATGAGTACGAAAATGCTGGCATATCAAGTAGAAGCAGCAAACTGTAAACAGGACAGAGAGTTCCTTCTTCCAAAGACAGCCTAATACTGACCAGAGTGTTTGCATATGAAACACAGTTTAGCAGCACATACCAAATAGACTAGAATGCTAGTCTATGCCAGTGAGGCTATTTGTAGAGTTCTGAGGCCAGAAAGTTCTCCTGGCCTCCTTCTATATTCAGTCCAGAAGCTTGGGCAGCCAGGATGCTAATATGGCCTTTAATGACTAACTTAATTTGAGGAAAGCAACTCCTGACCATCCACGCAGGCCATCAGAGCAGATGGTAAGACCAGAATATACCAGTTAGGTCTGAACTTTGGAGAAATCTAAAAAGTTTTAAAAACACATACAGTGCCTTAAATTCCTGGGCTCTTCTTAGCTGGTTTGATTCACAATCTCCAGGGATAAAGATATCTACGTTTAAAAAGTTCCCATAACATAATTCTGAGGTGTCAGCTTTGGCTTCCAGTGTGGCAGAGGCTTCGGGGCATGATGTGACTAGAAAAATTTTGGAAGGACTTTAGTTTCCAAAGACTGCTCTCTCTCCCTGGACTCACCCAAACACCTGGAGAGTTGTCATTAAAACAACACACCTTCAAGTCAAACAAACATGGCCCAGGAATCTGCAAGTATAGTCAAATGCAACAAGGAGGTTCTGTATGGGGACCCAGATGGCAATGTGGTTAAGTCTGGGGGTGGAGCATATGTAGATAAAACCTAGTCAAGAAGCCTCACTGAACAATGGAGAGGACATGGACTTCAAAGTCAGGCTAGTTTGGATTCTATTCCTGCCTCTGCCACTTCACCGGCTTTGAATATCTGAATGAACAACTTGATCCCCCTCAGCCTCAATATCTGTATCTGTAAGCTGGGGAATGAAAATGCCTCCCTCATATGTTGATGCTAGTGTTGCATTGTGCCAGTTCCAGGCCTCCTTGTCCTCAAGTCTTTTCTTCATCCTTCAGTTGGTCTGATTCATAAGATAGGGGGCTGACCCTATAGGCTGTAGTTCTTAGCTGCCTTCCGGCTAGGATGGCTAATGAGAGCCCCAGTGGAAGACTGGAAGTTGGGAAGAAGGGAGAAGCTATGGAATTCTCCCTCTTTCTCTCTGACTTGGTGGCATCTGTGCAGTGGCTTCTCTGTCATGGTGCTTCACTCTCACTGGATCATCCCACCATGGATCTAGGTCCTCTTGCATAACCCCCATCCCATGGCCTCCAATTTTCCTGACTTCTCCTACTGTTGCTCCAGTCCAGGGGTGGAGGTAGACACCTATGGTTAATCTCTGGGTTGCCTCTTATCCCAAATTGCCTTGTTCATTCTTCTACCACAAAGTCCCTGATCTACTTTCCCTCTCTTTCAAATACATAAGAGGTTCCTTCTTATTTTTTTCTTTTTCCTCCTAATTAAAACCTTACATTATAATTCTCCAAGTATAGAGCTCAGTACTATTTATGGTCAATAAACTGGAGCTATTATAATTAAGTATAATAAGCCACTGCTTATTCCCAGGTGCTTCCTGCTGTTGTCCTCAGTATGAGTACTCTGGGGCAAGATGGCTAACTGTGGCCAAATCTGTCTGAGCAGCTCTCCCAAGCTCGAAATAGTAATAATAGTCAACATTTATATAATGCTTAGTCTGTGCCAGGCATGATTCTGATTGTTTTACTTAAATTAACTCATTTAATCTTTACCATAACCCTGTGAGGTAGACACTATTACTATTGAAAACGAGGCAAAGAAAAAATAAAGTAACTTGGCCAAGGTCATAAGTAAGTGGTAAAGCTAAGATTCAGCCCCAGGAAGTCTGGCACAAGAAGCTGTGCTCTGTAACCCCTATCCCACACTGCTTCTCAAGATGACTGCCTCAGAACTAGGACAAACGATTTATTTTTATTCTCAGAGGGCATTGCCACTCAACTCGGAAGCCTCCCATGTGAAGAGGCCTCTCTCTTGCTCTCACAGTTTCAGACCTGCACAAGAACTACACAAGTCTACATATTTATAGAGTACCCCTGCTCAGCCTGGCCCCGTGAGGCCCTGCATCTAGTTCTGAAGCTGCTTGGCACCTAATGCCTTTTTTCTGCCTTAATAGACATCTCTAGCGGAGCCTGACCACACAGGAATCCATAAGCCATTAACTGGAACTATATTAAGCCTATAAAAATCAATTGCTAAATTCCAATGACCTTCTTATAAATTAGTGTATCAGATAGTTTTACTCATTCACTAATTAACTGAAAGCAGAAGGAAGCTAACTAACATTTACTGAGTGCTTACTCTCGGTCTAGCCATCTGCCAGGAACTCTACACGTCACATCTCTTTTCCTTTTCATCATCCTAGCCACTTATGAGAATGAGGTATAATTCCCACTTTAAAGATGAGAAAACTGAACTCAGAGAGACTGAATGACTTCAGAATGAGACAAAATTCAAACCCTCATCTATCTGACTCTACCACACCAGTCTCCTCTGAGCTAAGGATGGTGTTGAAATACGCGTTTTGAATTGTGGTCAGAAAAGGCATTATTATAAAGACTGGGATACTTCAAATGAAGTAGATTTCAGAATTTCTATAGATCAGTTACAACTCACATTTTTTTCTGTCTGAATAGGAATGTCTGTAGCAGTTATCCTATGCCTGGCTCACCACTGTATGTTAGGTGGGGCTCAGCAGGTGTCTCTTTAATTTCATAGATCCTCAAATTGGGAGAAAGTGTACTCAAGAAGCATACTTAACTACAGTAAAGGAGTCTTGTCCTCCCCTGAACCTGATACGGGACATGATATTTGGGACTTTGAACTAATGCTGTAACGGAGGCATTTGGAGGCCTTGGGAAAGGATGAATGTCTTTTGCACATGAGAGACGTGAATTGTTGGAGGGCAGAGGGTAAAATGCAGTCAGAAATCTTTAATATGGCCCTAATGATCCCCACCTCCTAATATTCATGCCCTTGTATAATTCCCTCTCCTTGCAGACTGAACATAATGACTTGCTTCTAATGAATAGAACATAACAAAAGGGATGAGTTTCAATCACAAAAAAAAGAGAGAGAGACAGGCTTGTGACTTGCTCACTGCTTTTGCTCTCTCTAACTTGCTTTCTTTGATAGAACCCAGTTGCCATGTTATGGAACTGCTTTTGGAGAGGTCTGTGTGGCAAGGAACTGAGGGAGGTCTGAGGCCAACTGCCAGCAAAGAACTCAAGTCCAATAAACCACAAGAAATGAAATCCTGCCCAAACCATGAGCGTGAATTTGGCAGCAACTCCTTCCCCAGTCAAGCCTTCATATAAGTCTTTGATGGCATTGTGATTAAAGCCTTATAAAAGGCCCTGAGATAGGAGCAGATTTATGACCCACAGAAACCTTAGAACAATAAATGTTTGTTGTTTAAAACCACTAAATTAGAGAGTAATTTTTTATGCAGCAATAGACAACTAATAGACTTAGTGTCTAGCCCATTCATGATCCATTCCAAGTGGGACTCAAGAGGAGAGTACCACTTGGCTCCAAATTCACCTCTTCAGGAAAGAGGAAAGAAAAAAATGAACACGCATTGAGTACTTACTAAACTTTAAGCACACACCTTGGTGATTTATTACCACATTTAATCCTCATCTTAAAAAAGTACAATCCAGACTGTTAATTAGTATATGAAAACAGGTTTAACATTAATGTCATCAGGATTGTAAATTCAAACTTCAGTAAGGTTTCACTATACTACCACCAGTTATTTTAAAATTAAAAACAACTGACAATGCAAGTGTTAGCAAGAATGTAGAGTGACTAGAATTCTTGTACATTGTTGGTTAGAGGCAAAATTATTTGGAAAAATATTTGATGTCTGCTCGTAAAGCTAAAAAATAAATACCCTAAGATCCAGTAATTCCACTCTTGGCTGTATACACAAGAGAAATGTACACCAAAATACATGAACAAAAAATATCTCAGAAGCTTTATATGTAATGACCAAAACCTGGGAATGACAAATGTCTATCCGCAGTGGAATGGATAAATATATGTAATATATTTATACAATGGATTATATTCATACAGTGCAAGATAACTCAGCAAGAATAAGCTTCTGATATATGCAAATACATGGATGAATCTCAAATAATAAACAAAACCAAAAGAAAACCGAACATAAAAGAGGACAAACTGTAATTCCGTTCATGCCAAGCTCAAAAACAACCAAAATTTGGGGACCATATTAAGAGAGCAAAAGAGAGTTTTCAAAGATGCTGATATGTATCTTGATAAGAAATGCAGTAATTATAAAAGATTTACACTAAAGATTTATTCATTTACTAAAATGTATGTTTAAAAAACATATAAGTAAAAAGACTGTAGCCAAAACTAAAAAAAAAATTAAATAAAAATAAATAAATAAAAAACCCCATCTCTATCTTCTAGTTGAGGTAGCTAAGGCTCAGTGTCAGTAATTAGATCACCCAGGTCACAAAACTAATGAGCATCAGAGCTGGGGCACTGAACACAGGCCCTTCAGCCTGAAAAGCTAATGCATATTCCTACTACCCACATTGCTAAAGGTGGACTTTCGGTGCCTACTTCCATAGCAGTTTCTTTGCTGTATTATCTCATTTCATTTGTCAAGTTCTCCAATGGAAAAATCAAGAAGATCAGCAGACCCCGAGAGGATAAACATTGTACTTGTACTTGTGCGTAGAAGGAAAAAGACAAGGAACTTTTAAAAGTTCCTTGCTCCTGCTTGGCCTCAAACCATACACAAACCCTCTCTTCCTTGTAACTTCATTTGGCCCTTTATTTGTAGATGAACAAGCTGATTAACTCTAAATTGGATGAGAACTCTAGAGCCGGGGCTTGCCTGAGAATGAAGAAAAACTAAACATGGTAGGAAGAAGGAGTAGGGTGGGGCCAGGATTGACACAAAGTGGCAATGAGCTAAAGGCGCCAAACCTTTTCCAAGAAATAGCCAAAAGGAGAAAATCAATATAAATTATGTATTTGCTCCAGTTTTAAATATTTCCTCTCCCCAACCACTGTATGCGAGTTACCCAGCAGGTTTAACTCTCTTTAATTTCATAGATGCTCAAGGAGAGAAACTGTGCTCAAGGAGCAGTGCTTTCAGGATACAATTGCTTTCAGGATACAATTGCCCTTCCTTCCCAAGGGGCTTCTCTTAACTAATCTCTACCTGCCATCTTCCTAGACACATGCTGGAGTCTAGGCTATGGTCTTCCAGTTTCACTGCTAGTACATGAACCTAAAACATTTTGGAAGCTACTTGGAAGGCTGAGGCAGAAGGATCACCTGAGCCCAGAAGGTCGAGGCTGCAGTGGCTGTGAGCATGCCACTGTACTCCAGCCTGGGTGACAGAGTGAGATCCCAACTCAGAAACAAAACAAAACAAAACAATTTTGGGAAAATACGTATTTTTCAAAAACGATGACTAAAACTTTACCTTAAATTTTTATCTTAAGTCTAAAAAATTGTAAAGAAAGTAATTTCAAGCAATATAGTATATATTTTTTCAGCATGTCAGACATGTTTTTAAATTTATTTTTTTGAGTTAATTGTAGACTAAGATGTAATTGTAAGAAATGCATTGTTTATCCAGTGTACCACAATGATAACATTTTGCAAAACTATAGTACAATATTACAACCAAGACATCAACACTGATACAGTCAAGAGTCACAAAATTTCCAGCAAGGCAAGGATCTCTCATGTAACCCTTTAAAGCCAAACCTACTTTCCTCTTACCACCTTCAGCTCCTGTGTTTGTTTCCTAAAACTGCCACAACAAAGCATCACAAAAACTAGATGGCTTAAACAACAGAAATTTATCATCTCACTGTTTTGGAGGAGTCCAAGATCCATGTGTCAACAAGCTAGGTTCCTTCTCAGGGATGTGAGAGAGAACCTTGTTCCATATCCTAGCTTTTGATGGTTCATTGGTCTGTTTTCATCATCACATTCTCCCTGTGTCTGTATCTCTAAATTTCTCCCTTTAAAAAGGGAACCAGTCATTTTGGATTAGAGGCCCACTCTACTTCAGTTTGACCTGATCTTAACTAATTACATCAGCAATGACCCTATTTCCAAATAAGATCACATTCTGATGTACTGGGGGTTAGGACCACCACATACGGATTTTGGGGAGACACAGTCCAACTCATAATACCCCTTCCTACCTTTAACCTCTGGCAACTCCTAGTCAGTTCTCCTTGTCTATAATATTGTCATTTCAAGAATGTTATGTAAATGGAGTTCTACCCTTGGGTATTTGCCTTTTTCACTTAACATGTTTCTGTGGAGATTCATTCAAGTCGTTGTGTGTATCAATAGTTCATACCTTGTTCTTATGAGGCAGAATGCTCGGTGTGCTGAGCATTATACAGACAGACCACAGTTTGTTTCACCTTTCATCTGTTGAACACCTGGACTTACTCCCATTTGGGGCCATTACAAATAAAGCATCATGAATATTTGTGTACAGGTTTTTGTATAAACATAAGTTTTTATTTCTGTAGGATAAATGACCAAAAGTGTAGTTGCTAGATAACATAACAATGATATGTTTTGTTTTATAAGAAACTACCAAACTATTTTCCAGAATGGTGGTATTATTTTATATTCCCAAAAGCAAGGTAATTTATTCAGGGTCTGATCCGATTTCTCTGCAACTTCACCAGCATTTATTGTGGCAAATTTGTTTGTTTTGTTTATAACAAAACCTTAAGACAAATTAAAATGAACAGAGTTTAACTGAGCAAAGAAAGATTCACAAATTGGGCAGTCTTCTGAATCAGAGTATGCTCAGAAAGATTCCAGAACAGCCACATGGTGGAAGAAGATTTATGGACAGAGAAAGGAAAGTGACGCACAGAAAATGGAAGTGAGGTACAGACACAGCAAAATTGGTGCAGCTCAGCATTAGTTTTATTTGAATATGGTTTAAATAGTTGGCTGCCTTTGATTGGCTGAAACTCAGTGATTAGTACAAGAGTAGGTTAGTCTGTTTGTACATCTGGTTAAGTTACAGTTCATTATGTATGGAAAAAAAACCTTTGGGCTTAACTTAAAATATGTAAGGAGGAAGCTTTAGACTCAATGTAAATTACTGTTTTTAAAATTTAGCCATTCTGATAGGTGTTGAACATCTGTTTCTTTATTTTCCATGGATACATCCTCTTCAAATAAACATTTCTATATGTGTTTTGCCCATTTTCTAACTGGATTGTTTGTTTATTTTATTGTTGAGCTTTGATTATTCTCTATATATTTACATACTAATCCTTTGTAAGATATGTAGTTTGCAAGTATTTTCTTCCAATCTATGGCTTATAGTTTGATCCTCTTCATGAGTGTTTTCACAATAGCAGATTATTGATGAGGTCTAATTCACCATTTTTTTTTAATGGATTGTGCTATTTTAGTGTCAAATCAACTCATTGCCTTAAATCTTAAAAAAAATTCCTGTCTTTTTTTCTAAAAGTTTTATTATTTTGTAGTTTTATGTTTTACATTCAAGTCCATATCTGCAATATTTGTACAATCCATGAGGTTTAGGTTGAGGGCTTTTGGTTTTCTATTTGTTTCTTTGCCTAGGAATGTCCAATTATTACAGTACTATTTCTTGGGTGGGTGTGTGATTTATTTTACTGTCTGAGATATTTTGTCTACCCTGTTAGGAGAATCTGGGCCTATTTAAATATCTTATTTTAGTAGGATGTCATACTGTTTAGGTTTACATTTAGTTTATGCATCTTGACTTTTTTTGTGGGTTGTGGTTCCAATGGAAGCTTAATTTTCAGAGCTTTGGGACTTTATTTCTTGTTTATTCAGTGCTGCTAGGGTTTCACTTGTTCCTGCTGGTGCTACCAGAGAGAGTGGAAGGGATTTCTCCAGGCTATACCAGGGAGTATGGGAGAGGGACAGGATAATGTTAATCCAGCAAATGATATAATCAGTATTGTATTTTGGAATTGCTTTATAAATTTAATATTACAATGTAAGCATTATATTTTACTATATTGTTTTTTATAAAACACTAAATAACATCTTTAATGTTTCTCAGGTTGTTTCAACCCCTGGGTTACCAAAAAATAACAACTGGGGATAGGAAAAATTGGGTAGTTAGCATCAGTGTTCCTGTCTCATTTTGTTTTTTAAGATACATCTGGTGACTTGATCTCAGCTGTTGTCTTTTTTATCCCCTTAACATTCTAGGAAGGAGGGTTTCATGAAAATGATGATTTCAAGGGCAGTAGAGTTCCACTTTTGAGGGTATTACCTAGCTCTGGAATTTGAATTGTGGGTTCTGATTCAATTCTCCTTTTCAAAGTTCTATATAATGAAAGTTTATATGTTTAATTATGATTAACTTAATTTTAAGAGCATGAATATTAAGTCTATATAATATTATCTCTTCAGGCCCTCCTCCAATAAGCCAGCTAGATATGTAAGCTCCATTTGTCTTGGGGCTCCTCCCATAAGCATAAGCAAAAACATGGCATCTCTACCAAATACTGTGACTCTGGGATGCCCCTTCACATTGTTTAGCCCTGACAAATTCAACATCTTAGTTTCTAAGGCCCTTTCTCTGCCTAGGCTTCTCCAGTTAGGCTGTTCTTCCTGATGTAGCAGGGCATGCTTTTCACAGTTTGCAAAATCATGATTTCTCTCACTTTTCCAGACTCTGGAAATTTCTTTTTCATTTTGGGAAAATTCTTTCATTTTTCTTCATGAACTAGGCTCTAGAGCAGACTATAAGTTAAAACCTTTGCTCTGCCACTTATGAGTTAGGTGGCCCAGGAAAGAGCTTCAATCGCTGTTTCTCTTGGATTAGTGCCTCAGTTTCCTCATGCATAAAATGGGAACCCAAACAGAATCTATCTCGCAGGATGTTAGAAGGATTAAGTGAGCTAATACATACAAAAGCCCTCGGATTGGGACCTGGCATTTAATCATCTTCATCATCATCTGCATACTTGTCTCTCTCTAGGGCACTCCTCCCTTTCTTCCCCTTCAGGACACTTAGCAAAAGCTCATCCATGACTGTGGATGTTGAAGAACAAAGTCAGGGAAAGACTAATTACAGGCTACATTTGCCCTTTGCACAGCCACAAACCTCTCCAAGCTAGGAAGCTAGAGTCTGCTACCCATTTGAGAAAATGGAAAGGAAGAAAATTATAAATCATTATCTATCAAGATTACCCTGCCAGTTGTAGTGGTTTCATGACTGCATACATTTGTCAGATTTCATCAAATGCTATACTTAAAATTGGTGCATTTTATTGTGTGTAAATTATACCTCAATAAAGCTGACAAAATAAATTACCTTACTACATGAATAACACTATATTTAAATAAATCATTTGGGGAGAAATACCTCAGTTGTGAATTTTTTTAATGGGAGAAATTAAACTTCTAGGTTATCTTAGCACTTACAATGTCTCTGCTATGAGATGAAGCCAAGACTTTTAAACATAAATTACCCAGTGACTTGGGTGGTGGGGAATGATGCTTTCTGCTCTGCACATTCAGCAAAAGAAAGCAGAAAACAGTCTTCTGTCCCTAAAAAATTGTTTTTATAGCCTGAGGTTATGACAAAATAATAATCACAACTTGCATATACATATGCTAATTTAGAACTAAACACCTTTTTACAGAGTACCTTGTTTGATCACTTCAGTGGCCCAATGTGACAGTAAGTCAGATATTGTCCTCACTTGACAGATGAGATGTTCATGTCCAGAGTGAGAAGATAACTTTCCTAAGGTCACACAGATGGGAAGTCCCAGTCAGGCCCTGAACTCTAGTGTTTTGTAGCTAAGTACCATGTTCAATTTATTACATAATTGAACACAGTGATCAAGTTTTCAGGCCTTGGAATTAGTCACATTTCCCTCTAGGGTCTAGCAGTACAAATTCCCATTATACAATAGGATTCTGCTGGTCTAAGTCTCGAGCCTTGTGTTGTCATCCTGCAGCGAATGCCATATTGTTATCACACTGGCCTCACAGGAACAGATGGAGAGAAAATGCAGAATGTTCTTCCTCCTGCTCCTGTTGTCCTGATCCACATGAATTGTGGTGCAGCAAAGGGAAAATGAAAAGGTAGCAGTTTGCCTCTAAAGCATCAAATTGCCATCTGGTCTGAAGGGAATTATTTAGTATTTAACCAGTGCTACGTAGGATTTGAGACAGCTCCAAAAAAGGAGTTTGTGTTTTGCCTTGAGGAGTTGGACAATTTCAGAAGCAAATTTTACCACCTTTTTGTTTTCTGGCCCACAGGTAAGTGGTCACTTCTTGCAGTTGGAAAACTAATTGATGTGTTCCATGCATGAGGGAAGTAGCAAGGATATCCTGGAAACTCAAGAGAGAAAAGGAGGAGAATCAAAGAGTGATGGATGAGGTTTCCATCTGCAAGAATGACCCAACTGACTTCTGCAAATGAAAGTTGAAGAAACCTGGGAACAATCAAGTTTAATCACTGAGTGCTGGAGACAATCTCCAGGGCAACGATGGAACATAGTATATCTCAGAATGCTGCTGTCTCCTTGTATTAGTCTGCTGGGACTGCCAGAACAGAGTACACAGACTGGGTGGTTTAACAACAGAAATTTGTTTTCTTGTGATTCTGGAGGCTCGTAGTTCAGGATTAAGGTGTCAGAAAAATTTCTTCTGAGGCCTCCTCCTTGGCTTGTAGATGGTGGTCTTCTCCCTGTGTCTTCACATAATCTTTCCTCTGTGCCTGTCTATATCCAAATTTCATCTTTTTGTAAGGGCACCAGTCATATTGATTTAAGACCCATCCTAATGACCTCATTTTAACTTAATTATCTTTTAGAAACCCTATCTCCAAATGCAGTCACATTCGGAGGCACTGGGATTAGGCCTTCCATACATGAATTTGTGGAGGTGGAGGGGAAACACACAGTTTAGCCCATGACACTCAACACTCCTTAGGTGTGATGTCTCTTGTGCTATCACTTTCAGTTCTATTTCTTTTTTTTTTTGAGTTGGAGTCTCACTCTGTCGCCCAGACTGGAGTGCAGTGGCCGCTCCCGGCCACCGCAGCCTCGACCTGCTGGGCTCCGGTGATCCTTCCGCCTCAGCCTTCCAAGTAGCCGGAATTACAGGCATGCACTACCACGCTCGGCTGATTTTTTGATTTATTGTAGAGATGAGGTCTCGCTGCCCAGGCAGGTCTCAAACCCGCGGGCTCAGGCAATCCACTCACCTCAGCCTCCCAAAGGCGCGGGATTACAGGCTGAGCCACCGAGCCCAGCTTCAGTTCTATTTCAATATTTACCTTGATCAATTCTATACTGCAGAATACAACATTTCCCAGGCTCCCTTGCAAACTGGCTCTGGGTAGGTAGAAAGAGTCTGTGAAAGATTGAATGGCAGAAGGAAGGGAGAAACCAGTGCTCTTCTCCCTCTGCCTTGAGCAGCCTCTCTCAAAGTAACTCTCCTCCATTGTCCCTGCACTGTATAGAAATATCCTCCTTCATGGTCTTCATTCCTGCTGGGCAGTCCCTGCCATGGTTGTGTTTCCTGTGAGATAGCCCTGTCTTCTGGATCCCAGTAACCCCATCTTCTTCCTTTATCTTTCCATCCCAAAAGGTGAAAGTAGCTTTCTGCAGTTGCTAGTCTCAGAGGTGTGCCAGTATCTTCTGATTGCCTTCTCAGCTCTTAATCTCCTGACTAACCAGCACCCAACATTGACTTCCCTCTTTCTTAACAACTTAAGAGTATCTTTTTTTACTCTACTGGACTCTGAATGTCATATTCCCAATCTGAGGAAGATATTTCTAACAAAAGACAAAAAATAAAGCTCAGCCTAGAATCTTAAAACATAAAGGAGTGCTGGCTATGTATCAATAAAATAATGAATAAAACACATTTTCTGTATACTTATAGAGTTCCTTACTAGGTGAGGAAATGAACATTAATAGATGTTTCACAAACTGAAAAATTATGTGATCCTCAAACACACAGCCAGTAGCCAAAGTCATTCTGAAGGCTTCATCTTTAGGGTCCCCAGCCTGCAAGGGTCCCTTCCAAGGCCCTGGGAGAAACCTCAGTTATTTGTCTACTTGGTCATATATTTTCTGTAAAATGTTTAAAGGAAACACATTTTTGCAATACTTTTCTTAAAGAGGGTTTCAAAGTTTGCGTTAAGTTTCAAGCCAGAAAAACTTCATTTGTGCCTGCTGTAATTATTTCAGAATAGGCAGGCAGGGCTCAACCCTTGCAGAAGCAGAGACTAGCAATTGGTCGAAGTCCTCAGTCTGTTCTCTGGACTCTTGAATCTTGGACACTATTATGGAATCAGCTCTTGGCCATAGGCATTGTTATTCCTCAACACTATACTGAGGGGACAATATGCAATCAAATATACACTCTTGGGTCAGACAGCCTCAGTTATAGTCCTAACTGCAACCTCCTATTACTGCGTGACTTTGAGCATCAGATTTCTCATATATTAAAGACAAATAATAGTCATACTCAGCTCATAGGATTGTTCTGAGGATTTAGCAAGATGATCCAGGAAAAGAGGTTAATGGGTGCCTAGAACACTTTAAATAGTAAGTGCTATATAAATGTTATAAATGTTAGTAGTCATTGTTAATATTGTCAGTATGGACTTGATCTCAGATTTCTTGAGCTTTAGTTTTTATCTCCATATGTCTTTGCCTAGACTCAGCCAGCCCTCCACTTTGAACATTTTCCTGCCTTGGAATGATAAATTGACTGCAACACACTGCCAGCTGTGACCAAGTTCCAGACTTTGGCTTGAAACTTGAACTTACAAGGAATTTTAATGATAACTCCGTTTGCATTTTCATGAGGTTATCGTTATTAAAATAAATATATTATGTAATACCTCTGCTCCACAAAGAGAAATAAAGAATAATACAGCAAAGATTCATATACCGGCATCCGGTATAAAACGTAAAATATTACCAGGTAAAGCTCCCAGTATACTCCTTTTCTGCCATATTGTTCTCAATCCTCCCACAAGTAATTCCTCTTGCATTTATTTATATTTTTCTTATATACATGCATGTAGGTATTCTTACAGCAAGTGAAAAAAAATATATATATAATTTCTATAAAGGTTAATAATAACATATCTAATTAATTTTTAACCCAAATAAATCTATAGTTGGCTCAATGAGGAAGATTGGAAAGGCATCAGAAGGGAAGTTCAAATATCTAGTGAAGGCTTCATTTTAGGTTTTTCAGTTCTTTTGGTTCCATTTTTTATAGTTTTATTTTTCTGTTTCTTATCTGTTCAATAATTATGACTATATTTACTTTTAAATTATTGAGAATATTTATAATAATTTCTTTAAAGTGCTTGTCTGTTAACTTTAATATCAGAATAATCATATGTCTTTCTCTATTTACTACTTTTCCTATTAACTATGGATCACATTTTCCTGTTTCATTACATGCCCAGTAATATTTTTAACCCACCAGCCATTATGCATGGTAAATTGCAGAGAACAGATTCTGTCATATTCTTCTGAAGAGTATTGGTTGATGAATGAGCTAGAGACATTATGTCAGATTCCTGGAGAGTCCCATAAATCTTTGTCTAACTGCTGGCCCTAGTAAGAAAATCCAGATGTCTGTGAAAAGTAAATTTGAATAGTCATATGGACAATAAAAATTGTTCTGCTTACTGTTAAATTTTATTTACTTGATAATTTAGAGAGATGCTTCCAAGTAGAATTGTACTGAATATTTTACTTAAGAAATATGTCTTATAATGATCATAAAGTTTGAGAGAAAAATTAAATAGGTCTGTAAATATAGTCTATCAAAATAGATATTTTTGTTGTAATGTGTCTTATAATGCTCATAAAGCTTGAGAGAAAAATAAAACAGGTATGTAAATATAGTCTATCACAATTGATATTTTTGTTGTAGAGAGTTTAACTGATGAAGTAAGAAATTATTGAGACATATTATCTCCTGCAAGACAATCTCTACTTACCAGGAAAATACAAAACTGTATTTTGTGATACTGTTCCCGGGATACTGAAACAACTAAACAGATTCAACTGTGAAAACTCAATATACAATAAAGATGAAAGCAGTACTTCTTTGGTTGAAGTAAATTATGCCACCAAGAACCTTGCTCACTGATACTCATGCCCTAGGAAAAGAGGTTTTCGAGTGTCATCATATTGAACTAGTAGGTATCTAGAGGACACAGTCTACAAATCATTCCTGTAGACCAGTGGTTGGCAAACCTTTTCTGTAAAGAACCAGATCATAAATATTTTAGGCTTTGTGAGCCATATCATCTCCATCACAACTCAAATTTGCCATTTTAGCACAAAAGCAGCCATGAACAATATGCAAATGAATGGGTTTGGCTGTGCTCCAATAAATCATTATTTATGAAAAACAGATGGTGGACCAAGTTTGACCCACAGGCTAGAGTTTACTGATCCTTGCTGTATCTGAAAAAGGAAGGAAAAGGAAGGGATCTTTTTTTAGAAAGCCCAGGCAACTTCTCAAAGCCAGCACAAGCCCTTTTTGAGGGTCTGAAAGTTTAGGTGAGTTTCCATAGAGAATTCAGTGCTGTGACTTATTTTACTATATTATTACTCATAACACTTTGTCTCAGTAATCTGTTAAATAAATTGCCATAGACATTCTCATCATCTAGGATTTTTTTTTTAATGTTCTTATCTGTAGAAAATGTTCACTAGAGAAAAGATAGGGCACTAGCCATGATTATCAGTAAGTACCACCCCTACTAGTTGGGCAAACTTGAGCAATCTTCTTCGTCTCTCTGAGCCTCCTGATTAAATGGTAGGTTATTTTCCCTTTTTATTAACCATAGAAGACAAGAATGAGTATCTTCTAAAAAATGGAATAAAAGGAACAAAATTTTAAAAGGAACAACTTGCCTAGAAAATTGCTCTAGTAATTCCTTCCTAGATGTCAGAATTACTTAAAAATACTCCCAAATCCTTCTCTATCAATGGAACAAGCAATAGCTTTAACCTGATGCAGAGGAGAAAGCTCAAAATTGAAAGAGTTCAAGGAACTCAAAGTCTTGTTTTACCTCCGCCGTGTGATTTTGTGCAAATCACTTCTCTATGTTCTCAATTTCCTAATTTTTTTCAACCATCAAAATGAAGGTCGCTGGATTAGATTGGTGGTTCTCAAACTGTCAGAAAGTCATCAGCAGAGGTTCTTGAATCCATGTAAGCATCAGGCATTATCTGAATAAAATGCTATCCTGTGGGGGTAGAAAAAAACGTAATGTTAACAGTTGTCCAAGAATTCAAAAGTGTGAGCAACATGGTGTTAGATGATTCCTCGGGGGCCTGCCAGTTCTTATAGCTCATGTCTCAGTGGAAATGTGCAGTTCTGTCATTTCCATGCACGTCACATAAATGTAGTTGCCAATATGACATTGTTATTCAGGAGGCATTTATGAGTCATATTGAGTTCACACTATGAACACACACCAGGGATATGGATTCTTTCCTTGACATAAAATCAATTGAAGCCAGCTCCATGGTAGGAAAGCAAGGTAACGATGTACACAATCAATCGTCCCTCTTTGAAGAAGTTACAATGCCCAGTGACAAGCTAACAGGTTACTATAGTGGAGGAGCAGATATGAGACTGGCTTTCAAGAGTCCTGGAGTTAAGCAATTTCATTCAGTAAATGCACAGCTGCTGCTCTAGAACTAGAAGTAAATTATAGGAGGCACAAGTTGTACTGCCTGCTGAGCATCCATTCTCATTCTTGTTGCGACTCTTCCATTTTCCTTGGATGGAGAAGGAGTGTAAATCACACTCAGACTGTGTGATTCTGGTATGATTGACACCACACTCTGGTTTCTGGGGAGGACATAAGATTTTAGTCTGGCCAATCAGAATATTCTATCTCACTGTTTGTAGGAATCAAGTTAGAAGTGGGCACATGAGTCAAATAGATCCAATGAGATTTTGTTCTATCACTTTCACTGGAACCATTGATAAAGGATCACTCTCTTCCCTTTAAGATCATTTGATAGAATGGAAGCCATATTTGCCACTACCACCACCACCACCACCACCACACACACACACACACACACACACACACACACACACACACACACACACACACAAAGTATATTCCTTTGTTCAATAATTCCAATCTCTCCCATTTATTTGAATCAGAAAACCAGGAGACAGCCTTGATTTCTCTTCCTCTATCTTTTGCCAGTCTCCTAATATGTCTATTCAGTGGTAAAGTTCCACCAACTCTACCTCTGAAACATTTCTTAAACTTATATACTTTTCCCCAACCCCACGACCAATGCTTCTTTAAGGTATTTCTCCAGCCTCAGAAAGAACATTTCTGTACCCTCTTAAAGAACCTCCTGCCTATAACATGGTTACACCCAAACTCCTTTCAATAATTGTTCATACTTTTCTGCCAGAGCAATGTTTCTAAAGGGCGAATGTTACCAAGCTCTTTAAAATTCATCAGACTTTTCATTGCCTTCAATGTAATCCAAATTTCATAGCACTGTGAGCAAGGATACTGTGTCTAGACCCCGTCTACTACTCTCTTCTTATCTTTTAGCAACACCCCTTTTCCCCTTTGTATCTCTCTCCATTTCCCTGCCACATATACTCTGCTTCTCCATGCTAGACTACTGGCAGTTTCCCAGACAGAACAGACTGTGTCAGCCCCCTCTGCTTTGTAGAATTGAATTGACCTCAACAAGCAGCATCTTTAGAAAAATATGCTCTGTTATGTCTGCTGTATCAGAATTCACATATGCCCACAAATTACCAAACACCAAGCTGCCATTAACTACATGGGAACTGAAACAACTGCATTTTGCTCAGTTTTGACACAGTCACTGTTAAGCCAAATCTCTTAAGACTATTTTCAAATTACAGTGTTAACCCAAATGATTAAATTGACATAAAAAAGCAAAAAGAATCAAGATCTCCAATTTTGCTGATATCTCCTTTAGTAGTTTATGTATAAAAATATCCATTTTTGTGTCTTCACTTCAGACTAAGATGGAGTAACAGCTTTACCCCTTATCCTGAAACAACCAAAAAACAAAAATACACAATATATGGTTTATAAGACATTGAACATCAGGTAACAAAGGACAATAATTTTTGAGATATGGGAAACAATGGCGGTGAGCCTTGTAATTTACCCAGTATCTTGCCTTAAGAGCATTTCCAGGCCACAGCACAGGGAGAGGAAACCTGCTAAGGGGCTGGTGCATTCACTGAGTTGAGGAGAGAGAGCTAAGAATCTTAAGTGATCAAGGAGTTAGAGTTCAAGCGACAGAGTACCAGAGAAGAGGGAGCTATACAGAGGCTGCAGCCCAGAGATTTGTAGGAGTCTTCTCAAGTATTCAGCTGGGTATTGACCATCACAAAAAGCCAACATGGCTTTGAAAAGGAATGGAATTGAAGTTGAAGGACTAACAATAACTGATGTGAAGTCAAATCCTAAGGGTCTACTAAGAAAGACAGTGTGGTATTAGCATAAAGACAAACAAAGACATCAATGGAACAACATAGAATTTTTTAAAAGCCTACACATATATGGACAACCAAGCTTCAACAAAGATGCAAAAGCAATTCAATAGCAAAAGTATCGTCTTTGCAAAAAGGAATGCTGAAACAATTAGATATCCATATCCCATACCATATACAAACCTTAATTCATGATAAAAATAGCACTTAAAAGTATAAAGTTTGCAAAATGAAAATTATTAAGTTTCTTCTAGAAAACATAGGTAAAAAGTAAATTTGAGTTTAAAAGAGAGTTTTCAGATACAGCATCAAAAGCACAATCCATAAAATAAAACAGTGATAAATTAGATTTCTGCTAAGTGTACAACTTTTGTTCTTCAAAGGACACAATTAAGATAATAAAAAGAAAGGGCACACATTGAGAGAAAATAATTGCAAACTATATTTCTTAAAAGAGACTTATATCCAGAATGCCTAAATAACTCTGTAAATTCAGTAATAAGAAAACCAACTCATTTGCAAAATATGGGCAAAAGTTTTGAACAGATACTTTACCAAACAAGATATATCAGTGGCAAATAATCACACACAAAAAATTTCAATCATGCAATAAATTCAAATCAAAACCTCAATGAGGTATCACTGTGTACTTATTAGAGTAGCTAGAATTTTAAAGATTACACACTCTAGCTGTGAATTTAGAGAAACTAGAGCTCTCATACACTGTTAGTAGAAATGTAAAATGGTACAACCACTTTGGAAAACAGTTTGGCAGTTTCCTAAAAACTTAAGCATTAGCCTACTTAAAAATATAGTCACTCCACTCCAAGGTATTTACCCAAGAGAAATGAAAGCATATGTCGGTACAAAGACTTATACATTAATATTTATAGAAGCTTTATTTGTAGTTGCTAATAACTAAAAGCAACCCAAATCCATGAATAGATGAATGGATAAACTGTTTTATCTATACAATGGAATATTCAGCAACAGAAAGGAATAAACTACAGATAAATAATTCAACATAAATAAATCTCAAAATAATTATGCTAAGGAAAGAAGGCAAACAAATAAACAAAAAAAGAGTACCCACACCTTAATTCCAGCTATATAATTCTAAAAAATGAAAGCTAATCTAAGGTGACAGAAAGCAGATCAGTGGTCCCCTGAGGATAGGGAAAGGGAAAGGAGGGATGGATTACAAAGGTACATGAGGAAATTTGGCCAATAATGGAAAATATGTCTGTAATTTTTATTGTGATGAGAGTTTTACAGGCCTATGGACATGTCAACACTTATCAAATTTACATTTTAAATATGGACTGTTTATATATGTTAATAATATCTCAATAAAGCTGTTTAAAAATAATAACCATGATTACTTCTCTTCCTATCTTGATGCTGTTTTGCAAGGTAAGTTTGTAGCTACTTCCATTAAGAGGTAAAAGTCTATTTTTACATTCCACTTTGAATCTGGGATGACTAATAGATTGTGCTGGAAGTTCTGAGCCTAGACCTTAAGAGATTTGCACATCCTCTCCTCTCCCATTCTCTCAGAACCCTGTCGCTGCCATGCGAACAAGCAAGTTTGATGGGGGATGAAAAACGCATAGCTTAGTCACTCCAAAACACCACCAACACCTATTGACATCCAGCTAACCCCCAGAAGCAGAGCCACCTCACTGGGCTGCAGTTGAGGGAGCAGAGCACCAAGAGAGCCCAGGGAGACCTATGACTTGCCCAAGTGGGCCAACTTAAATTTTCAACACTTAGAAGAATAATTCGCTAAGTAAATGACATTTGTTTTAAGTCACTAACTTTGGAGTGGTTTCCTATGCAACATTACTCAGGATAATACACACAGGATTTGCCTCCAGCCAGGATTAGATTCCTCATGGCTTCATTTTGCTTGGTCTTTGTAGGAGAGCTAGAAATTTAGAAGCTATTCACTATATCCAGTCAGAAACATTCATTCCATTGAAATTCTTATTTGTTTACATACCAGTAAGCATTGACTAAGTTCTAGGCACTGTGCTAGATATAAAGGGAAGATGTGCAAAAGAGATAGCCCCACCATAGGAGATTCGAGATTACTCACAGTAATAGGCTGTAACACTGGGTATATCAAACTCAACATTTCCCCTTCCATGTTGACTTTGTTGTCCTACATTGTTCTGAATTAGTTTGTATCTCTTTTGCTGTGATCTGAATGTTTATTTCCCTCCAAAATTCACATGTGGAAATCCTGAAATCCTGGTCCCCTATCCCACTCAAGGTGATGGCATTAGGAAATGAGGCCTTTGGGAAGTGATTAGGTCTTGAGGATCATGCCCTCATGAATGGGAATGATGTCCTTACACAAGAACCCTGAGATAAATTCCTTCTCTTTTTGCTATGTGAGGACACAGCCAGAAGGCACCTTCTATATACAAGAGAGCAGTCCCTTATCAGGTACCAAAGCTGACAAAACCTTGATAGTCTTGGATGTTTAAGCCCCTAGACCTGTGAAAAACAAATTTCTGTTGTTTGAGCCATCCTGTCTATAGTATTTTGTTATAGCAGCCCAAATGGGTTAAGATATCTCTGAATTCAATAAACCCCGCCCCTCCAGTAAACGAAGACAAAATTTAGGTAGCATTAGACAAAGATGACAGTCAAAGAAAGAAGTAGCAAAGAGTGTAGAATAAAACTGCTTATTTTAGCAATTGCTGAGGAGCAAGTAACATAGTTTGAGGGTAAAGAGTTTGAAAAGTCACAGGATTAGACTACAAAAAAAAAGAATTAGATTAATCAAGTTCAAATATCAAACATTTGTCCTATATATGTATTTGCTTATTTTATTTTATTTTATAGAGAGGGGCTTCACTATGTTGCCCAGGCAACATTCAGTAGCTATTCACAGGTATGATGACAGCTCACTATAGTCTCAAACTCTTGAGTTCAAGTCATCCTCCTACCTCAGTCTCTTGAGTAGTTGGGACTATGTGCTTGTGACATGAGCCAGCTTACATTTTTTAAGTTTAAAAATATAGCTTCCAGGTATCTTTTCCACATTGGAGATATTGAGTCAAGAGACAATTGCCATTAAATCTCCTTCTCTCAACTGAAAAACATAGATTTTTATAAGCTATCCTCAGAGAGCATGATCCCTTAAGACTGGGGTCATTCCATTCCCAAGAGATAGTTTACCGATGTAACAAATAAGAGCAAGTAACAGAAATACGAGGTGTCCTTTGCTCTTTACATCTTTCTCCAGATCAAGAGAGTATTTACTGGATTGCCCTCAGAAATATTTCTATTAGAAAATTAAGAAAATCTACCTTGTCATTCCAGTTGTTCAACTCCTATGAAAGAGAGAAGTGAGTCACCTTAAGGGGTAGGAAGAGTAGCTGGGTCATGTCCACTGATTTAGATCTCAGATGGGTCTAGTTTTGTCCTCCTTCCCAAGATCCATCCTGTCTTGCATCCTTAATTCTACTCTATTGCCAGAAATAACTAAAGACTGGTAGTTAATCCAGTCATCAGCCTAGAGCCGAAGAAATAGTACATGCAGTAGGTGATCAATATTTTACGGTATTTTGAAAATCTACCTGATTGATGTCTGTCTCTCAATTGTGAGTCTTTCACGTACCACATTTTGAAGAGAATTCATTAATCTACAATCTGATAAAGAGAATAAAGTCTCCCCTAATCCTTAGCTATGCATGACCCTAAAATAGACATCTAGTAGGAATTTAGAGACAAATGAAACACATTCTGCAGCTTTTTGGAGTGTCCTCCAAGTTCCCTGGGAACAAGCAGGCTCCTGTCCATATGATGTGGGGTTGGCCCTCAGCACCCTGGTGCTGCTGCCTCTCTCTTGGGAGCTCTGTGCAACCTGCCCACACCAGGACTCTCCCCAGGAAACTCCCACCAGGAAACTCAGCCTTCTTCCCAGAAAAGCCTTCACCTAAATTAAGAATGGTCTCTTTTTAAGCTAGTTACTTCTTTTTAAATTTTGCTTTATTCTTTTATTTCTTGGTGCGTGTGCGTGTGTGTGCTTTGACAGCTTTGTGCCTTTTATCATTAAAAGTGCAGAATCACTTAAAGTTGAAGAGTGAAACTTCTAAGCAGAAAACGATTGCTGCTTGGGGACAGCACTACTAATTTTAAAAGGTTATTGCTTCAAAGAACACCCTTTTAGCACAGGATGTAAAGCAGTGTGAAGCTCAGCGTGCCGATGGCTACACACCAGCAATTTCCTTTGGTTCTGAGAGCTCAAAGAGAGTCTGGTGTGCAGGAGCAGCCGGGCTGCCCCTCCAGCCCACCCCACCACCTGCACTGCTGATGGCAAGTTGCCAAGCCAGGGTCACATGCTTAGTGAGCAAAACTTGATGCTTTCACTCTCCAAGAACCACTGAAAGGAAGCAAAGTCCTTTTCTTTTCTTTAAGAACACACTTTATCACAAGAGTTCCCAACTTCTGGCTCCACCTGGCAACAGGCCTATCCCGGTGGCCTTGATAGAGGAGTTAAGGGCTAATGACCTTGTGAGCCCTCTGGACATTCAGTTGCCCCAAGACGCCAGGGACACCTTTTCAGTAGAGCCTTTGTTGGACCATCATGGTAGATTAAAGAGTCCATAAATCAAAGTCCCAAATAAGCCAGCCACTACCCATTTCCCTGGCAGACTGAGTGAAACAACTTCCAGATGCATCAACCTCTGGAACTATAGCCAATTGGCAAATACCATTCTATAGGAAAGAAGACCAGCTTGGCTAAGGGACAAGAATGCAGGATATTAGGATTTGGTGACAAAATACTTTCTTTTTTAAAAAATTTTAGTCTTCATAAATCTGATATTATTATATCACTCAAATAGCCAGCGGCTGGAATAACTAGAATGTGCCTATACATTAAAAAAAGAAAGGAAAGAAAACTATTAGTTACCAATCCTACTTTCATTGTTGCACATACTGTTTAGACAAAATATTCTTGTTGGTGTTTGTCCATTTCAAAACCAATTCAATTCAAAAAAAGTTCAGAAGGGAAGGGGAATGAATGGTCTTTTCCCCAAAGCCCAGATGCATGCATTCTGAGAATCAGTTTGAGAATGCATTCCTGGTACGTTGTTTAGCACTGCTCTATACCAAACAGGAAATTACTATCTTCATCATATGTGTTACCTCTGCTAACAAAACCAGACTCCTTCATCTCATCTCTCTTCAATTTAACCTTATGAGAGGCCAACATTAAGTCCAGATGCAATACTGTTGCTATAGAAAATAAACACTTTCTAGGACATACAAAATAAAGGATCGTCTATCAAATTGAAGATCTATAGCCAACCATTTTGAAAATTCATCACAATTCTTCCACTAGTGGAAGAAGTTAAATCCTTTCAAAGTTTTTGGAAAGAGCCTGACAAATGAAAACATAGCAGGTATACTCCCATTCCCTTTTAAAATGGCTGGTTCAGGGATTAAACTAATAACGCATGCTGTCAAAATCCATGCCATGGAAACAGCTTAATCACTGGTGCTCATAGTGAATGCCACATTAGCCTGCTTGCCCCTGTCTTAGTATTAAAGGTGATTTGTTATCTGTCACCTGGAAAATGTTGCCAATTTCAGTCTTATTTGGAGAACATTCCATCTGCTCAGGACATCAGCTACTTTCTGCAACTGCTCTTCCGTGAGAAGACGCTACTTGAGAACCAGCTACAGAATTGGCAAAATCAGAAGTCTTCTCAAGGCTGAGCTCCAGCATTGGAGGCTGGTATGATAAATGTCTCCAGAGATGTCTGAATTCACTCTCAGAGACCAGACCCTTGGCTGACTCGTGAGCTCAGTTCCATGTGTCAGTTTTAAATCTCCGGTACACATCTTTTTTTGATTCCCACACATTTATTTGGTTGTGGCTCAGAATAAAAATCTAAAATCAGACTCTCAAAGTTGTTGCACATTCTCCCATTCTCTAATACTGAGAGCATCTGTTACCCACACTGGCTATCAGAAGTAAATATCACCAGCTGAATAGAAGTTTAGTGTCTGCTACTGAGTTGAGCTATTACTCTGAGTTTATATTTTCTCTGCATATAGGTCTTCTTTTCTGGGGAGGATTAGAACCAGTAATGCCTAAAACTCCTTTCTATTATAAGATTATGTGCCTAGAAATTGCCAAGAAAATGAAAACTGTATATCAAAAGACTTATGATTCAACCTCAAAGCATCTTGAAATTTTCCTGAAGTGCCCTGAGTTTAGTAGCACATTTCTGACTTTTTCCACCATGAAGGAAATGCCTAGCATTGAATGGAGACAACACCAAGGAAAGGGCATACAAGGAAAGATGCTAGCTACAATAACGTTATACAATTACCTGATGCAACCATTCTGAAGCAGATATCTTCCTAGACCTTTCAGTCATGTGAATCAATAAATTTCCTTTTATATTTAAGCATGTTTAAGCTGTGTTTCCAGTTATAACCAGATGATTTCTGACTAACAGGCAGAAATGGGAAATCTTAGGGCCCCTGAAGAATGTTCATTAGTTTAACTATGCTTCTGTCACAGGAACATAACAAATTTAATAAACTTCAACCTTAAAAACTTGATCTTCCAAAGAGGCAATGAACTTTGTGACTAACTTTCTCAGACTGAAGTCTGCATTTATATGGATTAGTCTATAATCCAGTGAAAAAGTCTGTGCAGGCTCTCCTGAAGGAAAAAGAAAACATGTAAAAGAGGAGTATGAGTTAACTATAGGAATGATCTAGTAAATGAATAAACCTCACACTCCAGAGGTTCTAAGCTGGCCACACAGAGGTTCTGGCTTAGACTGCTGTGGCCACATCCATGTCCAGAAAGCCAGGTGATTGGGCAGAGTAGCCAAGGGCAGATGAAGGCAGGAAACAAGGGCACTCCACATCTAAGAGATTGCCAAGTGACAAACTTGGGAAGCCAAAATGTGCCTGCAGATCCTGGAACTGAGACCAAGTTGGAACCAGGGCAAAGCTTCATTCAGAAGGACTGAGTCGAGCAAGCAGTCCAGTATAATAACCCAAACAGGCTGGAAGCTCACATCTCATCATAGGCAGTTTTCCAGCAGCATAGTGCATGGAGTAAAGAGGCTGCATGGACAAAAGGTTACATACCTTTAGGTTTAGGAGAAATGAAAAAAAGAGACAAAAGGTGCCCTAGAATTAGAAAAAAAGGAAGACAAAACAGGAGAAACAATAAAGATTAATACCTCCAGAAGTTCAGACTTGGATTTGGATGCAAGTCCTGCTCTTTCCGAAGTATGAATTCTTTCCTTCCTTCCCTCCCTTCTTCCTTCCTTCCTTCCTTCCTTCCTTCCCTCCTTCCTTCCTTCCTTCCTTCCTTCCCGTTCTCTTTTTGTTCTTTTTTCTTCTTCACTCTTTTTCTCTTTTTCTTTCCTACCTTGTTTTCCTCTTCTTCTTCCTCTTCTTCTCTGTCTCAATCTCACTTTTGTTTTTATTACTGAGTTGTATTTATATGAGGTACATATCATAAAAGTCATCCATTTCAAATATACAAGTGAATGATTTTTAGTACTTTTACCAGGTAGTACATCCATCATCATAAATCAGTTCTAGAACATTTTCATCTATCCAGGAAAAACCCTCATGCTCATTTATAGTCAATCTTAATTCCCATTTTCAGCTTCAGACAACCATTAATCTATTTTCTGTCTGTAAATTTGCCTTTTCTGGACACTTAGCATAAATGAAATCATACAATATGAGGTCTCTTGCGTCTGGCTTCTTTTACTCGGCATAATGTTTTTGAGTCTCATCTATGTCAAAGCAAGTTAGTAGTTTGCTTCTTTCTATTGCTGAATAGTAAGTAGTTCATTGTAGGGGCATAAGACATAGTCTCTTAAGCCTTAGTTTCCTGACCTATAAAATAGGGATAAAGATAATAGAACGAGTTTGGTAGTATGTTGCAATGATAAATGAAATCGTGCATATTAAGAACTTAGTCCAGCAGTTGGCACCCAGAGCATGCATAATTCATCTTAAGAAGCTGCAAAGGTAATATAAAGAAAGCATTGCTATTTCAACCATCCTCTGTTCCCTGATCTTACAAGTATTACTTTCCGCCTACTCTCTATTCAGTGAAGAAAAGGAAGGTACGTTTGTCTGCATTATTAAGGAAAGAAACAGGGAACAAAAGCTAAGTCGCTGTCTTGGGCTGCACTAGAAACTCTGAGCAGAATAAAGAGGAGTGCTTTGGCACAGAGAGCTCATGAAATGTAGCATCACCTAAAGAGCATTGCCCCGACTGTCAGAGAGCCTATTGCTTCTAAGTGCATATGAGAGAAGCTGGCAGAATTGAGCCCATAATGAACAGATTCACTTTTCGAAGAAATGGAATGATAACAATGTAAGAGAAAGCTTTGTAAGTGGGAATAATGGCATGAAATTGAGAAAGGAACAAATATAAGTAAATTGGAAAATGCCACCCAGATCCTGACATGTATTCAATTCCAGAGGGTCTTTCCAAGGGAATTGTAGGTGCAGCCCCACTCCAGCTATCTGAGCTCACACAGGACAAAGGGAGAAAGCTGCACATTGTCAAAAGCATCCCATGGCTTTGGCCACTGATTCATCCTTTTCTCTGTTTCATGCAGCTGACTCTGAAAGTGCACTTTTTAAAGCTCACAACTTTCAATTTTTTATCATTCCTGCTAGTAGAAATACATTAACAAAATAAAGAACTGTGCACAGAGAAATAGATTCTAAGTTTCGAAGCAACTTTCTGCTGCAGGGCCCATGGAAGAAAGGCCCACAGAGACCTCTAGTTGAAGCATATCAAATGTAGCTGGAAATTTCATGGGAAAAATTTCCTGAATATAAAAAAATTTATGTATGGGAGGCTTTTAGATGCTTAGTAAATGTTCCCTAAATTAGCAAATCTCCAATCAAAATTTGAATTTCAGTTAGAGCATAGTGGTGGTGGAAAGATTGCTAGAAATCTTTAAGTCAGTCCATTCATTTAGTACTCAGAAGAAAAAGTAAGAATAGAAGCACACACATATATACCATGAACTTGGCAGGGTGGATAAGGACCTCTCATCATTAATTTGGTTAGGATAAGTTAAAGAAAAGACTCATAATTTCAAAACTCACATATTATTTGCATTGCTAAGGATGGAGACTCAGCAGATGACTTTTGTGTCTAGTTAAGATGAACACCTCAGTGAAGTTTCTTTAGACCACAAAGGCAGGCCAGGAGCCTAATATGAGATCAAAGTTTAAAATTTAGTTGCCCAACATAACAAAGAAATAAAATTTTGATTCTTCTTTTGATGTATGGGAGAGAAAGAAGTTTGAGAACCCAAGATGAAAAAAGAGAGACATAAGCGAAGATAATTCTGCAGCAATGGTTCTCAGCCAGGAGTAGTTTTCCCCAGGGGACATCTGGAGACATTTTTGTTTGGTAATCACAACTGGGGAGGAGGGTGTTGCTGGAATCTAGTGGGCTGAGGCCGGGGATGCTGCAAAACATTCTACAGGACACAGGACAGTGCCCTACACCAAAGAATTATCCTGCCCAAAATGTCAATAGTGCCATGATTGAGAAATTCTGCTCTGAAGAGACAAAAAGAGGAATCTGTCAACATCTGAGAAGTCAGATGTTAAATAGAAAGACAACAGGGAGAAATTTCAAGTGAGCAGGAACGGGTCAGGAAATATTAATGATGTCTCCTATAAAATTTTAAGTGTTGCATGTGCTCAGAAGTACCAAGATCTCTCTTTCAATTTTCCCTAAGTTAAAGTCTGTTATACAACAGCCTTGTGGTAGTGATTGTATTGTGAAATGAAGGAAGAGAAGCTGTCTTCGTCAGGGACAGAGAGATAGGATGACAAGGTACAATGGCAGAGACCTAAAAGTGATGTTTGAACAAGAACAGAGAGGGTAGTAACAAGGCAGACTGAGCTATCCTCATGATAGTCATCTTTCAAATTGATGGGAAGGCACAGAACCTCTCCATGCATGTGGCAGGAGGTTTAGGGAGACAGTGGCACAGGTAAGGTAATAAACATATTGGCTATCTGGTCACTTTTATACCCAAGTCACTTTTATACCCAAGGCTGGCCAGAACCTAGGCCACAGTCCCAGTGTGTGGCTGCATCCTCTATTCATCTGTGTGTTCTACAACTTAGCATGCCACTTATGCATGTAATATACTCTCACATCTGTAGGCTGAGTTTTTTTGTTATGATTACCATGTAATCATAGTAGTTTGTTTATTTCAGTTGTTATTTGTTTCCTTTTGTTACTTTTGCATTCCATGTAAATACAAAATTCCACACTTAAAATCAACCAAAGACATGAGAAACCTTAGAGGATCAGACAGCTCTTTCTTACCCTCTCAATTCATGTGCCAAAGTTTTCAAGTGCTTGACACTTTTGGTCATCATAACAAGACTGTGATACATATTTAACTATTTCCATCTTACTGATGAGAAAGCTGAGGTTTAGAAAGACAAAGTGATTTCCCAAATCAAATTGAAAATGTTTGAGCCAGGCCTGGAACCCTGACCCTTTGACTTTAAGTATAGAGACGTTACCATGGAAATACTATAGAGAATGAAGAATAAATGTGTAACAAGCACATAAACATATGTTAGATATTATTAGCTCAACTAAATATGAATTAAAACAAGATAACTTTTAAGAGGTAAAGAAAAGTAAAAATTAAAGGAGAATATATTGAAACATACTTTCAGGAAAGCTATTAGCATAAGTGCTAGATTATTTAAAGAGTGTTAATAATATTTCTACCATTTGACCAAGTAATTCTATTTCTAGAAACCTATTGCAAAGAAATCACACACAAAGGGCAGAATTTATACATGACTGTTTCTTATTGGGTTATTTATTATAGAAAACAATGAAAAGAAGCAATTTGAATATTATTATTAGGGGAATTAATAAATAAATTTTAGCATATTCATGGCATGGAATTTTATGCAATCACTAAAATTATTTTACCAAAATATTTAATAATATGGGAAAATGCTTGAAATATTAAAATAGGAAATTTTGAAATATTAAAATAGGAAATCTTGAAATATCAAAAGAGAAATATTAAATATTAAACTATCTTTGCAATGACACTAACTTTTAAAAAATATATTTTTTTAAAATGTGGAAATAAGATATGCCAAATTATTAACATGGCATTTTGTTTTCTTTTAAATACATTTCTGTATTTTTTATGGCTTCTACAAAATCTGTACCTTGCATTTGTAATCATAAACAAAATGAAATTAAAAAGTCTTGATGTTACAGTAAGCTGCAAAAAAGAATTTCATGAAAGATGACCGGGTTGGGTAATAAAAAAGCAGAAAAGATTAAGACCCTCAACAGAAGAGTGTTTTATTTTGCAAAACAACGCTATGATAATGCCCTCCAAATCAGCACTACCCTATAGGATACCAGAGATACTAAAGACTCACAGTGCTTTCACTGAAAGAGAGCTCTCAGGAGAGACTGAAAGGAATGCAAAGTTCTATGAAAAGAGCCAAGTTCACCAATAAAAGTGAAATTAGGTAGGAGTTAACCAAGACAGATGCAAGGTTGATATCGGAGAGTTTAAAAAATTCTTAAAGCAGGGAAAAATTATTCTAACCCTTGGAAGGACTAGGTAATGGCAATCTCTGGCACTCTTAATCCAAACAAGAAACAGTCCCTTGACATTATGTAAGAAAGTTCTTCTTAGTATATACGATGCAAGCAAGCAACTGCACAAGCAACCAACCCTTAAGACCGCAGTCAGCTGCTTTTCTGTTGAAGGGTCAGATGATAAATACTTAGGCTTCATAGGCCACATGGTCACTGTCGCAGCTACTCAGTTCTACCAGTGTCGTGCAAAAGCAGCAATAGATGATACTTAAATAAGTGAGTATGGTTACATTCTAATAAAATTTTATTTACAAAAACAGTCATTGGATTGGTTTGGTCCACTGGCCATAGTTTGCTGATCCCATAGGACTTTACTTATGGCAATGAAAATAGCTTTCTTGTGATTTTTCCCATCAATCTTGCCTCTTCATGCTAAGAAGCCAGCATTTGAATTTGGTGAATCACGTGACTATGTGAGGAAGAAACTGAATGAATCCTAGATAGACCAGAAAATGTGCTCATTTTATGGCATTTGGGGAACTGACTGGATGCCAGGTCCAGTGCTAAGCCCTCCTCAACCTACTCCAAATCTAGTGGGCAATCCAACAGTTAACATGAGGTGGCAGACTCTAGAGATATAGAAGCTTATTACTGACCCTAGTAGAAGTGGATTAGCTCTCCATGGATTGTGAGAGGAGAAGGTAGACAGAGGGGATCTAAGAGGGAAGGATGTGAATATAGGCTCCTGCACATTCTTTGAGTGGGGTTAACTGTTGACTCTTGGAATGAAAAGCTGAAATCACAGGCAATGCTTTGATTGGTCACATATCATTCATTTCATTTCCCTCCCAGAAAGTGATCCAAATGTCCAACAATGTTGAATTTTACCCAAGCCTTGTGATCCTAGAAAACAGGGAAGGTTAAGAAGTGCTTCCATGCTTTGTTCCAGAAAAGAGCTGCAAAGAACCATCTTTCCCAAGTTATTCAGATAAGACTCATGGATGCCCCGCCTTCCTTGTTTACCCATGACAAGACTAGGCACAGATCCTCCAAAATTCTATTTTTTGTCTCATCACAGTGATTAACTGAACTGCTTGCCCTGCTAATCAATCAGTGCAACATACTTGTTAGTTGAAATTTGGTTGTGCTTCTCTGTCGTTCCTCTAGGCCCCTGAACTTTGGCCCATCCTCAACCTGCACCAGCACACAGCTCCTCCTGAGAACAGGCTGGCCTCAGGGTAAAACATCCCCTGAACTACGGTCTGATCATACCATGCCTTCATCCTATTCCCCACACCTGATTTTTTTTCTAACTTTGTCTACTCCCCCGCTTAAACAAAATCCCTTTTAGGTCTAGCCCTTGAGACACTTGCCGAACGTTCTCCCTATTGCAATCATCCCTTTTACTCTTGCAATAATCATCATGAATAGATCTCTCTTTACCAAGTCTGAATTTGTTTTTTATTTGACAGGCCCTAGGTGACATGATTCCTGCCCTCTCTCTCTTTCTCTCTCTCTCTCTCTCTCTCTCTCCCCCATTCACATTTGCCCTCTCTCTCCATCCCAGCCACACTATTCCTCTTGTTGTTGTTCCAACCCTAAGACTGTTTCCACTCTAAGGTATTTGATCACAATTCCTCTACCTGAAGTTTCTATTCCCTAATAACTACCTGAGTGACTCCTGCTGCTCCTTCCCACGTTTGCTCATGTGGTAGCTTACTAGAGAGCTCTCTATAAAATAGCAGTCCCATCTCTTTCTTCTCTCCCTATCCCTCACTGCATTGTGTCCTCTTTTATTACATTTGTCACCACCTGACATGTGCTTGTTTATTGTGTCTTACAGTACTTAAACTGCAAAATCCACATGACCATGGTCTTTACCTTTTTGTTCCTGATGTCTGTAACTTTAGTGCCTAGAACCTGGCTTCCGGTGGGACAATATCAGCTTTCCACAATTATTCTAATAATAAAGTGATATGACTAAATAAAATAAAAACAATTAGCTATATTTATTGAATGCTAACTAGGCATCAACACTGCGCTATGAATTCCAGTCATCACAATTACCTGTCAAGGTAGAGTTTATCATTTCCTTTTACAGACGAGGACACTGAGTTGTAAAGATTCACTAAAATGTTCAAATTTTAACACAGATGATGTGCTCAGGCTAGAACTCAAATTGATTCTAAATCCTTTATCTGTTTACTATAACATGGCAGGCTGCCTTCTAACCATGTATGTAGTAGTTGCTGCAATTCTACTCCCTGCAAAGAAAAGCAGAGACAAGTCCCAAAGCACCACTTCCCTTTGGCACACTTAAAACTGGGAAGAATTTGAGAGAGAATGTGCTAGAGGTGGCATTTGAAAGTTCCCTAGAAAGATGATGCATTTAGACAAGCAGCAGAAGGAAAGGCCAAGTCCTTGCTGGGGCTCACGCGAACCCGAAGGCCCCTTGCCCATTGTGTTTCATCATGTCTGATCCAGTGTATGACCTGCTTCCAGGAGGTATTCCAACCTGACCTGCTACTTCTCAGAATCACTGAAATTTTGAACTGAGGGCAGAATGTATGACTCACTTATTTTTCTCAAGTCCAGTCCCAAATATTCAAGGCAAAAATAGCAGTCACTGAGTATTGTTAACATTTCCTTATGTATACAATAAATTATTATATATATATGTGAATATGTAGATGCTGAAATATAGTTATCAATCATAGTAAAGACCTAGCTTTTCTTGAGCTCTTAGTGTACGTCAGATGCATTCATTATGTATGCAGTATGTATATAGTATATGTCAGTGCATGTAATTCTAACAAAAACCCTGTAAGATAGAGATTATGCTCATTTTACCAAAAGGAGACTAAGGCTCAGAGAAGTCCAAATCCATTCATTTATAAATGAGGGTGCAAACTAGGAGCTCAGGTCCATCTCAACGTAACATCCTTACTATTGACTGCATTATTTTGCCTTTCAGGACATAAAATTTTTACTAACTGACTTCTTCATGTTTTGCCAACTTAAGCATCTACATGGAAATGGGGTTTTTCCCCAGGAGGTCAGTTCCCCGGGGTAGAGTATTATCTAACATAGTAATTGGTGCATAAAATTGCAGGTGTGTTTTTCCTTCATGAATGCTGAAAGTGGAACAACAAACTTAGCAAGCAGATAAATTAAGGGCTACTATTTACTTCCCAAAAGAATTCCGTCTTTTATAAAAAATGGAAGTCAAGCTCCAATGTGTTTCATTTTTGCTAATAAATAATTTATCAGTGTTCTGGACAAATGGTAATCAATTTGCCTGCCATGACAATTTCCTGTTCTAGAATAATCTACCCATTCTCAGTCTGGGCAAAGGGAAACCCTTGGTACCTAGTGACCTGATCCCTTGCCACAGCTGGTTGCCACAAGGGACAATCTGTTCCAAGTTGGGTTGATTAGATTCTCTTCTGAGCATATGTCGTGGAACCCAGGGATTGAGAGAGACTGTGCAGGCCCCTGGAGTAAGAGCATGTGGAGTCGGAACAGCCATATCTCTGTGGTAACCCCACACTATGGCCCAAACCAATGTTCTTGGAAAGCAAGAACAAAGAGAAAGAAGCAGCGTGAGAAGCGGGAAATAGTACCTAGCAGACACAAAAGGCCATGCCATTCCAAACAGCCAGAGCCAGAAACAGTTGCTAACTGAACTTCACTGAGTGATAATTTCCACTTCTGGGGAAGCTTGACTGCATTTTCTAAAATTAAATTCCGTGAGATTTCCTTAATTTCTCACAGTAAATTTCCCTTTTTAAGTGGCTTACAGTCAGTGTACTAGTTATCTATTGCTGTGTAACAAATTATCTCAAAATATTAAAGCAATAATATTTATTATCTCACACAGTTTCTGAAGATCAGGAATGCAGTGTCATTTAGCAGATTAGTTCTGACTCAAGGTCTCTCACAAGGTTACAGCTAAGCTGTGCTGTTGACTAGGTCTCCAGTCATTTCAAGGCTTGATTGGAACTGGAGAGTCTAATTCTAAGCTCATTCACATGCCTACAGCAGGCCTCAGGCCCTTGCCGGCTGCTTTCTTGGGGAGAGGAGGACCAAAATAAAAGCCACAGTCTTTAATAACCTAGTTCCAGAAGTGACATACTATTATTTCTGCCATATGCTGTTTGACGCACAGACTAAATACTGGTACATTATGGAAAAGGACTATATAAGGGGGTATAAAACAGGTGGTAGACAACATTAGGGCCCTACTTGGTGGCTGCATACTATAGAAAGTTCTCTGTCTCAAGTAATCAAAAAATCTCGACTAACACATCAGGCACACATAGATGGAGGTAGACTTCCAGCAATCAGCCATCTAAAATCCAGTTAGAAATCTGAATATAAGTGGAAAGAGGTTTCTAAGTTCTAAAAATTTCCAGTAAAGCCTTTGCATTTGACTTACATGATAGATCCACTCTTGGGCTCTTACCAATTTACATGAAAAGCAAATAAATAGATTGAAAGCAATAAAAGAGGACACTCATTGAATGACTTGCAACATTAAAAGGATACAGAAGAGTCACAAAGCAGAGTTATTTGGGTCAATTGAGTGTTGAAGCAAAAAGCTCAGAAGGTGTCTCCGACAAGGAAGGCAAAGATACACTGCAATAGCAACAAACAAACAAACAAACCTTAGTGCTTTAAAACAACTCTCACTACATGTTCATTTTGGACTAGCTGCATTCTTTCCCATTGATGCTGTCACTGTTACTTCAGGACCAGGGTTGGAGCAACCTTGGTCTGGAATATTCCCAGTTGCTGTGGCCTAGGAAAAAGTAGGCATGGTAAAGGCACGCACTGTATAGACCAAGACTTGTATCAATGAGATTTGCCTTTTTTTTTTTTTTTAAGAAAACAGGCGTGAATAATAAAATCAAGGTTGATTAGAGTCACAAGTTTTACGCCTACCTAAATATGATGCCATTTATACTTTGTCATGGACACAAGATGAGGTTACATAGTTACTTAGGAAGCCTAATGCGTCTTATGCGTGTGAATTGCTCCCTCTGAAGGGTGGAAAAGGCAGTCTAGCACAGTGGTGAAGAGTGAGCCCCAGAGCCAGGCCATAGCAGGGCTCCCCTCATGGCTCCACCTTCACTAGCTCTGTGACTGTGAACAAGTCACTCAACTTCCATTAGAAGCAGGGACTGATATCAATAGCGACTGTCTCTTAGAATTGAGGAGAAGATGCAAATTAGTGAAGGCATGTGAAATACTTAGAACAGGGCATAGCATACAATCGGTGCTTGCCAAATGTTAGCTGTTGCTACTGTTTCCTAAGTCTGCCTTTCAATATGCAACCTACTCCCCATCCCAGAAATCCCTAAATCACAGAGTTCAAAGGAGTATGTGGCCTCCCTCCCCTCCCAAACTCAAATGAGGAACAAAGGAACAAAGATACAGTAAATACGGTTCTCAGTCCATAAGAATCATACAAGGAGATGCAAGGAACTCAGGAGAATCTGCTGTTGATTCTCTACTTGTACAGAGAAAGTGCAAATCTTCTCTATATCAAATCTCTATATTCTCTAGTACTTCTCTATTTCACTTCCATTGCAAAAACTTTCACACTGCTCTTTAATGCTAACAGAATAAAATTCAAAATTCTCAATGTCTTGTTTAAAAACTTGCACAGCCTGGAGCCAGACTACCTAATCCAGTCTTACAAGTAAGTAATCATTTCTTATATTAACTGCTTCAGAGACATCGGCCTCCTTGACCTTCTCTCAGCTCACGATGGAGTTTCTCTGCATCTTTTTCCTTGCTATGCTTTTCTCCTGCTTCCCTCTTCACTTTTTCCAAATCTCACTCCCGTCTCAAGGCCCACTGTAAACTGCATCTGCTCTATGCAGCTTTTGCTGACTATGCATTTATAAGTGCATGCTTCTATTTCTGGGTTACTTTTCTTTAACTTTTTCTCTTTTTTTTTGACTTGGAGCCTCACTCTGTTGCCCAGGCTGGAGTGCAGTGGCACATTCATGGCCACCACAGCCTCGACCTGCTGGGCTCAGGCGATCCTTCCACCTCAGCCTTCCAAGTAGCTGAACCTACAGCCTTGCACCACCACACCTGGCTAATTTTTTGATTTATTGTAGAGACGAGGTCTTGTCATGTTGCCAATGCTGGTCTCGAATTCCTGGGCTCAGGCAATCCTCTTGCCCAGGCCGCCCAAAGTGCTGGGACTACAGGTGTGAACCACCATGCCTGGCTCTACTTTTTTTTAAATCTTTTCTTCTTCTTTCCTTCCTTTTTTTAAAAAAAAATTTTTAGAGACAAGATTTTGCTCTGTTACACAGGCGGAAGTACAGTGGTACAATCATAGCTCACTGCAGCCTTGAACTTCTGGACTCAGGCCATTCTTCTACCTCAGGCTTCTGAGTAGTTGGGAACACAGGTACATGCCACCACACCCAGCTATTTTTTAAAAAATATTTTTGCAGATACAGTATTTCGCTATGTTGTCCAAGTTGGTCTCAAACTCCTGCCCTCAAGCAACTCTCCCAGCTTGGCCTTCAGAAGTGCTGGGATTATAGGCAGAAGCCACCATGTCCAGCCTGGGCTATTTATTAATTCATTTGTTTACTCAATTCCAACTATTATTGAAAACTGATAATTTTTTTCCACACACAAAAATAAGTTTAACATGGATTAAATAAACTTCACATGGATTAAATAAATTTCACATGGATTAAAAAGTTAACTGGAGTGAATAGGCAACTTTTTAGAGACAGAAAATAGATGAGTGGTTTGCCAGAGGCTGGGGGCTGGGGGGAGTGGGTGATGGAAGATGGAAAGTGACTGCTAATGGGGAGGGGTTTCTCTTTGGGATGATGAAAATGTTCTAACACTGTGATGGAGGTTGTGCAACTTTATAAATATATTAAATCCATTGAGTGGTACACATTAAGGGGTAAATTGTACGGACTGTGTATTACTCCTTTGTTTAATATGTTAAAAGGGTATATATTTTAAAACTTCTGAAAAAAAGCAGACTAGAATCAATTTATACAGCTTACATTTATGATTTGTGCACTTGTCTGTATGTGTGTTACCCATGAATAAAGAGTTTATTTGTAAAATCTAACTGGATAAAAGGAGACCTATAAAAGTCTTAGGATATGTTACAGGACAATTTTTTTTTATAATACTTAGATGGGGTACTTTCCATACTTCTTTAGCATGACAAATACCCCAAAACCATAAAAGAAAAAAAAAAACAGTGTGTACATTTTACTACCTACACATAACATTACATTTTCTCTCAGTAGATGACATTATACAAATGTAAAAGACCAGAAGAGAATATTCACTACTCATAAATGAACATATATACATGATGTATAATTATTAAGAGTTTCATATTCCTAACATAAGAAGAGCTCTTACAAATCAATAAAAATTATAAACAAGCAAATGTAAGGTAAAATAGGCAAAGACATGAACGAGAGATGCAAACGGCATCAACCCAGAAAAAAGTGCCTAGCTTGCAACTGATGGGTTCAAAACATAGGCTTCGTGCCACATGTCTCTTTATTTCAGTGTCTAATACAGTGTCTTATACATAGTGTGGTTGTTAATACATGTTTGTCAAGAACAGCATTCTTATTTTGTCTTCCTTGAGTTTTAATTTATTCTGTGACTTTTTTTCACTCTAACAGATATTACATTATCCATTTCTTCTTCTGCAATAGAAACTATTCCCTTTTTAAGAGTTTTATTCAAAAGCTAAAACATTTTGTGTTTTTTTGTAAAACCCTTCTATTTCATATTTATCTTTTTTAATGATTATTCTCTTGGTGCATTGCTGCAGCCCAAACTAATTCACTTCCCTCCCACACTGCGAATTATGTGTGATCTGTCAAGAACAAGTGGGTAATGTTTCAATCTGTGGGACTGGGAATGTGAGTACTTAGCATTTGCATCAGGAATTTCATTCTCAGCGTAATGTGCAAAATGATTATACTTTCAGGAACTTAAAGTAATTACCATGGGCAAAAGGTAGAATTTCCCATTTGTTAATGAGAAAACTAAAAAGTGCTAAGGTGCTACTAAATTGGCCTTGGAAACCATGTTTCCCTCTTAAATAGTACTTGGGGGGAAAATGCACAGGCAAATAGAAATAAAAGAAAAATTTTGTCTTGATTAGCCATAACAGCATGATGAAAGCTTATAAAGAATTATGAGGTGAATTATTTTTTCTCTTGTGCAAAGGAATTTGATGGAAAAATATTCTCTCAGGAAGTGGATTTCTCACCCTTAATTTCCTCACCAGCTACTGAGTTTGAGAGGGCTACTAAAATCAAAGTATTGAATCTCCACATCTTCCTCACATACCACAGCCTACGTTTGAAGGTCTATATAGAAACCAACTGAAAGTCCTAGAAGCACCTTGAAACCACAGAACTAATACCCCTTTAGAAGATGTTCTTCTTCCTGTGCCCCTGCAGCTACATAAATCCTGTTGCTCAGTCTAAAACATTGATCCCTGTAGAATCTTTTTTTTCCCCTCGCCATTCAACCAGTCCCGCGCTGAGCCCTGCAGTTTCCCTCCAAAAAATGCCTCAAACCTCTCTAGACTATCACTATTCTCACGTTTGCAGGGCTCTTCTAACAGGTCTCTCTGCTCCCAGGCTGTTCCCTTAAATCTCTTCTTACTTAGCTCCAATCCCCTCTTCCACCCAAAATGCAAATCCAACCATGGTACTCTAGT
This sequence comes from Cephalopachus bancanus, assembly GCA_027257055.1. Lineage (NCBI taxonomy): Eukaryota > Metazoa > Chordata > Mammalia > Primates > Tarsiidae > Cephalopachus > Cephalopachus bancanus. The sequence continues at coordinate 10,219,729 of JAPVLO010000184.1, read as the reverse complement.
CGATAGACTGTTTAATAGTTTTCTGTTGCCTCAAGCTCCATCCCAGCTTTGGCATGGTCATCACTACCCACCACAACCTATGACCCACACACTTCTTTAGCCTCATCTCTCTCCACTGCTTTCTCACATTGGGTACTCTAGCCTCCACAAATTGTGTGAGGTACTAGAAACACACCATGCTTTGCTAGGTATCCACATTTGCTAGTAGAGAAATCTGTGCCTAGAGCACAGCACTTCGTTTGACCATATTCTATTCATTTTTCTTTTTTAAATATACTTTATTTTATTTTAAAGATGTGGGGACAAATCAGGATTAGGCATATAAGGTGAAGTTTGGGCCTCCAGCTGGACCTCGCATTCCCTGGTTTAGGATCAGGTGCCCATTATGTTGTTGTGTGCCCATCCCTTCATCCCTCTCCTGGCAGTGTCCCACGACTGCCAATCCCTTCCCTGTGCTATTATTAGTAGTGTTCAGGTCCCACTTATGAGTGACAACATGTGGTACTCGGTTCTTCATTTCTGTGACGGATCACCAAGAATGATTTTTTAATTTTTAATTCTTTAATTCCATCCAGTTTGCTGAGAAGTTCATGATTTTGTCCCTCTTTATGGCCGCGCGCACAGTATTCCATCGTGTATATGTGCCACATTTTCTTTACCCTGTCTACTTTTGATGGGAAGTAGGGGTTGGTTCCATGTTTTTACTATTGTGAATAGTGCGGCAATGAGCATGCATGTGCAGGTATCTCTTTTGTAGAACGATCTGTGCTCCTCAGGTTATATTCCCAGGAGGGTGATTGCTGGATTGTGTAGAAGGTCAATCTCTAGTTCCCTTAGATAGTGCCATGCTATTTTCCATAGAGGTTGGACTAGTTTATACTTCCGACAGCAGTGTAATAAGCATCCCCTTTTCTCTGCATCTGTGCCAGCATCTCTTGTTTTTTTATTTATTAATGATGACCATCCTTACTGGGGCAAGGTGGCATCTCAGTGTGGTTTTTATTTGCATTTCTCTGATGATTAATGAGGCTGAGCATTTTTTTCATGTATCTGTTAGCTGCTCCTATGTCTTCTTTTGAGAAGTGTCTATTCATGTCCTCTGCCCACTTTTTAATAGAGTTGTTTACTTTTGTCCTTTGGCTCATTTGAGTTCCTTGAAATCCTGGATGTTAGGCCATTGTCAGATATACAGAGTCATCAATAACAACCATTGGGGAAAGGAGACCTTATTCAGCAAATGGTGCTGGGAAAACTGGCTGACCACATGCAGAAGAATGAAACAGGACCCCCACTTATTACCATATACAAAAATCACCTCTAAATGAATCAAAGACCTCAACATAAGACCTCAAACTATAAGAATCTTAGAAGACAATTCAGGAGACATCCTTACACACATTAGAATAGGCAACCAATTCTTGATCATAACCCTGAAAGAGTATGCCATAAAAGGTAAGATAGACAAATATCTATCAAGCTGAAATGTTTTTGCACTGCAAAAGAAACGATCAAGAGAGTGGAAAGACAATCCACAGAATGGGAAAAAATATTTGCTACTTGTATATCTATTCGTCTTTCAATATCCCCCAAGTTCCCAAACTTAGTTAAGTTCTCCTATCACTCTTGCTTTTACCTCAGTTAGAGCACCCACTACATCACTTTGAAACAGCCTGTTCATGTGTCTACTTCTGTCAATAAAATGTTAACTATCAGGGTAAGAGAGTCTGCCTTGTCATAGAAGATCTGTAACAATTATGTATTAAACATCCTGAACTGGGCAAATATTTCAGTGTCCTTTTCCTTAGCAAATATTTATAAGGCATTCCTCACATACCTTCAAGGCAGTCCTGTTACCCCAGAGGCACTTTCCTTCTAAGATTCAGTGATGTCTCACCTATGTTACCAATTTTCAAAAGTGGTGGCACATTATAATTACCTGGGAGGCTTTTAAAAGATTCTTATGCCCAATCCCAATCCTGGTCTACTAAAAATCAGAATCTCTAAGGGTAGTTTCCAGGCTCTTTTAACAGGTTTTCCAAGGGATGGTAATGTAAAGTCAAGACTGAGAGACACAAGCTTACATATAAAGTAAAATAATAGAACACTGAGACAACTCTCCAGATACAACTACCCTTGGGGTATACACTTTGGAGTCCCTTCTGAAAAGTTTCTAACCTCCATTCAGATTCCTGAAATTGGTGTGGACAGCAGTGACAGCCTAGGCAGGGAGCTCCAAGCCCAAACCAGGACCCCAGTAACCCCCCCTCAGAACCCTCTTGGATAGTCTACCCTCATAGAGGGTTGGCCAGATGCAAGGAACTACATAACTCACACCTATGAAATTATCTCATAGTCTTGGGGCTAAACCCCTATTCTAAGAGCACAGACTGGCTGATCACTCTTGCTGATTGGCACAATATTTCTTCACTGGATGGCTTAAGACTGGGCCATTAGAGTGGTATTGACATGCTGATTTTGAGTGACTCACTCATATCAAACAAAGAATGAGTTCAGGACTTTGGGCTACCTAGTGGTCACTGCCAACTCTTAGGCTTGAGCTTAGTGTATGGACCTGGTGTGTGCTGGCTATCCTTATTCTGAATTGCTACCTTGGGCTCACATAGTATCCATGGGTGATGGGGGTGGGTGGTAGTAGGTATCCTCTACCCTGAATACCCCCTACTGCTGGGACCCATAGCAGTCACTTTGTCTCTTCCAAAGGCTTCATGACAGGCAGTCCACGGGGAGTGGCTGCATCCACCCCTTCTGAGGGTTTTTGAAACTGTTGCTCCATAAAGTCTATGGATCCCTCTGGTTGATGTCCTCTCTTGCCTCTGATTGATGGACTAATGTTGTACTTTCTTGGATCAGTCATGACAGACAAGGAACAGACATTCTTGGCATAAATAGGAACACTCCTTTTAGTTTGTCAGTGAGGTCCTCATCTATCCACCCCACTGGTGGGAGTGTGTGGAAGGCCAGTACACAGTCAACATTGAAAGAGATCTCATTCTAGGAATACAGTGTATTGTCTACAGAGTTTAAGAGATGAGTGTTGGAAGATGTTATTCTTATGCATTTTATCTTATAAAATTCTGAATAGTGAACTTAACTTGACTAAAAAATTAATTATCATTCGTATTGTCCTGGATACTATAGGTAAGACTTGCATTTGCAGTGATCATTAAGAAATCACAATCTATCTTAGTCTATTTTATATTGCTATTACAGAATATCACAGACTAGGTAACTTATAAAGAAAAGGAACATATTTCTTATAGTTCTAGAGGTTAGGAAGTCCAATATCAATGTGCCAGCATCTGGCAAGGGCCTTCTTGTTGTGTCATCCTATGGCAGAAGGGCAAGAGGTTATGAGAAAGGGAGAGAGCAAGAGAGGGCCAGATTTGCTTTTATAACAAACACACTCTCGAGATAATGAACCCATTCCCAAGAGAATGACATTAATCCATGTATGAGGTTTCTGCCTCTCATTAGGCCAGCCCTACCTCCCAACACTGTTGCATTGGGGATTACATTTCCAACACATGAACTTTGGGTGCCATGTTCAAATCACAGCACCATCTAAGAGAGTCATCGAAGTCAGTATTCACAGGCAGCAACACGATGGGTGATGCGGTGTCATGAGTAATGACATAACCAAAAGTAAGTAAATAGTATTGGGAAATGGCAGAGGCCAGAGGTCCACACTGATTCAATACAAATAACTTCTAAACAGCCACAGCATGATGAGTAATAATAACATTGTCATTTTTTTCTCTCAGTGGGAGTTATGAAATTAGGCAGGAATGGTTCATTTGGAAGGAAAGAATTTGAAGAAATGGTGCCTATCCTAAACATAAAATATGGTACATATACACAATGGAATATTATGCGGCCATAAAAAATAACAAAATCATGAATTTTGCAGCAACCTGGAAGAACTGGAATTTATAATACTGAGTGATCTCTCACAGAAACAAAGATCTGAATATCACATGTTCTCATTCATAAGTGGTCCTTGAATAACTATCGTAATACTATAAGAAAAGGATTGACAGTGGTGGAAAACTATGGGGGGCAGGGAGGGGAAGGGAGGTGGGATTAACAGTAGTCGATATCTGTCTGGGGACGGGGGGGACATACCTCATCAACAAGGGTACCTGCACAATGCATATTTGTATACCTAACCCTTAACTGTACCCCACAATTTTAAAATAATATGTTTTAAAAACGAAATTATGCCTAGAAACTATGAAGAACCATCATGAATATTTGGACAATAAAAAAATACATAAGTATCTCTTTTCTTCCCATTATTCTAAATCTTTATGAACATGTCACTTTACTGCACATGAGCTCATGACTTTTGTATTACATTTTTGGGGGGCCCTTATTCAGAAGGAGAAAAAGAAAACACAGCTTAAGAAACTTGGGTTTTGGTATATTCCATTATATCTTACTTAAACTTTATTTACAACCTTGAATTGTGACTCCTTCAATTGACTAAACTCCTGGTGTTCAGTGAGTTGTAAATTAGAACATGTATTCATTCATCCTTGTATTGCCAAGAAAAGGGACCCTGACACACAGCAGGTGTTCAAATAAATGTTTGCTGATTGAAAAATGGCCTTACTTGTACCCTTGATTTTTGTCTTCATAGAAATAGTTAAAAATATCCCACTCAACTGCATTTATGAAACAATTCTGACTTAAAAAGAAATCCCACTAAAATATAGACTTTCTGGTTTACAAAGCACTGTGAGGTACATTATGTTGTCAGTCAGGAAACATTTCCTGGGCCCAACTATGTGTCAGACTGGGAAATAAGTATGAAGAGAAAAGTCACTGCTCTCAAGGAACTGATTATTTAGTAGAAGAAGGAACCAGAATAACATTGCAACTCTATTGAACATCGAGATGAGAAGTGTGACTGAAGCTCATGCATGATACAGAAAGTGATGGCAGATGAGGTCAAAGAGGCAAGCTGAAGCCCAATCATGTAGGACACGTGTTCTTCAGACACACCAAGCTTTTTCCTACCATACAGCCTTGATATTAATTTTTCCCTCTGCCTCGAACACTCCGCTGCCCCAGATATTTGTGTGACTGGCTGAGACTTCCTGTTCAATGTCATTTTCTTTTTTTCTTTTTTTTTTCAGTTGAAGTCTTACTGTCATTTAAACTGGACGGCGTGGCACGCTCATGGCCACGGTAGCCTCAACCTTCTGGGCTTAGGCGATCCTTCCACCTCAGTCTTCCAAGTAGCTGAAACTACAGGTATGAGCTACCACACACAGCTTATTTTTTGATTTAGTGTAGAGATGAGGTCTCACCAAGTCTCCAAGGCTGGTCTCGAACCCCTGAGCTCAGGCAATACTCTTGCCTTGGCCTCCCAAAATGCTGGGATTACAGACTCGAGCCACCACACCCAGCAAATGTCATTTTCTTAGAAACAACTTCCCTGACCGCCCAGTCAAAAGACACCTCCCTTCCTGACCTCTTTACTTTCCATTGTATCCCATACTTTACTTCAGAGCACTTCTCAAATACTTCTTTGTATAAAAACATCTATATTAAACTTATTTGTTGTTTGTTTTCTATATTACACGTTCAAGGAGTTAGGGATCTTGAGTAGCTTGTTTACTACTATAATTTCAGAATCTAAAAGAATACCGAGCAGACAGAAGATTCTCGGTAAATATTTTTCGGATGAATTAATTACAAAGGTTGCATGATGAAAGCCATAGATGACAAGGTTTCATGTGGATAGAACATGGGATATCCAAGGGAAAGTCTGAAACTACAATAAGCTGGAAAAGTAGTTATGCTCAGTTGTATGAAGTTATTTGAATATCATGCTACAAGTTTTAAATTGGTTATACAAGGGATAGAAAACCAAAAAATACTTTGGACAGAGGAATGATAATAAGATCTGTGTTCTAGGGGGTTAATTGGATGATACGGTTGCGAGTACCTTGGAAGAAGGTTGCAAAACTGCATGCAAAGAATCCAGTTATGAGCCAGAAATCTAGATAAGAGCAAATAAAGGCAGAGACATCAGAAAGAACAGAGAGAAGTGGAAGAACTCACCCATTGATTGTACAGCAAGAGATTAAAATGATGGATGTTGATTAGGTTCATAGTAGGTACTTGAAAAATATTAATTCAATAAATGAGCCTGGCTTGGTTGACTTAGTATATGGTGATGCAATTAGAATATGTAAAGGCATGAGCTAGTGGTGATGAAAGAGACAAAAATTGCAGCTGTGGAGTTACAGACAGGTATTTGATATAACCATTCTATCATCCAAGTGCATGAGGTAGAGACATAAAGCTTAGGACAGACATTATGTCTAGAGATATAGATGGATGGCCACCTGCTATACATAATTTCTCAAAGGTGGAGAGAGGAAATCATTGATTATTGATTATTGGGGCGTACTGTATAAAGTAGTCAGAAAAAAAAACTAGGTGAGGAACTGAGAAAAAAAGCAAGAACTTAGTACTTTAGGAATCAAGTGATGAAAGGATTACTTAGATACCCTTTCAGGAGGGACAAAATGCAGGTACTTTTTCCTCCACTTCACAAATGTGAAATTGAGTATTCAGAGGGGCTTGAAGACCTTGTCCAGGCTACACAGAGTGCAAGGAGCAGAAGCAGAACTCAAAACCTGAGGGTTTTTCCCCCTTGCAAGTTCAAAGCTCTTTGACCAAACATTGCATCTAAGAGTAGGGAAGATTGTGTTAAACATTGTGATTTAAGGCAGCTTCAGATGGCTTAAATTGAATAGTCACTTTCCACACATCTGAAAATTTTTATCACCAACATCACTCTTTGGGGTAAAGGAATCTTCAGAAAGTCTTTAAAATGGCACATTTGCAGGGAGGATTTTAACATATGAACATATTAACAGCTTTTAACATGCTGTTCTCTCAGGACAGTCCTACTCACAGCTCCTTTTCATCAACTTTCTAAAGAAGAAATGACAAGTTGTGAAAGATGTCGGAACATGAAAGAGAAAAGAAAATGTCTTTTCAATGCTGAAAAATCTCATACCTACCAATTAAATGGTCTCCAACCAAAGCAAATGGGGCAGTGAAAGAATCCCAGGACTGGGGTTGAATAGTACAGCCAGAATGGTAGCTGGTGGTCTGGATTAGGCTTTGGTTCTGTGCTGGAACTCCCTACATGAGGCACCACAGTTGAGAACCAGAGAGCAAGGCAAGTATCAAGCTTCTAAGACCGGAGAAGATGCCCCAAATATGAGAGCCAGGGCAGGATCAGAGTGGAGAGATCATAAAATGAGACAGAGATGGAAACAGAAGTGAGAAGATCAGGAACAGGTGAAGGAGGCTAGGGGAATGGCAAGGAGGATAGGAAGAGGAATATGGCCACAAACAACCATAAATATTTATGACGAGTGTTCATGACCCAGAGGTGCATTGGTTGGTCAGGAGTAGACCCAGCACCATGATCATCTGGTGTATGACCTTGGAAAAGATACTTTGCCTTCCTGAGTCTTACATTACTCATCTATTAAAATGATGGTTTGATCAAATAATTGGAGACCTTCCCCAGATCTAAAATAAAATAAATTTTCCTCCCTATTGTTGAAGTCAGAACTACCTTACACTTTTAACTGAAACTCCAAAGCAAAATTACACTCAAGTATTTTTTTTAAATCCATTTCTTATCTACATTAAGGAAACTGTCAAATGCTTAAGAAAAGAAATCACCCATTGATTTATTTCTTAACTTCTAAACACCTATTTCTTTTAGTAAGAATAAAAGTGAAACAAGCCAAGGGGTAGAAACAAGAGGGCATTTTAAATCTCTAAATTGAAACAGAAAAGGAGGAAAGGTTTAAAGGTAGCATAATAACAGCTTTTCTGTTTTTCCACTAAGAGCTTTTTATCTAAAAGGTTCACCCAGAATGCTAACAAGGCAAAGCTTCAGAAATGCATCACATGAAACCATTTCCATTTCCATGGCATTAATCTTCTCTGAGGTTCAGGCAAGATTAAAAGTGACCCTAAGGAGTTGACATCCCCCAGATGCCTTTCAAATACACCTGACCAGGTGTGTTGAGGCAAGGGCATCAGATTGATTCATCCCACATTTCTGTTGCAGCTTCATGGGACTTTTCTTGAGCATGTCATCCACTGAAGTCACCGGCTTGCTACAAAGGTCTCATTTCCAAGACAAGCTATTGATAGGTAACTGTGTGCTGATAACACTATCCTATTAAGAAATAAAACATAAAATCTCCTGCATAATTAAATATGAAATTGGGTAAATTCTCTCTTTTGCATGATTTCTTATTAGTTTATTTATTCTGTAGATTACAAGTGAGCTAGTTGGAAGCGTTTGGAACTAGTCAGTTTATTTTAGCATTGGTCAATGACAACTTTGACCACAAGACCAAAAAGTAGCTCTCTCATGCTTTTAAAATATGAAAAATGTGAATAAAGAAGAACTTTTGCAAGTAGTGCCTTAAATTTTCCAGGGTCTTCCTCTTGAGATCAATGCAGCACCAGCAACTGTCACTGTCACTTGATGAAGGACTTAAGTTTGCGCAAGCTGCTCTTGTATTTCCCCCAGTTTATGTTTCCACTCCACCTTGAAAGCTTGCACCAGCTTATGCAATGAGAGGCCATTCATGTAGGGTAGGCAACAATGGGATCTTATAAAAATCATTTTTAGCTGAGCTCGGTGGCTCAGCCTGTAATCCCGCGCCTTTGGGAGGCTGAGGTGAGTGGATTGCCTGAGCCCGCGGGTTCGAGACCCGCCTGGGCAGCGAGACCTCATCTCTACAATAAATCAAAAAATCAGCCGGGTGTGGTAGCGCATGCCTGTAATTCCCTCTACTCGGAAGGCTGAGACGGAAGGATTGCCGGAGCCCAGCAGGCGAGGCTGCGGTGGCTGCTAGCGGCCACTGCACTCCAGTCTGGGCGCCAGAGTGAGACTCCAACTCAAAAAAAAAAAAAAAAAAAAAGAAAGAATCATTTTTAAAGTTTCATTTCCAAAAGAGCATCTTAATTTCTAGTCCCCAAATACTAGTAATTAGAGATGGTACGCATCGGGAGGAAAATGACAAAGTTGACATTTCTACTGAAAAGTCACTGGCGCCAAGGAATCTGTCTCCAAATGTATTAATTGCAGGAAGATACTTTGGGATGGTGGTTGGTGGTAATCATTAATGCTAAAACTAATGTTTTATCTCTATCAGTTATGCCAATTCTACTCAGGTCCTCAGAAGTCTCATCTTCTCTGTAAGATGTTCTCTGATAATGGGCTTTGCTTTTATCAAAAATAATACAAAGTGTACTCATTAAATGTTCAAATGATTCCAAGCTAATGGGGCTTACTATACCATGGGGATAGACCTAGAGTTCAAATTGGCATTGACAGATTGGATTGGCTGTCAAAATCCAGGCAGTGAGAGTAAGGAGCACACATGCAACAGACTCTGAGAAAGGAACAAATTCAATGTATCTCAGCCACTCTGCCCCACCAGGGTCAGACAGGCTTACAGGCTCAGTTCCTCCACAGAAATTTCCAGTCTTACTCATATCAACAAAAAATAAAGCCAGAGCACAAAAGGCAAACCAAACATTTCTTTTGTGCTCCTTTCTAGTATCCCTCTGGTCCGGACTGGGGAGTCTGCCCACATGAGTATCCTGAGAGAATTTTCTCCTGTTTTTTCCTTCAGCTTCCTTCCTCTGCTAGTCTCCTCTCAGACTCATTCTGAACTTTCCCCTGTGTCAAAGGAACTTTCCACTGCTTTCATGCAGTTGCTTCTTGACTCTTAATCAGCAAGCCGAAGGTCTGCATGACACTGACACTAACACTCTAAGAATGTGTCCTGGCAAGTACAGTCTGGTCTGGGTTGTTCACTCAATTTGTATAGTACCCAAGATGAAAAACATCTTACTTTTGTCAATATAATATCTTTTATTGTGTAACTTTAATGTGTTAATATACAAAAGACCCCCCCACTCAACATAAGCCTAGATTAGTGTCTATAGCTGCCACTACCAGCCAGGTACCATTAGGCAACATACTTCTCTCTGGGTCTCAGTTTCCCCAACTGTAAAATAATAGCTAAGAGTCTCAGATTGCCAGACTCCCTTCCAGCACTACTGTTCTCTAAGACTTATCTCTGCATGGGTCATGTTCTTTTGCCCTCAACCCACACCATGCACTTCAGCCCTTGCAGGCGGCATTCTCAAGTTATCCACTGTGCTATTATCATCTTCTCAATTTGATCAGATGAGCTAACTCATTGACTCATCATATCTTATGGCAGGAAGAGATCTCTCCCAATTTCTAGTCAGCTTCAGAAAGGAGGAATGGCCAGCCCAAACTCCAAGTTGCTTTAATCTATACTCTACATTGTTTTAAAGAGGATTTATGGCAGTTTTAAAGGATACTTTTAAAAAACACAAAATGGGAAAAATTAGTAGAAGAAAAGACAGAAAGAAAAGCAAATGCAAGGTCACAGATGTAACTTGGAATATTCCCCAAGAAACAAATAATAAATCCCTCTTTGCCAATTCTTTGTATTTTAAAATATTTAATTGACAAATAAAATTCTATATATTTAAGATGTGCAAAATGATGATTTGATATTTGTATACACTGTGTAGTAAATACCATAGTTAACACCTCCATCACCATCTATAGTTGCCGTTGTGTGTGTGTGTGTGTGTGTGTGTGTGTGTGTGTGTGTGTGTGTGTGTGTGTGTTAGAACAGTGAGAATACTTAAAATCTTCTCTTATCAAATTTCAGGTAAACAGTACAGTATTACTATCATCACCATGCTGTGCATTAGATTCCCAGAACTTATTCATCTTATAGCAGAAAGTTTGTACCCTTTGACCAACACCTTCCCATTTTTCCTACTCCCTAGCTTCTGGCAACGACCATCTTACTCTCTGCTTCTGAGTTTGACTCTTTTTAAATTCTGGCCGGGCTCGGTGGCTCAGCCTGTAATCCCATGCTTTGGGAAGCCGAGGTGAGTGAATTGCCTGAGCCTGCAGGTTCGAGACCTGCCTGGGCAACTTGGCGAGACCTCATCTCTACAATAAATCAAAAAAATTAGCCGGGCGTGGTAGCGCATGCCTGTAGTTCCAGCTACTTGGAAGCCTGAGTGGGAGGATCGCTGGAGCCCAGCAGGTCGAGGCTGCAGTGGCCGGGAGTGTGCCACTGCACTCTAGTCTGGGCGACGGAGTGATCCATCTCCAAAATAAATAAATAAATAAATAAATTCTATATGTGCTCCATAAGTGGATTGTACAGTATTTGTCTTTCTGTTTCTGATATTTCACTTAGCCTATTGTCCTCCAAGTTCATCCATGTTGTCACAAATGGTAAGATGTCCTTTTTTATGACTGAAAAATAGTTCATTATGAATATATACTGCATTTTCTTTATTCCTTCATTGTCAATGGACACTTTGGTTGTTTTAGTATCTTAGCTACCATGAATAATACTCAGTGAACATGGCAGTGCAAACATCTTTTAAAGATGCTGATTTCTTTTTCTTTCGTTTTTTCTTTTTGTTATATACCCAGATGAGGGATTGCTGGATAATAAAATAGTTCTATTTTTAATTTTCTGAGAAATTGCCTTGCCATTTTCCATAATGTCCATACCTATTACAGTCCCACCAATAGGTACAAGAGTTCCCTTTTCTCTACACACATGCCAACACTTGTTAGTTATCTCTTGTCTTTCTGATAATAGCCATCCTAACAGGTGTGAAATGATTTTGACTTGCATTTCTCTTATGATTAGTGATGTTGAGCACCTTTTTATATACCTGTAAACTAAGTGTATTTCTTCTTTGAAAAAATGTTCATTCATGTTCTTTGTCATTTTTGAAATTGAGTTTTTTGGTTTGTTTGTTTGTTTGTTTGTTTGTTTAGATTGATGTGTGAGTTTGTTATATATTTTGGCTGTTAATCCTTTATCAGATACATGGCTTACAAATATTTTCTCTTATTTCATAAGTTGCCTTTTATTTATTTTTTGAGTTGGGGTCTCACTCTGTCGCCCAGACTGGAGTGCAGTGGCTGCTCCTGGCCACTGCAGCCTTGACCCACTGGGCGCCAGCAATCCTTCCGCCTCAGCCTTCCAAGTAGCCACAATTACAGGCACGTGCTACCACGCCCAGCTGATTTTTTGATTTATTGTAGAGATGAGGCCTCGCCAAATTGTCCAGGTGGGTCTCGAACCCGCGGGTTCAGGCAATCCACTCACCTCAGCCTCCCAAAGCACGGGATTACAGGCTGAACCACCGAGCCCGGTTAAGTTGCCTTTTAAATTTTATTGTTTCCTTTGCTGTGTAGAAGCTTTTTAATTTGTTGTAGTCCCACCTGTTGATTTTTGTCTTGTTGCCTGTGCTTTTGTTTTCATATTCAAAAAACCATTGCCAAGAGTAATGTCAAATAACTTTTCTCTATGTTTTATTCAAGGAGTTTTACAGTTTTAGGTTTTACGTTTAAGCCTTTAGTCCATTTTGAGTTAAACTCCTTGGCCAATTCTGTAGATGGGTCACACACAGTAAGTCCCTACATACAAACGAGTTCCATTCTGAAAGTGCGTTCATAAGTCTAATTTGTTCTAAGTCCAACACAGTTAGTCTAGGTACCCAACTAACACAGTCGGCTATAGAGTACTATACTGTAATAGGTTTTTAATACTTTCAAACAAATAATACATAAAAAAACAAACACAATAAAGAAAAAATGTTAATCTTACAGTATAGTACCTTGGAAAGTACAGTAGTACAGTACAGTTCAGTACAATCGTTGGCATACAGGGGCTGGCATTGAGTGAACAGGCAAGAAGAGTTACTGACTGGAGGAGAGAGAAGAGATGGAAGATGGTAGAGCTGAAAAATTGTCAGCAATAGGAGATGGAGGGCAAGATGCAATTTCACTCATCCCTGTCATTGACGGCACAGGTTCTGGCTCCTTGCTGAATTCAGTTCTACCTACCCTCTTGAAAAACAATTCAATGATGTATGGGTAGACAACATGGTAGCATTGGATCGCGTTCTGAATGGCTGCTACAATCTTCATGCACCATTCTACATTCAGGTTCTGTGCCTCAAAAACTAACAGTACCTCCTCAAATAATGCAAACGCACATCCACATATTTAAAAGTTTGCAACTTGAAGGTTTGCAGGTAGGGGACTTACTGTATCTGGCTCTGAGCTCTTTTGCAGCCAAAGAGTAAAGAGAAATATAGTGAGTCTTCCTCTTTCCTCCAAGGCTCTTTTCTCTGTTTCACACTGTCCTTTGGTGGCACCTAATGAGTGCTTAATACTAACAGTAGGCCAGGTGTGGTGGCTCAAACCTGTAATCCCAGCACTTTGGGAGGCTGAGGAAAGAGAATTGCCTGAGCCCAGGGTTTGAGACCAGCCTGGACAACTTGGTGAGACTTCGTCTCTACAATATATTGAAAAATTAGCCAGGTGTGGTAGCACGTGCCTGTAGTTCTGGCTACTTGGAAGGCTGAGGTGGAAGGATCACCTTTCCTTTCAGTTCAAAAGGAAATAGAAACAATAAACTAGATGGCTATAGTTTCTTGTCAGTCATGGGTTGAATAATGCTGATCGTTCCTTGCATGCCCGCCAGGGAAAACCATAGAGAAATGTTGGTCAATTGTAATTTTTGCAAGTTTTCCTAAAATATCTTACTCACTGGCATAAAAGCTAAAAGTTGATTGCTGAAAGCATGTTTCTCACTGTCTCTTTATAATACAAAAGCTTCCATGTGTTCTATAAAGAGCTTCTGATGCATAATTAAACAAACACCTGGCTTTCCAAAAAAGAGGCACCTTTTCTTAGCAGGGCAAGGACTATTTCCAAACAGTTCAAACTACATCATCAGAAAGAACAAGTTCTACCTTTTCTTCAAAGAGAAACCACTGACAAGAATGTCATTAGAATGAGAAATCTGGCAGAAGGAGAATTTTTCAGGAGTCCAGGAGACAATGTGGTTTTCTAGAAATAAATCTTTAAATATTCTTATATTTAAAAATGGTAGTTTCCCCGTATCGATGGAGATTACATTCTAAGACCCCAGTGGATGCCTGAAACTTCAGATAGTACCAAACCCAACTGCCATCAATCAGAATGTGTTTTTGTTCTTCTACCCACAAGTCTCTTTCGTCTTCTCTAAGAACTTATCACATACTAATGGTCATAACTTTTGCAGTTTGAAGCATGCCAGGAAAGCTAGCACCAATTTCTCTTTCCTTCTTCACAATTTCATGTAGAGAAGATTTGTTCTTATTATAGATCTTAGCAATCTCTTAAGATTTTCTTAAGTGAGAACTTTTACCTTTTCATTTAAAGGAAGCACTTTTCAGATTTTCTTTGGCATATTTGAATGGTCAGCATCACTACTCTTGTGCTTTGGGGTCATTACTAAATAAAGTAAGAGTGACTTGAATACAAGCACTGTGATACTGCAACAGTTGATCTGATAACTGAGATGGTTACTAAGTGACTAACGGGTAGGTAGTGTCTACAGCATGGATTTACTGGTCAAGGGGAGGAGTCATATCCTGAGTAGCTACTCAGGATGGTACACAATTTAAAACTTATGAATTGCTTATTTCTGGAAGTTTCCATTTAATATTTTCAGACCATGGGTAACTAAGACCATGGAAAGTAAAACCTTGGATGGGGGGGACACTGTAATGCCTCACAGTTTCCAAAGTTTATGTGCATCTCCTATCTGTCCTCAAAATCTCTGTGAGGGAGGTAAAATAAGTGTTACAATTCCCATTTTCAGGATGAGAAATCTGGAACTAATTAAGGGGCTTTTTAGAGATAAGTCACATAGCCATGGACCATGTCTTCTGATTCCAAGCACAGCAGAAAGCCCTGGGGGTTGGGAGTTGAGTAGTAAAGCCCTGGATCTGCCTCCCACTAACTGGTTGTGTGACCTCAAGCAAGTCACTTTCTCTTGGGTTGGGGGCAGGGGAAGATGCAAAATGTGATTTCCACCATCACCACTGGGCAAACTGAACCACCAGCCCTAGAGCCTATCTCTGTCTGTCCCTGCCTCTTCTCAAGTCCATGAACAATGGAACACTGATTTCAGAGTTTCCTTCTCACGTTTGCTCTGCCCAGAATTTATAGGAGGGGAGAAACAAACTCATTTAATTCATTTATTTACAAAGTGTAATCACACGGGCAGCTTTAGCCTTGCTTGCCTCTGCAGTCCATGAAACACTTATCATGAGGTAATTGGGTTATATTTACAAGATGTTAGGAATATTTTGCCTTGATGAAAGTAATATTTTCATCCATTTAATCTTCATTCTTTGTACATAAACAAGATAATGATGCACCAATTGCTGAAAAAAAAAAATTCCCTGCTACTTAAGGTAGCAAACCCCAGTTAACATCCTCTGGCATAACTACTTGTGAATGAAAAGCAATAGCTTTTATTATGTTGCTCAGGCTTCTTCCTAGTTTACAAAGACCAGAGCATCCCATTACCTTCTCTGCACAGTAATTACAAATGAGAACAGCTTTATCCTGTAAACAAAATACCAGCACCCCACCTGCCCAACCTCCCATCTCCACACACCCCTACTACTCCCATCCCTTACCCCCCACCCCCATCCAACAGCCAACAAAACCAAAGCAAGGGGAAGAAATTGTTCCTCACTTCCTAATCTTATGCTGCCAGTGCCCTGCACTATAATCTGATGCTGAATATTGTTTTGAAAACCTCCTTTATCCTCTAGAGAAGGGATCAGCATGTTTATATTAACACAGGAAGAAAAAGCCAGATAGGGCTACAGATTCCATAGCCTCTAAGTTCAGCATGGGCCAGTTTAGAATGCTTCATCAAGAATAGTTCCATTTGCCAAATTTTCTTCATGGCCCAGTTGAACCTTTACCTGAAAATGAAATGTGTTCTCATTGGTACTCTTAAGGAGCTGCCATTGTGCACAATACACTCTAGCTAATGGACTGGAGGTAGTCTTTGAAGGGAACTATGAGTTACCCTTCTTCCTTGCATTGTCTATTCAGAAATTCCAATTGCAAGCTATAGAGCAAGACCTTAGGGTAGATTATAACCTCCATTGTTTCCTATAGTCATATTAACCTTAGAACCCAAAAAGCAATAAATTTCAACCTAATGCTCCTTAAAAAGACAGAGCTATTATGAAAATCTTTGGGATATATTACTAGCATTCCAAGGGGAAAGCAACTTTTGTTGAATTATGACAATTCCAATATTCCTGTGGAAGTGATAATTTATACACAATACTGCCAATCATGTTCCATAGTGAGGCACGCAGCCCTACAATCTCCTACAGAGAGAGTATAGCCACAAATGTATGTATTTGTTCAAAATTTGCTACTGTCAATGTGTCTCTGCAGCCAAGGAAAGTCTATCAGACTGACTTCAGTATCCACACATTTATAACTTGCCATTGCGACAGCAGAAGTTGTTGGTACCTTACCAAATCCCCTTCATAGGCTGGTGTATCCACCCTCCTCCTAGTCTCCAGCTGGGAGTGTTGGCTGCCAATGACTCATAGCTGCCACCCCTTCCTTGGGTATAATCCTCAACAATAGGAACCACTTTCCCCAGCAATGCCTTGAAGGTTACTGAAGACACAGTTCCACAGGGAGGAGGGAAGGGAAGAGACTGCAGTCAATGACTGCATAATATAGGGTATTAAAAGCTGGCTGCCTTACCTCCTCCTGGGACAATACTGGGTGCCTCTATGCTCCAGAGTTTTTAATACCATAATACTGAGGCTAGACTCCCACATCTTCAACCAGGCTTGTCCTAGTCTTCCTGCTTCCCTGGCTCCTTTAAAGGCCATACCCGAGAGTACTCACAACTTGTTAAAAAGTGGGCAAAGGACATGAATATACATTTTTCAAAAGGAGATTTATAAGCAGCCATCAGATACATGAAAAAAACGCTCAGCCTCACTAGTCACCCAAGAAGTGCAAATCAAGTCTACAATGAGATGCCATCTAATTCCATTAAGGATTCCCATAAATAATAAATCAATAAACAACACATGTTGTGGGTGGGGTTAAAAGGGAATGCTTCTATGTTGTCGCAGGGAGTGCAGGCTAGTTCAACCTCTATGGAAAGCCATGTGGTGATTCCTAAAAGAACTAAAAATTGACCTTCCATATGATACAGCAATCTCTCTTATGAGAATATACCTGAAGGAACATGAATTTTTCTACAAAAAAGAGACCTGCACACACGTTTATAACTGTACAATTTACAATAACAAAAACATGGAATCAACTCTACTGCCCAACAAAAGTGGACTGAATAAAGAAAATGTGGTACATATACATAATGGAATATTACGCAACCACAAAGAAGAACAAAATCATGGACTTCACAGCAAATCAAATGGAGTTGGAGACCATCATGCTTAGTGATCTATCACAATAACAACTGAATATCACATGTTCTCACTCATAAGTGGGACCTGAACATTAATCACACTAGCACAAGGGAGGCATTGGCAGTCTCTGGGCACTGCCCGGGAAGGGATGGAGGGAAGCAGGGCATGTAACAACACGAAGGGTACCTGGTCCCAAACCAGGAGAAGTGAGGGTTGGAGGCCCAAACTTCACCTGCATGCAGCCTACTTGTGTAGTTAATCCTTGCTTGCACCCATATCTCTATAATAGAATAAAATAAATAAATAAAACAAAAAATAAAATCATTTAGTAGATTAGTTATTATTTTAAAAATCACTTATATAAGAATCCTGTCGTTGACTCTGCTTCCAGAAAACTCAACCACAGACATGGAGTGAGGAGCAAGTGTAATGACAGTAATTCACACCCAGATGTAAATGATGGCAACCCCTTTCTTCTGAAGGGCATGTCTCTCATTTTCATTCCATAGTACTATTTCTGCATCAAAGGACAGGAGTAACCCTGCACTTCAAAGGCTCAGTCTGTGTGTTGATAGGCACATTGCCCACATCTTATGTAACCAGTAGAATTATGCTCTAAGGAATGATTGCCATGGAAAATATGCCATAGGGATACATGTATTTGCATAACATTTTTAGGAAGGCACTACTGATTTCCAAGTAGGGACAAAGTTCAATAATTTAATTGGGAGTGGGATGGAATTAAGGTTAGGGAAGATGCATTTAACTATTGGGGAAGTGGTATTTAAGCTTGATTAAATATTAAGGAGTCCCTAATGCAAAGTTCTGCACTAAGTGCCTTGCATTTGAATGGTTTGTGAAAGTGGATTTCTAAGTATGACTTCTACTCAGAAATATAAATGAGATAAAACTGTGTTGATTTTGTAGCAAAGTCTGTAAATAAGTTAAATTCCAGACTCTAAGCTCCTTAAACACTGAAGTTGTTTTGGATATATGTGGTCAATTCTCTTGAAATGGAAAGCTACTGTTTTTGCCTGTCCAGAATCTACTCCACCTCATGGTAACAGCACCTTAACTGTCCTTTGTAAACTATCTCCCTCAACTCTCAGCTTAAGTGGCTCTGGTGGAGTTAGCCCCATCCTTTAGATCCAGGGGCAAGTTAGGACTAAGAAAAAAGACTTTTACATCCTCTGGTGACAATGATGGGTTTGAGAATGGGCCCATGGGCCAAGCTTGGCCAATTAGAGCCTATGATTGTCAGTGTGAGATTGTTGCTGGAAAGCTTGGAGGGAATGTTTTTTTCTTCTAAATTGCTGATGCTTATACAATCTAGCCATGCAGATAATGCCGCCATATTTGCATAACAAGGAGGCACTCAACTGGAGAATAAAGTCAACACAGAAGCAAGTAGACCTGAAAGATGAAAAACAATTTTTTTTCCTCCTAAACATATTCCTGGTCTTTCCATTACAAACAGCATAAATTTTTAAAAGTCCAGGTCATTTTAAGCTGGATTTCTGTCCATTTCAATCAGATGTCACAACTAAGGTCTACACCCATGATAGTCATTTTATATATATTTTAGGTAAGTTTGTACTAATCAGATGGTTTTGGTACCTCTAACAAGCAGACAAATACTTTTAACCTACAGCAATTACATCTACTATAACACATATGTATTGATCACTAACTCTAGGCCAGATATGGAACTGGGGTCTTTGAAGGATTCCAGGAAGATTAAGACATGATTCCCTTCCCTTAACACATTTACAAAATTGTAACTTCAGAGAAAAATCCATTAGATTTTAATGGTAGCCTGTTGTACTCATCTCCGTTGGAAATAGCACGTGGACATCAATTTGAAAGTCTATGTTGAGAAATGTTTTATTAAAAACTCAGTGGAGAAATAGGTGAGTCAAGTTTTTTTTTCTGGATCTAAACCATAAACTGTTGTACCAAGCCATAGATGATGACTCCACTGGGACACAGATATGTATTTTTAAACTTTTGAGATTGGAGAGTTGCTTGAATAGAACAACCAAAAACAACAGCCTGTCTTGTTGAATGACTCACTTGAGAAACTTTGATTTTTTTTGTGCTATTTCAAAGCAGAATGTTCAAGTTTAAAATTTGGATTGCCTTTAAAGTAGACATGACATTTGGATAACTTTATTTTGATGAAATATCAAGTAATGGTGTCATAGATATCAATGCCTCTGTTCTTATCTACCTTTTGGTAATTATTAAATTTAATAGTTTTTCCAAGATTTAGATAAACTCATGAGCAACAGGAGCCATAATGAATTACAATAGCAACATCCTACTTTTGCACTGCACTTTCCCATTTATGAGGGTACTTACATGTCTTATCTCCTCAGAAGTTGAAAGACTCAATCACTAAATATATTGAAATAGTTGCTTACCTTTGTGTGGGGTGGTATTTATTTCACTCATTTTTATTGTCTTTACTAAGTTTCTTCTACCCTAAGGGAAGCACTTGTAATTTATCTCTCATTTGGATTTTTCAATTGCCTTATAATTTGTTCCCATTTCTTAGCTTTTACTCTCAATATTCCTCCTTCATTGTTCTGATTATATCATTTTTCCAACCCTTTGGTGCTCTATGCCTAGTGGAAAAAATTCAGATATCTTGGCTAGTCATTTAACAATCCTTGTTTCATTTTTAATACCAAATCTTACCCACCCTTCACTCTGACTAGCTTCAGGAAGGAAGAGGCAGTATAATAATGAAAGATAGAGTGTATCTGAGTAGGAAGATAGAAGTATAAGGAAAGAAGGAAGGAACAACACGGGCAAAAATCACAGGAGTAGAAAGGCACAAGGTACAACCAGGAAGGTTAAGGAGGTCAATTTCAATTTGCCCAGAACCAGGCTCTGGAAAGATGGTGACACCCACAGAGCCTTGGCAGCTCTTACATTCCTTAAGTCTTCCCAAAATCTCAGGGATATTCATTCTAAATACTTTGTGCCTCTAAAGGGACAACAATCAAAAGGAACAGAAAGGAGATAGAACTATTTTTCTGAATACGGAATGACTAGGGCTTTACCCCTTAAAGCCAAAGAAAGTAACTCAAAGAGAGGGGAAGAGAATTCCTCTCCAGGCCACACAAGTTCATGAGATCTGAGCCTTATGTTAGACCCCAAAGTCCAGCTCCAAGTACAGTTTAATCTCCCAAGACAATGGTGACATCTTCTGTAATGCCCTGAGACCAGGCAAAGATGGTACTAATAGTCCACTAGTAATGGCTGACTGGTCCCCAGGTTTCTAAATCATTTCTGTTTTATACGCTGTGGCCAGCTTCTAGCTGCTGTAGTAGGAGAGAAACTGTAGCACATGGGAATTTTTGTATCTAGAAACAGAGCCGAGTCTATTTCAAATAATGAATATCTAATGTAGTACAACAGCAGGTGGCTTGGAGTTACTAATAAATGACTCCTGAGAAAAGTCCCTGGAGAGATGACGACAGTTCAGCTCCGGTGGGGCCACACTTGTACTGAGCTGGCTGTTTCCAAGTACCTGGGGAGCTTGTTAAGAATATACATTTCCAAAACCCTACCTCAGAAATTCAAATTCAGTAAATCTGGGTGATGCTCTGAATTCCAAATTTTTAGCAAGCTTCCTGGTGATTTGGATATCCAGACAGAAAAAGCCTATGCTACAAGTTGCTCCAGCAAAGGATGCTGCCAGCTACCTCACCCAGCTCCCATGCAAAATTGGACTGCCGATGAGTTTATTAGGTGCCCACTGTACATTCGATCAGTTCCTCTACAGCAGTGGGTCCTAAATTGTGTGTACTTTAGACTCACCTGGGAGTCTTAAGGTTTTAAAGTCCACGCCCCATTCCAATGAAATCACAGTTGGGGTAAGGAGGCTTGACACAAGTCAACAGTTGTTTGTTTCCCTGGTCATTCCAACATATAGACAAGTCTGGAAAGTGCTGCTCTATAGTGTTGCTATGCAAATAGTGGTCCACATACCAGCAGCATCAACTTCACCTGAGACCTTGTTAAGAAATGCAGAATCTTGGGCCGCTACACAGCAGTACTGAATTGAAATCTGCATTCTAACAAATCTGAATTGAAATCTGCATTCTAATAATGTGTGTGCACATCCTAGTTTGAAAAGCCCAGTTCTATTGATTGTAACCTGTTTGTGAATATCAAGGTCAGTTCTTAAGAAGTGGACAGGGAAAAGAAAGATAGCGCTCCCCAGCAGACAACCAAGTTCACATGAGCAAACCAAGAAATCGTTTTTACATGCTGAGTGAAAGCAGGAAGATCCAGTCTGTCACCCTGGTTATTCAGCACTTACAGATACCACATGCCCCTTCTGACATTTCTATTTGGTAACTGTCAAGGCTAAAAGAGCAGTACATAAGTTGATTTATTTGTGGGACTTTTCCTCAACTCAGCCATGGGAGTGGGCAGAGCACTCTGGAGTCTGCGTGGAGTCTGCCACGAGGTCTGTGCTGATACACCTGCTGAGAATGACTTTGACTGCAGAGCTCGTGGGAGGCCAAGCTGGCAAATTGCCTGTGCTGCTCTGTCCCCAGGAGAGAGGGAAAGAGACGCCCCAGGCAACACCCAAGTCAGAAGAAGGCGACTGGCTGATGAAATCTCTGGCAAGCACCAGCTCAGGAACAAAAGTCCAGAGCAGAATTATTTCTGCAGTAATTGCCAATTTGTCTGTGTCAGCACGACAGCTACATCTAATTTACTGTGCATAAGCAGCCGTGCTTGTGGTGGGAGACGAAAACACAGCAGAGGCCGCAGATTGTCACAAACCAATAAGCAGGGCTCTCGGATGCCCCAATGGATAAGTTGATCCTGCAGCAGAATTTTTCTCTCCCCACTCAGGGTAGCATGAGGAGCAAATGAGATTGTCTTTTCAGAGCACTTTAGCTGTGGCAATTGTATTATTGTGTGCATTAGGTTGCTTTCTAGGATGACAAGGAATGATCCCTATTTTCTTACACTTTCTTTGCAATTCAAAAAGGAAATAAGTTCATTAAACATGTTTCTCCTATCCCTCCTCCCCTTTTTACCCACTCTAGCACCCTTTGTAGATATTCTGTGGATCAGCTGTAATTGGGGATCTCTGAAGATTGGTGAAACAATAAGGGAATGAATGGTGCCTAATGAACTGTGTGTTAGTGATAAGCCAATTGGGAAAGGGAAGCCCAGGCTGAGCGGAAAGGAAGATCACAAGGCACTCATCTTTAGCTGCTCCAGCAGGCTTCCTGATGCCATACTAAAAGATCAGCAATTCTCAGACTTGAGCAGGCAACAGAATCCCCACAGGTATGTACCAGAAGCCCAAATTGCTAAACCCTACCCTCAGAATTTCTGAATTCACAGGACTAGTGAACAGGGATGTACACTTTTTATAAGTTTCCAGATGATGCTGACACTGCTGGACCAGGGACCACATTTTGAGGACCAGTGAGCTAAAGTAACTCCAAGAACAGCTATGAGATTTAGGGTATGGAGAAGCAGCTACACCAGGCAACTCATTTAGTGAACAGAGCATCTTTGTTAAAACTATGAATCATTTCTTAAAAGTAGTTCCCAGGAGTAGAGTTATTGACCCAAGAGTATGTACATCTTTATGGCTCTTGATAATTATTACATTCTAGAAGGTTTTGAGCCAATGTGTGACAGCACTGCTATGTTTGAGGCACCTTTCATTACCAGAACTGAATATTGTAATTTGTATCAGTCATTTCATAGACTAATAATAACAACAATAATTAAAATGTCATTTAAAAGCATATCTACTTCTTTGATTACTCTTTAAGGTGAAATATTGTTTCAAGTATATATTAGTTATTGAGTATTAAAGTTAATTGAGAATGTGAGAGGAAATTCTATCAACTAATTGAGTTTATTGAGAACCCTACTTTCTAGAGTATTTAAAAAAGCAGATCCATGATCCTATGGGCTAAGGAGAAGCATTTGGAAGGTGACCGTCTGAGGACACCAGCAGGCTGGCAGCCCAGCTGACAGAGCGAGAGACAAAAGACGGCAGAGGTAAGAGGGGGGAGTTCCAGTCTTCATTGCTTTCACGGAGCTGACCACCATGTCAAAACAAAAGTGGAATTCAGGATCTGTTCTGTAGAGGAGTGCTGATGTCCGTAGAGGAAATAATTGGTCCATGATCAGGCAGAGTTAATGGCAGGGCTGGGAGAGTCCAAGTGTCTTACTCTCCTCATCTAGATTCTCTATCCTCCTTTGTTTCCTCTGGAAATAAAGAAAAACTTACACACAGTAAGTTATACAATAAAATATACAAATCTTCAGTGTCCAGCTCAATAAATTTTCACATTTGCATACACCTATTAACCACTACCCACACTGAAGTAGACTATACTTTCCTTATCCTAACAGACTCCTTTGTGCCACCCCTCAGTCAACACTCATCCAAAGGTAACCACTGCTGTGATCTCTAACACCACAGATTAGACATACCTACTATGAGTTTCATCTACATGAAAGCCCACTCTCTTTTTCATTTGACTTCTTTCACTCATCATTTTGCTTCAGGTGACAGTAATTTATTCTTTTTCATTGCTGCGTAGTAATCTATTCTATGAATACACAGCAATTTATTTATGCATTTTTCCTATTGACAGCAATAGAGTTGCTTTCAGTTTGGGACTGTTATGAATTAAATTGTTATGAACATCTTGCATGTGTCTTTGGTAAGACACATGCACTCATTTCTCTCAGGTATACATTCAGGAATAGAAGTACTGGGTCATAGATAGGGAGATATTTAATTTAATACACACTTCCCAAGTTTTCCAAAGTGAATATACCAATTTACACTCCTCCAATCAATATGTGACAGTTCTGATTGCTCCACAACCTCACCAGCATTTGCAACTGTCAGCCCTATTGACTCTGGGCATTCGGTGGGGGAGGGAAGCATAGAGGTGGGGAGCATGGAATAAGGAGATATCTCAGTGTGCTTCAGTGCTATCTATGCATCTTGAAAATTAGCATTTTGGGAACTAGAATGGTGGGGGGGGGATCTCCTACGTGTAGAAATGAAACTCTTGAGTTTAGAAAGCATGAGAGGTGGTCACTATCTCTGATCTACTTGGATAAGAGGATGGGATGCTGCTCAGGAAAGATGGGTTAGGGTGACCACTAGAGGATAAACTGATTCCAAGTAGGGATGTGATGAATGGAAGTAGAGGGCTTGAAATGAGAGAGAAGAAAAATAAGGGAAGAAAAAGAAGAAGAAGCAGCAGATGGGAAGAGGCTGTTAGACATTAGATTCTTTTTTTTCTCTTTAATTTTTTAAATTTAATTTTTTATAATATTTATTTTTTATTTTAAAGTTGTGGGGTACAGTTAAGGGTTAGGTATATAAATATTCATTGTGCAGGTACCCTTGTTGATGAGGTGTGACCCCCTTTTCCCAGACAGATAAGACAGATATTGACTACCATTAATACCATGTCCCTTCCCCTTCCTGTCCCCCTGGCCATAGTTTCCCACCACTGTCAATCCTTTTCTTATAGTATTACGGTAGTTGTTCAAGGTCCACTTATGAATGAGAACATTTGATACTCAGATCTTTGTTTCTGTGAGAGATAACTCAGTATTATAAACTGTAATTCCATCCAGTTTGCTGCGAAATTCATGATTTTGTTCTTTTTTATGACTGTGTAATATTCCATTGTGTATATGTACCACATTTTAAAAATCCAGTCCTCTTTTGATGGACAGCATGGTTGTTTCCATGATCTTGCTATTGTGAACAATGCTGCGATAAACATACGTGTGCAGGTATCTTTTATATAGAGTGATTTGAGTTCTTCAGGGTATATTCCCAGGTAGGATTGCGGAGTCATATGGAAGGTCGATTTTTAGAGCTTTTAGGAATCGCCACACTGATTTTCACAGGGGCTGTACTAGTTTACACTCCCACCAACAGTGTAGTAGTGTTCCCTTTTCACCACATCCTCTCCAGCATCTGTTATTTTTTGAGTTATTGATAATGACCATTCTGACTGAGTTAGGTGGTATCTCAGTGTAGTTTTAATTTGCATCTCCAGATGACTAGTGAAGTTGAATATTTCTTATGTATCTGTTGACCACTCATACGTCTTCTTTTGAGAAGTGTCTATTCACATATTTTGCCCACTTGGTAATGGGATTGTTTGTTTTTTTCTTTTCAGCATGTTTGAGTTCCTTGTAGATCCTTGATGTTAGGCCTTTGGCAGACATGAAGTTGGCAAATACTTTTTCCCACTCTGTAGGCTGTCTCCCTGCTCTCTTGATGGTTTCTTTGGCTTTGCAGATGCTTGTCAGTTTAATGAGGTCCCACTTGTCTATCTTATCTCTTGTGGCCTGTGCATTTCAGATTTTGCTCAGGAATTGGATGCCAGTTCCAACTTCCATAAGCGTGTGTCTTGCATTTCTAAAGTTTTTATGGTTTGAGGTTTTACATTTGGGTCTCTGATCCATTTAGAGTTAATTTTTGTGTATGGGGATAGATAGGGGGTCCTGTTTGAATCTTCTGCATGTGGTCAGCCAGTTTTCCCAGCACCAATTACTGAATAGGTTCTCCTCTCCCAGTGGTGGGTGGTGGAGGCTTTGTCGAAGATGAGTTGGTTGAGAAATTGAGGTTTTGCTTCTGGAATCTCAATTCTATTCCATTGGTCTATATGTCTGTTCTTGTACCAATACTGGGCTGTTTTGATTACTGTAGCTTTAT
Source organism: Cephalopachus bancanus (assembly GCA_027257055.1). NCBI lineage: Eukaryota > Metazoa > Chordata > Mammalia > Primates > Tarsiidae > Cephalopachus > Cephalopachus bancanus. The sequence continues at coordinate 10,193,559 of JAPVLO010000184.1, read as the reverse complement.
ACTAAAGTTTAAAGTCTGGTAGTATGATACCTCCAGCTTTGTTTTTTTCCTGAGGATTGTTCTGGCTATTCGTGGTCATTTGTGTTTCCATATGAATTCTTGTATTGTTTTTTCTAGATCTGAGAAGAATGTTGCTGGCAATTTGATGGGTATTGCATTAAATCTGTAGATTGCCTTGGGTAAGATGGACATCTTCACAATGTTGATTCTTCCAATCCATGAGCATGGGATATTTTTCCACTTGTTTGTGTCATCTTTGATTCCTTGGAGCAGTGTATTGTAGTTTCCATTGAAAAGGTCTTTCACGTCTCTGGTTAGGAAGATGCCAAGGTACTTCATTTTTTTGTGGCTACTGTGAATGGGATTATGCTTTTTATTTGGGTTTCTGTTTGTTTATTATTGGTGTAAAGAAATGCGATTGTCTTTTATACATTTATTTTATACCCTGAGACTTTTCCAAAGTCCTTTATCAGTGCAAGGAGTTTTCTGACAGATTCTCTTGGGTTTTCAAGGTATGCAATCACGTCATCTCTAAAGAGAGATAACTTGACTTCCTCTTTTCCTATTTGAATACCCCTGATGCCTTCTCTTTTCCGATTGCTCTAGGCAGGACTTTCAATACTATATTGAACAGGAGAGGTGAGAGTGGGCATCCTTGTCTTGTTCCAGTTTTCAGGGGAAATGGTTTCAATTTTTATCTGTTTAGGAGTATGCTTGCTGTGGGTTTCTTGTAGATGACTTTTATTATTTTTGAGGTATGTTCCACATATGCCTAGATGTTTGAGAGTTTTTAATCAAGAAGGAGTGCTGAATTTTATCAAAAGCTGTTTCTGCAACTAATGATATATCATGTGGTTTTTGTTTTGACGTCTGTTGATGTGTTTAATTACATTTATGGTTTTACGAATGTTGAACCAGCCTTGCGTCCCAGGGGTGAAGCCTACTTGTTCATGATGGATGATTTTTGATATGTGTTGTTGAATCCGGTTTGGTAGGATCTTGTTGAGAATTTTAGCATCTATGTTCATCAAAGATATTGGTCTATAGTTCTCTTTCTTTGTTGGGTCTTTACCTGGTTTGGGTATCAATGTAATATTAGCTTCATAAAATGATTTGGGGAGAGTTCCAACTTTCTCAATCGACTGGAATACTTTCGGTAGAATTGGTATCAGCTCCTCCTTAAATGTCTTATAGAATTCTGCTGAAAAGCCATCTGGTCCAGGACTTTTTTTTTTTTTTTTTTGTAGGTAGTTTTCTTATTACATAGTCAATTTCCTTGATTGTTATTTGTTAGGGTCTCAATTTCTTCTTGTTTCAACCTAGGCAGGTTGAGTGATGTCAGAAAGTCCTCCATTTCCTTAAGGTTTTCAAGTTTGTTTCCATACAGGTGTATGTAGTAGTCTCTAATGATCTTTTGTATTTCTTCAGGGTCAGATGTGACTTTATCTTTTGTGTTTCTGATTGTGTTTATTTGGGTTTATTTTCTCTCTTTTTCTTCGTCAGTCTAGCTAGGGGACCACCAATCTTGTTTATCCTTTCAAAGAAACAACATTTTGTTTTGTTGATTTTTTTTGTATTATCTTTTTTGTCTTCCATGTCTGAGATTTTGGCTTTTATTTTGGTGATCTGGATTCTTCTGCTGAAGTTAGGGTTTTGGTGGTCTTGCTTTTCCAGCTTCCTTTGGTGACTTGTTAGGCTGTTAATGTGTGATCCTTCCATTTTCTTCATGTGCGTTTGTAGAGATATGAATTCCCCACCTACTACAACTTTCATGGCATCCCAGAGATTTTGTTTGGATGTTTCTTTGTTTTCATTTGTTTCCAGGCATCTTTTAATCTCTGTTTTGATTTCATCATTGACCCAGGAGTTGTTTAGCATCATGCTGTTTAGTGTCCATGTCTTTGTGGGTTTTGGGGAACCTTGTTGGTGTTGATGGTTATTTTTATTCCACTGTGGTCTGAGAAGGTGCATGATAAGATTTTGATCTTTTGAAATTTGTTTATACTTGATTTATGGCCAAGTATGTGGTCAATCTTAGAGTACATTCCATGCAGTGATGAGTTGAATTCATAATCTGTGGTTGTTGGGTGGAGTGTTCTGTAGGTATCAATTAAGTCCATTTGTTCAAGAGTCACATTGAAGTTCCAGATCTCATTGCTGATTTTTTGTCCTGATGATCTGTCTAGTGTTGTGAGTGGGTATTAAAGTCCCCAGCTATGACAGTGTTAGAGTCAATATCTTTTTGGAGTTTACCTAGAAGCTGCTTTATGAAAGTTGGTGCTCTTATGTAGGGTGCATATATGTTTAGGATAGATATTTCTTGTTGATGGATTGAACCTTTTATCATTATGTAGTGGCCTTCTGTATCTTTTTTAATTTTTGATAGCTTAAAGGATATTTTGTCTGAGATTAAGATTGCAACTCCTCCTTTCTTTTGTGTTCTGTTTGCCTGAAATGTTGCTTCCCAATCTCTTACTTTGAGTCTGTGAGTGTCCTTTCTAGTGAGATGAGTCTCTTGGAGGCAATATATTGTTGCCTGGTGATATTTTATCCATTTTGTCATTCTATGTCTTTTCAGTGATACATTTAGTCCATTTACATTCAGGCTAATTATTGAAATGTGAGAGTTGATCCCTATCATGAGGTTCTCATAGAGTTGTTCCTCTTTGTTTGTTGTCTTTCTTTTGGTTTGGGGGTTGGTTTACATGTGTTTTTAATCTTTTTCCTGTATTCTTGTGAAGAACTTTGTTCTTTTTACTTTTCTTCTGTGTTTAATACTTTCTTAAGTGTTTCTTGGAGATGTGGTCTGGTGGCAAAATAAGTTCGTAGGGCTTGGAAATCTGGGAAAGATTTTAATTCTCCCTCACTGATGAAGCTTAGCTTGGTTGGGTAAGTTATTCTTGGTTGAAATTGTTTATCTTTGAGAACTTTGAAGATAGGGTTCCAAGCTCTCCTAGCCTGAAGTGTTTCTGTAGATAAATCTGCTGCTATTCTAATTGGTCTTCCCTGGTAGGTAGTCTGACCTTTTCACTTGCTGTCTTTAAGATTTTTTCTTTATATCTACTTTGTTTAGGTGAATTATTATGTGTCTGGGAGTTGGTCTTCTCATTTGTTGTCTTGCAGGGGTTCTCTGAATCTCTTGTGTTTGAAATGTCACATCACTGATGAGATGAGGGAAGTTTTCTTGAATATTTCCATGGAATGCTGGTTCCAGGGTGGTCTCTGTCTCTCTTTCTGCCTCAGGAAGTCCAATTACTCTTAGGTTCTGTCTCTTGAAGTAATTGCTCATCTCTTCAAGGTTTTGTTCTGTCTTTTAAAGCTTCTTTTCTATGTTTTTGACAGTTTGGGTTAGTTCTATATTTAGGTTCTCAAGCTCTGAGATTCTTTCTTCTGCTTGACTAATTCTGCTCTCCATGCTTATCAGTTTGTTATTTATTTCATTCGCAATATTCTTTACCACTGTTATCTCAGTTATCAACTCCTTCCTAGTTTCCTCTTGTCTCTTCTCAATTCTTTTTTTTTTTTTTTTTTTTGCGTAGGATTCTCACTCTGTCGCCCAGACTGGAGTGCAGTGGCCACTCTCAGCCACTGCAGCCTTGACCTGCTGGGCTCCGGCAATCCTTCTGCCTCAAGTAGCTGGAACTGCAGGTGCACTCTTCTCAACTCTTTTAATCTCTCCATTAATGTCTTAATATCTGGGTTTGTAGTTTGAGACCAGTCATTTTGGGTGCTCGTCATTGTTTGCATTTTGAAGTCAGTTTTCTTAGTGTCTGACCCCCCAGGTGTCTGTGAGAGACCCATATTCTTCTTTTGGTTTTTCTTCATTTGTGTAGATTTTTCTCTCCCCTTCTTTAATTATGTTTTTCAGGGAAGGTGGGGTTGTTTTTACTTCTTTTTGTTCAATCTCCTGTTCTTCCTTATGAGTGTCCTCTGGCTTTGTTCACTTTTGAGGCTGCACTGTGGGTTGGGGACTATACTTTTTGCAGTTTTGAGGTTTAATGAGGGAGAAGCTGTGATTCAGAATCTATCTGCAGATCCCAGTATCCTCCAACAGGTGTATGGGCACACTGGAACCCACCTCCCACTGCCTTACAATCTGTCCATGCAGTGGGGTTTAGGTTTGCTCCCTGGGAACAAAAGGAGGTAAGAAAAAGGAAAATAATGGAAGAAGGGTTGGTCAAGAGGAAGTTGATGAGAGAGAAGAGTAAGAGGGAAAATAGACATACAAACCAATTAATGAATGAAAAGAAACACAAGGCCAGAAAGAGTAAAAAACAAACAAACAAAATTCCCTAAAGCATACCAGTAATCACACAAAGACAGTCCAATAAAATCAAGTCTTTTTATGTGATTTTCCCCAAAACAGGTAGTCTAAATAAAAACGCAAACAAAAGTGAACAAAACAAACAGTCAAAACAATAAAATCAAAAGTCATAATAAGAAACTAGACTAGCTCTGGAGTCTTTTGTGAGTGTCTAAAGTCTCTTCCTCTCTGATCTCTAACCCCTCCCCTTTGGTCTCACTACAGGCAGGTAGATTTACTCATAGATTTGATCAGTTTCCTTGGTTTGCTGCCTGAGGGCTGAGTTGTTTGTGTCTGATTCAGCATAGGGGAGGTGCTTCTGTCTCCTGTTTTGGCAGTTTACCTTAGAAACAAGGTGGAGGCTGCTTGGAGATGGGCGGGGCAATGTGAATCTCTGCCTGGAAAATGGCTGCGGTGGGCAGCTCCTCTTTCGCCGATCCTTTCTCTCGACTTGTCCTTTCTCTCCACTCATCCAGGTCCATAGATGATCCACTATGGTGTGTGTCTGGCGTCAGGTACTGGCAACCAGTGACATGGCTGGGTGCTGCATTTGGTGTGTCGCCAGCGGCTTGGGGTGGGGGAGGGAGCCAGGAATTTCCTGGCAGGAGCCAAGAGCTACAGTGTCAGCAGCTGGTAGCAAATAGCAGTAGTCCCTTGCGGAGGTCCATAGTGTGATGGAGGCTGTTTGCTGCGTGGGACTGGCTATAGTAGCCACCCCACCTCCCCACCGTGAAGGCAGCAGCTGTGGGGGCATGTGGAACTGCCTTCAGGAATCACCTTTGTGGAGATCATCACAGTTCACCTTGTCTTGTTGCCATCTTGCTCGTGAGTCCTTGACATTAGATTCTAAGCTGCCCAATGGAAGGAGTGGGCTACAGAACAAGGGCTGCTGCTGTGGAGATCCTGGGGGGAGAGGCAGAGAGAGGGGCCTCCTTCAGGGCACTATCTGAGTTCATGGGGGTCTTTAAGCAGAGCTTTCTCAGTTGACCACATAGTTCTCCAGGGCATGGGGCATCCCACGGTCCCCACCCAGGGCCACTAGGACCAGGAGTAGCATGATGCCTAGCCTATCACATATGTTTCCACTCTACAGTATCCAGCTTCCCTCCAAAGACACCTTCCCATGGTCCTCTCCACAATTGTGAGACCAGAGAGAGGCAATGGGGCAAGTCTCTGTATGTGAATTTAGGGGCTAAACAAAATACACCAGGGTAGCCTCAAGCTAGATCAGTGTGGAGTAGGCACCTTCTTTTTATATACTTGGTATTCTATTGAATTATCCAGACCACTCTGTGTGGTAGATATTATTTGTAAACCATTTTACTGGTGAGAAAACTGACACCAAGTGGTGTCTTGCTACATGTTCAAGGATACAATGCAAGGAAATGAAGATTTCAAGAGTATATCAGGATTCAAGCCCAAGTTACTCAACTCTAAGACACACGCTACATGAGACCAAAGAGGAGAGAGCAAAAGGAACCAGACCCTGCTCTTGTTTTAGCTAAACAGTCTGCCCGCTTGCTCTCCTATCTTGATGTTTGATGGTGAAATGAGTGACCCAATGAATCCATGAAAAGCAGAATTGAGAAGAGAATGCAGAGGGAAAAAAAATAACATGCTCCATCTGCCCTCTATGGGCAAGCTTCAGCTTGAACTCCCTACTTAGCTTCTTCATAGTGCTACTGTCTACCTCAGTCAAAGCTCTGCGATGCAGGACCCAGCCTCATTGCCTACTGCATCTCCGATGCCTAGTTCAATGCCTGGCACACAGTAGGTGCTCAATAAATATTTGTTACATAAATAAAGGATCACTTCCCTTGCTTTCTGAGAAAACTTGTTGACTGTTGCTGCTTAAACATCGCAAACTTCTCACTCCCCATAGCTTCTGTGCTGTTTAAGAGAAAAGTTGGAGAATGTCTTTGAATTGCCAATGTTGAACATGTGCTGGTGCCTTATAATTGGCTAACAACCATCCCTGAGCATCCATAGTAAGCAGGGAAACAGGAAAGAGACAAGTACGGGTGTCTCCTGAGCCTACAAGTGCTCTCCCCCCACTCCCAACCTGATTTTCTCCGTTGTTTGTTCCCTGGCCCCATTCCACTCGATGAAAGAGAATCAGAGACTTCTTTATGCACGTCCCTCATCGACTTGTGGCCAGGTGGCGGTGAGTGGAGGTGGAAGCAGACTTTGTCCCCTTCCTTTGTGGGCTACAAGAAGCAGAAAACTTGCTGGAGCACTGGGTTCCTGGAACACAGCAGCTCCCCAGGCAGCCAGACTCATTATAGAAGCCTCGGTTACTCTGATTCAAACTCAGAAGCAGCCCCATCCTCTTTTGGGCTTGTCCTGGAGATTGATAGCTTTAATTTGATCTGAGTAATTCATAGGGTGGCCCAAGTGTCCTTATCAGAGCTGTCACTTGGCAGGAAGTTATAAAATCAAACGTGGGCCTTAGAGACTGACTGCGATTGCTGAGGTGGGTCTGTTCTCAGCTCCGGCTGCTGCTAGTTGCAGAGCTGTGGAATCGGGTTGTTGGCTTTGCTTGAAAACAAAGACATACAGTGATTCCCTCTGCCTCCAGTCGAAAAGCCAGCTGCCTGTCAGTTGAGGCCCTCCGTGAGATGACCTGACCTACATTTTCAAGTTCCATTGTCAATATTCCCTAGGGTTAGGGAAGCCCACACACCACATACTTGCTTCCATGCCTTTGTACACCCCCATTCTTCATCCCTTGCCCCCTCAACCTGAGCCAGAAATGCCTCAGCCTGTCATCCTTTGAGTCCCAGCCACTCACCAAGTTCAGTGTGGACCTTACCTCCTCTGAAAATACTAACCTGACAACCTCAGCCTCAGGGAGTGCACAATCCCCCCAAACGAGAGCAGTGTTTACAGCATACAATTTGTCTCTTAAAAACATATCCAGTGAGCAGCACACAGTTGTATATTTTATATCTGGTCTCCCCAACTAGAATGCAGGATTCCAGTCTCAAATGTTTTGATGTCCCTCCCAGAATTTTGAACACAGAAGGCATTCAATAACTGCTGAGAAAAGTTTTTCAAAAAGAAATTTTGCAAGGATCCTATTATAATATACCTTTATGTTTTCAAATCAAAACCATAATTGCCTAATCTGACCTTGACTAACCCCAGAATACTAAGCATGATGTGTGTGTGTGCACATGTATATATACTTATCTGAACATCAGTGATGTCTTTGAAATTTGAAAACATAGGCTAGTCTAGCAAGGGTATCTCAGCATTCCCTTTGAAACAACCACTTTGGACTTTGGAAAACCATCCCATGTTTCTGTGATTTTTCCCATATTAAAAAAAAACTCTTCTAAAGAATTATCAGGAAATTGGTTTCTTGTCTGGCTCCCGTACCAGCATACAAGTCAGTCAACAAAGGTTTGATTTGACCTAGTAACATATTTTATCTGATACACCACACACTACCTGCTCCCATCTTGCCACTCTGAAATACCTATTGCCCAACAAACATCTCCCCTTACAATATTGTCTGCTGCTACTATAGTAACACAGTTTTTAACCAACCTGTTTCACAGGGATTTGGCTTTTATTATTAACTCAGGGAGAAGGGTTGCAGACATACATGTAACATGTAGAAAGTTGAATGTATGTCTACATCACAGCTGTAGTCTGGAAGCCATCTAAGATCATCAAGAATTGCTTTGTACTATCAGAAGTAGGTGGAGTTGCTTGTTTTTTTCGCCAGCAACTAATTTTATCATCATAGGTTCTTAGGAAAAGCCGTGTGTATGGAGTCAGACAAAAATGTAAATTATGCTTCTGGTTTCTCTCTTGCACACAAGGCTAATATTTATATTTGTTCATCTTTTGTATTTCATATTTCTTCAAACAGATTTTAAAATATTTTACATAAACACATATGATTCTATCACTTTTAAAAGTGAATTTAAGATAAAGGAAAAAAAAAATAAGTAAGATGAAACCAGATAGCAAGTTATGTTTTAGACAGAGAGATTCAGCAATATCTCCTATCTTCTTCTGTAAGATCACCCTGACACCCCTCACACAAGGCATGGGGTCTGTGTATTCTTTCCTAGGTGGGCAGGCTTGTGGTTCCCTTGTAACCAACAGAGTGTGACAGAAATAAAAGACAATTTAACTTTTGGCTTGTCCAATGAAATATCTGCCCTAGGAGCCCTGAGAAGCTATGTTAGAAAACTCACCTGAGGCAGTCATGCTGTGAGGAAGCCCAAGCTGCAGAGAGATGCCACATGTAAGTATTTCAGACAGCAGTCCTGTTTCCCTGTTCAAGAACCAGATATGCAAAGTAGTCTTCAGATTATCCCAGCCTCCAGCAGTAGAATCCTCTCCAGCCTTCCAGTCTCTCCATTTGAGGCCTCAGACATCATAGAGCAGATTCAGGCCCTTTTGAAATTCCTGACCCACAGAATCTATCAGGTTAATAAAATGGTTGCTATTTTACTCCACTGAATTTGCAGTAATTTGTTCTGCAGCAGTAATAACTGGAACATGTAGTAATGGTAATTCACAGACTTGCTTAACATCAAGATTTTCAGCATTAACCTGTGAGGTAATTAGACTCCTTTGATGTGCTAAGAGACCTCAGTAAAAACAACCGTCTAATAGCAGCAGAATCACAGAAACATTGTGATGTTTTAGAAGTCAAAAGACAAGTTGTCTGACTTCAGCTGTGCTATTAAAGAGATGAATGACTTGGGAAACGATATCTACATAATTTTTACCTTCTACAAAATTTCTTTTACATTTATAATTTCATTTATTCTTTGAAAAACCTCTGTGAAATAGAGCAAATGTTGATCTCTCTCAACCTCAGTTTCCACACTGTAAAAATGGGGACAATATTCTAACTACTTCTTAAGGCTTTGTGAGACTCAAATGAGACATTGTAAGTGAACACACATTTGGACAGCAAAAAGTAAGAGTTTGTCAGCTAAAGACAGGCACAATATTAATAAATGTACATAGTCAGTAGCTGCACAAACACACACATTCTAATATAGAGCTCATATACTCACCGCCCCCAAATAAATAAACTTGCTGTTGCAGAACAGGTGTGCAGAGACCTTAGTGCCTGGCAGAGCCCATTTGTGCAGCAGGGGGAGAGAGCCAAAGTGAATGAGTAGGAGAAAACACTGCCCAGTGGTAAACTCTGCATGCACCTTTTATTCATCTCCCAGGCAGCCTCTTTCTGGAACAAAAAGGACAGGAGCAAAAGGACTAATTTCTGAAAATGAGAAGGTTGTATCAAAGATGAACGTAAACAGTCTGAGAGTGTTTAACACTCACCTGTAGGCCTGTAGCTAAGCTTGGGGAGAAGAAAGAAGATTGAGTCTGGGTTGTCAGCTCTACCACCATCTAATTCTTGGGTAACTCACTTCTAGGCCATGACCTCCTTGAAGGCAGATCTATGCCTTGCCCATTGCTATATACCTAGTTCTAGTGCAACATCTGGCATATCGAAGATGCCCAAGAAATGTTTATTTAATTAATGAATGAGTTTCGTTAATGTGACAGCTGAGATTGTGGGTTCTGCAACCAAGTAGACTAAATTTAAGTTCAAATTCCATCATTTTCTACTGGTTATTCAGTGTCTTCATTTTCTCATCCACAAAACCAGGATAACATTACCTTCCTGCAAAAGGTGCTGTTGATGTTCTTCCTTCTTCACCTGCATCCCGTAAGCACAGCTGAGTTTCCAGCTGCAGCTGACAGTCTCCCACCTCACACACCTGTATCTCTTTCTTCTCTGCTAGAGGGCTTTTTCAACATCACAAGAACTTGCTCAGGCAGAGGAAGATGCAATCTCAAAGTGCTAGAGAGTTGTCCCAGGTGAGACTCTCTGGGTAAAAGTTCCAGTCTTCCAAGTTCTGATGAGGCTTTTTTTTTTTTGAGATGTTGCCCAAATTGGTGTCAGATTCCTGGCCTCAAAAGTTCCTCCCAGCTCAGCTTCCTAAGGAATTGGGATTACAGGTGCATGCCACTGTGTCCATTTGGTTGGGCAGTTCTGATGTGTTTTTCCCAGCAGGATTGAGCGCCAGTGCCCTGCTCATGGATACACCCTTTTCTACATGTCTCACTTTTCCTTACATAAACTCAATTGTGTTTCCCAAATAAACTATCTGCAGCTAAGCCCTTGTTTTGGAGTCTTCTTTGGGAGTATTACAGGCTAAACTGTGTCGTACCAAAATTCATATGTTAAAGTCCTAACACCCAGTAGCACAGTATTTGGAGACAGGGCCTTTAAAGGGGTGATTATGTTAAAAATGAGGCCTTTAGGATGAGCCCTAACCAGTCTGACTGGTATCCTTATTAAAAGAGGAAATTTGATACACAGAGAGACCAGGCATGTGTATACACAGAGGAAAGTCCACGTGGAGTCACAGCGAGACAGCTGGCACCCATTAGTACATCAAGGAAAAAGACTTCAGTGAAAACTAAACCCATCGACATGTTGATCTTGGACTTGTAGCTTATAAAACTTGAGAAAATAAATTGCTATGGTTTAAACCACCCAGTCTGTGCATTTTGTTGTGGCAACCCTGGCAATCTAATGCAGGGAGAATTCAAAATAACTCACCGTGTCATGCAGTAATAATAAATACATAAGATAATGTGCCTAAAGTACCTGGCACATGCCTGGAGGAACTCTACATACCTGTTACTTAGGGCTTTTTTTATTGTTAGTAGAAATAGTAGTAGCAGTAGTATCATCATCTGTACCATAACAATTGCTCCCCTACAGTTCTTCAAAGGGTAACTGTGAAGAATAAAGAAGAAATTAGAAGTGGAAAGATGTCAAATGTTCAACATCCGCTCATTTTTTCATTCAACACACTTTTATTAGCACCAACCTTATCTCAGGTTCTGGGCTTGGTACAGGAACTATAGAGTGCTGCATCGAATACAGTAGACACTAGTCACATGGGCTCTCTAAGTTTAAATTATTTAAAATAAAATAAAATTTAAAACTCAGTTTCTCAGTCACACTGACCACATTTCAAGTGTCCAGGAGTTCCATATTTCTGGTTGCTACTGTATTGGACAACAGAGAGAATATTCCCAAGATTATAGAAAGTTCTATTTAACAGCACTGGTAGAGAGAAAAGAAATAAATTTCTACTTGAAGTGACTCTTAACCAATTACAAATGCAATCTGATATGGATGATATTTCTAGAAAATATACTCAAAATTTCATGACTTGGGAGGTCAGTCTTTGTGTCTGAAGGACAGTAGGGTGATTCCAGACATCTGAGTTCTGAGGATAAGCAGTTTTTATTCAAATCACTGCCAATATAGCAAGAACATTCTTTCATTCATCTAACGTGATTGAACACCTATTCCGTGAAAGTCACAAAACTGGGTAACGTGGGGTACATAAGAATGGGAGAGCAACAAGTTCTGGTTTTAAGAAGCTTATGGTTTAGCTGGAGAGAGAAGAGATACACACAGCTAGCCACAGCAGATTCGAGTGAAAGTAGCATCACATAAGAAGTGACCATTCTAACAACAACTAGCATGGATCAAGCACTTAGCACATGCCAGCTTGATGCCAAGACCTTCATGTAAGTCCTCCTGTTTAATCTTAATAATCAGCGTAGTAGGTACTGGTTGTTATCATCTTCATTTTACAAAAGAAAATGCAATATATGATAGAAGTACTCCCCAAAAAATTGGAATTAATTTTTTAATTTTTTTGGCGGTACAGGCTTCCCCCACTAGGTAGGTGTCCTAGGAACCCATTGATATCAGTCTACCAGCTAGCACTGTTGTGAGAGGCTGAGTTTGACTTCAATGAGTTTTTCTGGAGATTCTTTCAACACATTTGCCCATTTCATGATGGGTGATTTGCAGGAACAACTTGCCCATACCACACTGAATGCTTAGCAATCTTTGATCAAAAATGGCATAACCCCCATACCCCACCCTCCTTATTCACCCAATCTCACCCTGAATGACTTTTGTTGTTGTTGTTTCCTTGGATGAAAACAGTCCTCAAAGGGAAACGTTTTGTTTATGTGGAAGGGTGGAAACAAAAAAATGGCAGAAGTACTAAAAGGAATCAAAATTGTTAAGTTCAAAAACTGGTTTGAGCAATAGAAAAAGCATCTCAGTAGGTGTGTTGCATCAAATGGAGAGTACTTTGAAGATGACTGAAGTTTAAACATGTAAGAATAAATCCATAATTTTAAAAAAAATTATTATTTATTTAATCCATAATTTTTATAAATAAATTCTGCTTCTTGGGGGCTTGCCCCCTTGTAAAAAGTCAGAAAGACAATGCTGTGTCCTTTCATGAGATGGGCAGTCAGGTGTGGCCACAAAAGGAGAAAGAGGAGAGGCGCAGAGAAACAAAGTTTATTATACACATAGGTCCTAGTGACAAGGGTTGTAGGCATGCCACACAGGCCCACATGGAAAAGCACCTGGGTGGTCAGGAGGCAGAAGACAAGAGCCAGGGATAGGTTTAGGCCAGAGCTTTCATTAGGGTTCCACAGAAAGGCAAGGCAGGACAGGCTAAACAGCTTAGGATTGGCTAGTTGAATGATATCAGGGGCTATAAACTAGAGGAGTGATTCCTGTTGCCTGATACTGACCCTGGGTTGATGAAGACAGAGGGATGTTGCCTCCTGGGGCGTATAGGCCAGATGGAGGAGATGTGGCTCTGAATTGATTAGTCTGCATGTCAAAAGGGTGCTTCTGGCTAAGTCCTATGTGGTCTCTAAGAACTGACTAGCCTTAGGAGGGGCAGTCTCTCCCCATCTAGAAAGATTTGTTTTTAAGATATCAAAATACTATGCTATGCTGTGCTATTTATATATTTGTTTTGACCAATTTTCAGACAGGAATCTTCCTAGTGTCCAGAAAAATGTGCTGACCCCTACACTCAAGAACCATTAACTGTTGTACAAGCCACTGAGTTCCTTTTCTGGTTACGCTATATATTCTTTTCCCAGGAACTGACTTTGTCCCACCAGGCACTAAACATTTTCCTTCTAAACTTTGGTTGTCAGAATTTCATTACTTTAACCTCATTTCAGCTACCCGAAAACATCACGCACTTTTCCACTGGGCCCAGAACATTACTCAGGAAGAAATGAACATGAGGGCAAGCAGGGAAAACCCACAGAAGCAATATCATTAGGATTGTCTCTTCTGGAGCCAGGCTGTTCACATTGTCATTTCATCTTTGTTCATATTTACTCAAGGCCTTTCAGTTCTACTTTGAGTTCCAAAGTTTGAAGTTTCCTTGAGGGAAGAAAAAAGAAAAAGAAAATTCACTCCATCAAAACTAAGGTTCTCACTTAAAATTTGACAACTTCATATTCCTGAACTCTGGCAGTAGATTTATCAGGTAAGATAATAAATTTTTTTTTAAAAAAAATTATGCCTCTACACAAGGCATGAAAATTAAAGCACTAAGTTAGAATCCAACTTATTTTGAGATAGAGGAACTTAAAACCTATTTCTAAAGGAAGCTGTGATTTGAAATATTTTGTGGAAGGCAATTGGTGGCCACTGAAATACAAGGAGGTATGATGTAGAGTGTCCCTTAAAGATCTTATGAAAAAAGACACATCCACATTCAAAGATTTCTGATCTTCAGGGTATTTATTTCTACCAGCTCTACTCCCAAACCATTAGTCTGGTCCAATTCAAAATTCAGAGACTTGTACTAAAATGACAAATGTGTGGAGTAGCTCTATATCCAATGAGCTTGTTTTGTTCATTATTAAGACTGTCAATCTGAGACATTACCTGAAATATAGGACATTAATCACAATGGGAAGTAACTGAGAGAGTGGATTAATTCATGGAGCCAGCCCAAAATGTCGCAAAGACATATATATGGCTTACCACATCAGGTCAGAAGAATGACGGATTGTCACCTTCCTAGGTGTGAATGGTAGAATTGAATTGGGTCCTTCTAGGTGTGATCCTTTCAGAGCCAGTCACTAAGTCTTGAAACCTCCAACCACAAGTCTAAGACAACCCTGTGCCACAAGACAAAAGCTGATAGAAAGCCTACTACCACATCCATAAGAGTGACCTAATTGTTTTGTTAGTGGATATTATTGACATAGCCATTAGATAGCTCTTCAAAGAACATTCTAATTGCTTTTTTCCATGATGTGTTATTTGGAATCTGGCCTCAGCTGCTTTCTTCTAATCACCAAACCACTTCTCATGGCAAAAAGAACTACTCCTGAGAAGCACCATAAAATAACAGTAAATCTATATGTTCCTAACCATTTCTGTAAGATATCTCACTCCCAAAAATAGAGTGTGAAGACTTAGACAAACTTTAAGTAAATAGCATGGTAAGTGCAATAAGATAAGAAAAAAAAATGATGTAAACATGAGAAAGGAAAAGATAATTATTGTTTGAAGGTTATATGATACTTTAATTGGAAATCTAAGAGGGTTTTAGGATTCACAGTTTCAGCAAAGTGGTCCAAAGTAAGGTCAGCACTCAAAATCAATATCTTTTCTACACACCAATGTTAACCCACTATAAAATATCATAGAATAGCAGATTCCTATTCACAATAGAAATATGACTATGAACATAGTTGAAAATAAAGCCCATAAAAATTTCTAAGATTTTAATGAAGAAAACTTTACCAAATGGTATAAAATTAAACTTACTAAAAATACTAGCAACACCATTGCAAAGCATTGTCTTAGAGAAAAAAAGGACCTGTGTATAACAACTCATGTTTTACAACACTCATTGTATACAGAAAAGTTAAAAACAACCTGTGTCTCCATTAGTAAGGGATTAATTGAATAAACCATGGAACAATGATAGAATGAAAAATTATACCATGTAGCAGATAAAAAAAAGTTTGAGTCCTAACATGGAAAGGTATATAAGATACAGAACAAAAGAGAAAAAAAACAAGCTGTAAGACAATAAATGCAGAATGGTATTATTTATTAAATAAAATATGTACCAAACACGAAGGCACATTTTTCTTCATGAGTGTATGTGTGTTTGTTTATGGATTTAAATGAATAGAAGCATCCTGATAGACATACACTAAGCTGATAACAGCAATGACCTTCAAAGAGAGAAGTGGCATATTTTACTTTTTTGATCTGCTTGAATTTTTCATATATACATATATATATATATATATATATATATATATATACACACACACGCATGCAGACCTCATGAATGCATTACTTAACTAAAGATAACGTATTCCCAATAGGAAAAAGCAGAAAAAGAGAGAAGACAAAGTACAGCCTTTGACTCCTGGGGTATTCTCTTAGTTCCCTACTCCTTTCGTTCCCTGGTCAGTGCCCCACCTGGGTTAAGTCATGGAATGGATGAAATGCAGCACCATGGACCATTGTGTTCCCATCCCTGAATGGCTGCTGGAGGCAAGCTGACAAAAATCTAAAAGTGTGACGAGATGGCTCCTGGTTATTGAACCTTGATCAATGTACTGATCAAGAGGACCAGGAAAAAAAATTCCTTCAGAGGCCAGAATTCTCTCTGTTAATTCCCACAGAATTCTTCATGTAAATTCCCACCTCCAGGTGTTCACCAGCCTTTTCCCTGCTTGGAATGTCCTCTTCCCCGTATAGGTATCAACTCCCAGACACTTCCTGAGCACTTACTGTGTGAAACATTGTGCTTGTGGCCTTGGGGGAATCCAAAAAAGACAAGGCTACAGGCCTTGTCCCCATGGTATCTACCACTATCATTGCCATCCTGCTAGAGAGAGCAGACAGAGAGGAGGGAGTCCAAAAAAGCAAGGGTTAATCCAGACACAAGATTATGAAACCAGAGAAATGATGAAGCAAAGGAGGATCAATTTACTCTCACCTGGATTCTCAGGTCTAGTGCATAGAACCTTCTCGCTTACCCCATCTGAACTTCTGCTGCCTATTATAAAATCCTTTTAAGCTGTGTTTTCCTTTTTAATAATAAGAAGTAACATTTTCTAATGCCAGGTATTTAGCAGTTCATGTGTACGGTCTCACTTAACCTTCACAACAGTCCTATCACAAGTGTACTATTATTTTCCCCATGTCATACATGCGGCAACTGAGGCAAGCACAGATAGATCACCTACTCAAGGTCACAATGCCTCACAAGCTTTGTAGGTATGAGTCAACTGCTCACTTATACAAACAGGGGTAAAGATAGATTATTGTAGTTTCAGGGAAATCGAGAAAGGAACAGCACAAGAGAGACTTATAATGACAAAGAAAAAAACCCCTGGGAAATTGCTGCTGGTCCTGAAAAAAAGACAGCCCAATGAACCAAAGACTTGTTATTTCCAGTTATTAAAATTGCCCAGCTGCCATAGCAACAAGTGCTGCAATTGCTTAACTTCTCTTCCAAGACAGAATATTTTATGACTCTATCGTGGGTACACACTCAATGCAGGTGTATTGCTGTATTTCTGAGAAAGAATGTCTCCTTTAAGTGCAGAATTCCCATTTGATCCTCCCTGGTGGGGGATGATAGAGAGAAGAAGGGATGGGGAGGAGGTTGAGATTGAAGTTGCTAAGATTCCAGGGACCTGTTTGGTCTAGAATTAGAAGTTGCTAATCAGCAAAGCTCAGAATTAAGAGTGTTTTCTTCCCATGGTCTTCTCTTCCTTCTCATTTGCCCTTCCTCTGTATCACTCCATTGCAACCACCATCAAACCACCTTTCCTTGTTAAATAACTGTTGCAGGGTAGGCTGCGATAGTGTTGTTTACTGAGCCCTGGGAAAGTGCATTTTGGGGGGCAGGGGGAGTTAGCAGGGAGAAAGGGGAGCTGTCCAGAACTGCAATCCCTAGAATTCCATCTTGTCTCATGAGCAAAAAACTATAAAAGGCCAACTTTGGCTTTATTTCAGACCATTAAGATTCTGGACCTGAGCATCTAAAATGGAAAATAGAACATGGAATGGAAATGGAATTTAAAAGATTGTTACCTGAGTCTGTGACTAGAGGTGGAGAGAAAGAACTGGAGTTGTGTATCAAGCAATGGGGAGAAGAACAACACAAACTGACTTGGAATGGACAAAGATTGGTGGCAGCCAAGGGGGAGCCAAAGTTCAGCTCAAACTGAAGAACTTGAATCAGGCCAGACTGTTGGTGTAGAGGGCATATTATCCAGAGAACTTTGCATGGGGGATCATGACAAAATCCATATAAGGTAAAGCTGTGTCTCAGCAGCTAGGGCCACCTCTACCAACAAGAGATCTCTTCAGTCCTGCAAGGAAAAGACCCAGGAACAATATTGGTGTATCTCCATAGTTGGCTAGAATTATCACAAGCCAAGATAAATGCATTTGCCCCATAGTGACCTCCTGCTATTTTTACCACCCCAGGATCCTCTCTTTTTTTCTGGTAGTACATCTTGATGTTTTCTGAGGAAGCATACACATGTATGCACATGTGTATACACACACACACCCCTCATTCAGTTGTGGTAAGCCTGACCTCACCCTCAGCTCTAGGGATGGATCTGACCCAGATATAACCAAGCAGATACTACTTTCCCCCAGCCACAGGAACTGGTTAAGAAATGATCATGGGATGGATACCTCCCATCTGACCTCTAGATCCACTCTCCAGCCTTCTCTACCCTGCTTAGTGCCCAAGAAGTTGACAAGCATGGACTTCATCAGTTAGTTCCCTTACCCTCTGGCTTCTAGTTAGATTCTGTTGTTGGCAAACACTAGCAAGATAATAAGGGGAGGAAAAAGATTGAAGATAAGCTATATATTCACCTTGGGCTCACCGCAGCCCTTGACCAAACCAACCAACTTGCTTGTCCATTAGATAGTACGGGCCACACAGCTCTTTTAGTTTCCATGCCTAGGAATAATAATAAAATCCTAATGTTACAGCTTCGGCATACCTCAGTTCCCTCTGGATTCCTTGCCTACATATTTGAGAATATTCCCTAACTAAAGTCTCCTCAAATCATCCAGTTCAAATAAACTCTTTCCTGATAGGGTCCTGACTGATACAGAATATGTGACAAAAGCTGAGAGAATAAGAGCCTACCCAAGACTTAGGGAAAGAAAAGCTCTTGTTCTACAGGGGGTATAATACCAGATGAAGTCAGCATAGGCAAAGCTTCTTGAGAATGCAGCCAACATTGCAGAGAACTGAGCCAAGAGGCAGGGAGAAGAGGAAAGAGACCCATTCCTGACACTATTCTTTGAGCACTCGGATCTGGTCATACAAGAACACTGTATAATCCCTGGACTTGCAGTTTTATACAAGCCAATAAATATGTATTTTTGTTTAAACCAATTTGAATATATTCCTTTACTTTTAAATGAAAAGTTTGTGACATCCCTTGTTCTCATATTCATATTGTCCATGGTACAGGCCAACCTGAACAGAGGGGCACACTTAGGCCTAACGTGTGGTTGTTCTTGTACTTAAACATGCTTAGAGAGGCATATTAAGGCCAATGGGAAGGTAGACAGAGAGGCGAAAGCTGTAAGCACCTCACAATTCCTGGTAACAAGAGTCTAAATGTCAGCGCCTTATAGGATTCAGTCACTTTATATTACAGAAGAGGTAACGGAGGTTTAGAAAAATGAAATGACAGAGCCAGGGCTAGAACTGGGGCTTCTGCCACCCAAAACCTTGTAGAGTGGAAGAAATTATTTTCCTCTGACACCATTGTGAAATACGGACAACTCACATAAAAAAGTATTTGTGCTTCAGAGCTACCAGGAGAGTTAAGCCATTTTCCTTGAGATTTCTAAAAAACCCATTTTGTTTGTTTGTTTCTGTTTTTTTTTCAGAAACAAATTGACTCCATATTTCCTGAGTTGGAGGCACCAGAAGAGATACACACTTCGACATATCAAATCTGTTATTGGTTTCTGAGGCTGAATAGGTTGTAGTCTGCAGGGGGCTTTCAAGAGGCTAGACGTGTGTCAGAAGATGAAACAAAGATCAGTCTAATTTCATTTTGATGGCTATAACACTGCCCCTGTTATAAACAGCTCGAAGAAGGGTGGAAATGGTGGTTTTGTTTTGTTTTGCTTTAATTTTTACCAACTGGACTTATAAAAATGAACAAGACCTGCTTGCTAAGGTGAAATGTTATTTAAGATTATATGGAGCCCAGGATGAAATTTCACAAAAGCCTGTAGTCATTTTCTTCTTTACAGCATTTGAATAAGGTAACAAGAAGCATGTATAAAGTGAACAAATGTTTACCCTCTTAATAAGCATTCTCCCGGAGAATCTCAAATCTCAATTGCCAATCTAATTAAAACTGGAAAAGGCCTTGAGGATCAACTATCAGTTAGGGTTTCCCAACTTTAGGCTATAGTTCTATAGCTTATGCAAAAATGTAAATACATGGGAAAAAGTCAAATGAAGCATTCATAAAATTTAATAGTAGAATATATTTAGAAAATAACCCTAACAAACTTGGAACAGAAGGATTCTTCTTAGATGTGACAAAGCTAATCTCCTAAAATCCCATGACAAATATTATTACTTAAAAGTGGAATTTTAAAAGCATTTGCATTAAAGTTTGTAAATAGGAAGGATACCAATTAATGTAACTTCTATTTCATATTGTTTTCCAGAACTTAACTAAAATGATAAAACAGAGGGAAAAGGAGGTACAAAGATTGGAAAGAAGGTGACAGAAATATCATAACCGAAATCAACATGATTATCCCAAAATGAAGCCCAAGAGAAAACTGATAAAATTGTTAGAACTAATGATAGAGTGGTCTTTTGCACCAGCCAGCAATAACCAAATTAAAATAGAAACACAAACACAAGTAACCATACAAGTGTGTGAATATCTGCACAATATGAGCATGTAATTCCCAATGCTCCCTTTTACTAACTCTGGATTAGTAGCACAGTTACTAATGAGAAGCACAGCTTCTGAATATAATACTGGATATAATACTTAATATCTGAGATTGCTACTTGCCTCATCTTTAAAACAATTTAAAAAATATTGTGTTCACATATTTGTGAGTTCATATACTTATTATACATAGTACCTAACATGAATATGGAATTTAGTAAGTTCTAAACAAATATTAGATCCCTTCTTGAAGACCATTGACTATATGGCTCTTCATAATGCATAATAAGAGCTAAATATATGCACTTAACCGTTGAAGAAAACATTGTGCTTAATTATCAAGGAAGTAACTTCATCCCTGTTTGAAACTATAAAACTAGTTGCTACCAGGAAAAAATATAGAGTTGTAAGTCTTTTGGAACTTAGGCCAATGACTAAAAGTAGGTAAAAAGTAAAGACCTTCAAGCTCTGTATTTTATGTTACTTTGATGACAGCAAAACTTCTCTTGTAATGGTCTTGCCTATTGACCAAGAAAAATACAACTTTTGCTCTCCAGATTTGGTCCATGGTGTTTGAAGTCCTCCTGCACAGGAACTAATAACTGGGAATTTTTCAGAGTGTACGAAATGTTTGAAAGCTATAAAAAATTTTACTTTATATACAAAAGAAAACTGCAAAATTGAATTGAATAAACATGCAAATAAATGTCTACAAAATCTAACATTACACTAACTTTTGTAATAGACAGATTTAATTTATTTTTTAAATTGTCATTTTATGTAAAAACAATTTTTATTAGATTTTTCTCATTATACGCACCTACTCAGAAGTTCTTGCAATGATTGCTGATAAATTGTAATCAACAGTAAACTGAATTATAGGTAGTCAGATCATATTAAAAGCAAAAATAATAAAAATCCTTTTAAACAACATTCAACAGAATGTAATATTTAATGTAAGATTTGCTGCTTTTTATAATACATACGGATAACTGTAAAATGAAAAGCGGCCTAAGTTTGTGAAAGTGTTCAAATAGCAGAGGACGTCCTTTCCGGGTGTGGTAGCGCATGCCTGTGATTCCGGCTACTTGGAAAGCTGAGGTGGAAGGACTGCCGGAGCCCAGCAGGTCGAGGCTGCGGTGGCCGGGAGTGGCCACTGTACTCCAGTCTGGGCAACAGAATGAGACTACAACTCAAAAAAATAAATAAATAAATGTAAAATCAAAGGGTAATTTAGAAAATCGTGAGCAGAAGACCCAATACATGCATCAGAAAAATTATGGCTATATACCTTTTTTCAGGAAAGGCTTGTATTGTGAACTGCATTGTTTCTGTGGCTTGTGCTACTTCAGAAGCAAATATAAAATATATTTATATTTTACATTTAAAAATGTGCACCCTGTTTGCCAAGTAAAACAATAAAATCCCCAATGTCATGATTCATATCCACTGTCTCTTCATTTCATCTTTAGATATGTAGGAATTACTCAGTATCTACATTTAGCACTAAAGATTGAAAGAAGCAAGCACACCGGGCTCAGTGGCTCAGCCTGTAACCCCGCACCTTTGGGAGGCTGAGGTGAGTGGATTGCCTGAGCCCGCGGGTTTGAGACCCACCTGGGCAACTTGGTGAGACCTCATCTCTACAATAAATCAAAAAAATTAGCTGGATGTGGCAGCGTGCGCCTGTAGTTTCAGCTACTTGGAAGACTGAGGTGAAAGGATAGCCGGAGCCCAGCAGGTCTAGGCTGCGGTGGCTGCACTCCAGTCTGGGTGACAGAGTGAGACTGCAACTCAAAAAAATAAAAAAGCAGCAAGCACTTTTGAACACGTTTTTTTAAAAAAAGTTTGTTACTGACAAGAAATAAAAAGAATCTGAAACTTTGAATTGTAAAACATTGCTGGGAAATTACATTTTCACGAACATCTATTGTTTATTTGTTCCTTGCCTGAAAATATATTTCTCCCTGGGATATTAGCATACAACAAATAAATCCTAAAGTACCTTATTTTCCTGCCCAAATGCATACTTAACTCTGGTTGATTTCTTAGCTAAAATTACTTACAGTAAGAAAAACTGCCTGAGTGTCTGATTACTATGGAATATTTGTACACTTATCAAGCAGTGCCAAACGTGCTACACACACACACACACACACACACACACACACACACACACACACACAAAACATGACTCAAATGGCATTGTATTTAAATATGATGATGTTTTTGATAGGGAAAATGCAAATTGTTATTACCTATGTGAATTCCCACCTAAGGATTAACCTTGCTCTATGGATTTCATAACTGGCAATATAGCTGTGCTTCTCATAATAAAGGGAAATCTAGCATCAAATAAGCAATTTGCCACGGTTCATGTACTCTTCCACATTTGTGAGAGGGGGAGATGCAACTATTTCAGCTATGAATGTCTAACCTTTTTGTATCCTAAAGGAGAATTTACCTGAGATCCTATAGGGAGGAGATATGTGCTTACAAACTGAAGTCATAATGTCCTGGACCATGATAGCAATTTTAGCAGCATTTATTTTATGTATTTATTTTTGCCACTTATTTTCCTTAAAATGAGTCAAGAATAGTCTCTGGCTTCTTCTAGAGAACGAAAAAGAACCAACTGTACCAGGTGTAGATTCATTCACCCCCTTCTGACATTGACCCCCCCCAACCAAACAACACTTCCCCAACCAGAATGGGAATTTTCACAAAAGGTGGATAACTAAAGCACTATTAACTAGCTCATTTGAGTCTTTTAAAGAGTATGGACAAAAGAAAGAGAAATTTGTTCTCTTAGCTAAAGTATTTATTCTGAGCTCATTCTTCCTAAAAATAGCTTCTGTTCATTAGGTTCAAATGAACTCAATGATCTCCCAGCCCAGCCAAACTCTGGGGACTTTGTGACTCAAAGCATTCACCTGAGCTCAGCGGTCTCCAATCTATTCACCACCACAGAGATTTCACATTCTTTTCTACCTTGCCCACCCACCAAGTTTTCAAAGATTGTGCTTTTTAAACAAGTGGCACTGATTATGTCCAATTAACTAATTTTCCACTGCTAAGTAAGCAGATATGGATAACCACCAAGCAGTATGTTTGAGCAGCATGAGATGGCCAGGGTTGCCACATTACTACCCTGAGTTTGTTTAACTCCAGCCCAAAATAAAAAAATTTTGTGTTTCCTACTACACGCTGTTCTAGGGTAGCTGCATATAAGATTCCCACTAGACTTTCTGAAATATACAGAACTTAAGAACCCTATGTTTGGGAGCACTACCACAGAATCCTCTTGTAGGACTATCCTTGGTTGAATCTATTCTATAGGACTCATGTGAGCATTACCTCCTGTTTTGAGAGCCTTCAGCTAAACTGGGGCACCAGTATTCAAATGGCTAGCAACCTTCCCTAACAGAAAATAAAGGGGAGTTGGATGTGGGTGCTTACAATGTGGCTTTCACAGTATACTTCTTTTACCTGGTGGTCGGCTTAATGCCTAGCTGTCCGACCCATAACCAAGGGGTCCCTCACAAAGGAAACTTGTTTACATTGGCAGTTGTCCTGGCGATGCTTGCCTATCCTGTGTCCACTTTGTCCCTGCCTGACCATTGCGCTGGTGTTGAGAGCCCAGCTTCTGTTCTCCCTGGTATCCCAGGGAAAACTTGACCCAGGGAAGCCCACTGGATCTTCATATGGAAGGCGTCCACTTCATACAGCACAATAGAGCATAAGTTCAACATTCTTTACTTACAGACTTTGGGCAGGGAGAGGATAATGAGTCAGGAGGGCAGTCCTCTATCCCTGTGCCACACAACACAGGAACGAAGAGTCAAGGGTGGGGGAGAGGGAGGGAGGGCGAGAAAGAAACAGACAGGGAAAGGGAGACAGAGCAAGAGGAAGAGGGAGAGGGGAAAGAGAGCGAACAGATGTGGCGACAAAAAGCGTATATAACTTTTGCAGGGTGTGGGTCACTCTAAGTTCATAGGTCAGTGGCAAAATGGTCTTTTTAAAGGAAATGGCGGGAAGATGGTGAGGCCCATCTGCTAGGCGGGAGAGATGCCTCTGAGTTGTCTTTGGCTACTGGCTTGATCCATTTGGGTGTAGTGTAGACTTACAAACTGTGCCTAGGGTGACTGAGCCCTGCTTCTGGTACAAGAAAAATAAACTGGTATTCAAAATGGATGCCAAGGAAACATAAAATGACGAGAATCCACTACATTCTCCTATCACTTAGAGTAGGTGTTCCAGTGGCTAAACCTGCACAGGTGGATGCATTTCAAGATTTTACTGTATATTAATATTTTACTAGATGCTTAACAAACAGTATCTGAAACATCCATCATAGTAACTCTATGCAATAGGTATTCAACCATTCATCCACCCATTAATTTAAAAAAAAAAATCTATAGAAGGTTTACATTGTACAAAGTTCAGTCTGGGCTGGTATGTCTACAGCATTAGAAAAGCAACAAAAATCCTTTTCCTTCCAGGAGTGTTTACTCTAGCCTGGAGATACAGACAACAAATAAGAAATAATTGTGCAAAGAAATAAATAGAATGACATAATAAACAATGGAAGGAAGTACTATTTAGATCAGGGAAGTTCTCACTGAGGCCCTAATTCTTGACCCAAAACCTTAAGGCAGTGGTACCCAACCTTTTTGGCATGAAGGATCGGTTTTCTAGATTCTCATAAGGAGTAAGCAACCTACACGCCTGCATGCACAGTTCACAATAGGGTTTGCTCTGCTATGAGAATCTAATTAACTGCAGATCTGACAGAAGGTAGAGCTCCACTAGCCAGCTGCTCACCTGCTGTGTGGCATGGTTCCTAACAGGCCATTGACCAGTTCCTGTTTGTGGCCTGGGGATTGAGGACACTTGCCTTAAGATATTAAACCTGCTTTTCCAAGTGGGAAACTGAGGCTCAGAGAAGTTCAAAGTGCCCAACATCACACATCTACGGAGACTGAGTTGAATTCTAACCTAAAGTTGTCAATCTCCAAACCTATCTGCTTTCCAGTATACCCTGTCGCTTCCCAAGAGAAACCTGATAAATATAAAATTCTGCTTTGTATCAGAGGCTGTTGTAGTAGAGATATCATCCTAAATAAGCTATACGTTGCCCAAAAGAGAGATGAAAACAAAGAAATACAATTATAACTAATTTCATATACATGATTGGATAAATGTAAAGATTCAGCATTTTTCTTCATCTTTCTCCTCTTCCTTTATTTTTCAACAAAACCAATATGTTTGATTCTTTTTCTCATGGGGATGTTAATAAGTAGAGTTCGGTTTTAGTCTTTGGTTATAATCTATTTGCAGAGCCTATTTCTTAAGACATGAACATTACATAAATACATATGACCTCATCAAAATCTAGACCATTACCACCCTCCATCCTCATAAAGAAGTAGAGATCCATTTTTAAAAAGCACACACAAAGGAAAAAAGTTCCTGTTGGTTGATTGGGTGATTAACACAGAGAACTGCCTTGATTACAAATGACATTCAAAGAGGTTCTCTCTTCTACTTGGACATTTTCTCTGTGAGTGATATGGAACAGGAGATAAAGTGTTCATTTTGAATGCTTCCAAGAACAGTTTTATTGAACTTGGGTTTTATCGAAGCCCAGTGATTTTTTTTTGGTGGGGTGGGCACGACACTTTTCCAATAAGTTAAGGGCTATTACTTGAGAAAGGGAAGTAATTGAGGCGCTCCCTCTAGGGAAAGAACAAAGCCTCAAACTTTGAGTGCAAAGGAAGGAATTGGGGCTTAATTTAGAGAGGACGGTTCTGACAGAGAATGTCACGAAAGACAAGGCAAAAACCATCAGGAAAGCTTAATTGTGGTCACTCTTAATTCTCTCTTAAAACTGGACAGCATTACTCTCTCTGATGTGCAAGTAGAAGAACAACCCATTTCAGTCCCACAATACCCTACTACAAAGTAAGGCCCCAAACCCAAGACTCCTGGAAGAAAATGTCACTCCTACACAAGCTCCTCCCTGATGGCCTGAAATTTCACTCCTACACAAACTCTTCTTGATGACCTGAAGTGATTGCCCCCTTTATGGTAGCCCCTTAATGGCATGTTATTAATAATGCAATGTATGGTTGGGAGGAAGTTAGTGGAAGTTTAGAACCTGGGCTTTGGAATCAGACATCTTGGAGTTAAGCACTTCAGAGCTGTGTCATAGATTTGCATGAAAAAGGAGTGGGCCAATGCCTTGAAAAACCCTAACACAATATAACCTTCTCCACCTAATTTTTTTTTTTTTTTGAGTTGGAGTCTCACTCTGTCACCCAGACTGGAGTACAGTGGCCACCACTCCTGGCCACTGCAGCCTTGACCTGCTGGGCTCCGGCGATCCTTCCGCCTCAGCCTTCCGAGTAGCTGGAACTACAGGCGCGCGCTACCATGCCTGACTAATTTTTGATTGATTGTAGAGATAAGGTCTCACCAAGTTGCCCAGGCGGGTCTCGAACCCTCGGGCTCAGGCAATCCACTCACTGCAGCCTCCCAAGGCACGGGATTACAGGCTGAGCCACTGAGCCTGGCTCCTAATTTTTTTTAAGCATTTTTTTTTAAATGGTAGTCAAGATTTTAAAATTAGAGACACATATACATATACACATACAAATAGCAAGAGACAGAGACAGCACATCAGAGTTTTTCCCTGCCTAGGATATTTCTTCTTAAAACTGAACTGAGAGGAAGTTACAGGTGCTCCCTCTCCCTCCTCCCCCCACCGGCAGAAGTTGCAGGGTAAGAGCTGTGGGCAGTGGAGAGCTTACCATGAAAGAACACCAGTCTGCAATGAGAATGGGGGGAAGCCTAGACTTAAGACAACAGAGGCAGAGAAGAAGATGGTCCCATAGGGGCTTAAGTCCCAGGTTCTAACTGCGTCTGAACCTAGCTGTTTGTCTGACTCTTTTATAGTTTGGCTTTTCAAATTTTCTCAAATTCTCTAAAACAGCTGTCTGCAAACTAAGGGTCTTGACACATGTGGCTGCAGCTTATTTTTGTAAATAAAGTTTTATTGGGACACATCCTCATGCATTGTCTGTTTATTAATTGCCCCTGGTTTCATTCACACCACAAGGCTGAGCTGAGTCATTGGGACAGAAACTATGTCCCACAAAACTGAAAATATTCATTATCTGGACTGTTACAGAAAAAGTTTGTCAAACCTTGATCTAAAACACTTCAGTGTTCTACCAATGATCTATCCTTTTTGCCTAAGACAGCATGGTTAGTTTCTGTGACTTGCCACAAAGAATCATGATTAAATCTGTCTTCAAATTCCCTTGTGTTCAGTGCCCTAGATGTATAGCTTATATGTTGCCCAGTCCAGTGCTAAATCCCCCTGCCCTTTTCCGTGCTCATCTCCTCTTACTGATCATTTCTTTTGGTGAAAGAGTTATGTCATTTTGTATTATGTTTCTAATCAGGGGTTTACATGAAAGAGGGGACTTCAAAACAATTATGAAAAAATGAAATTAAAAGATAAAAATAAAAGATAGAAACTTTGGCTGCATGTGGTGGCTCATACCTGTAATCCCAGGTAGAACGATTGCTTGAGGTCAGGAGTTCAAGACCAACCTAGGCAACACAGTGAGACTTCATCTCTATTAAAATAAATAATTTTAAAATTATGATCATTTGTCTATCTTATCTCTTAAGCCATGGGTTTTTGTTTTTTGTTTTTTCCTTATCCAGAAACATTTTAATCTCTTTAAAAACAAAGCAAAACAAACAACAAAAACCCAAAACTACTTTGCTCCTTCACAATAGTGCACATTTTTACCATAATTTAGTTATGGCTACAAAACATCAGAAGATTTTTTTTTTTAATGTTATCTTCTCTATGGTATTTTTTTTAACAAACATTTTGTGCCCTTCTAAGTCTTTAATTGGCAGAAATATGTCCCAAAAAAGAAACTATTGCATTTAAGCCACATCACCAAAAAGAAAAAACAAAACAAAACAAAAAACAAAACAAAAAACAGAGCATAATACCCTTTTACTGATGTGTCTTATGGATTGACATGACCAAAGTCATACGTTTTCATTTAATTTCCAATTTCCGCTTCTACAACATGCACCAATTGAATATATGCTCTGGGAGCCATAAAATGTACCAAACATCTACCTCTTCAAAAGAATGCATTAAAGTATTTTTAAGAATTTTTTTGTTGCTTAAAAGATGAAAAAAATATAAACAAGAAACTGATTCACTCCCTTACTTCATGCATCCACAATCTAAACCAAAAACAAAATGTAAAAGCAAGAACAAACTACTGCTGCAAGTTTTTAAAGTCCATTTTCTCTGTACATACAAACTGCTCACTACCGAAGGGAACAAAGAATATAATCCATGGTTGTCTGCTGATTCAAAGGGGAAAAACAAGGCTGTCATTAGTATCCAAAAACTGGTACATGTATGGTCTGCTTTAATAGTGTATATTTTTCTCTCTTCTGTTTTTCATATCCAAAACTTCTAAATGCTATTTTTAGGGGCACAGCAGATTAGATTCCAGCACTTGGTGAACAGAATTCACAAGCTGTGACAAAACTCTGTCGGGCTTTTGTTTTATTTTATCTTTTATGGCAGGAATTTGTTGCCTAATCCAATTTCCGTAAGGGTGTCTCCTGTGTCTTCTAAGATTCTTAAAGTTTGAGGTTTTACATTTAGGTGTTTGACCCATTTGGAGTTGATTTTTGTGTATGGTGGTAGGTGGGGGTTCTATTTCATTCTTCTGCATGCGGGCAGCCAGTTTTTCCAGCACCATTTACTGAATAGGTTCTCCTCTCCCCAGTGGTTGTTGGTAGAGGCTTTGTCAAAGATGATTTGGCTGCAAATTGAGGTTTTTGCTTCCAGAATCTCTATCCTGTTCCATTTATCATAATACTATAAGAAAAGGATTGGCAGTAACAGAAATCTGCCACGGGAGGGCGAGGGGACACATAACATCAGTAAGAGTACCTGATCTCAAACCCGGAGAAGTGGGGACCAAAGGGAAGCCCAAATTTTACCTATATGGTGACCACTTGTATACCTGTTGTACCTGAATTGTACACCACATCTTTAAAATAAATAAATAAATAAGAAAAAATTATGATCATTTTGTAAAATTAAAAAATATATAAACTTTATTTCTCAACATATGCTCCATCAAGTTCAAGACACTTTTGTAAGTGGTGATATCAGCCATTTAGTCCATCCCTAAAGAACTGAGGGTCCTGAGAATTTAACCATGTCAATGCAGTCAAGTCAGTACTGTAAGGAAAGATGCGTAATTGTTTCCTACCAAAACTTGTTTGATGGAAGGAATGAGCAGGAGCATCGTCAAAGTGAAGAAGGACCTGCTGGTGGATCTCTCCTGGGTGTTTTACTTTCTCAAAACACTCTCATAATAAGCAAATGTTATTGTTCTTTGGCCCTCCAGAAATAACAAGAAAAATGCCTTGCGCATCTCAGAAAATGGTTGCCATGATGTGTGCTCTTGGCAAGTCTATTTTTATTTGACTGGATCACTTCCACTCCCTGGTAGCCTGCTTTGATTGTGCTTTGTCTTCAGGATCATTCTAGTAAAGCTTTGTTTCATCTCCCAGTACAATTCTTTGAAGAAACCTTTCAGGATCTTGATCCCACTTGCTTAAAATTTCCATTGAAAGTTCTGCCTTTGCCTACAGCTGATCTGGATATAAGGTGGAAAGTTTGCTTAACTTTAATTTTCAAGGGAGAATTGCACAAGCTGAATCAGTTGAGATGCCTGTGGTGTTGGCTATTGTTTCTGTCAGTAATAGTTTGTCCTCTTCAATTAAAGCATGAACAATACTCACAAACTTTTTCCTCAAAAATTGATGTGGACGCTCTGCCACTGTGGGCTTCATCTGCAGCATCATCTCATCCCTTCTTAAAATCAGATATCCATTTGTCAATCTGCTGATTTCTTTGTGGCATTGCCTATACAAACTTTTCATAAAGCATCAGTGACTTCACCATTCTTCCACTTGAGCTTTACAATAAATTTGATGTCTGATCTTGCTTTAATTTTAGCAGAATTCATGTTGGTCAATAGGGGCTCTTTTCAAACTGATGCCTTCTCCTCCTTAGTGCCTCAAACTAAATCCTATTCAGACATATAATAACAAGTTAGTACAAGTTTATTTTGGGGCAAAAAAACCAAAATCCATGCATATTTTTTGTAATACTCATTTTCTGTGAACTTTTGAAGACCCCTTATATGCCTTCCCTTTTTCCTTCCCCTTTACCTATTAACTATAAAGGCAAGGTACAAGATATGTCTCATTCATCTTTGGTTTCCTCCATTCCTAGTGAAAAGTAGACACTCAACAAACACATGTTGTATCTTAAATTAAACTGGCAAATATCCCTTCACTTCGCAAATGAGGCCCAATTTCTAGGCCAAATGTTAACAGGAGAAAAAGTCCACCAAGAAACAAAATAAATCTTCAACCTCTGAACATTTTTAGTGTCTTTAGTCTAAAGCAGTCATTTTCAAAGCATGGTCTATGAGCAGCAGCAGCAGCCTCACCCAGGAACTTATCAGAAACAAAATCTGAAGCCCCGCTCCAGAACTTGCGAACTAGAACTCATGGGTAGGACCCCGCAATCTGTGTTGTATCAAGACCTCCTAGTGATTCTGCTGCTCACTAAAGTTTGATGCTTCCAAGCAAAAGCAAGAGGTCAGCAAACTTTTCTGCAGATTCAGATAGTAAATATTTAGGCTCAAGGCCAAAATAATCAAAGACATGATATAGTGCTTATATAAAAAGAGAGAACAAAAACTTTCAGAAATGTTTGATGGAATTTAAAATGCATTATTATATAATATATAGTAGTAATATTTAAGCCTGATTTTTTGTAATACAGTTCTACTAATGAGAAGAATGGATTTTTTTTTCCAGAAAAACATTTCGATTCATTGGGATTCAAAGTTAAGGTTCCAGCCGGGCTCGGGTTGCTCAGCCTGTAATCCCGCGCCTTTGGGAGGCTGAGGTGAGTGGATTGCCTGAGCCCACGGGTTCGAGACCCGCCTGGGCAACTTGGCGAGACCTCATCTCTACAATACATCAAAAAATTAGCCGGGCATGGTAGCGCGCCTGTAGTGCCAGCTACTCGGAAGGCTGAGGCGGAAGGATCGCCGGAGCCCAGCAGGTCGAGGCTGCGGCGGCCGGGAGCGGCCACTGCACTCCAGTCTGGGCGACCGAGTGAGACTCCAACTCAAAAAAAAAAAAAAAGTTAAAGTTCTATTAGTATGATAAAAATGTTTGTGTTTTTCACCAAAATTTATATACTGAAGCCTAATCCCCAATATGATGGTATTTGGAGATGGGGCCTTTGAGAGGAAATAAGATCATGAAAGGGGAGCCCGCATGATGGGATTAGTGACCTTATAAAAAGGGACATGAGACAGTTTGCCGCTTCTTTCTGCTTTCCACATCATGAGGATACAATGAGAAGATGGCTAATCTGCAAAACAGGATACAAGCCTTCACCACAAACCAGATCTTCAGGCGCCTTGATCTTGGATTTCCCAATTCTAGAACCATGAGAAACAAATTATGGTAGTTTAGACCACTCAGTCTATATGCCATAATATATTTTTATGGCAACCCAAACTGATGAAGGCATGTATTATCAACTCTACTGCAAACATTTATCTTTAAAACCCATTCTTAGTTCATAGGAAAGGGCCATAGTCCAGAGGTGGCCCATAGGCCACAGTTGACCTACACTTGCTCTAAAGCATCAATGTCTACAATTAAGAGAAGGACAAAACATTCATTGCAGGGTAGCAGAAGACCTTTGCATGAATTCATGGTTTTCAACTCAGGATGACTTTGCCCCCAGGGGACTTTTGGTAATAGTTGTAGACCTTTAGAATTGTCACAACTGGGGTTGGGGGGGTACAGACTGTGTGAGTACAAGGGGTGCCACTGGCAACTAAAGGGCAAAAGTCAGGGATGTTAGACATCCTACAATACACAGGACAATCTCCTGCAACAAAGAGTTACCTGACCCAACTTGTCACTAGTGCTGAGGCTGAGAACTGCTGACATAGGTGATCCTGTGTGGCTCACTGTAAGCCTGTGGATCTCATTTTCACCTTCTGTCATATTCCCACAGGCGGACAGGTCCCCTATCTTAGTCCTATGTTTGCTTTCCTACTCATACCTGAACAAGGTACCTAACCCTGAATTGCATCCCACATCTTTAAAATAAAAATAATAATTAAATTTAAAAAGAAATATCCCTTTAAAAATATTGTGTGAAGACAGTTGCAGGAAGCAAAGTTTCTCTTTCTGGCATTTTCTAATTTCAATTGTTGAGGCAAACTTAATGTCAACTCTAATACTATTTAATTTCAGAGCTAACCTTCAGCAGGAGCCTAGAGCCTGTTTTCTCCCAGGAATAGCATCATGAAGTCAGATATTTATTGTAAGGAGAAAAACACAAAACGTTACGGAATCTTTGGCAAAAGATAATGTCCTAGGGTGTTGAAGATTGAACAAGACATTAGGAAACCATGAGGCCTTTAGTTTAGAAAATATCTAATGATAGTACTGTGAAAAGGCTGCAATCATAGACGTTATACACCCTTTGCTTTTCTCCTTTAAAATGACACATCAGAAGCTAGGACATTCCTACACTTAATTAAAAAAAAAAAAAAAGATGCCTCCTCCCTTCTGTATGGTGTGGTCCAGGTTCACGATTAAGCTATATAAACCACAGATTTGCTAAATGACATGATGGCATCCCTGGAAGTCAGTTGAAGTTGCTCTACATTAGGGAAATATTAGCTAATATTTATTGAGATTTACTACATGCTGGGCAATATCTAGGTGTTTTGGTAGATTTTATTGTTTCACCCTTACAGTAACCCTATAAGGCAGGTTCCATTATGCTCACTTTACAGATGAGGAAACTGAAACTCAGAGAAGTGAATTGACTTACAAGTTTATAGAGCCAGTGAATCCAGGTGTATCAACTCCAAACTTGAGCTCTTAGATATGACTGCATCGTTAAGACTTTGTGGACGCACATGGAGCCATATCCTTCAGAAATTAAAAATTCATAACAAAAAAGTCTTCTGAAAACAAGTGATTAATGGTGCTAATAGAGCCTCTGGCATTTTACTGAACACTCAGAGGTGAGTAGATCCCCTCTTTCGGTGCAGTGCCCATTGGATGCCAGAGAGCTTCATAATATTGATTTGTGTAAGATGTTTTATCCCATTCTACCAGACAGCCTCACCCACCCTGCCTTGGTGAGCCTCAATGGAGAGGTTAAGTGAGGTGACCAATCAATCAATCAATCAGTCACAAGACTTGTAGCCCCTCCACTCCCACCCCAGTTGTACAACCCAAGAGGTCTATAACCATTACCAAATGTTCCCTGGGGACAAAGTCATACCCAGTTGAAAACCACAAATTTGTGCAAAGGTCTTCTGCTACTCTGCAGTAAATGTTATGTCTACTAAGTTGTAGGCATTGATGCTTTAGAGCAAGGGTTGATCAACTGTGGCCTATGGGCCACATCAGGACTATGGCCTGTTCCTATGAACGAAGAATGGGTTTGACAGTCTAAGAGTAATACTAGAATTTAGGGAGTTTGCCTAGTTTGAAAAACATATATTCCTGTTATCACATAATTTCTTATTTTATACAATGAGAAAACAACTTGCTCTTTCTGTAATTCGTATTGCCGAGAGTAAAATCTTTCTGGTTAGAGAAGACACAACAGTGATTCACAGGGGGAAAACTGATATCAAAATTTCAGGGCTTTCCAAAAGAGACATTCCTTATAAAAGGAGGAGGGACATTCTAATATTGCTACTCTACCCTCTGCAGGTCGTATACTTCTTTCTAATTAGAGTAAACTCAAATATTTATTCCCCAGAGAAAGCTTGTTCCAGATTGCAATCCCACCTCAGAGACATGTTTTCCTAGGTACACTTCACTTTGGGACAAACTCTGTATGTACAAAGGAAGAGAGATACACCCTAAGCCTAGTCAGAATAATCATGCTCCATGCTGGATCAGAAGGCTGGAAGAGCAGCCAAGTCCAGCAACAGTGCTCTCGCTCCAGCTTCCTTATGCTTCCTCTACTGCTACCACCAAACAAACTCAATCAATCATTCAAAAGACCCAATTCTCAGTCCCTCCTCTCCCTGACTCTACACACACACACACACACACACACACACACACACGAAACTTCTTTGGTGTAATCCAAAGAAAGATCCTGAGCAGTTTCCAAATCATTTTATCTTTCCCACATTCTGTGTTCAGAGAAAAATGTCACATACCTGAAAAAGCATACACACATGTCAATTCAAGCACAACAGACTTGAATGAAGTTCAATGTGTTTCCTGTACTGAATATTGGAGCCATATGCTAGTTATTTTCTCCAATTGTAATATAATTTTGTCGTAAAAGAATTGGATCAATAGCGAAAATAACCACTAGCTCTTTTAATTGAGCATGCCTATATTGATCAGATAAGGCTTCAGCATGCAATGTCTTATTTAATCCTTACAACAGTGTGATGAAGCTTATCATTCTAATTTTATGGAAAGGATGGGAGGGAAGAGAGAAAGGAGGGTCGAAGGGAAGAGAGGAAGGAAGAAACCAAAGGTTCAGAGACAGCAAGTAATTTGAACCCGAGAAACAAGAGGCTGAATTAAAATACCTCATGATATTCTACACAAAAATTTCTAAAAAGGAGACTCATCTTAGCCTAGCAAGCATCAAAAATTAAATAAAATTTCTCCAGACATCTGGTTGAAGAAAAACAAACATTATACAATCTTGTCTGCATCAAAAAATACTAGAAACAATGGAATAATAATTACAGTTCTGAACAGAAAAATTTGTCAGTGATGATCACAGAATTTTATTCTCTTTCTTCATTTATAAAGTTAACAAGAGGGAAGAATTTGGTTATGTGAAGACTGTAAAATACACCAGCCATTGTTCAAAAGACTACTTTAAGGTGTACTCCAGATGGCCAGGATGTTAAATCAAAATTAAAATAGTCAAGAACAATGATGTCAGTCAGGAGGAAAATGGCATGGTCTAGTGGCCAGTGGAACTCTCAAGAAGCATAATTTGTCAATTTATCACAAGGGTTCTGAGGAGAATTGTCTCCTAAGGAAATCACATTTGATTTTCCTAACAACCATAATGAGTGTGAAAAAATGTAGAAAGCTAGTGGATTCAATTACAATGTTATCTGGTTTAAAGGTCTAATAATAAAAATATTACTTGTGACCTATTATCTGTTGTTATGTGAAAAGCCTTATAATTAGATATTACTCTGGTTTATTTCCCCTCAGGCAGGTTTTCCATCAAATTCAGATGTCCAATGAATTATTTCTACAAATATGAGAAAAAAATACACAAAAATATTTATGCATGTATCTTTGCGTAAAGGGACTATTAGGATATGCTCTAAATGTGTCTGTATTTTTTAATTTTCTTTAATAAGTATGCACTATTTTAATAAAAACAAACCTTCCAAAATATTTAAATATAAAACAAATGAAAAACCAAGATTTAGATTCTGAGATACTTGTTACATTCTTAGATTTGAATGTAGTAGTTCCAAAAAACTAAAGTGATCTCTCTAAAAACCAGGGCAGGTTCACCTTAATAAATGGACTTGAGTCATGATTTTAATTTCATTTAATTCCACAAACAAAGATAAAATAGCATAGCTTTAGGAAAAAACTTTTATTTGAACATGCTTCAAATATCAGTGATAGTAGAAAAGAAAATATTTGAGTCCGCATAAAGAAAAACTAATTATTTTCAGGTTCGTAATGAAAGACATGATTTCTGGAGAATTAGCTAAAGGGTGAAAAAATGCATAAAGAGTTGAAAAGAAGAATAAATTATTTATCGGCTCTCCGGCAGTGCCTTATAAACTTTAGATATGCATCAAAAGATGTCTAAAGTAATAAAAAAAAAAAGCCTGAAGTGAACTAATTTCTGTAGCACATTTTCATTTACAATTACATAGTAGGTGTCAAAATGCCCTTGTTCTGTTGTGTGCATGTTATGTGTGTGAAAGTGTGTTCAGGTACAATACCAACCTTCATCATATAACCAAATTCTCTTACAGGGAAGATGTATTCCTGGAAAGACGTATGCAAATCAAATTATATTGGAAATACGCTTAGGAATTCACAGTGTGGTAAATCATTTGGGAAACCAAGAATCCTTGATAATATGAAAAAGGAGAAGAAAAACAAGAACCACCCACTAAATTCTCCATCTGGCAGGTTTAAATGTTTTTCTTATTTGGAATCTTCCAGAGGAACATTTTGGACAATATACAGAAACCCCTGACCAAATTTATTACTTGTATTAAATGGTGGAGTTTTCAATTTAAGAACAAAGAACATTTGACTAGTTAGAACAATCTGAGTATAACTAAAATAAAACACGTGTTCCACCCCAATGGAGGTAAAACAACACTTAAATATGTTTCCCATATTAAGAATTTTTAGTATATCGCTAGTGTAAGACTGGATTTTTTGCCTTTATTTTAATTGATGGCATCTGTAAGCCAATTGGCACCTATTAGGGGCTGCTTTAAAGGGGTAATTATTTTCAGACTGCTTATGTATTTTAAAATATTTAATTTAGAATTCAGAATAAAATTTGCCTGTGTGTTTGACATTTTGTCAGGGAAAATACCAATCTTCAAAACAATGATAATATCAACTGTAATTACAGCAAATTAGAATCACATCCAGTCTCTTCCTCTGGGATTGTTTTGGGACCAAGACAAATACAGCTCAAGAAATTGAACTGCAATAACTAATTTGCCTTGACATTGAGCAAGAAAAATTGGAAGAGGCAAAGGTACCCTGGGTTACCTGAACCAGGAATCTATGTGATGCTCTTTGAGATCTACAGTGGGAAGCAATTTTTTTTTTCTTTTGAGTTGGAGTCTCACTCTGTCGCCCAGACTGGAGTGCAGTGGCCGCTCCCGGCCACCGCAGCCTCGACCTGCTGGGCTCCGGCGATCCTTCTGCCTCAGCCTTCCGAGTAGCCGGAATTACAGGCGCGCGCTACCACGCCTGGCTAATTTTGATTTATTGTAGAGATGAGGTCACGCCTGCCCAGGCGGTCTCGAACCCGCTGGCTCAGGCAATCCACTCACCTCAGCCTCCCAAAGGCGTGGGATTACAGGCTGAGTCACCGAGCCCGGCTGTGGGAAGCTATTTAACCTGCTCAACAAGCAGACCAAGCTGTGTGTGCTGGAGGGTGGCAAGCAACAGGTACAGGCGGTGGGGGTGAGGCTGCAGAAGCACCTGGGTAACTCTGCTGATGATGTCATCAACACGATCGACATGGGGAACACTTGTAGGACTTCTGGACAGACGTTTT
The DNA here is from genome assembly GCA_027257055.1 of Cephalopachus bancanus. NCBI lineage: Eukaryota > Metazoa > Chordata > Mammalia > Primates > Tarsiidae > Cephalopachus > Cephalopachus bancanus. The sequence continues at coordinate 10,155,964 of JAPVLO010000184.1, read as the reverse complement.
GCCAACTCAGATGGTAACAGAAGAGATGGAAGCCAGCTCTAATGGGACTCTGATCACAGACAATTTCTCCAAGGAAGAGGAGGAACTGTCTTCCCAGACGTCCAGCTTTAATGAAGTCATATCTCAAATCAAGGAGCTGGAAGAGAGGGCCATGGAAGAGCTCAAGGAGATGATATAGCAAGAACCAAGCTGGCTTGAGCTCTTGGAGATGACTGAGCAGCCAGACTATGACCTGGAGACCGTTGTGAACTTCCTGCCCCAACAAGCCAAGCACTTCTTAGCCCTGAGATATGGTATCAAGGCTTTGCACCTAACCATGCAGCAGGAAGAGCAGGCTAGCAAACAAGCAGCAAAGACAACTGCAAATAAAGATTTGCTTGATTTCACACCCACCTTTTTCCCAGCCCTCCTCAGCAAACTTTGGGCACTTTGTGAGAGTAGGTGGGTTTCAACTGGGGCAGGCTTTGGCAAATGCCAGGTGTGAGGGCATCTGGGCCCAAGGCAGCTGGGGAAGGAGTAAGAGTGACGTGAGACACTGCTTGCCTTTTCCTCAGTTGTTGCCCTCAAGGGACCAGGGAACTTTTGGTTATTACCCTTCTGTGTTGCCATTTTCTTCATCAAGAGGGGAATGCTCTCTGGTATAGAATTTTTCTTTGGGCGGCAGCCTGCCTATGCGGACTGGCTACTGGTGGAGGACTCCCTGTATTATCCTGGCTCTCAGGAGAGAGAAGGAGCCTTTATTCTAACTCTCTGCTGGCTCTGGTCTGTCTTATACACTTGTGGTGGAAGCACTGAGATATCTTGTACTTTAAAAATATTTTGGGGACCTCTTCAGTTAGCTGCCCCTTGTGATTAAGAATTCCTGGAACTGTGCGTGTTAACAGTAGGATGGCCATGCACCCAGTGTTCTTGAGAGCATACCGGTTTTTACCTAAGATTCTAAGATTCCATTCAGTCAGCATCCCCTTTCCTTCTCCAAAGAATTCCAGTTTAGATGAGAAATTATATGATCACCTTAATTAAAAGTTATTTATTTAGAAGAAAAAATTATATATTTGAATAACGCTATAAATGAATCCTTTGATAAAGCAAATAAACATTAAACATTACACCTTCCATTAAGAGTGAGGGATTGGTTGATTAATTGGTTAAGTGATGATTGAATCAGATTGAGATTAAATGATGTTTTGTTTTGTTTTTTCCTTGTCACAACAGGTGGGGCTCAGAAGAAGATCAGCTCAGCTACAGATGTGAAGAGATCCCATTTCCTCTGCACTCAATTGACTATGAGTACATCTGCAACCCTCTACACACACAAAAAAGCTAGCCATCTTAGGCAGCTGATTCAGTGTTGAGCAAGTGGCAAAAAGGACAGGTGCCACTGACATTCAGAGAAGAAAACAAAACAAAACACCTACAACTCTGGTTGTCCTCGAAGCTTCATTTGAGGAAAACTGTGGCTAGATCTCAAGCTCAAGAGAAAGGGAGGAGAGGAGCATCTCCAGGTGAGATGAGACCAGGCACTGAGGAGTGCTGCGGAGAGGGGGCACATGGAAGAGCAGGCAGAGACAGACCACTGCAAGGAACAAGTACATTAGCTTTGAAGGGTGGTGAGGATTGGATTAGGAAGGGGCTCAGGCAAGGGAGATCCTACCAGACTTGGGGAAGACACAGTCCCCTGGGATTGTCCATGGGAGGTAACTTCAAATATTGTACTGGAGTTAGATGCAAAGAAGCTGACCAGCATGAGAGTAATCATCAAGATGACTGGCTTTGCTGTTGTTTTAACTTAATGTTTTGAATAGATAACATTTGTATGGTTAAAATTTCAAAATGGACAAAATTATGCATAATTTCAAAACATTCTCACTCTCCTTCCCAGCCACCCCTGTTTTCTCTTCCCAGAGACAACTAATTCTGTCCTTTTCTTTTCTATCCTTTCAGAGATTTCTGTATCATATAAGCCAATAATCTTCTCATTCCCCCTCTCCTTTTTGGCTTATATCAATAGTAGCTTATTACATGCAATATTTTTACCTGGTTTTCATTGAAAAATACATTTTGAATATTGTTCTATATCAGAGTATTAAAAGATCCTGTTCCCAACACTTTTATAGTATTTCATTTATGACATATCATGACTTATTTAAGTCTCCTATTAAAAGAAATTTCAATATTTTGCTATCAGCAATGCTGCACTGATTTCCCTCACCATCACACACTTCTAAGTATATCTGTAGGATGTTTCTAGAGAGGCAACTGCTAAGGCAAAGAATATGTGCATTTGTAATTATATTTTTATTTTTAAAATGTATGTTATTTTTAATTGACAAATCAATGTATTAACATACACATACAATATGGAGTGATTAAATCAAGCAAATTAACACATCCATCATCTTATTTGCTTGACACTTTTTGGTGATGATCTGTTTGAAATTTACTCTCATGGTTAATTTGAAATCTATAATATTGAAATACAATATATAGTCATTCTGCTGAAGGAATCAGTCTAAGTGCCCATCAATGAATGAATGGATAGAGAAAATGTGGTGTATATATATACACAATGGAATACTATTTGGCCTTTAAAAAAAATGACTTCTATCATTTGGATCAATGTAAATGAATCTAGATGATATGATGCTAAGTGAAATAAGCATTTGTACTTTTGAAATATCTTGCAGCATTGCCCTCCATGAAAGTTGTTCCAAATGACATTCTCACTAGAAGGCCTGTTTCCTCGGAGTCTAAGTGAGCTCTGTGAGTGCCAAACTTTTTGATGTTTGTCTAATACTAGGAGGTATGGATGGAGACGAGGAACACTACCTCTTCTGTTTTCTGACAGGTAAAGATGACCCCTATGGCTCTCTCCATTCCCAGGAAGGTAAAGTCACTGATTAGTCAATTTGGGAAGCAAAAAACAGGTGTATTTCTCTCAGCTCCTGTTCCAGTATATTCAGGGATCTGTGCCATAGCTAAGAACTGAATCCTCATATCCAAACATTACCCTAATCACATAGTTAATTTTATGTATTTCTCTTAGAATTATTTGTACATTGCAACTATTTAATAATGAACTCATAAATTATCCTATGAAGAAAGAAGGGTGTCTATGAAGGATGAAAATTTATTGAGAGTGTTCCAGTTGTGATTTAAAAGAATCTCATTGACTTTTTCTTTCCAAACCTTTCCTTTCCTTTCTTCTTCCCCTTCTTGCTTTCCTTTCCAAGTTCTTTCTTACTTTCTCCCTCCCTTTATGAATGTGTTAAAAATGAGCACTCCTCTGACTTAAGAGTGTTTTTGTGAGGTAACTGTTAATGTCTTTTTACAGCTGGTCAAGTTTCAGGATTCCTCTTCTCACTATGATGGGGACTTAGGTACAGCTAATCCTCGAGTATGTGCTTGCTTTTTGGGGCTTTAGAGGAAGATTAGAAAACATGGGAAATTCTGCTTTTCTAAAGCTTGGCACTTCTAAGATCTTCATTGCAGATTTGATCTAGAGCATTTTTATCCCAGATTGAGGATTAGCATCAATTTGTAAGATGCCAAAGGTGAAAGAGAACCTGGACTTACATAATGCCTTGCAACTGGGCAAAGCATCATTGTGTTTATGCTTTCTGAAGTGCAGAAAGTCTGTTTACTCAGTTTAATAGCCATGTCCATGCTCTTGACATGACTTATGAGCAGACTTTGGAAGCAATGCCCTGAACAAGAGGAAAGTGCATCTCCCCTGCAGAGTCATCGTTCTGAGTCCATGCCCACAGCAGAGGACCCTCTTCTCTTTTCTCTCCTGAGGCTTCCAGGCTCAGCTGGACTCTAAAATCATTTTTGAAGGTTTTATTTTCTATTAACTATTTAGCTATTTATAATCAGAACATAAACAACAAACCTAGAGCCCCAATGAACACAGAATTTTTTCAAGTGTAATCCTCTTCCAGATTTTTATTGTTGAACAGATAATTCTTCTTTACAAAATTGTAATTATTATACACTATTGTGTGCATATTGCCTTTGTTTTCTCTTTTAAAATGAAAGTTTATTTTTATTGTAAAAATGTTGCAAGCTACTGTATTGTAAAAGTATACACAATGTGAACAAGTACGAAGAAGAAAGTAAAAATAATCAAAAGTTTTCATTACCTAGGAAAAATAATTGTCATTGTTTTCATGAACAGTAGATTGCATTTAAAAAATCATCTTGAACTAGATGTGATCAGGTTGTTATGTGAAAGTTTCAGGAAGTGGGGAGGAGGAACAGGCAGGAACTACTTTCAAGATTTTCTCTAGTTAAGAAGCAGCAAGTAAACAACATATTCAGAGGAGAAAAAAATCAGGAGGATGGTATATGTGTGTGTGTGTGTGTGTGTGTGTGTGTGTGTGTGTGTGTGTGTGTACATGTGTGTGTATGTGTGGGGTGTGTGTGTGTGTGTATACATGTGTGTGTATGTGTGGGGTGTGTGTGTGTGAGAAGAAAGGAGGTAGCATAGGAGGGTACTGGAAATGGATGAAGGTAAGTAAATCCAGACAGCAAACATAACTGGCACCAAGAAGGACCAGCTGGTGAAGAGAGGACTTTTCTCTTTGGGGAGGTTTTGCATGACTGATGCAGCTGATTACCTTCACAGGCCTAGTCCAGTTTTGCTCAACAATTACTTGAACATTTTCAGATTGAACTTTCTAATTAATTTTTGTTAAAGACTATTTACTGAAATAGACTTTAGTTAAATTCAATGGAAAATTTCCTTGTGGGTTTGTCTATATATCTACAGCTAAACCAATCAGCAGAGATATGGGAATTGTTATTTGGGTCTTCGAGAAATAAAGAATTTACAGTCTGTCAGCATCATTCCAGAGAAGGACTCAGAGAACCTTCACTCCAAGCCAAGTCTCAGCACATCTATTTGGCTGCTGAGCCCAGACCCTAGATGTTAAGTGGTTGAACCATGATGTTTCTTTGCACTCCTATACTGTCCAAGAAACAGAAATCAGCATATCCATTAGGAGTACCAAATAGAGTTTTTGTTGTTGAGGTTTTTTTGTTAGTTTATTTGTTTTGTTTTGTGTTTTCTTGCCCTCTCCTTTCCCCAGAAAGGCCCTGGCTGCTAAATCCCAAGACGCATAATAAACATATAGCAGATTTAATCAATTTCAGAATCTCTGGTCTGTTTGCTGAACTAGTTTGATTGTATTGAATTTCCTCAGCAGGTTGGAAGGGGGAATGGTGGCTTTTAGCCCAGGATGGATGTTGACTGCTTGCATGAATGTTTAATCCTTTGTTTATGACAAATCCAGTAAAGATTAGTTTTGTAACTCTACTGAATAACTTCTTGCCTGCTAGCTGCCCCCAGACAGTAGAGTTTTATCACACCAAATCACCATAATAAGAATCATTGCCAATGTTTTCCCCCTGGATAAATAGCTGCTTTTTGACTAAGCTTGCCTTACAAGGTAAAGGGTTAAAGACCTGTGTGTCTCATGTTATTAACAAGTTATCAGATAAATGGCTCTACTCAGTTTCCCCCCCTCCTTTGCTGATATAGACAGTTACACATTCACATAAATGAAGGAAGCAGTTTTCATTTGGAACTCCCACTTAGCATTTTGCTTTGTTAATGCTTGCAAAATAAAATAAAATGAACCCTCTCCATTTGCTAGGCAAGCAACTGAGTTTGTTTATTATGCACCCTCCAACTCCAAGACTCTTTCCTGGTTACTGGTGCTGGAACCACTCTTCAAGTGACTTTTTAACTCAAGAGCAAGCAGATCTCATATGATTGGCCTGAGTATGGAGAGAATGCTGTCTAGGGATCAGCACTCAGTTGACCTTGTGTGGTTGTTTGTGAAATTCCCTATACAACAATAATTAGATTTGAACTGGGAAAGAGTAAGAACCAAGTTGTTTATGAGAAAAGTTCATCCAAAAGAAGAACCATGCCTTTCCCAGGGTCATGCAATTAATCTAAATAGGGTCAAAACGTGGGTCTACACACCAGTCTTCAAAGGCACACAACCACTGCCCCCCTTTCTATACATGAGTTTTTTTGTTGTTGTTTTTGTTTTGTTTTGTTTTGTTTTTGGTTAAGATAACAGTCTTCACAAAAGACCTGTTAAGAAGAAAATCTTGTTGAGAGGGTGCATTTCGGGAGCCGCAACTCTTAACAGAAGGCAAAGTAAGGGTTACCTGAAAATGGGAAAAACGCTGGCTGGGAGCAAAGCCCCAGCTAAAGCAGCCATGCTGGAGGCAAAACCCCATGGATCCCATTGATGGGCCCCCTTTGATCTTTGGGAGTGTGTGCATAAGACAGAAAGTACCCCTTTCTGATGAAGCATTAACTGATAAGCAAGGATGATGTATTGGTGAAACTGAAGCTTGAGACATGAATAAGAAACACAGCAAAAGCACAGCCATTAGAGACGCTAGAGAATGTTTAGTTACCTCCGTCTCCATGAAAAGCAAAACCACTGTGTATAAAGAAAATAAAAGAACTTTCCCATTCTTTATTTTTAATGGTTAACAGACCCTATACTAAAATAACACCTTAGATGGGTAAGATGGAGGAGGAAGTTTGTGAGACCTGAGACAAGTCAATCCTGAGGGCAGCTGCTTTTAAACATAATTTAAGAAAGTATAGACATAGTAGATATAAGTTTGTAAGAGTAAAATGATCTAGTAGTATAAGTATAATAATATAGGAGAGAATAGTTAAGTAGATAAAAATAGAATAATGATTAAAAATAATTAGATAAAAAATAATTAAATAGAAAATAAATATAGGACATAAAAATAGTCAAGTATAATTCATATAAAGGTTGTTAAGTATTATGATTCACATAAGCAAAATAAGAATAAAGATAGATACATAATAGGAAAGTTTATAGGAAATAATTAAGTAATAAAGTTAGTTATGAAAATGCCAATATATTGCTGCTAAGTTACATGTAAGAATTGTTAGAAATATGATATAAAAGGGGTAAGGGTTAAAAGGTTACAGTTAATAATTTTTAACAAAAGTTGTTTCATTCCTGTCTGTTGGTTTTAACATAATCGAAACAAAAAAAGAATAGGGAGGAACAAATAAATCATTGTAGAACGTTTGATTGTAAAAGAAAACATAATGTAAGCTTTTGTGGGCATATGTGTGAGGGGGTTGAGGGCTGAAAATGCCTTATATAAACATGTGAAAATTGAATAAACTTTGGAAGAGTCCCGAACTCAACCCAGGGAGTTGACTTGTGTCTTCTTCCTTTGCCCGTCTGATTCTCTCGCCTTAGGCCCTGACCTTTGTGTTGGAGCTGGACTCTGACAGGAGCGGACTTGAACACCTTGTTTTTCCCACTTAAAGCAATTAACAGGAGTTTCTTTATTTGGGAAATTACATTGACATCAGTCAAAGAGGTAACTTGGAACCTCCCTAACTTCTGTTGACATTGGATGCATACCAAACTTCTGATGCCAATGTCAAAAGAATAAACCAAACCCCTGCAGCTATGCCCTTGAGAAATGTCTCCTTTTCTTGTCTGGGAGTCTTTCACCATTGCTGCTCTGGTACTTTTGACCAACTTCCCTTTGAATTTTTTTCTGTGTAATGACCTGATAATCTCACTGACTTCTCTTCTCTGAAAAACCAGATCTTCCACCTAATTTGGGACCAGTTTTCTCCTTGATGAAGAATATTAAGGAGAAACTCAGCAAGTCAGCACCTAGTATGCCTGGCTGTCAGCCTATACTGATCTTGTGTCCAGATTTAATGACTTTTATGGTGACCAAGTTATTGAGTAAAGGTTGGAGAACAGTAAGATAGTTGTATTCACCTTTTAAAAGGTCCAAACAACCACTCCCTACTGATTCAGGGCTTTGCCTCACTCAGGATTTCCCTCCACAGGGAATTCAGTGGCTGAAGAACAGGGCAGTCCTGTATTCTTGGCCATGTCTGCACACAGCTTAAAAGACAGATGGCTGAGGTGGATGGACTGGAGGAGGAAAGTAGTTGAGCAGCCAGGAAGTCGCATGCGGAGAATCAGAAGACAGATTTTAATGCCAGATGTCCTTGGCTCTCCAAGTCCAGAAAACCCAGAACACACTCAGCAAATACCAAAGGGAACTACATCTTTGAAGTCTCTTCTGAAGGACATAGGACCTGGAGGTCGTCATTAGCAGAGACCCATGGAATCTATGCTAGCCAACCTCTTTACTTCTGGGACTAATGATTTATGAGACGAGGTTGGTTTATAAGATGCCAGTGACTTTGTAAAAGGGTAAATAAAAAGAACAAGAAAAGAATGTCTAAAATCAAACTTGGGCCATCTGATTGTAGCTTAACTTTTCTGTAGAAAATTTTTTTTTTTTTGCATTCCTTGTTTCTAGCTGACATGTTTTCATGCTGACAGGAAAGGCCATCTGTTTGGGGAGAATATTATTATTATTATTTGTTTAATGTTGAGAGCTAAATGGCTCACATTAGCAGGCTCCAGAGGTTTGCGTAATTCAGCTGACAATCTCATTTTAGAAGTGGCCACCTGAGGACATTGAGACAAAACAATAAGCAAGCAAGGAACACAGTCCCTTCTCAATGAGTGCCTATCAATGTGACTTTTTGTATTTTGTGAAAGGACAAAACAAATGCTAAGAGGGTTTGAGAGTTTGGCTTCAAAAGGGCGTGAGGGAGGAGGCAGGAAGCAGTGTTTTGAACGCTGTGTGCTGGTGGTGTTTTCAAGAGCATCTTATTAGACTTTGACTAATTAAAGAATAAACTTTGTTTCCCATATCAAATAAAAGAAATTGAATATCCCTGTATTAATGATCTAATGCCATAACAATGCTATAGAATAAACTACTCCAAGACTCAATAACTTAATAATAACTATATATTGGCTGTGAATGTGAAAATGAGCTGTGGGAAAACAAAGTGACTCCACAGGACAGCAATTGAGACTGAGCTTGGCTGGATGTGTCTTCAGGTTCCAGTTAGGCACCCTCACTGTCTGGGCTTGATTGGCATGGGTGGCTGATCTAGGATAGCCCCAGCAGGGATGACTGGGATTACTGGGGCTTCTCTCCATGTAACAGTCACGTCCATCCTGGTAGCTGGTTCAAGCATGTTCTTCTAGCAATTATAGAGAAGTAAGAATGAAAGCAAAAAATGTATGAGCACCTCCACAAATTTCTGCTTGCATTAAGTTTGTTACTACCTCATTGCTCAAAGCAGTTCACATGACCAAAGTGAATCCTAGTGGTGGGGCACTCCCAAAGGCATCACAGAAAGGATATTAATTGGGGTCATCACTACAGTCATTCTACAACCCCCTGGGAAAATCCAGCTTCATCAGTGGTGATACTGCCAAATTCTTGCCAACTGTAGGATATTTGTGACAAATCACACCTGTGAGCAATCTAGTCTCTACTGCACTAGATACTTAAGAGTTGGGTTTTTCATGGGAGCCCTGGTTCCTGCCCACTCTTTCCTTGCAGTCTGATTCTAGTTGGCTTTCCACCCTAACAGCAGCCTCTGCGCAGCCACTGTATAATCAGAGCCAAAGCAAGAGTTCGTTCTCACCATGCAACTTCAATTTCCTCCCCCTGTGTGTTTGAGGGAGAAAATGAAAATGCATAGAAGCCCAGAAAAGAAACAGAATCATAGCTGAAAATTGGGGAGTGAGGACAAGATAGCTTTGTAAGTTCTTGGAAGGCTGCTGTGCATTTGAAGTGCAGATTCCCAGAGAAGGGAGCAACATGAGAGATCAGACCACCAGGGCAGTGGTCTGCATGTTTAGTTTAACCACAATATATTCAGGGAATCTCAAGTCATGGATTTCAGTCTCTTAGAGTTTGCTGTTTTTATTTTAGCCTGAATAATACATGGAAGCAAAACTAGGGCAAGGCAATTGGGTCCATGAAATTAAGGAAGAGAGTCGATGATATATTCTGACTTCTTTCTCTCACTCTCCCTCACCATTCAGGTGCCTACAACCTTCACACACCCCTCCTCGCTCCGTAGCCGCTTCCTATTTCTCTTTCCCAGTGTAGACATTGAGTTGGTTTTGTCCTCTTGTCATAATCAGCTACTCTTCTTACAAGTGTAGAGTCTATTACATTATTGTTCACCTTCCTCAGTCCTCCTTTTGTTTACTCCCTTTTTGAAGGCTTAGATTTCACCTCTATTTTCAGAAAACACCTCTTGGCTATTTCCCCCACGTAAGCCAGGTGACTAAGGACATAGGAGTTATAGTCTTTGACATCGTCCTGGGCAAAAAGAATGAAGGTTGAAAAAAGGAAGGAATATTCTTTTAATAGTAGGAATGTAATGTCACTGGAGGTTCATAAGCAAGGCTTACCTTGTTTTACGGAAAAGGTGCCTAACTTGGTAGGTTAAAGTATTCTTTATGTAGACATATATTTATAAAATTTTTATAGAGCCTGAACTCAAGTCTCCTCACTCCCCGTTCTGAGCAAGGAATGAGTGTCATCACTCATCCAGTAATGTTATTTAGAAATAGCAAATGTCTTCCTATCTGAAAATGCTCAGGAAAAAGACTTGAATCCTTGCATCAAAGAAGTATTGGGTTGAATGTCTCTGAGGTCCTTTTTAACCCTGAAATTCATAGACAGGCTAGCTCCTCAATTTACAGATGAGGCAACTTTCATCTGTAAAACAAATTACCCATATCCTGTTGACCTCAGACCCAGGATGTGAAAGTGAGTCTTCTGTCTCTGGGTTGTGTTCTTCCTTTGCATGTTCTGTGTTAAGGGTGTCCACCTAGATGAAAACTTGCTATCCTGAATGTTTTTCATCTAGATTAGCTTCACATTTCCTGAATCTAAGTGCCACAGGAGAAAAGATTCTGTACTCCTCATTTGCATTTGCTGGATTCATTTAAGTTGTTCCTGAAGTCAGGAACCCATTTTTAATATTTGCTGTGAAGTTTCCCAGAAGCATTGAATCCTAGTTTTGGAGTCATTTAAAGCAATTGATTTTTTTTTCTTTCTTTTTTCTTCTTTTACTCTTTCTCAATTCCTTTGGAAGAAATACCGACAGAAAAGCAATTTTTGAAAGAATCAAACAACTTGCATTCTTTTCTCAGATGTTGTATTTCTCATCTCTAATGATCCTTTTTTTATTCTTCAACTCAGTTTTACTAAATTGTCCCACCAAATAGCCTTACTAGTGAAGGAGAGTAGGCTTATAACTCGAGAGATCTGGGGACACAACTCTAGATTCTCCAGTTACAAATTTTTTTGAAGCCTTTGTCCTAAAAAACTGAGAATTTCACATTCTACTCTCCAACCTATGCATATTTGTTTTTTTTTTTTTTTACCTAAAAAGCATGTTTCAAATTAGGTACCATTAACTATAATTGTTGCTGCAGAAAGATCTGCCATGTTTATCCTGTGACACCATCTGTCCCAGCAATACTACCACATATCCTCTTGACATTGTAATAAATATTATTGATTTTAAAAGCATGACTTTAAAGAAGGGGAGATAAGGGCACACAACTACCCACTGGTACTAGGGAGAGAGAGGTATCACCGGAAGTCCAAACCTTACCTTCACGCAATTTACTTATATAGCAAATCCTCCCATGTACCCAACTCTAAAATAAAAATTAAGATTAAAAAAAGCAGTGAGTGGATTGCCTGAGCCCGCGGGTTCGAGACCCGCCTGGGCAGTGAGACCTCATCTCTACAATAAATCAAAAAATCAGCTGGGCGTGGTAGCACATGCCTGTAATTCCAGCTACTTGGAAGGCTGAGGTGGAAGATGGCCGGAGCCCAGCAGGTCGCGGTTGTGGTGACCGGGAGCAGCCACTGCATTCCAGTTTGGGCGACAGAGTGAGACTCCAACTCAAAAAAAAAAAAGCATGACTTTAAACATCAGGTAGAGATAGATGTTGATCTTACCAGTCTATCCTTGGAAACCATGAACTCACTGAAACCATGAACTCACTGAAGGATATATTCAATAACTGTTAATATGCTAGCTCCCCCACAGAAAATTATTTTCTGTCCCACTGAGGAATTATACCTTCTCCAATATGCACTGTGTGCATAATGTACTGGAATGTTAGAAGCTAACATTTACTGAGTGTTTTATGCATAATCTCACTTCATCCTCACAACAACTATAAAAAGTTAGAACAGGATCATTACATAGCAAGTAAAGAGGTAGGGGTGGAGAGGGGATGTTGGCTGAGACCCTGGCAGCATAATTCAGAATCACCTGCTTTCTGGCTCCTCTCTGAGTTTCTTCCAACTTTTGGCACGTGTTTCCTATTCTGGTTCATATGCCTCCCTTCTCCAAAGTTTTTGTGCTAGAAGCAAATCCCTTGACTTGTGCACCACAAGACAATTTGTTATTTCTTCTTTGCCACTTTAGCCAGGGAGAGAAGGAAGGAGCTTCTGGGGCATTTTCAGATGCCTCCTGTCTTTTTAAGAAAAAGGAGTACTTTTGTGTCAAAAATAAAAAACAAATCAAACAAAACAAAAATGTAGTGACTCAGATACTGCAGGGAACTAACCCTGGAGATATTCAAACCAGCAGAGATGAGGTCAGACAGAAGCTCAAGGAGTGTTGCATTAGTCACCTGCAGGGACAAGACTCAATCAGTGTGAAAGAAGCTTCTGGGGCGAGATGCCCTAGGAGCTGTGTTCTTCTGTTTCTTACTTTTGCCCTGTGCATTATCCATCTGCCTGCATTCCCTTCCAACCACTCACCCTTTCATCCCTTCAGCTGCTAAGTCATTTATTTTGGATGAGGATATTCTGGCCTTTGAGAACCAGGATAGTGCTATCCACTTTGACCCATTTCTTCCTAGAGATGATCATAGTCTTCTTTAATCCTGCACCCCTGAATGTGGCAATGTCTGGCATGATGCCAACAGCACGCCAAGTAAAGGCAGCTTTGGCTATCTTAGCTCTGGTCCTCTAAGTGTCATGGGGCTCTTTATTATGCTCCCTTATCCTGAATTGTTATCGTTCGACAATATTTATTAAATGTCTACTATATGCCAAGCCCTGGGATGGAGACTGGAGATAAAAATAGGGAGAAAAACAAGAGTGCTGTCACCATCTGGGAAGAAAACTTAGAGTAAATAATATGAACATATGTAAAAAATAACTGGATGAATGTTCTGAAGAAGATGTGTGCCATGATACTAAGAAAGCATCTACATTGCCTGAGAGAATAAAAAAAGACTTCCAGGACATCTGAGGAATGAACAGATGTAAGCTGGGTGAAGGTAGAGAGAGGGAGGAGCATTCCAGACAAAGGAAAAAGCATGAAATACCAAATGGAATACCATTGAGGCCAGAACACGGAGGCCACAAAAAAGAGACATAATATGAAGCTGCAGAGTTGGGAATGATAATGTAGAATCTTCTAGGTCTTATTTGTGAGTTTATCCTAAGAACATGGAAAGTCACTGAAGTATTTAAGGGGGGGCAGGAGAGTAGGATTTGATGTAATCAGAGTTATGATTGGAAAAGATTATTCTGATCTCCATGTGTGAAGAATGAACTAAGAAGGAGGATGGGGGAAATCCATTAAGAAGCTATTAAAGATACCTAAGCAAAATAGCTTAGACTAGACTCAAATATTGATAGTAGAAACAGAGATAAAATAATAGATTAGAAAGATATTGGAAAATAAATTCAATAGAAATTGGTGATGGACTATTATGGAGAGGTAAATGATGACTTCTGGTTTCTGATTTGCATACTTGGATGAGTTGCAGGTCATTCAATGATATCAGGACCACTAGAAGAGGACAAGGTTTGGGAGAAAAATCATATTAGTTTCAAACCATTTTCTAATTTAAAGCTCCTTCAAGTTTGAAATGAAGATACTGAGTAGACAGTCAGGAGTATGGGCCTCTGGTTTAGGAGAGAAGTCTGAGTGAGAAATCTGAATTTGAGAGTTATTAGCATAGATTAGATCATTAAAACCATAAACAAAATTATTACCTGAGGAGAGAATATCAAGTGAGGGAAGAGGGTCTAGAATTAAGACTTAAGGACCTCAAATATTTAATTGCCATAGTAGTGGGAAGATTTGCAAAGCACCCTGAAAACGAGTTATCAGAAGTCAAAAGAAACCAAATAGACCAGGGTGTTGTGGAAAACAAAGGGCGAGAATTATTTAAGGAAGGAGTAGCCAATGGTGAAGAATACTGTTGAGTGGTCAAAGAAAATGGGTGCTGAAAATCATGTCCATTGAATTTAGCAACTTAAATTCATTGAACTCTTCTGAAGAGTAATGGGGATGCAGGCAAGATTAGAGTGGACTGAGAAGTGACTGGGAGACGGGAGAATAAAGGCGGCAAGTATAAATGACGTTTTTGAGAAGTGTGGTTGTGAAGGGCAGATGGAGCAGAGTGATGTATAGAAGACCAAGTTTTCAGCCTTGGTTTGAACCTTGGTTTCACCTCTTGGTTTGAACAATTCTCCATCTTCCTAAGTCCAGACTTCCAGGGGTGCGTGTGTGTGTGTGTGTGTGTGTGTGTGTGTGTGTGTGTGTGTGTGTGTGATGATAAGTTTCACTCCTCCTCTGGCTCTCTGTGTTCTTGGCCACAATTCCAGGTGACTACCTATAACGGTCCCTTACTCATGACTCCTCTCCCATTTATCTGGTTACTGGAACCCTTACCAGTCCTGCCTAGATGACAGGGTTTTTCTTAGCCTGACAGCCCTTAAGGACAAAAGTGAGGGAGATCTGACCTGAAATTCAATATACAGATTTAATTAAAACACAAATAATTGTGTGTATGCTTTGAATGGAGGGAGGGGGACTGGGAGGTGAAGTTGGGTTGACCTTTTGATCTTTCTCTAATCAGCTGAGTTCAGTTAGTAGTCTCATGTCATAGCTGAGAGGCATTGGAAGTCACAGCTTTGATGGGAACAGCAGAATAATGTTAGCTGAGTTATTACTATGTGCCTAGCACTATGCTAAGTGTGTCACATAGACCTTGTATTTTAATCTTCGCAGTTATAAGGTATATGCTTTTATTATCACCCATTTTATATCAAAAAGCCTCAAAGACAATGAGACTTACAGATGTTAAACAATTTGCTGAAGGTCATACGGAGGTAAGTGGTGCAGCCCTTGCATCCATTCAGTCAAATTCTACAATTTGTGCCTGATCCCACCACACTCTACGTCCTCTCATATCCTCTCATGTGAGAGCACTTGGATGAATCATCTCCATAAGGAGTAGGGACCTTAAAATGGCTACATTCCTGTACCCAGTCACAAAAGAAAACAAGTACCCTTACAATTTATAATTTTTTCTCTTTTCAGCTACATAGAAAAAACAAGGTTTAGTGGAAAAGGTGCTGGGCTCAGGATCAGAAGAGCTGTATTCCCATTGGACACCATCACTTGCTAGCTGTGTGACCCAGGAAAACTCAGTTCAACTTTGTGAGCCTCAGTTTACCATTGGTGAATTAGAAATAATATCTACTGAGAGCTGAAGAAATGCAAGGCACTTTCATATCCATTATCTCACTAAATATTTACTCTCAAAGAATCCAACGTAAAGTATCATTAGTATTCCTACTTTACAGATAAGCAAGTTATTCTTGTTGAGGTAAATGCCTGGTACATTTCTCTGGCTATAATCTCCCACCTGTGTCAGGGCTGGCCCTCATTGCTGCCTGCAGAATCCACTATACCAGACTCTTTTCACCATCCTCCAGTTTTCAAGCTCTTACTTCCTCCAGGCTGGTCACCTCCTTCATCCCTTCAGTCAACAGGTAATAACTGAGTTCTTACATTGTGCAAGGCCCTGTGTCACTAGGGAAACAGGACTTTCTTAACCCCTTTGGAAAGTGACCCTTTTGGACATTGGCCAACTGGTAGAGTTGTTGTCTTCTCAGGGAAGCTGGGTGCCTTCTGCTAATTCCACTCTATCTCAGTGTAGTCCATGTCTTTATCTGCTTATCTGCTGGGACTCCTGCATGAGGGAAGTGGGGAGGACGTGGCAGCAGCTGTGTCTTAGGGAAGGACCATCAGCACATGCTGATACATTATGCAGAGGGCCAG
Source organism: Cephalopachus bancanus (assembly GCA_027257055.1). NCBI lineage: Eukaryota > Metazoa > Chordata > Mammalia > Primates > Tarsiidae > Cephalopachus > Cephalopachus bancanus. Next base: position 10,139,925 of record JAPVLO010000184.1, on the reverse strand, counting down.
CCCCCGCACTTCCCAGATGGTCTGGAGTTCTTGGTGCTCACTCAGGGCACCCAGCTGAGCCAGAGCCTCCACTCTGTGGGCAGAATGAGCCAGATGATAGTAATTATGAGGCTAATAGCAAATGTGGCCATTAAAAACTTAGTTCCAAGCAAGCATGACTTTCAAATGCCAAGAAGACGGGACTGTTTTGTTGTGTGGCATTATCTGTATCTGGAAAAGCACTATCATGACCCCAGGCAACCATAACTCTTGGAAAAGTCTGTTTGTCCTTAGATATTCCCATGTTGGATTTTTTTTCTTCCTGAGGTCCTAGAGAGAACTTTCCTCGGCATGGTGGGGTGGGGACTTTCTGGAAAAAAGATTTACTGGGGACTTACTGGAAAAGGAGCTTCCACTTCTGAGGTAGGAGGCCTGCTGTGGGGTCAGTGCCACCACTCAGCTGCTGCTTACCTTGAGCCACTTCTTCACTTCTCGGCACTCCGATCCTGTTAATCACTGATGCTGCTCCCTGAATCCTTCCTGACATCCTTCAAAATCAGCTGCAGGGAGAAATGTTTTTTTGTTCTTTCTCAGGTTTTTAATTGTATAAATTCCATCTGGCAGTACATCTCAGCCAAAACCCTAAAGCAACTTTAAAGATTTTTCAGTAAGATTAGAATATGTGCCTAGTTTGTGTCTGTATTCTTATACTGACACACTTGCTTTAAAAAAAATGACTTTAGGCTAGGCTCGGTGGCTCAGCCTGTCATCCCAGCTCTCGAGGCCAAGCGAGTGAATTGCCTGAGTCCACGGATTCCAGACCAGCCTGGGCAACTTGGTGAGGCCTCGTCTCTACAATAAAATAAAAAATAGCCAGGCGTGGTAGCACGCATCTGTAGTTCCGGCTACTCAGAAGGCTGAGGCAGAAGGATGGCCGGAGCCCAGCAGGTCAACGATGGGGTGGCCGTGAGCATGTGTGTCACTGTACTCCAGCCTGGGCGAAGGAGTGAAACTCCAGCTCAAAAAAAAAAAGAAAAGAAAATAACTTTGGCAGAGCTTTCTAGCTAATAACCAAGAATGTTAAAGTTCACATTAGCCTTTAAAATTAATGCAAATTTAATTTTAAACAAATTTAGATGAAAGCAACCTAAAAACAAAAGATGAGTAGTAAAGTACTGTGCTGCTTTTTTTCCCCTCTATGCCTGCTTTTCTGAAAATTTACCAATTAGTAGAAATCATAATCAATTAAAGCCAATATTAGCATTAAAAGCAAACACCCTGTCATCCATGATTCTCTTGTTAAAGAAGTGAGGGGCTTGCTGCTAAAGTCTTTGTGATTGAAGCTCTGTAGTCTATTGTCAATAGAACTTGATGGTTTACCTGCAGGTTGCTTTTATGTTTTACTTTATCAGTGTAATTTTAACATCTACTTAATACTTTCACCTTAATTTGGTAGCTTCCTTCCCTTACCTTCCCTACTCTTTTTTTTCTCCCTCCACACTTTTCTCTTTCTTCCTTTGTGTTGTGACAAATTTTACTCCTATAAATGTAGTGTCCTATACTGCATCAAAGGACCAAAAAGACTATGGTTGATCCTGCTAAAAATGTTTATCATGTATGTATGTGTATACATGTATAACATGGAGTTTATGTTGCTTTTCTAGTATTTTCCACCACTATTCCATGGTTCTTTCTTTTATTCAATGGCACATAAAGACTTTTATATATGAACCAAGAAATGGTTCGGAATTCTACCCTGAGGCTGAGATAATTTCTTTTGATAAATATTATTCTTGTTCTTCAGAACAAGCTTCCTAACCTGGTTTCTTGGTGGGGAGATATACAGTAGTCTCCTCTATGCTCCTTCCCCTGCATCTCCATTTTTCTTGTATGTTTTTTCTCCTTTTTAATCCCTCTCTTTTGTCCATAGACACAGGCTGGGTGTCATCCTGACAACCTGGGCCACTGTAAATGAAGTGACAGAGAACTAAGAGACAAGTTCATTGAAATCCTTCATATTGTAGGATTACAAATAGACTGTGAATCTAGTGTTCTGATAAAACACATGCTGATGAATGGAGCCTTAAACTCGTCTCTACATCACCCACCTTGCTGTCTTTTGGGAGAATTTCTTTGGCCCTGCCATATACATGTTTGGAGTTTATTCTAGAACCAGGACAAAATTGTCAAGTAGAAAATCCCTCAGATACCAGCAACAAATGCAAAACTTTGAACTAAGATCCTGGGGACTCCTTTTGCAAGATGTTCATTGTAATTCATGAGAATGTTGTTCTCCCTTTTCCTCTCCTACCCTTTGCCCTATAAGAGTGAGGCCACCATATATTTTCAGATTTGAAAATTCTGAAAATTGGCAGGGAGGTGTTCTGAAAGCCATTGCTTACAAGGCATATTGATTTATGCCAGAAATCTGTTCCTTATCTAACATAATTCCTCAAAGAATTCAGCCTGGAAAAAATTTTATCCCTAGTGTTGGCCATGTCAGTTTAAACATTACTTGAGGAGCCACTTCTGACCTCCCAGTCCTAAGCAATTTTCCACATTGCCACATTTCAATTTCTGTCTTACCATACCTAATATTCTCTTTTTATGTGTTTGTTTATTATTGTTTCCCCCCAAAGAATGATGATTCCATAAGAGCAGGACATCTTCTGCTTTATTTACTGCTGAATCTGGATCAGTTAGCCATCACTGTGTAACACAGGCACGTCTAACCCATGGCCCACAGGCCGCATGTGTTCCAGGATAGATACTAATATGGCCCCACAAAATTTTTTAACATCATGTATTTTTTAGCATTTATTTTCTTCATGACTCCATGTATAGCTCCATTTTTGAAGTTCACAATCATGCCTTATTTATGACATCACTTTTTGGCAGTGCATACATTTGTAAGCAGCTGTTGTCAATTATGAAGCACAAAAAGAACAAAAATTCAAACAAACATTTCTGACGAGCACCTTGAGAACTCACTAAGAATTGTGACCACTTCCATTAAACCAATGTTGGTAGATTAGTTTTGCCAAAACAAGATCAAATTTCCCACTAATTTTATATTATTCTCATTTTTAAACTTTATAATAAAAATATTTTAAAAAATAAAAGAAGTCTTATTATGTATATACACTAACTATATAATATAGTTTATGTGCAGACCAAGACAATTCCTTTCTACTTGATGCAGCCCAGGGAAGCCCAACGGTTATTCAATGTGGCCCAGGGAAGCCAAAAGGTTGGACACCCCTGATGTAACAAATCATCTCTGAAACTTAGTGGCCTAAAACAATAAACCATTTATCTGTTTAATTATGATTCTGTGGGCCAGTAGTTTGGGAGGGGCTCTGCTGAGACAGCAAAAAGAAAGGGATTGGGTCAAAGTCTTTCACTACTTGCATTTCAAAACTCTATACCCCTACCTCTCTATCCTTATTTACCTCTCTTATATTGAGACCATAATAATACCTGCATCTTCTCCAAATTCTGATAAAAATAATATTTGGTCCAGCCACATTTCCCTCTTAATTTAATTCCACAGATGGACCTTTATTTGGAGGTTTTAGGGACCTTCTTTCCCTGGCAGGTTGAGTGCCAACCATGGCAGATAGTGGAGAGTAAACTATCACCTTTATTGCCAGTGAAGCTGTATTGCAGGATATGGCTTAGTTATGTAACAACTCAGGCTTGCTGATAGTGGGCCCCCAGAATTAGGAGCTCCATCTACTTACAGTCTGCACTGCCCAACCACATTCCTTTCCCTATGGGGACCTGCTCTAAATAAAACAACCAAGGAGGAGCAAATCCAAATTTTGGCTTCCAAAAGAGAGAAGAGAGAAACTAAACCAATAATTGCCTGCTTCTTTTCTGAAAACGACCATTTCTCTTTTTTAGAGAGAGGAGTGAGGGCAGAGGTGGAAAATTCAAAGAAAGAAGTCAGGGAGGTTTTCTCATTTCAACACCTTGAGTTGATCAATTATGTTCTCATTTTTATTGAGAGATCCAAGATTTTAACTCCTGGCTCCCCAGAATAAATGCCTGGGCCACCTGACTATCTGCAGCTACACCAAGCATATCCATACTCCAACTGAATGTCATTGTCCTAGGTTTTGATTCAGAAAAAGTTTGAGGTTTTCTTCTATTGTCTCATCTGAATTGTTGCTTTAGATGTTGCTTGAGTCTTCCTCTTGCCAGGCTGCAGTAGAGAGTGAGGACATAACACCTTACTGGCTAACATAATTTTTGGCTGCAGCCACTGAGTATTCCAGTTGTTCACTGAATGAAGAACTTCAGCTCTCTGAAGTCCTTCACTAGACTGATCAATTATGATTTTTTAGATTTATTGTATTGAGAGGCTCCTCTGTATCAGGTGGTGCATTAGCAGCACATGGAAGTGTCGCTCAGTTGGCAGAGATGGCTAGCAGCATTGGTCCCATGCTGTGGGATTTATTATGGGAAGGGGATAGGCATACCCACCTCCTATTTTGCTCACTAAACTTTTAAGGATATAATTTCTTTTCTTTTCTTTTCTTTTTTTGTTTGAGTTGGAGTCTCACTCTGCCACCCAGACTGGAGTGCAGTAGCTGCTCCTGGCCACCGCAGCGTTGACCTGCTGGGCTCCAGGGATCTTTCTGCCTCAGCCTTCCAAGTAGCTGGAACTACAGGCGCTCACTACCACACCCGGCTAATTTTTTGATTTATTGTGGAGATGAGGTCTCACCAAGTTGCCCAGGCGGGTCTCGAACCCTCGGGCTCAGGCAATCCACTCACCTCAGCCTCCCAAGGCACAGGATTACTGGCTGAGCTGCTGAGCCCGGCTAGGATATAATTTCTAATATGTGATACATATTTTCAAATAAGACTATCATTTTAAGTGTAATTTAAAAATTCAAAACACTTTAGTAATTTGATGCCAGCTATCCTCAGTTTAGATAAAACACAGAGAGAGAAGAGAGAGAGAGAGAGAGAGAGAGAGAGAGAGAGAGAGAGATGGGGGGGCAGAGGGGGGGGAGAGACAGGTCTTCTTTAACAGGTGGAACTTTCACATCAGTTCTTTTTCTTCCTGAAATTCAAATTTTCATTTCCACTTCTCATACAGAACTTTATTCTAACATAAAGTGAAATATTTGATCCAAAACCCTATTACAATTTTCTGCATCCAAAACATTATATGGAAGCCTGGCTCGGTGGCTCAGCCTGTCATCCCGCGCCTTTGGGAGGCCGAGGTGAGTGGATTGTCTGAGCCTGCGGGTTTGAGACCCGCCTGGGCAGCAAGACCTCATCTCTACAGTAAATCAAAAAATCAGCCGGGCATGGTAGCGCATGCCTGTAATTTCAGCTACTCGGAAGGCTGAGGCGGAAGGATCGCCGGAGCCCAGCAGGTCGAGGCTGCAGTGGCCGGGAGCGGCCACTGCACTCCAGTCTGGGTGACAGAGTGAGACTCCAACTCAAAAAAAAAAAAAAAAAAAAAAAATATATATATATATGTAATATGAAAATTGATATGTAATATTTTATTGCCTATGAGCATAAGACTCTAAGCATTAATTTTTTTCTGCGTGAGTTATCATTAAAATTATTACTTCATATAACAATAAAAGCAAAAATATGTTGTGAATTTCTAAAATCTTATTAAATAAAAAAATAAAATGTTATGTTAAATGTATTTCATAAAGCGATGAACAGGCTTTTTTTCCGATTAGATTATGTATTTTTAGATGAATATCACATATTGTTATAGTAACACAGAATACAACATCCATTCTATTTTTCTCTTTCTCCCTGTTTTTCTCTTTAAAACGTAAAAAAAATCACAAATCATATTCAACATTTGTTATAACAATGCCACTCAATTCTACAAACTCCTGAATTTCATGCAAAAGAGCATAGGTTTTAATCACAAAAAAATATTGCTAATGATCTATTTATTGACAGCTCAAATTGAGCTAACCTTCAATTTCATTGAAAACAAACTAAAAACTACCTGTCTTGCAAAAGGATTGATTTCCAAGCCATTAGTCATTCACTTTCTCAGCATCAATAACAATACTTCAAAATGTGTCTTTGTTTAGTGCCCTGGAGGTTTCTACACCCTAGAGCAATGCTTCTTAGTCAGAATTAGGACAGTGTGCTTTTCTTTCGTAAAGTAAGAGAAAAGAAACTGAACTGCCATCTCAGCCACTTTATCAGACAACTTTCAATCTGAATATTGATTCCCAAAATACTGTACCTGCCTGGTAATCAAAGATGGGCTGATATACCTACTTTCTGAAACAAAAAGCCCAGATGTGTAGCATCAGTCAAGTCTACGTTGTACAAACTCTCATGATTCCTGCCTGATATCACTGAACCTCATAATTGGAGAAAGATGCTCAATGGGCTCTTTGGAGTCAGGACAAGCTGGTTCCACTACATCACTGTACAGTACCCTGAAGAAAGTCTCCATCTGTGCCAATTTGTATTTGAAGCTCTAAGTGCTTAGAGTACTCCATGTCTTCATTTCAATCCTAGTTTTTGGTTTTTGCTGAAAGAGAGTTTAAATAACAGTGATCTCTTCCAACCTTAAATGTGCATTTTACAAGGAAGGGAACTGCAGTCCATCAAGAATAAGTAATTTGTACAAAGTAATATAGCTAAGTTGATTAGTAGAATAATTGAACCTAGATCTTACAGAGTTGTACTTAGTCCCCAGGTTAGTTCTTTCTGGAATCCTATAAACTTAGAGCTAGAAAGGACCATGAGGAATATTTGGTTCAATCCTTACTACATGCAGGAATCTCCCTCTACAACATTCATCAATCTTACAGGATTAGTTTCTGGAAAAGGATTGGATTTGAGCATATCAATATGTGCTGTGATTGCATATCTGGCTTTATAACCTCCTTCTTGGGTTCTTAAGTAGGTAGAATCCTTTACACACAGTTCTAAATCTTGGTTTTCTAAATGGGTTTCAAGGAGGTCAGGGCAAGGCAAGGAAAACTCCTGAGTAAGGGCATAAGTCACAAGGTTCTCTGTCCTTTGGAAGTGGAGGGATAGTGGTGGGTTTTAGGATGTTACAATGACATGCAGAGATATGTATGGGTGAGAGAAGAATTTCGTAAGAGATTATTCTAGAAGCAGAAAAGTTCTGGGTGTTTTCAGACAAGAATAAGGTCTGAAAATCATGAGGGATCTTGAAGATAAGTGGAGATCCTAAGTAAGTAGAGGACTCAGCTAACTTTATAGCTGATATTACCACACACAAATAAGAAAAGTAAGCTTTGGCTACTTGATTACGTCCATTGTACTGTTGTGTTAGAACCCCCAAAATTTGTCTTGATCTTTATTGTACAAATCAAAATGCTGATGGTAACGGGTGAATTCAAGGATAGGATGCTTTCTAGAGTGTCATTTATGTTACAGAATACAGTTTCCAATGAGTCCTTCAAGGCAAGCACTCATATGTGGTGATTTTCATTGAGTCATGCAGAGGGGGTGCTAATGATACAAATAAAATGTCTACTTTAGTATCTGACACCAAGAAATCCTTTAAATTGGTTGCTGGCAATTGGCCCAGGAAAGTGACAAATATCTTCCAAACATTGAGAGGAAAGAGTCTTTCCATTCTGCATTATATTATAGGTCTAGAGAATACACTTGGGTATGACAAAACTGAAGTAATCCTTAGAGACACTGTATCCCTTGTATATAATGCTGTCAACAAATGAGAGGAATCAATTCTGCAATACTCTTGATTTGGAGAACATAATATGTCATCCACATATTATTTGACAGCAGAATCCTTGTGATTTGGATACTTCTAAGGCTATGGTTAAATACTTTTGATAAGTAAGAGGATACTTTGTAACTGTTAAAGCAAATGTTTATAATTTATTTCCCCAAGTAAATGCAAATAGATACTGTGAGTCTACATGCAAGGGCATACTAAGAAGGTGGAGCACAGCTATAGCACGTAAAGTAAGCAGTTATCTAGGACATTGAAAACATCATGGAGCCAGGCTCGGTGGCTCAGCCTGTAATCCAGCACCTTGGGAGGCTGAGGTGAGTGAATTGTTTGAGCCCATGGGTTCGAGACCTGCCTGGGCAACTTGGCGGGACTTCATCTCTACAATAAATCAAAAAATTGACAGGGCATGGTAGTGCGCACCTATAGTTCCTGCTACTTGGAAGGCTGAGGCAGAAGGATGGCCAGAGCCCAGCAGGGGGCTGAAAGAAAGAAAGAAAGAAAGAAAGAAAGAAAGAAAGAAAGAAAGAAAGAAAGAAAGAAAGAAAGAAAGAAGAAGAAAAGGAAGGAAGGAAGGAAGGAAGGAAGGAAGGAAGGAAGGAAGGAAGGAAGGAAGGGAAAGGGAAAGGGAAAGGGAAGAGGAGAGAGAGGGAGGGAGAGAGGGGGAGGAGAGGGGAAGACAGAAGACAGAAAGAAAGAAAGAAAGAAAGAAAGAAAGAAAGAAAGAAAGAAAGAAAGAAAGAAAGAAAGCATCATGGTAGTAGAGTTTGAGGTTGCAAGAAAACAAAAAGCACAATCTTATTGTTAATCACCCTTAAATCTTCTACACAACAGCAGCCATACCCATTTGTCTTTCTGATAGGTATAACAGGAGTATTACACCAAGAGGTTTAGGGAATAATGAATTCTTTCTGGAGACCTGAAGAGAACATGAGCTATAGTCCTTCGTAGCCTCCCTCTCCCCACATTTTTTTTTTTAAACCATGGGTTTTGGTTAGAGCCTTGATGAAGTAACACAGACCTTAAGAGCTCAGACTTCAGATTTGTCTCACATCTGGAATGTCTTTGACTCAGTGGCTTTCAGGGGTAGATTCAAAGTCTGAGGTGTTGGAAGTGGATAATCAATTTATGCAATAATTCAAATATAGGCTGGAGATTCTTTTCTTTTTAGATGTTCCAGAAAGACGCCATTAGTCCATTTTAATAGTGGCATCCCATTTAGAAAGTAGGTCTTATTTCAACTGATTCACCAGAGTGAAATCACTAAGCAATAAAGTGTATTGACTGGTGAAAGAGAATCAGGAGTGACTGAGACAAAGGTAGTCTAAGGAGTAGTTAAGATCCCAGCTGCGGACACATTTATTCTGTGTAATAAATAAATAATGAAAAGGTGGCAGGAGCTATGGTAAAGAGTGTAACCTTGAATCATCTAGAAATGGAAACTTCTGTTTTGAAATTGAATAAATTTTTTTTTCTCTCAGTATTAAGGGCAATTAAGGGTTGGAAGCCTACCTCTTCAGGGGCTCACATTTCATTAGATAAAAGTTTTGAGATTTTAATCTTCAAGTTAAGGAAGGGTAATCGCTCTTCCAATGTTTCCTTTCCTTTCATTACTGACCAATGTCTTAGTGTATATCAGGCACAGAAGTGCCCTTTTACTGGGTTTATTTGATTGTTTAATTTGAAGAGCTATTACTTAGGCCTCTGATTTTTTTTTTTTTCTGAGTCAAACTTTCATCAAAGTACTCAACAAGCCCTATTAATTCAGGAAAGGGGTGAGTCTTCCATCGCATCTTCTGTTTTCTAATTAAATATGCCATATCTGATTTAAGAAAATCATTGAAGAAGTTGGATCGAGCAGTTGGGGTGTCTTTGTCCTTATCAAGACTACAATCTTCCCTAAAGGTGATCTTTAAACAGTTTCTAAATCAGAAACTGGTTTATTCCTTTTCTGGTTATAAGACTGGATTGTTGATTGATCAGTTTTGGCAGGAAAGACCTCAAGGATAGTTTCTAATTATTCTGTCATCAATATATCTTGCAGTTTCTAACTAAGTTTTAGTATCTTTAGGTCACAAAGATAGTGAACCAATTGATAGAGATCAAAAGGTACAGGATTATAAAATCATTAAAAACTCTAAATTATTCATTGAATTGTTCTATCTGAGGGTTTGGAGAACCTTAAATGCATTTTGCACATCTGATCTTGACCAATATAAAAAACTATAAGAGCAATAAGACTAGCCTTTATCCCCACCTATGTTATAAAATATCATGAGCATATATTGTTCAGTGAGGAAGGTATGAATAAAAGTGAAGAGGGTCTGGGAAGGATTAAGAGTAATAAAAAACATCAGAGCAAAGGAAAGGGGTTGGCTGATGTATAGGGTAACAGGAGAAGGGTCAATCTGGAGTTGGGTCAGGAGAAGGAGAAGAAATTTTAAATTAAAATGTTTAGAAGCCAGGCTCGGTGGCTCAGCCTGTAATCCTGCGCCTTTGGGAGGCTGAGGTGAGTGGATTGCCTGAGCCCGCGAGTTCGAGACCCGCCTGGGCAGCGAGACCTCATCTCTACAATAAATCAAAAAAACAGCCAGGCGTGGTAGCGCATGCCTGTAATTCCGGCTACTCGGAAGGCTGAGGCGGAAGGATCGCAGGAGCCCAGCAGGGCGAGGCTGCGGTGGCCGGAGCGGCCACTGCACTCCAGTCTGGGCGACAGAGTGAGACTCCAACACACACACACACACACACACACACACACACACACACACACACAAAAGTTTAGATTATATATGCCATATCTCAGCCTTGTTAAGTAGTCCCTAAGAAAAGTAATTTTAGAATTTGAAGTTGGGTCAGGAGGAGAAGAAGAGATTTTAAATTTAGATGTTTAGATTCTGTATGTTTTGTTTGTTTGTTTGTTGTTGTTGTTGTTTTTGAGTTGGAGTCTCACTCTGTCGCCCAGACTGGAGTGCAGTGGCCGCTCCCGGCCACCGCAGCCTCCACCTGCGAGGCTCCGGCGATCCTTCCGCCTCACCCTTCCGAGTAGCCGGAATTACAGGCGCGCACAACCACGCCAGGCTGATTTTTTTTATTTATTGTAGAGATGAGGTCTCGCCAAGTTGCTCAGGTGGTTCTCGAACCCGCGGGCTCAGACAATCCATTCTCCTCAGCCTCCCAAAGGCACGGGATTACAGGCTGAGCCACTGAGCCCGGCTTGTTTTTTTTTTTTTTTTTTAATCAGACTTAGATGTCTAAGTCGTGCTTAAGAAAAGTAAGGTGAGTTTGCTTTTCTCCATACATTCTATAGGACTTTCTAAAAATAACATTCCATGTTATTCTGATAATGAGTAATAATGTGCACTACTGAAAATTTATAAAATATGCAGAAAGTACAGAAAATAAAATAAAAGCAACCAGCCGTTCCAACCCAGAAGCATCCACAATTATTATGTTTAATGTTTTCCCAGGCATTTAAAACTTATTCTAGCTTTAAAATATATTTAAATACTAGTATAGTTAAGTTTGAATATGAATATGTTAAAACAAAGAAACATATCAAGTATCAGCTTGTCATTTTTATTTTTCAAAATTTTCTTACCTACTCTAATCTGTCTATTTCAGATAAACTTTATAATCATTTTGACAATTCAAAATTAACCACATGGAGACTTTGATTAATTGACATTAAAATCTGTAAATTAAGTTGTGTATATATGACATGACAATATTCAGTTTTCTTACTAAAAAAAATATATAATATTTCATGTATTCAAACACCTGTTTATTAGAAAATATTTATAGTTTCCTTCATATAGGTTCCAAGCATTCTTTTACAATTTTACTCAGATGTTTTACATTTTTATTGGGAAACTTTTCATTATATTTTAAAATTAAGTATATAAAAAGATTATTTTTATATGTTTGTTTGTAGCTAATCAATTTATTAAATTTTCTTACCAATTCCAAACATTTTGGGTTGTTTTCTTGAATTTTCCACTTAGATAAAGATAGGTAGAAGGACAGAAGGACGTGAACCTTCTAGCCCTCTCCTCAATACAGCAAAAATGTCCTTCTTACTCTCTATCCATGTATTATCTTACTTCTTTCAGAAGTTGTAGTGGCCTAATCTGATTGGTCAGAATCCAGAACAACTGAATAGGCCACATTTATTATCAGTTCTGACAATAATGGAAACAGTCTGGTGTGTGTGTGTGTGTGTGTGTGTGTGTGTGTGTGTGTTTGGTGTATCACATTTTGGTTATCACGGTTATGCTAGCTGCAGAAAAAGTAATTGGGTCTTTCAATCTCTTTTTGTGGAAGAGTTAAAACAATATGGATATTTTCTGCTACTTAAAGGATTCATGTGAAAAATTCATCAGGATTCAGAAAATATCATGAAGATTGTCCTTGAAAAAAATTGTTTAAAAGCTTTCTCAATTATTGCCCAATTATTTTATACTTCTTGAGTCATTTTGGTCATTTAGAACCTCTAAAACATTGTCAATTTTATTCAAACATTTAATGAGATTTTAAAATAATTTAATATTTTTCTACCTATTATGAACAAGATCTTTATCACCCCTGAGAAAAAAAGCCTTGTCCTCCCAATGCCACAATCTCTAATTCTCTTTACTTTTTCCCACAAAATGTATACATTTCCCTAGGTGTATGATTATTTTATATAACCACCTCTCCTTTTGTTAATAATTCTTCTTTTCTTTCGAATTCTTTCACTTCTGCTTTCATCTTTAGTCATTCTTTTCTCCTAGTTAGATATATCTTGGTAATTTCCTAACTTTTTGTATGTAATGATTACTTTTAGTATTTTTGCTTTGGTCATTAAAAATGAAAAGCATTTTCAGCAATGTAGTTTTTTAAACACAGCTTTGACCATGTCTCATAAATTGGATTTGTTGAATTTTTATAGTAGCTACTCTCTAAAAGTCTATAATGCAGTGTTCACTTCCTCTATGATCTAAAGCTTATTTATGGTTATGTTTTAGAGTTTCAAAGATTTTAAAATTAAAATGTTTTTTGTTGAATGTCCATTTTTATTGCTTTTTTTTTTTTTACCCATCATCCAATTGAAGAGCATCTGCTTCTTAGGAAGGGGAATTGAGCTGCACCTGCTCTAGTCTCTCCAGCTACCCTGCCTTTGAGCAGTCTTTGCCTTCTCTGACCTCCTGTCATATTTAGCTTGGGTTGCTTGGTGTCTTAGTTTACATATTTGTGTCTGTCTCTATTTCTCTAAATAGTAAAGCAACTTGAGGATAGAGCCCATATTGTATAATTCTGTGTTCCCCATAGTACTTAACACTTTAAACATATTAAGTGATCAATAAATATATGTGTGTTGCTTTATATTTAAGGGGTGGTAAGACATACATCAGACACTGGAATCACAGTCCTTGCTAAGTAATGATGTGATTAGTTATTTTTAAACATATGTCTATATTTTGTATTTTTTTCTGGTCCTGAAGTTTATCATACTAGGGCCATATTATTCTTTCTTAACAACAATCACGAGTATAATAATTAATATGATTATTACTATTGACCATTTGGTGAGCACATCTATAATCCAGGCACTGCTTGAGGAACTTTTAAACTGTATGTTATTTTGTAATCCTCATAGTAGCTCTCTCAGATGTTATAATTATCCTTATTTCACAGATGAGAATAACAGAGAGGAAACCCCAAAAAAACCCTGGAATTATTTTTTAAAGGGAGGGCTCCTTGTAGTATAGGTTTCCCCTGCTAGGCAAGTGTTCTAGGACATCAGCATCAGTGTACCAACTAGTTGTGAGAGGCTGTGTTCAGCTTCAGTGATTTTTTTTTTAGATTCTTTCAACACATTTGCCCATTTCATGATGGGTGATTTACGAGTACACCTACCCACACAGTGAAATTGTTCAGCAGTTTTTGACCAAAAAGAGCATGATTTCCATGCCCCACCCTCCCTATTCATCTGATCTCACCCCAAACAACTTTTTTTTTGTTTCCCCGGATGAAAAAGTCCTTAAAGGGAAACTTGTTGCTGATGTGGAAGAGGTGAAACAAAAAACAGCTGAAGCACAAAAAGGCATCAAAATTGATGAGTTCAAAAACTGTTCTGGGCAGTGGAAATGTGTCTTGATAGGTGTATTGCATTAGACGGAGAGTATTTTGATGGTGACTGAAGTTTTAAAATGTAAGAATAAATACACAATGTTTTAAATAAATAAATTCAGATTTCTTTTGCGTCCCCCCAAGATCAAGACCATGCTTAGGATCTGTCAGCTTGCAAAGATGCAGCCTTTACTGGATCCTACATCTGTCTGTTCCTTTCACTTCTGCTTCACATCAGTCTCTATTAATTAATTCTTTCACTCACCTACCCATTTTCTCTTTTATTCTGTCCTATATTCAAACAACGAAATGTTTGCTGACTGATTTGCCAGATTCAATACTGAAAGACAGGGAACATAAATGTGAATAAAACATGTCCCTTGCTTTTGATATATTTCCAGAGTCCAATGGGGCCTTTTCTTTTAATAAAGCAAATTTTAAAAAATGTTACAGAATGTGCTCATTGTATCCTGGCCTTCCTACAGTCCCTTCACTTCTCTGTTCTCTGTTCCTAGATGTTCAGGTGTTTACTTAGGGGTTTGCCCAAGCTGATTCAGATGCTAGCTGCCAAAACCGGGGTGGTTAAAGTCATTCTATTCTCCTTGTAAGCACAGAAAGAACCCAGGGTTTTAATAACCTTTCTCCACCCACCTTCAACTTTGTTTCCCTCAGGACAATAACACAAGTTTAAAACCAAAGTCAATTATGACAATGTTATTATTTCTTGTGGGGAAAATTGTTGTGGTTAACCGGCAATATGTGCCAGGATTCTGAAACTTACACAGAAATAATTCTTGGAGGCAGGGAAGACAAGCTTTAGAAGCATGTCTTGTATGAAAGAAACAACCACAGTCTTTGCCCGGACTGTTTGGTTATTTGGGCTCACAATTTACTTGGTGAAATCTCATCTATGAGATTTTTTCTTCTATACCTTGGCCTCCATGCATCTGGCTCAGGCCAACACAAATGCCATAACACTGTCACATGTCTGCCACCAAGTACCACCTATAGTTACAAAAACTGGAGCCCATGGGCAACTGCCTTCCTGACTTGAATCTCTCATAGGTTTTTAATTTTGCTAAGGGATTTCAGCTGTTAACATCACTGCTACTATTTTCTATCCCTTCACTCTGCTTCTTTTTTTTTTTTTCTTGCTACATAAAACTCTGGTATTAATGACTATAGATCTATTTATATTTTTATTCCTAATGAAAAATAAGGCAGGTATTTCATTTTGCTTATTACTGTATCCATAGTGCTAGAACAGTGTGTTCAATGTATAGCCTTCTCTCAACATATATTTGTTGAAGGATTGAATATTGAATGAATCATGGTGAATCAAAATGATGATTCTTATGTTTTCATCTTATTCATCATACTTACCAGCATCTTCTCCAGCTTCTCTGTCATAATCATCATCTCTACCGTTAATGACATCAATGTCACTGTCATTTTCTCACAGTGTCTCACACGTCAATGGTGCTTGACAATTCTCATGGTACCTACCATCAATGTTCCCTCCTATTCTCAGCTCTCATTCTAGTTTTCAGATAAGATAGTCATGAAAGTCCAGGGATGAGGAAGCTGCACCCCAAAGAGGTAAGTTAACTTGCTCAGAGTCATAGTCTGGGAAAGAAACGGGGCCACTGCTTGCTTGTTCCTCCTTCGTGGTACTTATGACCCACTCAGTCCTGAGCAAAGTTTATCTGTAAATGTCTTGAAGCACTGGTCTTTTCTTCTTTTGTCTCTTATAGCATTTCACATAGTCCCTGGCATATGGTAGGTATTCAAGAATATTTACTGAAGGACTATCTTAGTCCATTCCTGTTGCTATAACAAAATACTATATATGGGTAATTTGTAAATCATAAAAAAAAATTTCTGACAGTCCTAGAGGCTGGAAGTCCAATAGATACAGTGTCTATTAAAGGTTAGTCTCTGCTTCCAGGATGGTGTCTTGTTACTGTGCTCTCACATAGTGGATGGCAAAAGGGCCTGGGCAACTTTTAGAACACTAATTCCATTCATGAGAGTGGAGCCCTCATGACCTAATCACCTGCCAAAATCCTCACCTGCTAATACAGTCACCTTGATGATTAGGTTTCAACAAATACATTTTGGAGGGACACATACATTCAAATTATAGCAAGGACCAAATAGCACCAAAGCCCTCCATTATTTAGCCTCTAGCTTTCCCTTCAAGCTTTGCACCCCTACATTTCAGTGTTCTATCTCCCAGGAATTTTTTACATGTTCTGAGTTGTCCAGGATTTTTGAGCTAGCTTTTGACACATTAATCTACCTGACTGAAATAACCTTTCTCATACTGCTTGGTCCCTGCCGCAGTCTGCCAATTTCATGGAGGCTTTTCAGGCTTTCTCAGCATAAATTGGCCACCATTCTTTTGGGTGACAACTATACCCTAAAGCATATCTTCTACAGCCTCTTTGGAAAATTAATAAATATGACAGACTTCAAGACCCTAAAGAGCAGAAAACACACCAGTATTATTTTTCACTCAATCCCAGCATCTCCCAGTGACTGAAAATAGCAGACATCCTTTACTGAATGCTTGCTATCTGTCAGTCATCAAGTTTATTTATATAGGTTATGTAATTTAATCTTCATAGAGAACCCTACAAAGTGTCATTGCTGCCTGTATCCTATAAATGAGCAAATAAGATTCAGTTTCATTAAATAAGAAGCCAAAGCTACTATTCTAGTAGTGTCAACAAACAAATGAATACATAGCTGACCTTGAGTCCTTAGCACCTAGTCAGGTACATTAAAATGTTTAATAAGTGTGAATTAAATAATAAGAAAAATTACATTAAATTATTTCTAATCTCCAACTCATTATGCTCTGTGTCTTCCTTGGGAAAGGTATATTTGCTCAAGGCAGTTATATATTTCAAAATTGCTCAAGTATGTAATTAACATTCTTGCCACAAAACAGTAAGTTTGTGAGGTTGTGGACATGTTAATTAGTTTGATTGACTCTCTCCATAATGCATATATGTCAAAACGTCACATTTTACTCTATAAGTATACATAATTGTTCATCAATTTAAAATGAATGGAAAAGAAAGAGAAAGAAGGAAGAGAAAGAAAGAAGAAGGAAGGAAGGAGGGAAGGAGGGAACGAAGGAAGGAGGGAAGGAAGGTAGGGATACTGGCTCCAATGTTCTTAAAAATCCTTTGTTCCTGTTCTAGTGGGAAGATATGGTGGGTGGTGTTCTCCATAAGGAAGTGCGATTAATGTGGTTTTCTTCTCTTAATGCATTTCCTGTCTTACGAAGGTGGTTCAGCCTCAAGTCCCAACTGCAGGGATTTTGTACCACTACCTGGCCCCTCCCCAGGCCACCTTCATATGAGGATAACCTGACTAAGAAGGTGGTATTAAGCCGGGCTTGTTGGCTCAGCCTATAATCCCACGCCTTTGGGAGGCTGAGGTGAGTGGATTGCCTGAGCCCGCGGGTTCGAGACCCGCCTGGGCAGCGAGACCTCATCTTTACAATAAATAAAAAAAACAGCCGGGCGTGGTAGCGCACGCCTGTAATTCCGGCTACTCGGAAGGCTGAGGCGGAAGGATCGCCGGAGCCCAGCAGGTCGAGGCTGCGGTGGCCGGGAGCGGCCACTGCACTCCAGTCTGGGCGACTGAGTGAGACTCCGACTCAAAAAAAAAGAAGGTGGTATTACTCACACAGGATGCCTACTTCAACATGCTTAACCAAGTCATAAAGCCTCTTGCCTGTTTTCTTCCTAGGATTTAACCTAAGAAAAGTGGCTTCTTAACAAACTACCGAACCCATAATTATAGCAATAATTTCCTTGTGTCTGTGGCACTGTTTTTGAAGTTGCAGAATAAAACAAATGCAAACAGGGGTAATTCTTTTATCCCATGCCCTGAAAAAATCAAGAAGGCTTCAGAACTTAGGTCAAAGAGAAGGCACTTGCCTGCCTTTGTCTTTGCTACCTCCAAATATGGCTTTTGTCAAACATAAGAAGTGAACCCAGCCTTGACATGAGCAGGGCCCAATCTTCTCTAATATCTATGGAGTTGTGCCAGCTTTATTTAAAAGAGGATTAGAAAGTTCGTTGAGATTCTCTTTTCTAATCAGACACCAATAATGAATGAATAAGTAAATAAACAAAACTGTATTAAAAGAAGGATCTATATCAAAATTTTATAGAAGAGACAACTATAGTTTAGGAAAGCTTAGTTACATGCACATTGCTATAATAGTCTGGTGGTTTGCTGCATAGATTTTGGAATCCAGAGTCATAGATCTGTCACTTACCATTTATGTGGCCTTGGGCAGATATTTAACCTCTGAAAACTTGTGTTTTTTCATCTGGAAAATGATGAAAATAGTGGTATCTCTTTCATAGAAATAGCTATATCTCTTCCTAAAATAATGCTTGACATGTAGAAAATAGTATCTGTGGAATGAACTAATGACTAGAATAGTGCATAGCATATAGGGTGTGCTTAATATATGTTGGCTATTATTATTGCTGTCCCAAGTCAATGGTAGAAGCAGGATTCTAAACAAGATCCTCATGGCCCTGAGAACAAGGCCAAGTCATTCTTTCTCAGGGCTGCCCTTTCCAATATTTTTCTTCCTTTCCTCTCTTTCTATCTCCTATGAATAATGTTGTACCAGAGCCACTGATATGACTTTCCAAGTAGATTCCATCACTTAATTCATTTAGTAATTGACTCCCTAAAATAAACCTGATCACAACACTTGAAGTCCTCAATTGTCTATAAGGAAAAAATACAGATTCTGAAACCCAAACTCAAAAGTTCTCTCTTCTTTTTTTTCCCCCAGACCCAGTAACTTCTCTAAACCTATTTCCCACAACACTTTTATCACAAACTCTTTAGCAGACTAAACAACTGTTTGTACCCCAGAGTACTACCTTTTTGCATCTATTATTCCTGTTCCCACCAATGCCCTTAACCTCTGTCCCCAGTCAGACCAATTGTCCACTCCTCAAGTTCCAGACTAATAAAGGAAGCAATCTCTAACCACTCTAACCACAGTTATCCTTTTCTCTATCTGAATTTGTCAATACTTCAAACTATGCCTCTTATATGATCTTTTCTTTATTTGAAAGTATATTTAATTGTAACCACATTTGCCATGTTATATGTATTACTAATGTTCCAACAAGTATGTCTTGCTATGACTTCATTAGGCACATGGTACTGTTAGCTATAGTATTACAATTGTAAGTTGTTTCTCTGTGAACTTCCAGTTCCTCAACTACAAAATGTAAATAATAGTATCTACATTTCTGGGTTGTAATGAAGTTTGCAACAGTAAATATAATGTACTCTATTAAGTGCTTTGCACATAAAATATACTAAATAGAAGTTATTGTTGTTTTAAAGTATTTTGTTTGCTAAATTGAAGTAAAGATGCATACAGAGCATGTTCTAAGAATGTCAAGTAAATTTTTTCAATTTACAAAACCAACGTTATAGTTTTTTGTCATCTTGTCCTTGGTAGAGTCTAGTTCCCTATGTATCAACTACCCTTAAATTAATGATTACTCTATTTTTATGTGAAGGACCCAAAGACCACCAGACGTCTTTCACTAATACAAATATTTTACTCCTCTCCCAAGCACTGCCCTCCTTATTTCTGTACTGATCACCCAGACCAAGGACCTGGATATGTGCTGAAAGCAGATCAGACATTGCTTTCTGATCTGGGTTGGGGAACCCACAGACAAATGGGGCTTCTTCTTCTTCTTTTTTTTTTTTTTTTTTTTGAGTTGGAGTCTCACTCCGTCACCCAGGTTGGAGTGCAGTGGTACACTCATGGCCACCCCAGCATCGACCTGCTGGACTCAGACATTCTTCTGCTTAAGCCTTCCAAGTAGCTGGAACTATAGGAATGTGCTACCATGTCCAGCTAATTTTTTTGATTTACTGTAGAGATGAGGTCTCATCAAGTTGTCTAGGTTGGTGTTGAACCCCTGGGCTCAGGTAATCCTCTCACCTCAGCCTCCCAAAGTGCTGAAATTGTTGTAGGAAAACAGAGAGACTGTGACACCGAGTCTATCTTAAGAAGCAGCATTTTATTAGCACTGGCACGACTCAGCGGGCTAATGCTCCAAGGTTGAGCAACCTGGAGAAAAAGGAGAGGGGTTTGATTTGTTAGTTTAGGAAAGGGAGGGGGTCCAGTTGTGTGGCTATACATTTTTCTTTGGGATTTGCAAAGTTGTATTTAGCAAAACCAGATTTTCAAAGAACAAATTGTTTCTAGGGTATACATGACAAGCAGGGGTTGTAAACCAATAACTTCACAAAGAGAGGATGTGGGAGTAAGGTTGCAAATTGATTACTATCTTGCACTTACAAGAAAGTGGCTTGTGGATATTTGGTTTTCTCACATCCCATGTCTAGCAGGTTTGGAGCTTGCAGGCTGATTTTTAAAAAGGAATAATTTTAACTGTTTTTAACTCCTCTATACTGCATTTCACCCTTTGATGCTTGACCCTTCATGGGTTAAATAGCATCATCTTCAATTTGGTATATTAACATTATGTGGACTGCAATTTTTTGTTCAACAACTGTTTTCACAAACTTAGAGATGGAGTTCATAATTATTAGGGCTATGCAAGGGAGGATAAGACAGGATCCCAACAGTGGGATTACCTGTCCAATAATGTACTTAAATCCTCCCAGACCTGAGAACATGTTTTCAAACCAATTGCCAATTTTTATGCCATGCTATCTTTGTACTGGGACATGGGTAAGCTTTCTAATATTGGTGGCTATATCAGTTATAGCTTTACTAGTATCATCTATTTGCAAACAACAGTCAGAGTTATTAAATTTGCCACATACTCCTCCTTCTTCTGCTAGCAGGTAGTCCAAAGCTAAGCAGTTCTGATAAATGGCAGCATGCATTTGGGCTTGTTGTTGAGAAGCAAGCTCAAAAGCCATGGCTGTTCAATTAGTTATAACTTCTAAGACAGCTTGTAACCTGATAATGCAATTTTGCATATATATAGGCATGTGGTATCCCCAATTTCCATCTTGTGCCCATGTAGCTGGACCATAAGTAATTGGTTCTCTGGGGTGGCCATTCGTCATCTTTCCAAACCTGGGTCTCTCCCATATTAAGAGTTTGATCAAGAGATCAAGCATCCTGTGTTTTGAGGCTCTCATAAAGGGGGATGCTCAATTCATCTTCCTTCAGGTTAGGCAGAAGGAAAAACCCTAACTGGATTATTCCTGTGGTACATATGCCTTTCCATAGAGCTGGGAGTTGGGTATATGCATCCTTCCCACATATCCAAAACAGTCCTTTGGGGGGTTTCCAGAGGTCTGGATTTACAGAGGACAGATTTGTCCCATTTTGACTTATAACAGGGATACCTTGAAACAGGTTAGCTTGTTCAGAGGATAGTACTGTATAGTTACTTATAGCTTGGGTGACAACAGTACATTGAGAAGATTTAGTTGCATAAGCAGGTGCCCAATACCAGACAGGCTTTGTTAGCCACCAGGTTTGATTGGTTGAATTCTAGTACAATATTCTTTTGCAAGGAGTTTCTCCTACACATTGAGTATAAATAGAGCCTGCTCTGCTTAAGCAATCTTTTCCAATTATTTTTGAGGAAAGGACCAATCTTTGGGGTAGGTTGGCTGTTCTAATAGTTACAGAATTGTTCCATTGAAGGAGCTGGTGTGCATCAAGACTAGTTCCTTTCCAAGGCCATTTTTCAATCATTAGGGCTCCTCCGCATACCCAACAATTGATAACACTAAGTGTTCGGGTTATGGGTTTAGCCAAATTTATAAACAGATTTTGGTCTACTTCCTATGGTTGCGAGAAGGGGGTTAACTTTGGCTGTTGAGTAGCTGGGTAGTTATAAATTGCACAACTTCTTTAAGCAGTTTCTTGGTTTGGGTGCAGAGGCACAATCCCAACAAACTCAATTTGTGTTTCCAAGGGTGCTACAAGCTATAACACCAGCTTTAGTGTACTGGTAGGTGTGTTTTGATAATCCAGTAAAGTACAGCTGGCCATTATGGGTACAGGTATGTTTGTCAGTATAACAAATTTCTGGCTGGGATGAATAATAATGGAAGACTTTTACGTCTGGCCAGATAGTTTCTATACATTAACATGCTGGGTGTGTGGGGGAAGAGATAGAAACTAAATTAGGCAGAGGTACATAAAAGCACAAGAAAGAGTCCTACTATAAGACAGAACAGAAATGCTAGTGAGACCTTTTCCCAACATGTCCGATTTGTAGGGGTCAATTCTGCCAGTCCTATAGCAAATAAAGTGACAAACAGTGTAGCAATTGGCAAATACAAAGGCTGACAAAGTATAGGCATGTAATTTTAGAAACAATGGCTTATCAGTAAGGTGTTGATTCCATTGAGTCCTCAAGCTCCTGCCATGCATAGATCAGCCAGCATCCTGTGTGTGACTGAAGCAAGGCCAAGGGATCCTTAAACTTCAATCATGTGTAGATTAGCCAGCCCCAGAGTGGCTAGAGCAGGGCTTGGGGAATCCATTTCAGGTTTTCTGTGGGCCTCAGTGACTTTCTGGAGGGTCAGCTTAAGGGAAGCCAAAGGATATGTGGTGCACTCCCAGTCCTGGGAGGCAGGCTTAACTCTGCTGTAATGGATCCAGGGAACTATTTCGGCTACTTTGACTACAGTTGGGGTAGGCAAAAGAACAGTAAATGGGCCCCTCCAGAGGGGTTTTAGAGGCTGTACATTCCATTCTTTTACCCATACTATATCACCTGGTTTAAAAGAATGGTCATCAGTAGTGAAACTAATTGGTAGCTGTTCTCTGACTTGATAATGGATGCCATTTAAGGCTTGCATTTGTTGTTTTAGAGTAAGATTTCCTAACTCCTTTAAGTCTCCCTGTATGCCCTTAAGAGGGGGTGGCCACCCATAAAGGATTTCAAAAGTTGAGAAACCTGTTTGTTTTGTGGGGCTAGACCTTATCCTTAGAAGGACTATTGGTGGAAGCTGGACCCAGCCTAAATGAGTTTCTTGGCAAAGCTAACTTAGTTGTGATTTTAAGGTCTGGTTTATTTGCTTCACCTTTCCCGAACTTTGTGACCTATAGGCTGTATGGAGCTTCCATTTGATTTGCAGTCCTCTTGTCACTAACTGTACTACCTCAGCTACAAATGCCAGTCCGTTGTCTGATCCTATAGTGATCGGAAGTCCAAACCGACGAATGAGTTCCTTTAACAGGAGTTGGGCCACTTTGGTGGCTTTCTCTGTCCTTGTGGGGAAGGCCTCAACCCATTCTGAGAAAGTACACATAAAAACAAGGAGATGTCTGTAGCCTCAGCAGCATGGGAGTTCTGTAAAGTCCATGATAAGATCCTCAAAAGGTGCTCCCCCAACATGCTGCAATCTGGGGGAGACTTTGAGTCCCTGCCATGGGTTATTCTGAACACAAGTTACACACTGTTCACAGACTACCCACGCTATACTGGAGAGTCAGGGGACACAGAAGTACTTACTGAGGGTACTTTCAAGAGCAGGCTGTCCGCTGTGTGTCCCTTGGTGAAACTGCCTGACAAATGCTGGAGCCAATGATTCTGGAATTGCTATTCAGCCATCTTGAAATTTCCACCATCTGGCGTGTAAGAAATGTCCCGTTTCAGTTTCAAACTATGTTTTCTCATTTGGTGTGTAGCAAGGACTCCAGTCCATCAGTGGGCTAGGAAGCTGCACCATGGTTATTGCAGTCATTTTGACAGTTTCTCTTGTTGCAAGCTTTGCTTCTTGATCTACTTTGCAATTTCTCTTGGCAGTTACCGCATTTTCCTTTTGATGCCCTCTGCAATGTATGACTGCTACCTCTTTTGGTGTCCATACAGCGTCTAGTAGCTCTAGAATTTCATTGCCATATTTTATGTCTTTTCCCCCTGAATTGATTAAACCTCTTTCTTTGTATAAGGCCTCATGTACATGCAAGGTAGTAAAAGCATACTTGGAGTCTGTATAGATATTAATGCAGAGCCCCGTGGCTAGCTGGAAGCCTCGAGTGAGCACAGTGAGTTCTGCTTTCTGAGCTGAAGTTTCTATTGGCAGAGGTTTCACCTTGATCATGGAGTTTAAAGTTACCAATGAATATCCCACAAAGCATTCTCCCTCCTGTATGAAACTGCTCCCGTCCATGAAATATTCGACTTCAGGGTTCCTGAGGTCCTGGTCTGTTAAATCTGGAGTTCTAGAGAGTACTTCATTTATTATTTCAATGCAATCATGGTCTGGGTGTCCTGGCTTTATAAGTGATAAGGTGGCCAGATTTAGGGTCTTTACCACCTCTAGGGGAATGCGTGGGTTTTCATAGAGCATTCCCTGATATCTGATCATTCAAGCATTGGTTAGCCAATATTCCCTCTTGTATTCCATTGAATTTATCACAGCATGAGGTACCCTGACAAGTTTTGGCCCATAGTTTGTCAGCTTCTGTTATCAGGAATGCCATGTCTGCCAGGGCTCATAGACTAGATGGCCAGCCCTGAGCCACAAAATCTAGTTGTTTGGATAAATATGACATGAGTCTATGCCATGACCCTAGCATTTGAGCCAGACCCTTATTGCAGTGCCAACATGTTCATGCATGTATAAAAATAAAGGTTTAGTCACATCTGGTAGTCCCAGACCAGGTACATTGATGAGGCCTGTTTAATTTGTTTGAAGGCCTGTTGTGGAGCCTTTTTCTATAGCAGAGGCTCCCGTTCACCCCACTTTGTGGCTTTATACAGGGGTTTTGCTATGATGGAGAAGTTAGGTATCCAAATTCTACAGAACTCTGCAACCCCTAGAAACTCCCAGATTTGACGCCAGGTAGTCGGGACTGGAATTGAACACTCTGTCTGTTTTCTTTCAAGGCCAAGTTGGCACTGGCCTTGGGACAAATGAAAACCTAGATACCTAAGTTTTTCCTGACATATTTGGGCTTTTTTCTTTGAGACCTTGTAACCTGCCTTCCACAGGAGGGTGAGCAGTTGTTGTGTCCCTTGCCTATGGCTTTCATGGGTTGGTACTGCCAACAGTAAGTCATCTACATACTGGAGCAAGGTACAGTCACACTGGTGTGCTGGAAAGGCTTTCTAATCTTAGGCTAATGCCCTACCGAACATGGTTGGGGAATTCTTAAAGTCTTGGGGCAGCTGGGTCCAAGTTAACTGTCCCTTGGTGCCATTTGTCAGGTCCTTCCATTGGAAAGCAAAGATCGGCTGATTCCTTGGGGCTAGGTGGATGCAGAAGAAAGTGTCCTTAAGGTCCAAGCAGGTGAAGAAAGCACCCTCAGCAGGGATGAGACCCAGCAGCACACACAGGTTTGGGATGACAGGGTGTAGAGTGACTGTGACCTGATTTATGGCTTGCAAGTCTTGAACTGGCCAGTAGTCATCTGTGTCTGACTTCTGCATTGGCGACAGAGGCACATACCAAGCAGACTGACAAACCCAGAGGATTCCACAATGCAAGAGCCTCTCCAGGTGCTTGTAGATTCCTATTTGTGCTTTGCGTGGGATGAAGTACTGCCTCCGATGGACCAGTTTGCCCCCTGGCTTTAGTTCCACAATAACAGGGGTTATATTTCTTGCCAGTCCTGGAGGATTGTCCTCTGCCCACACTCCCGGTACTTGAAATGACAGCTCTGGAGATTTTTGTGAGGCCTCCATTAGGTTGTATAGACACCATTCCTCTTCCTGGGGGGACAGTGAGGGTCATGATTTTAGCCTCTGGGCCTCTTAATATCAGAGTTATGTGATCAGGAGAATCAAGGGTTATCTGAGCTCGAAACTTTCCCAGGAGGTTCCATCCCATCAAAGCTATACGGCAATCTGGGAAATACAGGAACTCTTGTATGACCTCATGGCCACTGACTGTAGAGTGTCATGGCATAGGAAAGGATGTCTGGCTTTATGTCCAGTGACTCCCATAGCATTAGCCCGTTTTGGGGAGAAGGGACCTACAGGCTGGGTGATCATGGAGTGTTCAGCTCCTGTGTTGACCAAGAAGTTCATACGTTGGTCCTCTACAGTCATGCTGACCATAGGCTCCTGGGGACCTAAAGATAGTAGGGAGCCCGGCCTGGCCTATTCTTGTTGCAGTTCTTCCATAGAGGCCAGGCCCATAAAGTTGTTAGGAGCTGGTGGGTCCTGTTGATAAGAGCCTTGTGGGTAATTTTTCTGTTGGGTTTCCTCATCAGCTATTCGTTGGGGGCATTCACACTTCCAACAGCTTTCTCGGTAACAACAGGCACACTGGTATCTCCTTAATTTCATAGGGGATTGTGATGTACCTTGTGTAAGCTGACAGATAGAGTTTAGGGGTCTCTAGGCAGTCTGAGGTGGTCTGGGCCTCGCTCTGGGAAACTGCTGACCTGGCTGTCTTCTTCCCCAACTTCTGCCTCTGCTTCCTCCCAGTGGGCGTGTTATTTAGTACCCCACAATGGCAACAGTAAGCATGGCCATTTTCTTTTTCTGCCTTCAGTCTGCCTCTTGTTAGGCCTCCTTATCTCGGTTAATGAACACTTCGGTGGCAACTTTCAGCAGCTGGCTAACATTCATTCCTGCAAAGCCCTCTAGTTGTTGTAGCTTACATTGGATAGCCCCCTGGGACTGTCCAACAAAAGTTGCATTTACCATATGCTGATTTTTGGTTGCCTCTGGATCAAAGGGGGTGTATAGCCAAAAGGTTTCACAGAGTCTCTCACAGAATTGACTTGGGCTCTCGTCAGCTCCCCGGAACACCTCAGAGATCTTGCTCATATTTATGACCTTTTTCCTTCCTTCTCTCATACCTCCTAGGAGGGCCTCCTGATACCATTCAAGCATTTGCAGCCCCTGGTTACTGTTGGGGTCCTATTGGGGATCCTCCTCTGGGAACTGATTTTGGGCATATGCCTGGGCATTGAGTGCTCCAGCCAGGGCGTGTTCCTCTAGACATTTTATAGCCCCCCTGTGTAATTCTCTGATGCTCCTCAGTATTGAATAGCATCAGGAGTTGGTGGCAGTCTGCCCAGGTTGGCCTCTGGGTCTGGATAATGGACTGTATTAAGTTAATCATAGCCTGAGGATTTTCCATAAAGGATGGTGTATGATTTTTTCAATTCAGGAGGTCTGTGGTGGTGAAAGGCTGGTACACAAATGTGTGTTGCCCACCTTGGATCTGCCCTTCTTGATCATAATAAATAGGTTCCCTAATCTCCCTCAGGGGATCTGGAAGGCACCACAACATTCCCCTGATGTGAAGTTAGACATACATTCTGGCAGCTGCTTTCTAGGTGGGGTGTGGGGAGTCAGAGCAGGTGGTTCAGGTACGGCATCTGATTGTTTAAGAGACATACTAGGCTTAAGGGGTGCATTCCAACTGTGACCCCTAACGGCAACTGGTGCTGTTGGAGCAGGTAGAAATGGTGGGTAAACTAGAGAATAAGGTAGTGGAATTTCTGGTTCATCAGCCAACACTGGCTTGTCAGTCAACTCATCAGACTCTGGTTGGCATTTGGACTGGGCTGTTTTGAGGGCTGCCATAATTTTGTAGTTGTCTTCCAGCAAACTTTTAGCCAAGAGGGCCATGCAAGGACTGTATCCTGCCAACATTTGATGTAAGGGAATTGGTCTGGGTGACCTGGCTCTTCTACTATAATTCTACATACCCTCCTAATGGTTCTTCTATCTATGGTTTCCTCTGGTGGCCATTCAACCCCAAAAGAGGGCCAATTTATTTCACATAATGTTTGGTGCTTTCTCTGAGACTGTTTGACACCATAACAATCTCTACAGAAACATTTGTCAAAGTTCTTAAGCACACAATCAAGAGGGGTATTCTTACTTTGGTTTTCACCCATTTCCTCCCCCTAACAGACAGCAAGCACACACAAATGAGGGAACAGGGGGTGTCAGAAAGAGTTGCTTCATCCTCCTCCAGTCATACTCCTCATGGAGATATTTCATACACCTCTTAGCAATTGGTGAGTTGGACCTGGACCAACCCTATGATGGGGTTGGGGCTGCCCTCAGCTGTATGAGGTCATCACCAGCTTAGATCGGGACTCAACACTCACTTCAGCCCTTTGGTCAAGTCAGAATCCTTCCACTGTCCATCTCATTCACAAGCAATCACACAGTACATTCTCCAACCCTCCACTCTAATCCTAGGAGTCAACGGTTCATCTCGAGACAGTGTTTCCTTCTACTGCCTTTCAGTCCTTTCCATCAGACTGGAGACTACTAGTGGACTCCAGGAGGTTGTCAAGCTCCCCTTCTGCTATCAACTGGCAAGTCTATGCAAAGGCCCCTGTTCCTACCCTACCCCTTCCATCGGGTTGTTGGGGACCAGCTCCAGCTGGGTTCAGGGTACCCCAAAGGTGGAGATGGCGTCAGTGACTGGGGGGAAGAAGAGAGAGAAAGAAAGAGACTGGACTCCAGTCTAGTGTAGAAGCGATGTGTGTGTTATTGGGAATTACAACGGGTCTTTTATACACAAAGTCAGATGTGGGAGGGGCGTCCCCCACCCACCAGAAACCTTAATCCATGAAAACTTAATCAATGATTGCCTTTAAACCCTTTTCATATGATAATCTTAAGATCCCATAACAAAGGAAAACCTAATCCATGACTGACATATTCTATAAACCTTTTTCATCCTAAGCAGATTGATTTATGCCAAGTTAAACAATTCTATAGAAGCTTAAGTATTTCTTTTACAAACGAAAGTGGCCCATCCCAGAATGTTTGGAATGTGGCCCAGTCCAAAGTTCACAGTGGGCTACCTGCAAGTAATCCAGCTGCATTCTTTCAATAGAATGGCTGTCTTCTAAAACTATATTCTACACAATTTTCACCTTATTCAACTTCAGTGAATCCTGAGATCACAACCCAGAAGCCTGTGACCAATACTAAGGCTCTTAGATGTGACTCAAGTTTGAATTGCAAGTTGTGTGAAAGCCGAAACTGCAGTTTGTGGAAGAATGGGAGCAATGAGCTTCTAAAGTGAGCTTGTGTTCATCTCGGTCTCAGAGTTTTTATGTTTGAGCTTATAGGAGCTTAATCTGGTTAGTGCTGAGTAGAAAGGGGGAGGAAATGGGGTCAATAGCTCCCGAACGCATCCTAGTGGTCTCGGGGTCAACAGCCCTTCCTGATCCCTAATGTTCAGTGGGCCTCCATGGCCGGCTCCCAACATCGGGTGTTGTTCCTCATTACAGTTCCTGTACCTCTTCTGGGTCCCTGTTGTGCTCTCAAGATCCAAGCCTTGGTGTATTAGGAGGGGCTTCTCTCCTACAGATCAAAAGGTCCGCTGCGCACAAGGCGAGATTGCCTTTCCTGTTACCCTAGGGGTCATACCCCAATGACAAAGGAGATAGAACACACCATCTCTAAATTCTCCATTTCCTGGTCAATGCACCAAAAAATGCTGTGGAAAAATAGAGAGACCATGACACCGAGGCCATCTCAGAAGCAGTGTTTTATTAGTGCCAGTGTAATTTAGCAGGCTAATACACCAAGGCTAAGCAACCCAGAGAAAGAGGAGAGGGGTTTTATATGTTAGTTTAGGTAAGGGAGGGGTCCGGTTGTGTGGCTATACATTTTTCTTTGGAATTTGCAAAGTTTTATTTAGCAAAACCAGATTTTCAAAGAACAAATTGTTTCCAGGATAATACATGACCAGCAGGGATTGTAAACCAATAACTTCACAAAGAGAGGATGTGGGGGTAAGACTGTGAATTGATTACTGTTTTGCACTTACAGGAAAGTAGCTTGCGGCTATTTGGTTTTCTCACATCCCATGTCTAGCAGCTTTGGAGCTTGCAGGTTGATTTTTAAAAAGGAATAATTTTAACTGTTTTTAGCCCCTCTCTGCCACAAGATTACAGGTTTGAGCACCACACTAGCCTAAATGGGGCTTCTAAGGAGAGCCTAGCAACAGGGAATGGGGCCAAATTGGTCCTATGAGGAGCCAGAAAGTTTCAAGCCACTGAAAATTCCTTACCCCCGCATCCTCATTTCACCTTACCTTACTTCCTGCAAAAGTTGCCTCCCAAAATGTCTGTTCAGGGTACCTCTTTCTTTTGGTTCTGCCTGTTTTGATAAGATTTGTTTTTAATGCAAAAGCTGGAAGCAAAGGGGCTGGAGTGATATCAGGAGGGGCTGGCCCTTGTGCAGTTTCCTGTTGTGACTAGGAATGGAATGAAGAAATCTCCCCAGAAGTTCTGTTCTTTTGAGATTTCTCACTTCCAAAGGTTAACAAAGAAGGGCTGCAGGGGTGGGAAGCAGATTCTGGCAAAGTCCTAATCTTTGCAGATATCACAGCCTCAGGCCTGGCCTCAAGTTTTCCAGAGTTCCTCTCTCCTGGAGGACCCAGTGAAACTCATGGAGCCTGTACTCCCCAAAGTATACATACTAGATGACTTGCTAGAGCACAGCACTGACTCAGGTAATTAAATTTTCAAGAACTTTATAGCCTCTACTGCTGTGGCCAACAATTAACACCTTAACAACTATGCTTTCCCACAAACCATGGTGTGACCACTCTGATTTGTATGTACAACTTCCAGTGGGTCATTAGGAGGAAAATGTGCTGGCTACAGCTAAGCATATTTGTATTATATTAATACTAGCAGGGGCCAGGGGTTAGGTTGCAGGATTTAAAATATGTATGCTGTTTTCTTTCAGTGGAGAAACAATCCAATAATCCTTTAGGGCAGTCACCCTCGTGTGCTTTTGAAATCATCTGTATGTAAACTACTTGAAGCAATTCAAAATTGTTAATAAATGCTTCTGGGGAAATTGACTAGGCATATGCAGAAGAATGAAACTGGACTTTTATCTCTCACCATGTACAAAAGTAACTCAAGGTAGATTAAAGACTTAAATGTAAGATCTGAAGCCATAAA
This sequence comes from Cephalopachus bancanus, assembly GCA_027257055.1. Lineage (NCBI taxonomy): Eukaryota > Metazoa > Chordata > Mammalia > Primates > Tarsiidae > Cephalopachus > Cephalopachus bancanus. The sequence goes on along the minus strand of JAPVLO010000184.1, from coordinate 10,109,182 downwards.
AATCCTAGAAGAAAAGCTAGGAAAAATTATTCTGGATATTGACCTAGGCAAAGAAGACCTCAAAAGCTAGTACAATAAAAGCAAAAATAAACATATGGAGCTTAATTAAATGAAAGAGCTTCTGCATAGCAAAAGAGACAATCAACAGGGTAAACAGACAACCTACAGAATCAAAGAATTATTGGCAAGGTGTGCATCTAATAAAGGATTAATATTCAGAATCTGTAAGAAACTCAAACAAATCAACAAGAAAAAAAACCCACAAATAACCCCATTAAAAATAAAAAGTGGGCAAAGGACATGAATAGACATTTCTCAAAAGAAGACATACGAGAGACCCATAAAGGTGGGGAAAAATGCTCAATATCACTAATCATCAGAGAAAATGCAAATTCAAATAACAATCCGAGATACCAATCCAAATGGTTATTATTAAAAAGTTTTAAAATAACAGATTTTGGCAAGGTTGCAAAGAAAAGGGAATACTCATATACTGTTGGTGGGAATGTAAACTAGTTCAGCCTCTATGGAAAGCAGTATGGATATTTCTTAAGGAACTAAAAATTGAGCTACCAGTCAACCCAGCAATCATACTACTGAATATCTCCCCAAAGGAAAAGAAATCATTACATCAAGAAGATATCTGCATTCATATGTTTACCACAGTGTCATTCACAATGACAAAGTCATGAAATCAACCTAAGTGTCCATCAGTTGATGATCGAATAATAAAGTGGGAATATGTCCAGCATGGAATACTATGCAGCTATAAAAAAGAATGAAATTACGTAATTTGCAACAACATGGATGGAGCTACAACTCATTACTCTCAGTGAAATAACTTGGAAAAAAATGAAATAGCACATATTCTCCCTTTAAGTGAGAGCTAAACAATGGGTACACATGGACGTAAAGATGGAATAATAGGTTCTAGGGACTCCAAAATGGGGAGAGAGTGGGAGGAGAACTGAGGGTTGAAAAATTACAATTTCACTATTTGGGTGATGAGTACACTAGAAACCTGAATCATAGATATATGCCATATATCCATGTAGCAAGTCTTCACATTAACCCCTTAATTTAAAATTAAAAAATAAGCAAATTATTACATTGATGACTTAAAAAAGAAACTCAGAGTTGAGTTATCTGAAGGACTGGCTCAAGAACCTAAATTTTATGAACTCTTCAAAAGTAGAGTTTTTGGGTAGCTGAGGTGCACAACTACTGAGGACAGAGTACCCCTGGCTTTCCCTGTTGTGAAACTATGAATTTGTTTTTCTTCATTATTCATTGGCTGGAGGAAATATACTCCCAGTTATAATCAGATTTGTAAGAGTGCACAAATTTCTTAAATTGTATCACTTTTGCATTAATTCTTCACCACATACATTTATTGAGCACTTTTTGTGTGCCAGGAACAGTACCAGATGCCTGGCTACAATGAGGAATAAGACATAAATTCTTATTCATGAATTCAGGGAACTTCTAATCTTTTAAGAATTCAAGGAACTTCTAATCTCTTAAGAAAACAAGTGTGTGCAATTAGGTGTTAGAGGAACTGTGAACAAGGTCCTTGTGGATAAAATGAAAATAGAAAGGCGAGAGTAATCAGTTCTACTTGTGGAACATGATTCTATCATAAATATGTTCACATAGAGAAAGATGTATGAGTCTCACCAAGCAGACAAGTTGAAAGAAAGGTATTATTCTAAACTGCAGGAGCAGAGACATAAATTCTAAAATAGCAAGACAAATTCTGGGAACTGAAGGTACTTCTGTATAGCTGAAAGACAGGATGATGGGTGGGGGAGGAGGTCAGAGTAAGAAATAATCCCTGAGAAATAAAGAGGAGTCAGGTCATATATATCCATGCTAAGAAATTTGATACTTAGTCTCCACAATAATATTCTCAAAGTGTGGACCTTAGGATTTCTATGCCCAAATGAATCAGAATTTCCAGTGGTGGGGCCTAATGTTATACATTTTTATAACATTCCAGATAACTAGTACACCAAGATTGGTATCCAATGTTCCACAGTGTGAAACCACTGAAAGGTTCTGTGGAAGGGAGATACATGATTAGAAAGATGGCCCATCGGAGTAGGTAATGGATTAGTTAGACTGAGATTGAAGTCAAGGAGTTCAGGAGGCTAGTTAGCAGAACATTGTAATCCTCCAGGTAAAAGATGAAGAAGGATTTGGCAACAGTAGTGTGTACCTTGGATATGAAGGATTGGAGATGGCTTGGAAGGTGTGCAAAGAAGACAGGATTTATAGGGCAGAATTGAAAAGAAAGTAAAAGAGTTCTGACAATATATTGAAGTTAGGTGCAAACATAACATTTGTTGAAAGTTTTAGCCACTTTTCTGAGGTCATGTCTGTTTTGAATGACAAAGAAAACAAGTTCTCTTTCATCAGGATATTCTTTGCAAGGGCAGACACCTTTTTCATTCTTGTGCATTCACATGTGCAAACACATGTACATACATTTGAAAAGTCACAATAGTTTGAGAACAATTGCAGACAGGATTGTAGATGATACTGAAGGCAACTATGTCTTCTCAAATATATAATTCAGCATCACATTCCTAGTAAGGATATGGTTGCGATACAGTCACCTATTTACGTTATCTGTGTTCAAAATGGACATAGAGGAGAGAGAATGTTTTCCAACATCATCATGGCTCTGAAATGACAGGCTGTCATCGCAAAGAAGAAAATCCATCAGTAACGGAAGACTTTTTTTTTCTCTTGAATTTGTCCAAATCATGTTTCTCAGCAGATTTCTCCTATGATAATGTATTTGCTGGACATTTCTGAAGTTCCAGCCCTCATTTGAGAAAACAAAGAAAATGTTCTGGAACTTGCCAAAGTTGCTAACTTACTTTCCTTGTAACTAAATTGAGACCACCAAGATATGGCATCTACTGACTTTGAATCTTTCCTTCTAGGACCTGCAAAGTTAGAAAGAATCCTTAATTCATCTTTAGACAGAGAGAAGAAAGTTTCACTAGCTGCCCTGTTTGGAATGGAAGGAAATGTTAGCATCTACCTCGTTCTCTCATTTACTACTAAATGCTACTGCAACCACAGAGAATATCAGAAGGGACTGCACTGCATGTCAGAGTTTAGACTGTGATTAAGAGCATGAACCTAGGCTTGAATTGCATCTTCATCGATTACCTGCTGTGTTGTGTTGGTAACCCATTCTCAGTTTCTTATCTGTAATATGTGTATATTTATTCCTGCTTCATAGAGCTATTCACCACCTACCAACACACTTTAACACATATTTATTAATTACTCATTTACGATATCACATGGTGGCCAAAAAAAAATAATTAAAAATGACAGTTTCTGTTCTTATGGGAGTTTAGATTCTAGTGAAGGGAAGAAGACCATGAAACAAATAAACATATAATACTAAGTTAGGTGGTAGCAAATGCTAAGAAGAAAAGTAAAACAAAGTAAAATAGACAAGAATTATAGGAAAAGGGGTGGTCCTTTTAGGAAGGTATGGTGAGGTGAGCCTTCTGAGAACATGACATCTGGACAGATACATGAAGTTAGGCAGTGACCCAGCCAGATATCTGAGGAAGAATGTTCTCAAAAGAATGACCAGCACAAGCAATGACTCTGAGGAGGAGAAGGCTCAGTACATCTGAGGATCAGCAAGGTCAGTGGCTCCAGCAAGCAGTGACTGGAGCAAAAACGTGAGAGAGGAGACAGGAGTCATTGTGCCCTCTGCTTAGCAAAGCAATTAGCTAGAATAGATTGGAAAAGAAGCTTCTAGACAGGGAAAACAGTGGGTATGTAGTTCTTGGGGGGAGAATGTCAGAATATTCAAGAAGGAGAATACCAAGGTGGCTGGGGTAGATCCACCAAGATATAAACTGGTATGAGATGAGATCACAGGGATAAGAGAGCCAGATCATGTAGGACTTCTGAGGCTATGACAAGAACTCTGGTTTTGATTATGGGAAAAGGGTGATCATAGGAATGCACTGAGTAGGGGAGTAACACAGTCATATTCGTACTGTTATAGGATTATTCCGGTTCTGAAATAGGCAATACACCATACTTTTTTTTTTTGACCACCATGTGATATAGTAAATGAGTAATTAATAAATATGTGTTAAAGTGAGTTGGTAGGTGGTGAATAGCTTAGTGAAAACTTAGTGAAAAACTTAGTAAGGAGGAAAACACAATAATCCAGGTGAGAGATGGTAACTTAGTCCAGGTGCTATCAGGAGAGGCAGTAAGAGTGAAAAGTAGTCATATTCCAAATATACTCAAAATTAGAACAGACACGCTTCACTGATGAACTGAATGGGAGGTGACAGCTTTTAGGGGTGGCTAGCTTTCAGCAGGTACCACTTGTTACAAAGAGAAGTGTTCTTCCGCTAGTAGATTGTGCCATGGAATCTTTTAAATTTTTTCATTTGGCAAGAAAATGGTAAGGGGAGACTTGAGAAGAGGATCTGGATTTCAGAACCTGGGGATGTCACTAGGAATGTTTGCTCCAACGTTTGCAAGGCTAATCTCCTTGACCCAAAGGACAGTAGGCCTCTTGTCTTCATGAGGAAACACAAACAAATCCCATTGTCTGCTCTATGTGACTGTCACATCCCTGTTCTGCTATTAGCCTTAATTCAAACCAAACCTTTTTCAAAAAAATAGAAAGACCTTCTAGCTTCTTACCCTGTAGGGACAGACTTCAAAGAAGGGAGAGGAGACATAAGTCTTTCCTGATTGTATAAAATATGATAAAATACGGTTTCTGTAGCAAAAGTTCTGCAACAGGAATCCACATTAGGAAATTGCTTGGGCAGCTGCATCAGGTGCAGTCACTTCAAGCTGTGCAGAATGGAGAGCTCCCTCTTGTGGGATGAGATTTTGCTCGCTGACCTTTTTGCCTAGTTAGATCTGTTTGCTGCGTCCCGGGCTTCATTCACTCTTGTAACAGAATTACCAGAGATGCTGGTTGTCTCCCACAGAATGGAGAAAAGCAAGGTTGGGTAATACGAATACAGACCCCATCTGTTCAAGGCTGTATCATGTCCCCAGCAAGGCTGGGCTCTGCTTAGGTGGATACTATCTCCATCCTGTCTGTAGGATTCTCCCCCAGTTCCACGCCTGCTGGCTCTCAGACACAGAAGCAAGGCCAGTCTCCTTCCTGATGTGGGCTGTTTTTCTCCCTGCCTATTTAGAACACTGTACCAGGTCTTATTATGATTCCACGTATTGACAATGCTAATTTTTAAAAAGATTGTTACTGTCTTAAGCACAGTAAAATGGCATGCACTTAAGGAACAGTTTTTATAATGAATGATGCAGAAGTACCTCAAACACTTTATTTTATTTATTTATTTCTTTTTTACTAAGCAATAATAACCAGCATTTCTAGCATATTTTTTTTTCGACAATAGAAACAATAACTAAAAGGATAATCATTCTAACTCAAATGTTCTCCAGATTAAAATGCTATTTGTTTCTAAGTAAATAAGATGTCCTTACAGGCCCACATTTTCTTGAGCTATGAGTGTTTGGGTTTTTATCACCTTGTTAATTAGAATGGGGAGTTCAGAATAGCAATAGTAGTTTCTCTTAGGGACCAGATACAAAATGTTTCAGGTAAGTTCCTGCTGTCATGGAGGGATAAAGATGTGGAATTGCCTGCTTGAAAGCTGGAAACATGAATGAAGAACAAATGGGCTGGGACAAAAGAATGAAATTGAACTATACACCAGTCCCAATGAAGTTGGGATCTATCTCTTGGGTCAAACTCATTATTATTTCTCCAACTTCCAACAGATTCCTTGACAAAGATTCAATCTTCGATACATATTTGTAGATTAAATGAACAACGATTAGTTTGGGATTAGAATTCTGGGTAGAATAAAAGCTGACTCAGCTCTGGGGTAAAAAAGTATCTTCTGTAATTTGTGACTTTGACTATAGTCTGGGGCAAGGGTGGGAATTTGAATTGGCACTATAAGATGAAGCCTTAATGAATCTCTTACAAATATAGTCCAAGTCCCAGGGAAGCCAGATCAACGCTCAGTTTTAAAGACAAGTCACAATAGGGTTGTGATGTGAGCCATTTATCTTCTATTCAGATTCTTAGACACAGATTTTTTTTTCAAATTTTCAGTTCATAAACATATGTTTTTGGTTGAAAGGTATCCCAGGAAATATGGGGTAGTTTAGTAAAAAGTCATGCCTATTTTTGGAGATTTTTTCCACAATCAAAATCAAAGCAGCCATCCTGCTGATGATAAGATAGGTGACCATCTTGTTGTATGAAGGACTATCTGAACCATCTTGTAAAAAGAAAGTTGCTGAGTCACTGTTCCTAAATGGAATATGTTTATCTCCTCCTTTTCAGCTAGAGAAAGGACCTGTCTTGAGACTTTGCCAGTTTGACCTGATTAATTGGTCCTATCAGACTGTTGACCTCCTTTTCAGTGTGATTCAACAAGTCTATACTCCTTAAGCAAACACTACTCTGGGAAGCAATGGGGAAATTTTTAGTTTAGGCTAACTACTACTATTCTGCCCTCTTCTCTTCAGGTCCCAGTAGTATTAGTTTGAGCAAAAACATTAACCACCTGATAATCAGTCCCAAATCTCTATTTATTTGATTTCGATTTAGCTGCCTATAGTTGAATTCTTTATAGGAGAAGAATTTCAAAGTTGAGAGACAGGGATAATTTGATATTGATCTGAGTCAGTAGGAAAATGTCCTTAAAATAGAAATGTATATATGCTCAAACTAAACCCCAGGTAAAGAACACAGAATATTCTCATGGAGAGGAAAAAAAAATGTGAATTCTTGTTTTTTCTTCATGCTGTTTTTATTTCATGTCTGAACTTTATCAGGTAGGAACTATGGCTTTATTCCCTGCCTCTTTGATCTACACTTCATCTTCATAAAGAGTTTATCTGATCATTTACACTCTCCCCTTTAGTAGTTTTCTGTCATCTGTGTAACAGAATTCTAATACCTTGAGCTACAGACAGGCATTGATGGCCCAGTATCAGTCCCATTATCATTATTATCTCTAAACAAATGCAGAATATTTAACATGTGCCCGGTTCTAGGCTAAGTTCCTTATGTGCCTCATTTCATTTTATCCTTACTATAATACTGAGCATCATTGTTATTATTCTTGTGATAGAGATGACAAAATAAGGCTTAGAGAGGTTGTCACTTGCCTAAGGTCATGTGGTTAGTAACCAAGCTGGAACCCAAAGTTCATATAGTACCAGCTTAATCTTCTCTTCCAACTCGCCTCATATACCAAGTAAGGCAGACTTGCTTCCTCATTGTCTTCTGAATCGGCTTCAGCAGACCCACACCTACACTTTTGCTATTTTTTATTACAACCCGGAATGCCTGCCACTTTTTATTTTTCTAAATCCTGACTATTTCAAAAATTAGTACTTTTAATATTTAAAATGTAATAAAAAAGCTAAATTCATTTTGGAAGATCACAATTACCCTCATACCAAATGCAGACGAAGAAATTACAACAAATGAAATCTTTAGGGCAACATCTTTCAGGAATATTGATGCAAAAACCTTAGCAAAATAGTGACAAATCAAATATAACAATATAAAAAGAGGATAATACGCTATGGGCAAGTATGGTTTACTTGAGGAATACAATGTTAGTCCGACATTTGAAAATCAGTTAATTTAAATTTCCATAACAAAGAAGGAAAACAATATGCCTATCTTAATAGATGCAGAACAAGCATTTTTTAAAAAAGCTTCAGTAATGATAAAAACTCTCAGTAACATAAGGCTAAAATGAAAACTACTTAAGATGATAAAGGACAACTTTAAAAATCAGTGGTGAAAGATCGAATATCTTTCTTCTAACTTCAAAGGAAGTCAAAATTGTCTATTCTCACCACTCCTTTTTGACATTGTACTAGAGGTTCTAGTCAGAGCACTCAGACAAGAAAAATAAATTCTAAAACATACAGAAAGAAAGTGGGAGGAGGAGAGAAAGAAAGAATTTTGTCTGTTCTCATAAAACATGATTATTGGTGTAAAAAATTCCAAAAGATGATGAAAGGCTATTAAAGTTGGCTGGTGAATTTAGCAAGATGATAGAATACAAGCTCAATTATATGTCTACAGTAATAAAAAATTTCAAGGCGAGATTTGCAAAGCAGTACTATACACAACAGTGTGTGCATGCCCACACGTGTGTGTGAGCGTGTGCACACGCACACACACACACACACACACACACACACAACACACAGCAACAAACAAGCAAATCATGAACTACAAAAGTAACATATGTGCAGACCCATTGGGTGAAGACTTCAAAATACTGCTAAACATACTAAAATGTTAATTTTTTATTCTTGGGGATCTCCCAGGAGAAGGCAGCCGAGATCAGCTGCTGTCAGCACCTGGCACATGGCCCATGCCACCACCTGCAGCAGTGGGCCAGACACCGGCAGAGGGAACCATGGAGAGGACGTGGAGGGAAATCTGGAGCTGAGCTCTGCCAGCAAGGAGACACTACCTCTGACCGCCACCATTATCTCTGTCCCAGGAAGGGCAGAGCCCTGCACTGGCCCCCCAGCTTGGTTTGGTCTCCAACCTGGGACACAGAGGCAATTGTGGCACCCCCTTGGGATGACCATCACTGATCCAGAGAGGAAACTTCAGGAGTGGACACAGAGAGACAGATGCCCTACCCCCAAGCTGGACCAGGGACAGACACATCACTTCTGAGTGGGGGATTTGGCAGTAGTAGCAGCAGTAGTCGAGTTGGATGAATTGCAATCTGATTCGCCCTCTCTGGCCATTTTTTTTTTCTTTCTTTTTGTTTTAGTATTTGTTTTGTTTTTTATTTTGGGGGGGGTTAGTTTTTCTGTTTGCATATGGGTATTTTTGAGGGCAAGTATATCATCTAGGTTTTTGTTTGTATGTTTGTATGTTTTTGTTTTCTTTTGTGTTTGTGCTTGTTTTTGTTTGTTTCTTTGTTTATTCATTAGTTGGTGGGCCTGTTTTCCTTCTCCTTCTCCTCTGTCTTCATCTTCCTTTAGTCTCCCTTCTTCCATTTTCTGTTCTTCCCCTTTTACTTATCTCATTTTGTTCTCAGGAGGCATACATATGCCCTGTCTGCATGGACAGATTATAAAGTGGTGGGAAGTGGGTTCCAGGGGGCCCACACACCTATCAGTGGATATGTGATCTGAGGATAACTTCTGAACCACAGCTCCCCCATCACACCTTAATCAAATCTCAAACTGCAAAAAGAACAACTCCTCCATGCCCGGTCTGGCTTCAAACTTGAACAAATCCAGAGTATCTACATAAGGAGGAATAGGGGATTGAGCAAACAAGTGAAAGCAATCTCCCATCACTGAGTAGTGGAATTAAAGAAGGAGGGGGGGAAAGGGGGAAGGAAACCATCACAAATGAAGAAGAATCAAAGGAAAAATACAGGTCCCATACAGACTCCTGGAAAGACAGCAACTGAGGATACAGACTTCAGAACTCAAACAAAGAAGAGCCCCCAGAACAACTGATCCCAAACCACAAACCCAGCTATCAAGATATGAATAGAGAGAATACATAGAAATGAGGAGAGATAAGAGGAAAGAACGGAGGAGTTGATAACTGAGATGATGGCAATAAAGCATACAGTAAATGAAATAAATAACAAACTGACAAGCATGGAAAGCAGAACTAACCAAGCAGAAGAGAGAATCTCAGAGCTTGAGAACTAAAATATGGAACTAACCCAAACTGTTAAAAACATAGAAAAGAAGCTTAAAAAGACAGAACAAAGCCTCTAAGAGATGTGCAATCATATTAAGAGGCCAAACCTAAGATTGTCATTGCTGAGGCAGATAGAGAAACAAAAACCACCCTGGAAGAAAAAAATCCACTAAATTGTCTAAGAAAACTTCCCTCATCTCACCTGAGATGTGACCATTCAAACACAAGAGATTCAGAGAACCCCTGTAAGACATCAAATGAGAAGACAAACTCCTAGACACATAGTAATCTGATTATACAAAGTAGGTATAAAAGAAAAAATCCTGAGGGGTGGCGCTTAAGATGGAGGCTGACAGGTCGGGCTGTGAGAATCTCCATGGAGGGAAGTGACAGTAAAGACTCTCTGTGTGAGTAGGCGGGTGCTGGTGGGAGTAGGCGGGCGCTGGTGGGTGTGTGAAAGTCTGTCTGCAGGGATACTTGGCTGCATGCACCCGGGTACCCCCACCGCTGAGGGTGACTGCAAGTACCACCACCCTGAAATTAAAACACACCTCACAAGATCCCACACAGAAATGCCTGCTGCCTGCAGGAACGCACCTGAGAAAAGCCTGCTGAATCCAGCTGATTCCCAGCACCTGGTACCAGGCGCACACCATCACCTGTCATACCAGACCCACTGGAGTGCAGGATCTGATTAATGGAGAGAGAGCATCAGGGAATCTGGAAAGGAATACATGCCTGTTGAGGAGCCGCCCACTGCAACCATTTTCCAGGCAGAGATTTGCATTGCCCCACCCAGTTCCACCCCCACCCAGACTCCAACTCGTTGCCTAAGTGGCACAGACAAACTATTGCCCCAGGCGTTCCCTTACCATTGAAGTAGGAGAGAGACTGCTCCAGGCTTTGCCTCACCGCTTCAGCACCTAGCAAGGTGCTGGAAGTGGCTGCGGATGGAGTCCAGAGATCCCATCTTTGCGAATGGCAGATCAACTATTCAGGTCTTGATCATGGTCCAGAGGAAATATCCTGAGAGCACAAACTTCAGAGGGACCTGATGAGTGCTGAGTTGAAGGCATCTACCCCTTACCCTGATCCAGCCATGGGACAAAGGGTGTGGCCAGAAAGGGATGAGGAAGAACTCCAAAGAGATCATTAGTGAGTCTGGGGCTGACCCAAATCCCCTCCTCCCCAGTAATCCTCTGAATGTCAGACCCACACAGCTGGGCCATGACTGAGAGGGACAAACCCACTTGGAACCTGGACATCAGTTGCAACAGGAGAACCCCATTTCTGGATAGGCCTGGCTGGGTCAACAACCTGAGAGTATATACCTGGGGAAAAGACTATCCTGTACCTCCCCACCAGAGATCTCCCTGACCATATGAGAGTGGGAGGGGAGGACTGAAGCCCCACCCACCTCCACTGCCCCTCCTCCTTCCCTGCTTCCTTCCCTGAGGAGAGAGTGAAAGGGGTAGATCTGCAGAAAAGATCCAATTAGAGGAATAATTATAGAGCCTGTCACAAGAGGACAGGTTTTTGGTTTTTGTTTTGTTCTGTTTTGTTTTTAAATTTTTTAATTATTTTTTAATTTTAAAAATTTTCTGTTTGTGAGTTCATCTATTTAAAAAATATTTTTCCTTTGTGCATGAATGTGTATGTGAGGTTTGGATCTGCATCCCCCCCCCATTTTTTTTCTCTTTTCTTTTTCCATTTCTTCTTTTATCTGTCATTCTCTGGTTATGTGTGTATATGAGTGATTGAGTGTTCATCTTTTGATTTTGTTGTTGGTTTTTGCACCTTTGTTCTTCGGGGGTTTTTTATATTCTTTTTTTGCATGTGTGTTTGTGTTGTGGTTTGTTTTGTTTTGCTTTGTAGTTATTGCAGATTGTTTTGGAGTGTGTGCTAGTTTCTGCTTTGCATCATCATACAGAGTGGTGGCAGGGAATAGATCTCAGGGAACACATACCACAAAAAGTGAACATTTTAAATTTGCAAGTAACATCTGATTCCTAGTGCTCCATCTGCCACTTTACTCGGATTTCAAAACTACAAGAAACAGCAGAGCTTCCCATCCACCATCCTATTTCAAAATAGAACAAATTCAGAGCCCAGATCAGGAAAGAATAGAGGACTGAGCAAGCATCAGAAGGGAAAGCCTCTCCCACTGACACTGAATAACAGAACTAAAGGGAAAAAAAAACAAGAGATCTGTCACAAATGAGGAAAAGTCAAAGGAAGACCTCAAGCAATTTCAAGTCTACTAAAGACAAAACTCCTGAGAAATCAGACCTTGGTACCCAAACAATGGAATTCACCAATGACTGGCCCCAGAATATGACAGGGATTAGGGAATGGTTGGAAAGAGTGAATAAGACTAAAGAAGGACAAGATGCAACACTGAAAGACCTTGTAACAGAGATTCTGGCAATAAAAAATTTCATCCAGGAAATAAATAATAAGATGACAAGCATGGAAAGCAGAATTAATCTAACTGAAGAAAGAATCTCAGAACTTGAAGACTAGCACATGGAATTAACATGATCTGTAAAAAACATAGAAAGAAGACTCAGAAAGAAAGAACAAAGCCTCCAAGAGATGTGCGGTTATATCAAAAGGTCAAACCTTGGGCAACTTGACGAGACCTCATCTCTACAATAAATAAAAAAATTAGCCGGGTGTGGTAGCATGCACCTGTAGTTCCAGCTCCTTGGAAGGCTGAGGCAGAAGGATCGCTGGAGCCCAGCAGGTCAAGGCTGCGGTGGCCAGGAGTGGCCACTGCACTCCAGTGTGGGCAACAGAGTGAGACTCCAACTCAAAAAACAACAACAAAAAAAAAACCAGTCAAACCTACACCTGATTGTTATCCCAGAAGAAGAAAGGGAAAATGAGAACAACTTGGAACAAGTATTCCAGGAGGTAATCCAAGAAAATTTTCCCCATATCACCAGAGATGTGACCAGTAAAGCACAACAGATACAGAGGACCCCCACAAGATGTCAAATGAGAAGACCAACCCTTAGACACATAGCAAATCACCTACACAAAGTAGACCCAAAAGAAAAAATATTAAAGGCAGCAAGAGAGAAAGGTCAGATTACCTACCAGGGAAAACCAATCAGAATAGCAGCAGACATATCAGCAGAAACACTACAAGCAAGAAGAGACTGGACTCCTATATTCAAAGTCCTCAAATAAAAACAATTTCAACCAAGAATTTCCTATCCAGCCAAGTTCAGCTCATCAGTGATGGAGAAATAAAATCCTTCCCAGACATTCAATCCCTAAGACATTATGCAGCTTCCAGACCAGCTCTACAGGAGACACTGAAAAAGTTATTAAGCACAGAAGAAGAAGAAAAAGACTGACCACACACTTCCTAAGAGAACAGCAGAGCACAGAATCAGCACAGAATACAGTGCAACAAGAAACATGAAAACACACACATACATTAACCCCAAAGCCAAAAGAAAACAAGCAAACAAAGAAAAAACTTTATAAGAACCTCATGACAGGTATAAGCAATCACATTTCATTAATCAGCCTGACTGTGAATGGACTAAATGCACCACTGAAAAGACACAAAATGGTGGAATGGATAAGAAACCATGACCACATTATTTGCTGCATCCAGGTGACTCATCTCATTACAAGGGATGCACATAGAGTCAAAGTTCAAGGATGGAAAACAAGTTTTCAGGCATATGGATCACAAAAGAAGGCAGAAGTTGCAATCTTAATATCAGACAAAACAACCTTTAAGCTATCAAAAATTTTAAAGGATGCAAAAGGACACTACATAAGGATAAAAGGTTCAATCCATCCACAAAAAAAAATCCATCCTAAACAAATATGCACCCAGCATAGGAGCACTAGCATTTATAAAGCAACTACTAAATAAACTTTTAAAAGATATTGACTCTAACACTATTATAGCAGGGAACTTGAATACCCCACTGACAACCCTAGATAGATCATCGAGGCAACAAATGAACAAGGAGATCCAGAACCTAAACTTGGCACTTGACCAAATGGACTTAGTAGATACCTACAGATTATTCCACCCAACAACCACAGAATATACATTCTACTCATCACCACATGGAACATACTCCAAGATCAATCACATCCTTGACCATAAATCAAGCATAAACAAATGAGGTGGAAATCTTCCCATGTGCATTCTCAAACCACAGTGGAATAAAAATAAATATCAAAACCAACATTTCTCCAAAGCCTACAAAGACATGAATACTAAACAACATGATGCTGAACAACAACTGGGTCAACACTAAAATCAGAGAAGAAATTGAAAGATTCCTAGAAACAAATGAAAATGTAGAAACATCTTATCAAAATGTCTGGGATGACATGATATCAGTTCTGAGAGGGTAATTTATTGCTCTATGAGCACACATCAAGAAAATGCAACAATCACAAGGGGAGAGCCTAACAAATCACCTAAGGGAGCTAGAAAGAGAAGACCACAAAAACCCCAACTTTAGCAGAAGAATTCAAAACACAAAAATAAGAGTCCAAATACAGGACATGGAAGACAAAAATATCATAGAAAATATCAACAAAACAAAAAGCTGGTTCTTTGAAAGAATTAACAAGATTGATGGGCCCCAAGTCAGAATGACCAAGAAAAAGAGAGAAAAAGCCTAAATAAACACAATCAGAAATACAAAAGATCAAACCACAACTGACCCCAAAGAAATACAAAGGATTATCAGAGATTACTATGTACACCTATATGGAAACAAACTTTATACCTATATGAAATGGAGGACTTTCTGTCATCACACAGCCTCCCCAGGTTAAAACAAGAAGACACTGAGACACTAAATAGATCAATAACAACCCAAGAAATTGACTCTGTCATACGAAAACTACCTATAAAAAAAATCCCAGGACTGGATGGTTTTCCAGCAGAATTCTATAAAACATACAAGGAAGAGTGGATACCAATCCTATTGAAAGTATTCCGGGCAATTGAGAAAGATGGAATTTGCCCTAAATCATTTTACCAAGGTAGCATTACACTGATACCCCAACTGGGTAAAGATTCAACAAAGAAAGAAAACTACAGGCCAATATCTCTTATGAACATAGATGCAAAAATCCTCAACAAGATTCTAGCAAATTGGATCCAAAAACACATCTCAAAAATCATCCACCATGACCAAGTAGACTTCATGCCCAGGATGCAGGGCTGGTTCAACATTTGCAAGACCATAAATGTAATTAAATACATCAACATATGTAAAAACAAGAACCACATCATTATCTCATTAGATGCAAAAAAAGCTTTTGATAAAATCCAGCATCCTGTCTTGAAAAAAACCCTCAAACACTTAGGTATAGAAGGAACATACCTCAAAATTGTAAGTGCCATCTATGATAAACCCACAGCTAACATATTGCTAAATGGACAGAAACTAGAAACATTTCCCCTGAAAACTGGAAGAGGACAAGGCTGCCCACTCTCACTCCTCTTGTTCAATATTGTGTTGGAAGTCCTAGTCAGGCAATTAGACAAGAGAAGGAAATCAGGGGTATCCAAATAGGAAAAGGGAAAGTTAAGTTATCCCTCTTTGCTGATGATATGATCCCATACCTTGAAAATCCAAGAGAATCTGTCAAAAACTTGCTTGCACTGATAAAGGACTTTGGCAAAATCTCAGGGTACAAAATAAATGTGTAAAAGGCAGTTGCATTCCTATACACCAACAACAAGCAGACACAATCCCATTCACAATAGTCACCAAAAAAATGAAGTACCTCGGCATCTTCCTAACCGGAGAAATGAAAAACCTTTACAATGAGAATTACAAAACACTGCTCAAAGAAATCCAAGAAGACACAAACAAATGGAAAATATTCCATGCTCATGGATAGGAAGAATCAACATTGTTAAGATGTCCATCCTATCAAAGGCAATCTACATTTTCAACGCAATACCCATTAAGTTATCAACATCATTCTTCTCAGACCTGGAAATGACAATACAGAAATTTATGTGGAATCATAAATAACCACGAACAGCCAAAACAATCCTTAGCAAAAGAACCAAAGCAGGAAGTCTCACACTTCCAGACTTCAAACTTCACTATAAGGCTACAATAATGAAAACAGCCTGGTATAGGTACAAGAACAGGCACCTAGACCAATGGAACAGGATAGAGATTCTGGAAGCAAAGCCTCAATTCCTCAGCCAACTCATCTTTGACAAAGCCTCCAACAACAACCACTGGGGAGAGGAGAACCTATTTAGTAATGGTGCTGGGAAAACTGACTGACCACATGCAGAATATTGAAACGGAACCCCTACCTATCACCATACACAAAAATTAACTCTAAATGGATCAAAGACCTCAACGTAAAACCTCAAACTGTAAGAATCTTAGAAAACACAGGAGAAACCCTTATGGAAATTTGAATTGGGAACTAGTTCCTACTCAGAACCCTAAAGGCCAATACCTCAAGAAATAAGATAGACAAGTTGAACCTCATCAAATTAACGAGCTTCCACAAAGCAAAAGAAACCATCAAGAAAGCAGGGAGACAGCCTACGGAATGGGAAAAAATATTTGCCAACTGTATATCTGACAAAGGCCTAACATCTAGGATCTACAAGGAATTCAAACTCACCAAAAGGAAAAAAAAAAAAATAGTCTCTTTAAAAAGTGAGCAAAAGACATGAATAGACACTTCTCAAAAGAAGATATAAGGACAGCCAACAGATACAAGAAAAAGTGCTTAGCATCACTCATCATCAGAGAAATGCAAATCAAAACCACATTGAGGTACCACCTAATCCTTGTAAGAATGGCCATCATTAATAAAACAAACAACAACAGATGCTGGTGAGGATGTGGAGAAAAAGGAAAGCTTCTACACTGCTGGTGGGAATGCAAACTAGTACAACCCCTTTGGAAGACAGTGTGGCAATTTCTGAAAGAACTAGAAATTGACCATCCATATGACCCAGCAATTCCCCTTGGGAATATACCTGGAGGAACTCAAATTATTCTACAAAAAAGACACCTGCACACGTATGTTTTTTGCGTCTCTATTCACAATAGCAAAAACATGGAACCAAACATGTTGCCCATCAAAGCTGGGCTGGATAAAAAAATATACATATACACAATGGGATATTATGCAGTCATAAAGAAGGACAAATGTATGGACTTTGCAGCAACTTGGATGGATTTGAAGTCAATCATACGGAGTGATATATCACAGAAACAAAGAACAGAGTAGCCATATGCTCTCACTCATAAGTGGACCTTGAACAATTATAACGCTATAAGAAAGCGATTGGCATTAGTGGGAAACTGTCAGGGGCGGGGAGTGGGATTGGCAGTTGAGGGAAACTGCTAGGGGAGGGAGGGGCATACCTCATCAACAAGGGTACCTGCATGATCAATGCTTATATACCTAGCCCTGAATTGTACCCCACATCTTTATAATAATTAAAAAAAAAATTTTTAATCTGTAAGAAAAATCTTATTTAAAAATTTTAGGTAGATGAAATGTGAGAGATAAAATGTAAAATTTGTAGGAAAGGATCTTAATAACCTTGAGGGAGAGGGAGGAATTCTTCAACAATAACATTAATATAATAGCAATTCTTATATAGTTTTTACTATGTGACAGGCACCATTTTTTGTATGTGCTTATTAACTAAATTGATCTTCACAACAAACCTATGAGATAGGTTTTTCACTTTGCAAGTGAGACATAAAGAGATTAAATAATTTACTGATGGTCATAATGATTAATAAAGCTAGAATTTGAATCCACTTAGTCTAGCTTCAGAGTTTCTACTCTTAACTATTTCACTACAATTCTCTCCAAAATTTAAAAATAAAAAGCCATAAAGGAAAATGTCGATAAATTATATTAAAATTAAGAACTTCTGTTTCTCAAAAGACTTTATAAAGAAAATGAAAAGACAAGTCCTAAACCAGAAGATAACTATTGTACATGAAACTGACAGAAGACTGCTTTTCCAGAAATATGTAAATAAATTCTACAAATCAATCTAAAAATTACTTCGGCATAGTCTTCATAGAAGAGGAAATTTGAATAGCCAATAAATGTGAAAACATGCTCCGTCTCGTTAATAATTACAATAATGTAACTGAAACCATGCTGTAATACCACTTTAAGCTGCCCTATTGGCAAAAATTTAAAAGCTGGTGATATCATGTTGGTGAGGATTTAGAGGAATAAGACCATTAGTCCATTGCTGGTAGGAGTGAAAATTGTTAATACTGCATTGGAAAACAGTTAAGTATTGCCTAATGAAAATGACTTTGCACAAAAAAGAAAAGAAAAAGAAAAAATCCTAAGGGCAGTAAGAGAGAAAGTTCAAACTACTTACCAGGGAAGACCAACGAGCATAGCAATCCAGCATGGATGACAGAGTGAGACTCCCACTCAACAAAAAAAGAGCAGCAGACTTATCTACAGAAATACTAAAGACTAGAAGAGACTGAAGTCCAGTCTTCAAAGTTCTCAAAGATAAACAATTCCAACCAAGATTTTCCTACTGAGCTAAGCTAAGCTTCATCAGTGATGGAGAATTAAAAACTTTCCTAGACATTCAATCCCTGAGAGTTTATGCCACCTCCAGACCAGCTCTATAAGAAATGCTTAAGAAAGTATTAAACACAGAAGAAGGAAAAAAAAAAAAGAATGACCACACTCTTTCCAAGAATACAGGATAAAGATAGAAAACACACACGTATATCAACCCAAATATCAAAAGAAAACCAACAAACAAATAAACAACAACAAACCCTATAAGAACCTCATGACAAGGATAACTCTTGCAACTCAATAATTAGCCTGAATGTGAATGGACTGAATGCACCACTGAAAAGACATAGTAAGGATAAAAAGAAATGATGCAACAATATCCTGTCTTCAGGAGACTCATCTCACCAGAATGGACACTCACAGACTCAAAGTAAGAGAATGGAAAATATTTTATCAGGCAAATAGAACACAAAAGAAAGTAGGATTTGCAATCTTAATATCAGACAAAATAACCTTTAAGTTATCAAAAATGTAAAAAGATACAGAAGGTCACTACATAATGATAACAGGTTCAATCCATCAACAAGAAATATCCATCCTAAACATATATGCACCCATCATAGGAACACCAACCTTTTTAAAGCAACTTCTAGGTAAACTAAAAAAAGATATTGACTCTAACACTGTCATGGCTGGGGACTTTAATACCCCACTAACAACCATAGATAGATCATCAAGACAAAAACTCAGCAAAGAGATCTGGAACTTCAACGTGATGCTTGGCCAAATGGACTAAATAGATACCTACAGAATACTCCACCCAACAAGCACAGAATATATATTCTACTCATCACCACATGGAATGTACTCCATGATCGACCACATCCTTGGACATAAATCAAGCATAAACAAATTTCATAAGATTGAAATACTGACATGCACCTTCTCATACCACAGTGGAATAAAAATAAATGTCAACACCAACAAAGCTACTCCCAAACCCATAAAGACGTGAACACCTAAGCATCATGATGCTGAACCACTCCTGGTTTAGCACAGAAACTAAAGCAGAAATTAAAAGATTTCTGGAAACAAATGAAAATAAAGACACATCTTACCAAAACCTCTGGGATACCATGAAAACAATACTGAGAGGGGAATTCATTTCTTTATGAGCACACATCAAGAAAATGGAAAGATTACAAGTTAACAGCTTTATAAATCACCTGAGGGAGCTGGAAAAACAAAATAACCAAAAACCTAGCTTCAGCAGAAGAATCCAGATCACCAAAGTAAAAGTTCAAATAGAGGACATAGAAGACAAATATATAATAGAAAAAAAATAACAAAACAAAAAGATGTTTCTTTGAAAGGATAAAAAAGATTGATGGACCCCTAGCCAGACTGAACAAGAAAAGAGAGAAAAATCCCAAATAAATTCAATCAGAAATGTAAAATATCAAATCACAATGGACCTTGAAGAAATTTTTTTAAAAAATCAGCGATTACTATGCACACCTGTATGGAAACAAACTTGAAAACGAAGATGAAAAGGAGGACTATCTGACATCACACAACCTCCCAAGGTTGAAAGGAGAGGAAATTGAGACATTAAGTAAACTGATAATGACCCAGGAAATAGTCTTTGTCATAAGAAAACTATCCACAAAAAAGTCCTGGACCAGATGACTTTCCAGCGGAGTTCTACAAAACATACAAGGAGGAGCTGATACCAATTCTATTAAAAGTATTTCAAGCAATCAAGAAAGATGGAACTCCCCCGAAATCATTTTATGAAGTGAATATCACACTGATACCCAAACCAGGTTAAGATCCAACAAAGAAAGAGAGCTACAGGCCAATATCCCTGATGAATATAGATGCAAAAATACTCAGCACAATTCTAGCAAATCGGATCTGACAACTCATCTAAAAAATCATCCAAGCCGGGCTCGGTGGCTCAGCCTGTAATCCCGCGCCTTTGGGAGGCTGAGGTGAGTGGATTGCCTGAGCCCGCGGGTTCGAGACCTGCCTGGGCAGCGAGACCTCATCTCTACAATAAATCAAAAAATCAGCCGGGCGTGGTAGTGCATGCCTGTAATTCCAGCTACTCGGAAGGCTGAGGCGGAAGGATCGCCGGAGCCCAGCAGGTCGAGGCTGCGGTGGCCGGGAGCGGCCACTGCACTCCAGTCTGGGCGACAGAGTGAGACTCCAACTCAAAAAAAAAAAAAAAAAAAAAATCATCCACCATGACCAAGTAGACTTCATCCCTCTGATGCAAGGCTGGTTCAACATCCTCAAGACCATAAATGTAATTAAATACATAAATAGATGTAAAAATAAAAATCACATGATTGTATCATTTGATAAAGAAAAAGTTTTCAATAAATCCATCATCCCTTCTTGATAAAAACACTTGAACACCTAGACATAGAGAGAACATACTTCAAAATAGTAGGAACCGTATACAATAAATCCATAATCATCATATTGCTAAATGGACAGAAACTGGAAGTATTTCCCCTGAATGCTGGAATAAGACAAGGCTGCCCTCTTTCACCCCTCTTGTTCAACATAGTGGTGGAAGTCTTAGCAAGAGCAATCAGACAAGAGAAGGAAATCAGGGGTATCCAAGTAGAGAAAGAGGAAGTCAAGTTGTCCTCTTTGCTGACAATATGATTCTATGCCTCAAAAATCCAAGAGAATCTGTGAAAAATCTTCTTGTACTGACAAAGAACTTTGGCCAAGTCTCATGGTACAAAAATCAGAATGCAAAAGACAGTAGCATTCTTATACACCAACAACAAACAGGCAGAGAAACAAATAAAAAGCACAATCTCATTCACAAATAGCCACACACACAAAATGAATTACCTCGGCATCTTCCTAACCAGAGAAGTGAAAGACCTTTACAACAAAAACTACAAAACATTGCTCAAAGAAATCAAAGATGACACAAACCAAATGGAAAAATATTCCATGCTCATGGACTGGAAGAATCAACATTGTTAAGATGTCCATACTACCCAAAGCAATCTACAGATTTAATGCAATGCCTATTAAATTACCAGCATTATTCTTCTCAGACCTGTAAATGACAATACAGAAATTCATTTGGAATCATAAATGATCATGAATAGTCAAAATATTTCTCAGCAAAAGAAACAAAGTGGGAGGTATCACACTTCCAGACTTTAAACTTTATTATAAGGCTACAGTAATCAAAGCGGCCTGGTATTGGTACAAGAACAGGTATATAGACCAATGGAACAGGATAGAGATTCCAGAAGCAAAAACCTCAATTTCTCAACCAACTCATCTTTGACAAAGCCTCCACTAACAACCACTGGGGAGAGGGGAACTTAATCAGTAAATAGTGCTGGAAAAACTGGCTGATAAACTGCTGAAGATTAAAACAGGACCCCTACCTATCACCATACACAAAAATCAACTCTAAATGAATCAAAGACCTAAATGTAAAACCTCAAACTATAGGAAACTGAGAAAATTCAGGAGACACCTTTATGGAACTTGGAACTGGCAATCAATTCCTGATCAAAACCCCAAGTGCCCATGCCATAAGAGGTAAGATAGATAAGTGGGACTTCATCAAACTGAAAAGCTTCTGCAAAGCCAAAGAAACCATCAAGAAAGTGGGGAGATAACCCACACGCTGGCAAAAAATATTTGCCAACTGTATATATGACAAAGGCCTAACATCTAGGATATACAAGAAACTCAATCATGCTGAAAAGAAAAAAAAAAATCAGTCCTTAAAAAGTGGGCAAAAGATATGAAAAAACACTTCTCAAAAGAAGACATACGAGCAGTCAGACAAATGAAAAAATACTCATCTTCACTAGTCATCAAAGAAATGCAAATTAAAACTACCCTGAGATACCACACAACTTCAATCAGGATGACCATCATCAATAACTCAAAAAACAACAGATGCAGGGAGGATGCGAAAAAGGGAACACATCTACACTGTTGGTGGGAGTGTAAACTAGCATAATCTTTGTGGAAAACAGTGTGGCAATTCCTAAAAGATCTAAAAATCGACCTCCCATATGACCCCACAATCCCCCTTCTGGAAATATACCTGGAGGAACTCAAATCATTCTACAAAAAAAGATACCTGTGCACTCATGTTTATCGCAGCACTATTCACAATAGCAAAAATATAGAACCAACCATGCTGCCCATCAAAAGTAGACCGGATTAAAAAATGTGGTACTTACACACAATGGGATATTATGCAGTCGTAAAGGACAAAATTATGAACTTTGCAGCAACTTGGATGGAGTTAGAGTCTGTAATACACAGTGATCCATCACAGAAACAAAGAACTGAGTACCACATGTTCACACTCATGAGCGGACCCTGAACAATTATCATAATACTATAAGAAAGGGATTGGCAGTAGTGGGAAACTGTCAGGGGAGCGAGCAGTGGTGCACACTTCTTCAATAAGGGTACCGGATCTCAAAACAGGTGACATGGGACCCAAAGTGAGGTCCAAACTTTACCTGTGCAATGACCATTTGAATTCATAACCCTGAATTATACCCCACATCTTTAAAATAAAAATTTTAAAAAGAAAGAAAAAAGAAAAGATAAAATAAAAAGATAAAAATAAAAAAAGATGTTAATTTCCCCAAATTGATCTATAGATTCAATTTAATCACAATCAATCAAAATTTCAGGATAATTTTTCTAGAAATCAATAAATTTATTCAAAAAATATATGAAAATACAGAAGACCTGTTACAGCCTGAGTAATCTAAAAATGAGGAACTGAATTAGAGATCTTATGCATTCTGATTTCTATACTTATTATAAAGCTACAATTATCAAGGTAGTGTAGTATGTGCATAGACTTAGAAATATAGATATAATAGAATAGAGTGCCCAGAAATAGATCCATATTTGTAAGGTCAATTGGTTTTCTACACACAAACAAAAGTAATCCAATGGGGACAGGTGGTGCTGGGAGATACTGAATAGCCAAAAAGCAAAAACATGAATGTTAGCTGTTAGCTCATACTATGGAAGAAAATTATCCTGACTTGGATCATAGATCCAAATATATTTGCTAAAATTACAAAACTTCTAGAAATAATATTAGGAGAAGCTATTAGTGATCTCTGGTTTGGCAAAAGTTTTTAAAATGAGACACAAAAACACAAATTCTCTAATTAAAAAATAATAACTTGGATTTCATTCAAATTAAATACTTCTGCTTTTTAAATTAAATACTTCTATTTTTATGAGAATAAAAAGACAACTCACAGACTAAAAGAAGATATTTTAAAATCACATATAAAGAAACTTGTCTCTAGAATGTATACAAAAAACACTTGATAATCCAAGAATAAAGAACTGAGTATCATATGTTCTCACCCATAAGCAATAAGAAGACAAAAGATTGAGTTAAAATCTGGATCTTGGGCAAAGGAGTTGTAAAAGCACTTCACCAAAGGAGGTATATTGATGACAAGTGGCATATGAAAAGAGGCTCAATATTAGTCATTAAATGCATACAATTTAAAACCATAATGAAATATTACTACCTACTTCCCAGAATTTCTAAAATTCAACAGATTGACCATGCTACACGTTGACAAGAATGGGAAGAAACTGTAAATGTTGGGAATGGAAAAGGGATCAAAAACTTTGAGGAAAAAAGGGTATTTTTTTAAAAAATTCACCATATGCCTAGCATATGACCCAGCTGTTCCACAGTTAGTCACCACCAGAGAAATCAAAACATATACCCACACAAATACTTGTGCATGAATGTTTATAGTAGATTTAACTGTAAAAGCCAAAAACTAGAAACAATCCACATTTCCACCCATGGGTGGGTGGGCACACAAATTGTATTTGCATATAATGGAATTCTATTTGACTATAAAAGAGAACAAACTATTCATAAGTGCAATAATATGGATCAATCTTAAAATATTTATCCTGAGTGTAAGAATCAAAAAGAACATGATTTAGTAACAGAAAATTCAAACTAATTTATAGTGACAGAAAACAGTTTAATGGTTACCTTTAAATGGAGTATAGAAGAGAAAAGATTACAAAAAAGCATGAAAAAGTACTTATAGGTGACAGATATGTTCATTGTGTTATTTATGGTTAATATTTCATGATTATATTTCAAAACTTATCAAATTGTTTATTTATAATATGTGTAATTTACTTTATGTCATTCATAGATCAATAAAGCTGTAAAATATTTAAACAAAATTATGGAAAAAGAATACTATTCTTATAGATAATGAAACTAACTAGAAGTAGATGCCTGGAAAACAAATGGAAACTCTACATAATGTTCAAAAATAGCTAACATTCAAAACTGAACCAGAAGAAATTAAGAAAATTATAGACGCTAAGAAAGAAAAGCATAAATTAAAATTATCAAAACTCAGAAATGAGGTAACCAGCAGAAGGGAAGATTGAATCAAGAGATTGAGGAACTCAGGAAATAATAAAAAATAGAAAAAAATTAGAAATAAATAGTAAGCTAGAAAAAAACACCAGTAGGTACAAAATATTCACAGATGTGAAAGACAATTTCTTAATAAATTCAAAGATGAAAGAAAAATTTTGAAAAACAAAAATTTTTAAAGAATATTTGTATGAAAGTAATAGAAAGAACAGGCAAAAAAGAAAAATATACATATTTTATAATAGTCACTGAAGGAGAAATTTAAAGCGATGGAAGAGAACAAATGCTAATAACCACATCTCAAGAAAACTTCCCTGAATTAAAAAATATGTTTTGAACTTACATATTCAAAGTGTATGGTGAGTTCTTGGGGAAAATGATTTAGACAACACTGAGATTTATTTCAAAAATTGGAAGTAGAAGAAGGAAGAGAAGGGAAGTCAGTGGAAATGAGTACCCCAAATACCCAAACTGTGGTTTCTAAATGAAATTTTCCATTAAAAGAAACTGAAAATCCTAGGAGAAATGCCTGATTCTAGGTTCACAGAAGAAAGTATACAAGGTGGTCCCAAAATAGTTAATCACACAGAAAGCAGTAAAGATACCAAAAATCAACTAGGATCATGCAAAAGAATTTAGGAATTAACCTGTATAAGATCCTACTGACCAAAGAAGGGAAAATTGTTCATCAGTGAGAATAATAACTGCAATTGATTAAAATACATTAGATATGTTTGAATTCATGAGCTCATAACAATAATATCAGTGACAATGACAATGATAAAATTAATAAACTAGTTTTTGACCTTTTCAAAAGGGAGGGAACAGCTCATTATTTTAAGACTGGTAATTAAAGAAGAAAATCAAACTTTATCATGTCTTTCCGGTAAGATGTATACATTAGGGTGACAAAATAGTTAATGAAAAAATTTCTCTTTTTTGGAATAGCTGACAAATGAAGAATGAATGATAGAATTATAATATCCTTATTTTGCAACCCCTAAAGAATTAATGGTTCCAGACATTGATCATTAATGGTTGCTACCATCACATAAAGAGACATAACTATAACCTGTGTATTTCTGGATGTAAGTTCACATAAAAGTAGTCTTACATCCAAACAAATCAAACCTGGATCTGACCTAAGAGGAAGTTAGCAATTCTGAAATATGCAGTATGTTATTAACTGTAGTCACAGTGTTATGCATAGATCTCTAAATGTATTTTTCTTGTCTAACTAAACTGTTGTGCCCTTGAACAACATCTCTTCTTCATCTCCCCACCCCAGCCATTGGTAATCATCATTCTACCACTTAAAAAATAAGTGTATGTGGTGCTGAATATATTACTTAGCTTGATTTAATCTTTCCACAAATTGTACTCCATAGCATATATAATTAATATTTTTAGAATTAAAATAACATTAAAATTTTTAAAAATATATTAAAGAAAATATTTTTATATACTGGACTTCAGTATAAATGAAAGGCTAAAATGTTGCTTCTATAAGATAATTGTTTCGTGTACAAAAGGTACACTAATTGTTTAGTGTACAAAAGATATATAAACATAGAAGTGTAATTGGTATTAGAATAAACCTGAGTTATGTTGATCTGCCTTCTTTCAAGATTTCTAAAACATTGCTTCGTGTGTGTGTATGTGTGTGTGTGTGTGTGTGTGTGTGTGTGAGAGAGAGAGAGAGAGAGAGAGAGAGAGAGAACAGAAAAAGAAAACTATCATTGAATTAGCATTCATAATTTTCAAGTGACTCTAATACATACTTGATGTGAGTTCTGTCATTTAATCCTGACAATCATTCTATGAGCTATCTATTATTTTATAGATGTTTCTCTAAGAAGTCACTTGCTTTTAGTATTAAACTTTTTTAGACATTTTGTGTACAAAAATCCAGATATTTTGGATTTCTGAAAAATAGGAAGACTGGAAAAGTTGGTCCATATTCTTGTCTGGCAACAAGAAGTTCAAATGAATAGACGCTATTCCCTTTAGAAAGTATAAATACTCCAGAGTTTGCCACAATCTCCACTAATTCCTATAGATTCTTCTGAAGGTCAGATTTACCTAGCCTTCATTTCCTGTAGATCCCCTAGCCATTTGTGTTGTAACTTCTGATCTATAGGATAGTATTTAATTAATTAAATCACTCAAAGGCTCTTGACACTGTTTGTGTCATAGTTATTCATCTACATGTCTTACATCTATAATTAAACTATAAGCTTCTAAAAATATAAATAATATCCCATTATTTTGCATTTCCTTAGCATAAATTGTTTAGGCATTCACTGAATAAATATATAAATTTAATTAGTTGGTTAATGAAAAGTAAATAGTTGTTATTCTAATGGGTAGTTATAATCTTAGGTGGTTTAAGAAAAGTTCTGAACAATCATGTAAAATGAACTGTCACATCTGTTACAAGGAAAAGTTGCTAAAACATGATTGAGATAATGGGGTCCTTTGTGGCAGAGTGAAAAAAGTTGGACTGAAAATGTAGACTTTTTATCTTTGAAAACTTCATCTTATTCTCAAAATCATCACTCTGTGGAATTCATATTTTACAGCTGAAATAATCAGTTTCTATATGGTGTTATTACTCACACTATCTTTTCTGTTTAGAGAAAACCATGTTTTCAAAGCACAGGTCCCCAATCTTTCAAAATAAATCATCTTGCTAGAAAATGAAAATGTAACTTTAGTATGTCCAGATGTCATCATATAAAGGGAATACTTTTCCACCTGTAGCTACCTATGGGGAGCAATCGTGGGTACTTCTACAGACGCGCTGCCCTCAGAGACACGCAGAACAGACAAAAGCTCAGATCTAAAGAGTGATATAACCAAAAAACAAGACAAACACAGTAAAGGAATCTTCCCACTTGTGTTTGCATTCAGTTCTTCTTTGCCTCCTTGTGACATACAGAAAACATAATTTGTTTTTCTACCTTAAAAAAATTAAACGTTTTACTTCTTTATAATGCATCATGTCTAGAAAAAGATTGGAATTAAAAGTCCAATGTTTCTTCTAAAAAGGATTGTTGAAGGCTTCCTTGAAGGGAATTTGCTAGGTTGAGCTTCTGCAGTGAAAATCTGAGATCCCCCAGAGTAGAGCCTAGGGGTATTACTCTAAGTCATCCTCAGTGGTGCAGAGTCAGAAAGGCTTGAGAGACAGGAGAGGACAGACATGATGTGCATCCCCAGGCAAGACTGGGAGTAAGATAGTGAAGAAAGACAGGACCAAGAGCCAAGCTCTAACTTAGAGTGGCTGCAGTTTTGATATAAGCAAGGAGGATCTAATAGTTACAGCCCTGAATGTTGTAGCCTCCTTTATCAAAATCACCTTTATTAGAAGATAGCTCCATAATGAAAAGGTGCCCCTAAAAGCAATGAGGCTTCTCCTAGGGTCCAATGGGATCACCAGGACACTTTTATATCAGGAGATGGTATAAGGACTTGGCTAATTTTAAACAACCCTCTTGACCTTATCTTCTTCTCATTCTCATATTGAACCAAATTTTTCATGGCATACAAGGCCATTCAGTATCTGATCCCAACCTACCTTCCCTGTCTTATCACTGGTTTCTTCGTGATAAACATTTATGCACCTTACAATTGAGTCATTCTGACCTACACATACTTGCCCATATTTTGTTTATGTTTCCTATCTACAAAATACTCGTGGAATTCATCTGTTTTGTCACATTCTCATAAATGTCTTTTTCTATTCCATGTCTCTGGCTCCTTGAAGGTGAAGGTAAAGGTGAGTCTGACTGATTTTATTTGCTCTACAAGGCCATCCATATGTCTTAAGTACAGCAAACACTCAAGATTAAGAAGGATGTTTAGTCAGAAGCAGGCTAACTCTGTGGAATACCTTGGCTTAAGAACAATAGTCTGAAGCAAAATGGGTTTGAATTACTAATTCTTTCCCTTCTATTATTCCAGTTCCCAAGTTTTTAACCTATTAAACAGGTTCAGCCCTTTTGTCTTCATCTTTTTCTTGAGTCTCTAGTGTTTATGTGAGGGGCCATAGGTCACTAAATAGTCTAAGGAGGTGTCCAGAAACCAGCAAAAAGTGTGTGCCTTGGTGCCACTTCCATTTTTACATCAAGTTATTATCTGAACCACTTTCATACTCAATATCAGGAAATCACAGAGATTTAAAAATTCCTACATATTAATTCAGATAATGGCTTGCAAGCCTCTTTTTAAAAATGTTATGGAGTACCTGATTAAAATACTATTGTACTTAAAATCTTAATATGTTGAACAGACAAATGTAGACTTTAAAATGTGTATTGTAAAAGCACACATCATAACATTGGACATCAGGCCTTCACAGCCTGATTTTGTTTAAGATAATAATTCAATTTTAACCTGATAGGTTATCATTTTGCTTTACTATGACCTTGTTTAAAGATACCTTATATTCTTATGGGAAGCATCTTAAAGGCCAGTATGTTGAAGAACCTTGGCTGTCCTTATGAGATTAGTAACGTTATCTTGAAAATGTAAGCAAATTCAGTAGGATAAGAAAATAAGATAATTGGTATAAACATTGAAAGATATATAACTATCTATTTTTGCTGATAATATGACTGTATATCTAGAAAACTCCAGAGACTCAAGAAAAAATAAAACTAAAATTATTAAGAGTATTTTGCAGGCTCTTGGATATAAGATAATTATAATAACTAACACATATGTACATATACATTTATGACCCATACACACATATATCATCTTAATGTCCATGAAGTATTTTATAAAGTAACATTAGATGATGTAACAGATAAACTTAGCAACTAAGTGGCCTAGCATTGTTGAAGTTAACGTTGCCCTCATAAAAAGGACAGTAGGTGTTGGGGGGCTGTGGAGTGGAAGAAAATTCATCCCACAGAGTCATTCAAGAAACTTGGGTTGATAGATGTTCTGCCATCTTTATTTCAAGAATTCTAAGATTGCCCTAGGGTTTAATATTCAGCTGATGAGTAGAGAAAGAAAGAAAGCCTCAAATACTTTTGAGTGAGGTCAAAACCTAGTGAACAAAGTTTCTGTCACATTCTGTTGGCCTAAATGCAGTCTTTTAGAACCATGTAGATGCAAGGGAATCTGAAAAATGTCCTTGGGTTACTGGATAGCCACTTCAGAGAAATAATTTACTATGCAGAGGGAGTGTGACTTTTTGCTGGGTGGCTAGCTGTCTCTGTTACAAGTGGCAATTATTGTTGCCATTTTGCAGGTAAGAAAACTTAGGCACAGAAAGCTTAACTAGAATGTCCAAGGCCACACACATGGTAGTAGTAAAGCTGGACTCGAAGCCTTACTGTTACATAGTCTTAACTGTTATCACGCTACACTACCTCTAGATTATAACATATGACTTTTATTTATTCTAGAATTAAACACCAAGAAATGGAGATAGGAAAAATTATCTGCATTATTAAAGAAAATTGTGAAGTTAGTAGGCATAGATTCAACAAGAAAGACACAGCACCTATGTGAGAAAAACTACAAAATAACATGGAAAGACATTTTAAAAAGGAACAAATAAAAAAGCAC
Source organism: Cephalopachus bancanus (assembly GCA_027257055.1). Lineage (NCBI taxonomy): Eukaryota > Metazoa > Chordata > Mammalia > Primates > Tarsiidae > Cephalopachus > Cephalopachus bancanus. Next base: position 10,078,838 of record JAPVLO010000184.1, on the reverse strand, counting down.
TGCATAGTCTTGAAAAAGGCCTAAGAGCATAAAAATGTTAATTCTCCCAGAATTAGTAACCAAGAAGAGTTTTTATTTTTTAATTAGGAAGAAGTTTATATAAAATAAAAATTTTTCAATATTAATCTGCAAAGACGCAGCAGTAAGGGACTGTCCTACCAGGCATTAGAGTAGACTATAATCAAATCAAAATGGAAATGCCAGAGAAATAGATAAAATATAATAGATAATCCATCAAGAAATCCCAGAATATATTAAAATTTAATAGATGTTAAAGATGCTATTTCAATTCAGTAGAGGAAAAGATGAATTATTAAACAAATAGTGATAGTATGACTGGTTATCCATGATGAAGAAAATAACATTGAACTTTTATATTACATCACCTACAAGGATAAATTTTAGATGGATAAAAGACTTAAATTTAAATAGCAAAAAATGTAAAACTCTGGGTGAAAAGCAAGGAGATTACATATACATTGTAAAGCCAAGAGAAATTTTATTACCCCAGGCAGGGAGAGAGAAACAATTAAAAAACAAGTAAATATGTTTGCTTATGTAGAAATAGGTTTTAAAATGCTTTCTACATTGCAAAAAATAAATCAATAATGTACTAGGAGAAAATTGTGGTGCAGCCAACAAAATATTGACAATTTCAATAGTCTTATCAATTTTAATTGATAAGAAGAGGAAACAATTGAACAGAAAAAATGAGCAAAAATATAAATAAACAAATCAAAGAAAACAACTTCAAATGGCCAGCACACAGATTTACAACTTCTTAAACTCACTAGTGTTGAGGGACATACAAATTAAAGTAAAAATGAAATATCACGTACCTATCAAACTGACAAAAATTGTAAACACCTCTATTATTTGTTCCTGATAGTAAAATTAAGTGTGCATCCACATATTGCTGGTGGAAATGTGAATTGTTACATCTTTTGAGGAAAGCAATCTAGCAATAGCAATTTTAAAATGCACACACTATTTGACCCAGCAGTTGCGTAGGAATAAACAAATCATGTCTTGAGATATAAGTAGTTCAATCCATCATAAAAGGAAAGTGAACTTGTGATCTAGAATATTTTTGAAGAATAAAAATAAAACATGGATTTGTGTGATGGATCTCCTCTTATCAGTGAAGGTGATCTATGACTCATTAGTACTACTCCCGAGTTTGAAAAATCAAAGCTTTATGTTCCTGTGGCTCAGTGATTAGTGCTCAGTTAAAATTAACATAGGAAGACCTGCCATATTTGTTTTAATTTCAAGATATCTGGGTCTCTGAGTTTAGGCTGAAATGATAAGAGACAAAGGTCTTTACCATTAGGTCTGGGGCAAAACGGAAGGGTATGGCTGAGGACTTCCCTCTGAAATCTCTCAGTGAAAGGTATGAGAATAGGGTACATCAGAAGGAGACAACAATGTAGGAATATTAAAATATTAGACATTGCTGCTTGTGGTTTTTGTTTGCAATTTATTCTCACCTCCCTCAGGCAGTCTCCTCCCACACTGAATCTATGCTTGGCTATGTGGCTGGTGTTGGTCAAGCAAGGAGAGACTTTAAAAATGCTCAGACATTAGGGCTTGCTTACACTTGCTGTTTGTAGGACCCTGAGACAACACAATGTGAACAGACTTGGTTTAGCCTACGGGGTGATGAGGACATTAGTAGGTGCAATCATCCTAACAGCCAGCCAGTGAACTGTCAGATGCATGAATGAGGCCATTGACCACCAGCTGATGGAAGATATCCGAGTGAGCTAAACTGAAATCATGAGAACTGCCCAGGTTAGACCAGCCCAAATTATCAACACAGTAAATGGCTATTTATTTTAAGGTATGGTTTGTTACATAGCTGAAGGGCCAGGAGAAAAAGTGTCATGAAACTTTAGAGTCTTTTGAGCATCCATGCTTTCTTTAAACTGGGAAATTTATATGAATATAACCAAATGCAAATACATAGAAATGCATTTGAATGGAGATGTGGTATGCCAGAAAGGGAACTGAAAAGAAAAGCAAAGGCTTACAATGAACAATAAGAATATCTAATCAAGTTGATTCAACACTTTAAAAGAAAGAACTAAAGTATAAAATAAAAGCGTTGAAAAGTGTGGATGCTTAGATTGTCTGAATAATGGAGTTTGATTATAAGCATATCTAATTTCCTTAATATTAAATTAAATTAGTTCTAAAGACACATGGTACATGAGATGTAAAAACAGAGAATCAGAGAACTAAATTATTTTGTAAAAGAAAAAGAAAAATCCAGGAAACTGCAGGGAGGGGGTGGGGGGGTGGGGGGTGGGGAGGTAGGATTGACAGTAGTCGATCTCTGCCTGGGGAAGGGGGGGGCACACATCATCGATAAGGGTACCTGCACAGTGAATATTTGTATACCTAGCCCTGAATTTTACCCCACAATTTTAAATAAAAATTAAAAGGGGAAAAAAAATCCAAGCAATATTTAATTTGTTTCAACTAGTGCTTGCGATGTATAACTTGGGAGGAATTGATTTAGATATGAGGCATGCATTGAGGAGCAGGGGAATTATGGTCAACGTAGATCAATCCAAATGAAATCCATTGCCAGGTAAAACAGATATTATCGAGAATTTCTCCTGAGCTTTGTTATCCATTACTGTCATCAATGAGAAATAATTTACTTTTCTGCCCAAACCCTTGTCTTGTTCCCAAAGGATCACTTCCAAAGACCTTTATTAAGTGCTTCAGGTAGACCCAGGAAGATCAGAACTTTAGTTGAAAGAATAATGTCCAATCTGTTGTGGATGGGGAGTCCACGTATTGCAGATGTGGATGTGGAGATATTTTTGTCCCTAAGGTATTTCTCAGGGAAAATACCACCATACATTTATGTATGCTAGGCATTTCAAATCACTTACAATATGCCATCTACTGAAACTTCATGACTAGCCTCGGTGGGTAAGTGTTAGCCCCTTTTTACAGATGAGAAAAGCTAGACTGAGTACGTTGGCCAGCACCAGGCTCAGGTTTCCTGGGTGTGAGTGGTTCCATATACAGCCAACTGACTCAACTACCTGGCTGGTAAACTCCCTCCTAGTTCACTTTGATTTTCCACTAAAGAAAGCATTGCTTTGAAAAGCCGATGACAAGACCTGTAGTGCTCATAAGAGCTACCCATCTCAGAGGTCGTTTCAAGTCCCTAGGCAGAGAGGAGGTTATCCCTGTGCCTGGAGAGCTGCTCCATTGGGAAGCCGCCCCTGCCTGCCCCCACTGCTAATTAACACTCTCTTCCATTTCCATCAGCTATCCTGCCCTTGCCCTCCTGTTCTGCACCTGCTACAGAGCTCTATGACAACCAAATCAAACATACAATTTTATATATATGGAAGCAATCATTTTGCTAAATTAATTTGTTATGCATTTGCAAACCTGAAAGTTTCTCTGAAGAAAAACAAAAGAGCAAAGAGTTAGATTTTAATTTTTGGAAACACAGACCATGTTACCCCCAAAATCTAATTTTCTAGATTAATGAATCATATCAGATATTGTAAATTAGAAATTACTTATACAGCATGAAAATCAATGCAAATAAATTGAAGCTACTTATTGAAAAAGACATTGTGGAACCCACATGTCACACACACTTAAACATAACTTTGTGTTTTCTGGGCTCAGTTGAATTGGTTCCTGGCAACTAAAAATCCTCCCTTGGTCTTTTCCTCAGATAGGTCTCTTAAGGGACTGGGGTTTTCCACATTCTCTTGTTTTTCTCAGAACTTTGGGAAGAATCTGAACCACACAGAGATGCTGAAATATCAAAACATTCAGTCCAACATTTTTTATGCAATAAAAACATACGTTTTTATTTATGTTGTTATTATGCAATAACAACAGAATTTTACATTTATTACAGCATCATTGTTTCCAAAGCATGACTTACAATGTGTTCTTTTCTTTGATTCATATGGATTCCTTCTAAAGCATTTACAAGGAATAAGGCTATGTGATACAGAGAAACTGGTATTTTATCTCCATTTTATGAACAGAAGCATTCCAGCAGCAGTCTTAGGGGATTATCTGGTCACCAGTGGAGGAATTGCTGGTCCTTCCTGCCCACTTCCTCTTCCAGTCTTCATGGTATGCTTATCAGAGCCATGCTGCTGCAAGATGAGCTTTCTCTAGCTCTTGATAAGCTACAACTGCTCCATCTCGGAGACAGAGTGAATAAAGCCAAGGACAGGATATCAGGAGAACTGGTTCCTGCTTTAGCTTGCCCTGAACTGCTACATTCATTTATTGGGCCCCAGTGTCTTAAAATGGGATTAAGGATGGCTCCTGCATTCATGAGCTTGTTGTGATGATAAATGTAATAATGAATATAAAAGCCCTTTGTGAGTCATAAACTACTATATAAATGTCAAGGTGGGATAGAAAATCTAGGAGGAAGAAAGCCTGCCTTCTCTACGCCCCCTAGGCCAGACACTGAAATATGGTTTAGATAGAGTATCTCATTTAATCTTCTAATCAACCTAAGGGGCTATTATTTTTGTTATTAAGGCCCCTTTAATTTTATTTTGAATTATAAAATATTTTGAAAATTTTGTCTTGAAAACACACTCGTTCAGGAATTGATACAACACGAACATCACCCCCATGAAGACTCACAGATGTTTACATTTTACAATACTCTTCAGAAGTCTTTTTTCTGTTTCCCCAGAAATGCTATGCTACAGATATAGCTAGAGCACTACCCTCATCTCTCTCCCTGTTCACCCTGTCCTTGCACCTCATGAGTATTCCTCTCATGAATATTTTTGCAATTTTACTGTGTGTATACACATCCACAAAAAATATATATTGAATATTTGTATTTTAAAAATATGCATTCATTTTAGTCAATACTGTATGCTTTCTTTCACATTTTTTTCTTGCAATATTATGTTTTAAAGACTCATCCCCTTTGGCAGATGAGCTCAATTTTATTCATTTTAACTGCTTTATGCTATTCTAATGTTAAAATAAACCATTGATTATCTATTTTCCTACTAATAGAATGTTTTTACTATTTTGCTGTCATCCACGGTGCTATGATAAACACACTGATAAGCATCTTCCTATGTAATTATGACCGAGTTCCACTATTAAGATATGAAAAGGTAGAAATTCTGGCTCGCAGGATATGAGCATCTCCACCTTTACAGCATGTTGACAAGGGTCTGAGTTCCCTTATACCCATACGTAGTGTTATCAGAGTTTTAAATGCTTCTCTGTCTGATGGGCATAAAACAACACTTCATTGTTATTTTAATTTTTCTCATTTTTCTGTTTACAAAAATTGAGAATTCACATTTCCAAAGTTTGTGAGGATTCCAGAAAATGAAAGCATTTGAGGAGTACAGTTTTTGTTCATTCTAGCTTTTCTTGGAATTCAGTACCATCTGAGAAAAGTAGAGCCTTGGGAAAGCCCTAGGTTGCGGTATTCTGAAGGTTCAGAATTACTTTCCCCTTTTCAAAACCACACTCAGGAGTTGACTCTCATCACCTACTGCCTGAAGCACTGTAGAAGCTGCTCAATTGGCTCCCTTACACTCACTTAGGAGTTGCTGTGGATTGAATTGTGTCTCTCTAAAACTCACATGTTGAAGCCCTAACTCCCAATGTGATGTTATTTGAAGGTAGGAGATAATTAGGTTTAGAAGAGGCCATTAAAATGAGGCTGTCATGATGGGATTAGTGCCCTTCGAGAAGAAACACCAGAGAGCGTGTTCTCTTTCTTTTTCTACCATATGAAGACACAGAGAGAGCAGTTGTTTACAAGCCAGGAAGAGAGCTCACACCAGAAACCAAATCAGTCAGAACCTTGATCATGGGCTCTCTAGCCTCCAGAACAGTGATAAAATAAATTGCTGTTGTCTAAGCCACCCTGTCTTTGGTATTTTGTTATGGAAGCTTAAGCCGACTAAGAGAGAGGTTAACAACTCAGGCTCCAAAGTCAGATTAGTTGGTTTCAATTGCAGTTCCTTCATTTACCAAACATGTGGCCTTGGGTAAGTTTCTAATCCTCTCTTAGCCTCAATTTCCTTATCTGTAAAGTGAAAATCTTAATAGTTTCCACCTTACAGGATAGTCATGTGGGTTAGGAAGATAATGAATGTGAAGTACATAACCTAATGCCTGGCAGTTGAAGCTCTTGAAGAATCTTAGCTAATGTCAATATTTACATTATCAGACAGGAATTTTTGTTATGTCATTCTAACACTTAATAACTTTTCATGTTTTCCCATTAACTCCATCATAAGCTACAAAATCAGTGTTTTTCAGCATTGGTCCTCATCTTCTTTTCTAGATTTATGTTTTATAATGAGCTCTTTGTCTGGTCATGACTGTTTATACACCACTCTCTACTTTTTGGCTAATTTTTTTCTGCACTTGCCATTTCTATCTGGAACTCACTGGTCTCCAGGCCCTTCTCTGAGCACCTCCAGGCCCTTCTCTGAGCACTGCAATCCTATGCAGCTTTTGAAATTCTGGCCCAAATCCCTTGTGTTAGGTAAAATAATAGCCACATCCTAATTATTGTGAATATGTTACTTTATATAAAATAAATTTTGCATATAATTTAATTTTGTGATTAAGGTTAAGAATCTTGAGATAGGGATATTATCCTGAGTTGTCTGGGTAGGCTCAATGTAATCACAGCAGTCCTCATAAGAGCAAGGCAGGAAGATCAGAGTCAGAAGGAGATGTGATAATGGAATCAGAGGTCAGAGCAATGTGAAACCACAAACCAAGGAATACAAACAGCCTCTAGAACCTAGAAAAGACAAGGAAACAGATTTTTCCTCAAAACCTCCAGAAGGAACATAACCCTACTAGCCCATTTTCGACTTCTGCTTTTGGAATTGTAAAGAAATAAACTTATATTGTTTTAGCCACTATTTATACGGTAATTTTTTTAGAGCAGTGATAGAAAATCTTACATCTATCCTTGACCACAGAATCTTTCTGAATTGTTTCTCTAAGCTCTCATGGCTAGTGTTTTCCTTACTGCTTAATTTGAACTCATGACAGTCATTTATTCTTTTATAGACAACAAATAATGTAGCCCTGAATCCCTTATAACAGACATGTTCTGCCAATGAGGGGCAAAAGTGGGAGGTTGGAAGGTAGCTTTCGGTAGTGATTCTGTCAGCAGCATTAGGACTACATTGGTTGTGGGAACTTTGCAGGTGGCAGTGATAGTGGCAGCAACAGGTTCTGGCAGCTGTAGCAAAAGCAGCAATGACCTTGGAATTCAGGTTTCTGGTTCATGCTCAAACAGTTTCACTCTAGCAGCAGAAGCCTCTGCAGCCCAGCACACTGGCCTCTAGAAAGATTTTTGCTTTGGGGACCCAGAAACAGTACTAGTTTCCTACAAATACCATGAGTAACTTTACCTTACTTTCTCCTCCTTTAATTCTCCAACCCTTGTAATACCGTTATACAATTCCTCTATTAAATAGCTTCTGTTTATTATACCTAATTTCTGTTTTCCTGATTGGATCTCGAATGACACAGTTTCTGACTTTTCTGGGTATTAAAGATATATTTTCATTAGTTTATGTCTTATATTCCACACTAGTTGTTAAGTTCTTTGAGTACAGGGACACTATCTTAAGCATAATGGGAAGAGTATGGTGTATTGTGATAATCATACTGCTGCAAATTACAAAATCCTAGTGGCTTAACACAATAAAGACTAGTGTGGGTTTTCCTTCACTTAGAGACTCAGGGATTCAGGCTCCCTCTGTCTTGTGACACACCATATCAATATGTCTTCCAAGCATGACATGGCAGAGAAACGATAACGTAAGGAAGTTCACCAAAGTATTAGTGTTCTCATCCAGTGGTGCTAAGAACTTTACATATGTAACTTATTTACTTATCAAATTATTCCTACAACATACTAAGGTATTCCTGTTTTTCATAGGAGAAGTGGAAACACGTAAGTAAAGTAACTTACCCAAGAACACGTAACTACAAAATAAAAGCTAGAATTTGAAACCATAGCTGTCTGAATTCAAAGCCCAAGTTCTTTATACTATGCTTGTAATATAATCTCTGAGACTGATGTCATAAACTTTAAGGCAGTTAATGCATGGCAATCCTAGATTCCATATCAGCAATTGAAGCAACAGTAATAATCACTTATATAGTGCTTACTATGTGTCAGGCATTGTTCTTAGATATTTACATATTTTAACTCATTTAATCATTTTAATTGATTTATTTTGAAAATAAAGAATGTAATTAAATAACTTACCTCAGATCACACCACTAGTAAGTGACCCTTTTCAAAGAGTTAGTAAGATAATTCAAACCCCTGATCTAAATAATATTTTTAAAAATTGGATCATTTATTTGTCTTGAACAATATTTCTCAAAGTGTACCACTGAAGTTTTATTTTAGAATTAATTAGATATTCATAGGAATGATGTAGAAAAAGGACTTTTATGGTCAATTATGTTGGGGAACTACCATTTGCTGTATTCCCGCCCCCTCCCTTTTTGGAGATTTATAATTTATAATGAATATCTTTGGTTCAAAACCCCAATTATTCCTTAAGCATATTTGTCCATGGAACAGTGTCTTTCCCTCCGGGATCTGGAGAAGCTACCTCTTTGAATTTTTAGCTGAGAAATTCTGGGCCAGATTGTCCAGATCAGCCTTCTAGTGCTTCAAGAAAAGAACCTGGAGGTTTACTTTTCAAAAGGCCTCAACCAGAGCAGAACCATGCATTACAAACTGAATGACAATTAAATTAGGCTGCATTTTTTTTCTATACAAGCACAAAACATTACTTTCTCTCCCTTTCCTGATGGCCATATCCAGGCTTTTGAGAAAATTTTATCCACCCTCCTGTTAGGACAAGTCCCTGAAACACAGGCCTGCTGCAAAATGCCATCAGGAAGAGAAACCTTGTTCAAATGGAAATTTGGGGCAGATGCTGGCAGGGTGCATCGTCCTTCCGCATGACTCCCAGGTCCCACTCTGGAGGAGGCTGGGTATGAAGCAGCAGTCATTTATTACTGGGTCCTTCAGCTGGCGCAGAGTTGAACAGGAGGAGGAAAAAGTTTTCTTAAGGCCTCGATCAAGTGGAAGAGGAGGGACTGTGAAAATAATAAATGCCCATGTATTATTTATCACTATTATTTCTTGGCACAAACAGCTTCATTCCATTGACTTCTCACTTTTAAATGAGCTGGGAAGAGGGCCAAGATTGTTTTTCAGAATCCCCTGAGAGAATGTGAGTGAGTCTGTGGCATTTGTATTTTATTAACTTGGAAGGTTTTTCTTTTGTTTCTTATGGATGATACAGGAGGAAGTAGGACTATCTCTTATTTTAAGATAAGCTCAGAATTGCCAGCAGATCCTTAATCATACGCTAATTATTTCTTTCAATTTATAAGCTTAAGGAGGCCCTTAAACCAAAAAATCAGTGCAAAGAAAACATAAAGGATAATATGTCACCTTTCCAATATCCCCTGGAAACCAGACCCAATCAGTAAGGCATTAAACATATTCAAAGGGAAAATTTGCCTTCAAAGTGGGCCTGGTTCCATTATTTCTAAATATAATTTAAGAGAAGGGACACCAAAAACTGTTTGTTTATACAATTCCAAGATTGTCTTTTGATTATATTCTGAATCTGATTGTTTTTTGACTATATTCAAAATGTAGATTTATGAATAAACACTAGAAATTTTTAGAATATACACATATTCTGATGGTTAAGATACAAAATGCAGATCAGTCTAATGTTGATTCTTCGCACACTCAAAAGATTGGTCTTGCCCAGTTGAGAAATGAGACAGACCTGGATTTTGTAAAGTAGCCATTTACAGAACAGGGAAAAGGAAGTCCTGTGATTGGTGATACTCTAGTGTTTGCTTTTTAACTGCATTCAGTGGTCTCTGGAACGTCCTATGTACAAAAATCTTGTTTTAGTTAGTGGAGTCAGATAGTGGGGTGGGTGTCTCATGACACACATGGCAGAAGACCAATAATACAGCCAAGAAATCGGGGGGGGGGAGAAAAAGAGAAGACTGAGAATTGGAGAGAGGGTTGCCTGAAAAGAGAGTAATGATAGATAAAAGTGATAAAAACGGCATGGTTCATATGATTCTTTCTTCAGAAAGCTTTATGATGCTTTTAATTTATCATCAGTCTCAGGGTGTCCCATTTTTTTCAATAGACTCAAAAGAATTTTTGTGTTTTACTTTGCTTTTCACTCCTCACTGCCAGTTTTCAGAAACTAGAACTAAAAAAGTAATGGTGAAAATGAACAAATCTTTCCAGCATTAGGTCAATAACTATCTGGGGTCTCTAAAGTGAGGACTGGGAGCCTCTCTAAACCTCCTGGTCCAGCATCTAAGATAGGGCCGCGTCCTGACCTTCTTAACCCTGACTCTGTTTTAACCCCAACTGAAAGGCTGAGAATGTGGGGATGGGTAAGTCAAGAAGAGACAGCTGGTTGGTGGAAGGAGAGGAGTTTGCTGGGAACAGTAGAAACCCTGGTATCTGTCAAATCCTAGCCAAATCCTAGCTTTAACGCTTACTAGTAGTGAACTATTTTCTCATCTGTAAAATTAGGATGACACCAAGTACCCTACAGAGTGGTTGTAAGTTTTAAGTGAGAAAACTCATGATGTGTGTAGCATGGTGAAATACTGAAGTTAATTCTGTTCTTCTCTTCACTCTCCAGTAGCACATTTCTGTGTCTGCAACCTGCAGTCTGGGCACTAGGGCAGTCTTGCACATCCTTAACATAAAAACAGGCCCACATGGACAAGGGACTTATAATATGAACAAAACATGCAACCCCTTTTCTTAGGGAGCATAGTCAGGTAAGGAGATAAACAGGCATCATGTAATCATGAAAATACATGACCACAAAATGTGACAAATGCAATTTTAAAAAGTGTACAAATGGTTTCTGATTGACCAGGAGATGGTCTTGTGTTGCAGGGAATAGTCTTGCACCTCCTCTTCTCACCCCAAAAGAACTTCTACTACCTAGATCCCCTTTGTAGGGATCAAAGTGTTTCCTTCCTCAGACAGGTTTGCGATGTGTTTTTTCCATGAGAGGTGAGACACTGTTTTACAATCTCAGTGGAGTTTTCTTCCTGGGATGAGTGTCAAAGGGACCACATGGTTTGGAATAATAAAGGGAACTGTGCAAAAAAAAATGCCATTCCAAAGAAACATTGCAACAATTTCAAAATGTTTTTCTGACAGTCTTTCATTCTAGACATTTGCAAGCTAATGCATGAGGTCCAATCAATATTTCAACCAAGGGTCAACCTGGACTAGCTCTCAAGGCCAGTTCTTCTATAAGAAGCATGCAGAAAAACATGAAAAGCACAAACTGCAAACAGTGCAGTAAGGGTCATAATAGAGGTCTATGGACTGTACTATAGAAGTCTAGAGAACTACTTTGAGAAAGACATCTGAGCAGAGCAAGATTCTGGCACAATATCTCCTTATAACTGAAAAGTATGAGTGAGATAAGCAGATAAGTTAGGTTAGATTTCACCGTGCTGCATTAACAAATAAACCCACATCTCCGTGGCTAAACCACAATCATTCAGAAACTCGGGTTATTTTAATTTCAAAGTACATTTTCCAAAGTCAACATGGAAGAAGAAAAGAGAATAGAAGATTGGGCATGGAGGTTTTTATGGGCGAGGCCTAGAAGTGGCTCATGTTACTTAGACCTCATTCCATTTACCTAGATGCTGTCATATGGCCCCAATATATCTCAAGATACCTGGAAAATAAAATAAAAATAAAGCTTAACTATGCAACCGTTAGGAAACAAAGTGAATTTTGCAAACACATAGCAGTGTTTCTGACAGAGTATGTACTCATGGGCTACCAGGGACTGACCCACACTCTGGCGAGGCAGTGCAATGTCATGCTCTTAACAATCTACTTAGGAAGAATGCCATGAGGTTGATTTGGGTTTGAATCAGAGTTCTCCACCTCGCTCTCTTTGTAAATCCAGGAAGTTTCCTTTTCTGTAAATTGGGACTAATGACAATGCCTAGTTCATAGGAAATAGACTATCTCCTTTCTTCTCACAGAAATTCTGAAAATTTTCTGAAATGCTGGATATGGGACCTCATATATTGAAAAATTTAGAAGCTGAATCTTTATATTATTAAGTGGGAAAAAAACCTTACAATAACAGATAACCAAGAAATAGTGTAGCAAATTTTCTGCTAGCAAAAGATCCTATGGTTCCCTGGAGATCTCACCATGGTAGAAGACAAAAAGTAGTTGTATCTGCTTCTTCCTTCTTCAGAAGAAAGAGTGGCATCAGTGAGCCAACAGTGTTTGAGGCCAGTTTTTTTCTCAATGTCTAATTCTGTGCTCTGTGTTCAGGCAGATGCATGCATGACGATGAGGTGTGCTGAAGAAGCATACAAAAGCTTGCAAGATTCATTTGTGAGTATACCTTCCCAAATCCCCAACAGTGACATAATGTAGGGTATTTTGCTAGAAGGGCATTTGCTATCCTATGTCCTAAATAATTGTTCTTGTAAGGTTTTTTTTTTTTCAAATATTAATATGGAGATTCCAAGTTCTAGATGTTTCTATTTCTTTCTTCTTTCTTTCTTTCTTTCTTTTTTTTTTTTTTTGAGTTGGAGTCTCACTCTGTCGCCCAGACTGGAGTGCAGTGGTCGCTCCCGGCCACCGCAGCCTCGACCTGCTGGGCTCCGGCGATCCTTCCGCCTCAGCCTTCCGAGTAGCCGGAATTACAGGCGCGCGCTACCATGCCCAGCTGATTTTTTTTGATTTATTGTAGAGATGAGGTCTCGCTGCCCAGGCGGGTCTCGAACCCGCGGGCTCAGGCAATCCACTCACCTCAGCCTCCCAAAGGCGCGGGATTACAGGCTGAGCCACCGAGCCCGGTTTTTTTTTTTTTTTTTGAGTTGAAGTTTCACTCTGTTGCCCAGGCTGGAGTACAGTGGCTGAAATGCTCACGGCCACCGCAGCCTCAACCTGCTGGGCTCAGACAACCCTTCAGCCTCAGCCTTCCAAGTAGCTGGAACTACAAGCATGCACCCCCATGCCTGGCTAATTTTTTGATTTATTGTAGAGATGAGGTCTTATCAAGTTGCCCGGGCAGGTCTCGAACCCGTGGGCTCAGGCAATCCTCTTGCCTGGCTAGATTTTTCAATATATAAAGTACCATGTTCAAGGACTTTACATCAGTAGCTTGAAGTCAACCACAGAAGGATATTTACATCATGGAAATTGGCACACACTAAAAACCAAGACTTTTTACCTTATGTGTGTGAGAAGAAGGGATCCTGGGAACCAGTTGTTAAATATTTATTTGCACATCACTTGTGTAAACCACCCCCCGCCCCCGCTTCTAAAACTGTTCACATACAAAATGCAGTGGTGGTACAGCCCAAACTGTCAAAAGGATTTCAAGTATTTTGGTGAGATCAAGGCTGATATATCAATGGAGAACTAAATTTATTTGTTATTATGTTTTAAATATCACTAGTATTATTTATTTCTCCTTATTGCAAAATGACATGCTAATTATATAAAAAGAAGAAAACAAAAATCACCCATAAGACCACAACTCAGAGATAACCTCTGTTATTATTTTAGTCTCTTCACTTATATATAAATAATAGTATCTAAAACTTACAATTTTTCCAGTTTACAATATATTCTAATTATCTTTCCAGGTAATTAAATATTCTGCAACACCATTTTTAATGGTTGTTTGACATCATTACAGCATGAAGTAATTGCAAGGCATTGTACATAGTGTTATCCATTTCACTGGAAAGAAAGATGTCTCTATGACTAACTGAGTGGCAAAAATTTCTCATAATCTTCTGCCATCCACATATGGACAGGCCAGAACCACATAGACAATGGTGTTCTTTCTAGCCACCTGGCTGAGCTCTCTTGTACTCTAACCTTTGATTGAGGATTTTGAGATTTTTCTCAGCTGCTTTCAGCCCTCTCTGCTCCCACCAGGAGAGATCAAATGAGAGGATATTCCCAAGCAAAGGCAACTGCTTGTGATTACCTGGAAGAGTTAGCTCCCATTCAGAAAAAAGACTTGCATGGAAAATTCACTGAAATAAATGAAGTTGAACGTCCCTATCACAGACATGCCTTAGCATCACTCCAGTGAGCTCATTGCCTCTCTGAAATCCAAACATTAATTAAAATAATTATTCTTAAATTATCACTTCAATCCACTTGTCACATAAGGCAGCATTCAACATTTGCAGATTCATCTCAGAGCTATTATCTCTGAGATGATATTAATGATGATGCCAGTTGAATAAAACTCTGAACGCCGACTTAAAATTGTCAGAATCTACCCCATCCTCCATGCTCTCAATCCCTTATCCTGTTCTTTTTCTCTTCTGTTTTTCATGGTATTTTGAATATTTTCTCACATACTGAGTAATTTACTTATTTGTTCTATTGATTGTCTCTCCCCCTGCTGGATCCTAAGCACTATGAGTGTAGGGATCTTTGTTGTGTTTACTGATATAACCCCAGGCCAAGAAGAGTGCCTGGCACATTGCAGATATTTATTGAGTATGCTTTTAAATGAATCTCATGACCCAGATGTAAACTTGGCGGCCTCATATTATGGCTGTTTCTTTCTATCTACACCCCTGAGAATGACCATGAGATGAACATTTACACCAACCAGTAAACACTGAACGGCCGGAGTACTTGGCTTTGAGACATCTCTGTTTCTGTCATGAAAAACCATGCCTCCATGTATCAGGAACTCCCATAGAACTTATCTTCTTTGAAGATTAAAAACAGGGGAACAGGAGATACTGTCAAGGTCTTCAAAAAAAACCCAATGAGGCCAATATTATTCCCCTAAAACTGTGTCTAAATTCAGAGATATCTAATGCACCCTTGCCATTCACCCCAGTTTGACATCAGATTATAGGTTTTATACTCACAGTTAATGGGCATCAACTATGTGTTAGGAACTGATCTGAATACTTGACACTCAGTAGTTATTTCATTTTAATACTGGCAACCATGAATGGTATGTGTTGTTATTCCCATTTTATAGATGAGGAAATTGAGACACAGAGGCAATGAGTAGTTTATTCAGGGTGGCACTAGCAAGTCGCATTTGTGCTGAGTTCACTTGAGTTTATCACAGAGTGACTCTGCTTTGCTACAAGACTGTGTGCACCAGATTTTATTCTTCTCAGCTTTCTCATTTAGAAGATGAAGATAGCCCTGGGTTCTTTGAAGGATTGGAGTAAGGGTTAAATAAGATGGTATGTGAAAAACTGCTTATCACAATATCTGGTAATCAACAAGAGGAAGTGTCTTTGCATCTTTCCCATCTGATAAATGGAATGTGTCCTTTACAATAACAAGTGAATGCGACATAAATCCAAGTCTCTACACTCTCTATCTGTGTTGTCCCCTGGTCTATTTAAATCCTCATAAATAAGCAGTCCCTATCAGTCACACGTGCTTATGAGTTAAACCAGGAGATTAGATACATCTTCACTGTAGAGACATCCTCATTGTGAACGTACCTACAGATTCATGATGAAGTGGGGGACACAAACACTATAACAAAATGATAGCAAAAATTTTAAAAATTAAAAGCACCTAGTTTATTTTTCTAGTGCTGATTGAAGTTAGAAAAAAGGAATGGATATTATCTATTGTGCGTCTACTATTGGCCAGGCTCCGTGCTAAAGCCTCAGATACATAACTTTGATTCATCCTATTTTATAGGTTTAGAAATGGAGGCCTAAGGAAACTGAGTAAAGTACTCAAGATCACATAGCTAGTCAATAAAGGATATAGAGTCTGAACTCAGTTCTTCTTGATTCTAACCCCTTATTTTTAATCTGAATGCTGAGTTGCTGATGAGATTACTTCTGGTCATGCTTTACTCCTTTGTTAGTCATCTCAGTAGAGGAGACAATTGTGAGAATTATTGCCTTAACTAAAGTATAAATCTTTTGATGACAAGGACTGAGGCATATTATTACACACATTGCTCAGTACACATAGCAAAAGTTTTCATTGCTAGTGGGTATTCAGTGTTTTTGGTTGATCCATCAAAATTCCTCTGAGAAACCTTGATTATTCAAGACTAACTCTATAGTAAATAAGACTACATACTATGAGATGGCCAGAAATAAAAAAAGATCTTAGATCACTTGTGAAAATATGTTGCATTTTTTAGTTTATTCTCAGTGATAACTTTCTCTTATTTTGCATGAGTTTACTTTAACATTGCCTCACTCATTTACTTTCTCCCAGATCAGTGAAGCTCTGCTGTTTATGTAAAGACCCAGAATGTACTTTATGCTCTGTGGCCACTCCAGGAAAGTGCTGTGGTGCCATTTGTGCCCATGACCCAGGTGTATCTGTTTAGGCTATGACTTGCAGCTTCTGCTGGAGATACATTTGTCTTTGTTTTGCACCTTTATCTAATAACCAATTCTTCTTAATCATGTTAGGGGAGAGATGGACAAGGTTTAATCACACCATTCATCACAGTCAGGACATAATGTTCTAAGAAGGTGCTTTATTGCATTGTCCAAACTGAGTATTAATGCAAATAATTTTGACAACTAGGAGAGGCTATTATTTATCCAATTAGGACATTACTGCAAGTATCAATCGGCTCTAACTTCTGAATTAAGAATAATAAAATGAGTCCTATTTAGGCTCAAGATGATTTTCTTGAGCCTTTGAAAAAGTTCCTAGTTTTGACAGCCAGGACTTCATATGAATCCTTTGCTTGTATTTTGAGCTCACCCCATATGAAGAGATGAGCACACGGATGTACCTATATTCCTTACACAAGGGCCACTGTTGGCAGGCAGTGCTGTTGTTATGTAATGACTCATCTTTTTCTCACCTTTGCCATCTCAAAGGAGATGAATAGATACTAAGGAAGTCTTTTTCCCAACCCCCAACTCAAACCGTGGGCTGTGAATGCCAGCAATTGAATCTTTAGGGGAATGGGCACCTGCTGTGCTTTTTCCTCTCTCCCCAAATGGGGAGACATTAAGAAAAAGGAATCTTATGTATGGACCTCAGTAACTGACTGTTAGAGGGCTTTGATGTTCTATTGAATTCTGTAACCAAGGTTGAGGATGAAGGATTGCTCGAGATTTTTTCATTTGTGAAACATTAGCTAGGTGTAGTGGTTCATGCCTGTAGTCCTAGTTACCTGGGAGGCAAAGCCAGGAGGAAACCTTAATCCCAGGAATTCAAGGCTGTAATGATCTATGATTATGCCACTGCACTCCAGCCTGGGTGAAAGAACAAGGCTCTATCTGTAAAAATATATTTTTTAATTTTAAAAGAAATTTTATAACCATTACTTGATTATATAGATTTTAGGCAGAAGAAGGGCCCTGGACAGAGTAATTTGGGAATAATCTGGCAGGAAGTCTAGTAGTTTCTTATTTTTATGAATTTCAATATATTCCCCTTTGATAGTGAAAATGATGATGATGATAATGATGCCATAATACATCATATTGAGATGTATTAAATAATTAAGTTTGCAGAAGCCAAACACTATACATTAGGTGAGTATACTTGTCAACCAAAAAATCAATATAAGTAGAGAATTTATTTGAACCAAACTTGAGAACTACAACCCAGAAGCATAGATTTAAGTTGGCCTACATATACACTTCGATTCGTAGCAGTTATAAGTGGATTTTTAAAGGCAAAAAGAGGACAGGGAATGGACTGGCTGAAGTTATCATAAATTCTTATTGGTTCACAGAAATAGCATTGATTAGTGATTGGCTATATATTGAGAAGCTATAGGGTGTCAGTTATAGTGTCTAATGTGTCATATTAAGTTACTTTATAGGTACTTGTGCAATAGTAAGTAGTTTCAAGAGACAGGTACTCCAAGAGGGGAGTAGAGCATGATTGCTGTCTCTTTTTAATGGCTCTGAGCCTGATTATTTAAAAGTACTCACATTTTCAAATATAAGTTCTTTTATTTTCTCATGCTTATTCCTTACCCTTCAAATTTCCTAGAAAGAAGAACATTTGAAGGAAAGAAATTTCCCTCCACCACCTCCTTTCAACCCCTAACTCTCTTACACCTCTTCAAAGTATTTGAAGGAATGTCTCCCTTGAAAACTAAAACCCCAGCCATGACAGGATGAGCAGTCAGACATGCCTCCTTAGACCCCATCCCTCCCTCCCCACCATTTGGCTTTCTACCCTAAGGGTTAAATAAAAACCAACCCCTTTGGAGAGTGCCATCACTGATATCAACCAGCCACCTGATATGCTCCTCCCTTTTGTGGTTTCAATAGAACAATTGAACCATATTCTTTTCTGATAAGATACCACCCACTACGAAGTGGATCTGGTCAGTCTGTGGAGGCTGCTTGGTGAAGGTTTTGCATTCTCTGCTTCACCTTTTGACATCAGAGAGCTGAAATCCCACCCTTGAATCATGCTGATACTGCCATTTTTTGAATATGACCTAGGGAGAAGCATGAAGCTCAGTTGCACATGTGCATGTTTCTCCTTTCAATAAGTATTCATGACTCCTATAGCTTGTTAAATGTGGGTACCTGGCCAGTCTGCTCAGCAAAAATTCCTGGGTTTTTTTACCCCTTCCTTAAAGTGTCTGCTTTTTGCTTCTGACCAGAGGCTAGGGTTCTCAGCCTGTCAGAATGGACCCCTGAAGGCAGCAACCCTTTTGAGAAATAAAATTCTCTTTTCCAAATTTATGAACCTTGTCATTCTTCAGATGACACTACCATTACTTGCATTTTGGCAGAGATTCAAAGTCTGGCAAGGGGGTGCAAAGCTTTATAGTAGAAGACAAAGATGCTACAGGAATGCTTTGATTGAACATTTGTTGACACGAGGAAGCTGGAGGCAATGAGAAATGAAGCATCCTATGAGAAAAGAAAAATAACCCACAACAGTCTGAGCTCTGTGAGATATGCAAGCCCAGAGAGACATGAATACGGGATTTCAGCCATGAAGTCATTTTGTTCCTAACTGCCTCACACATTATCTTCCTGTTCCTGAAATTTGTGATGCCAAAAAAAACAATGTAGAGCCAATCAATAGCATATGTTATTTTAATGTAAATTCTTAGTAAACAACTTAGGAACTGCCTTTTATTTTCCTTGTAAAAGCCTACTCATAACTGATGCTAACAGGAGTGTATATTCAGGCAACTTGAATCGATTCTCCTAGGTTGCAATCCTCAAATTTGACCCAAATAAACTCCCTGCTTATAATAATTTTGCCTCAGCTTCTTCATTTTAGGTTGACATCTGTATGATTAGTTAGGGGCGCCTATTTATCTTTCTCTGTTTGGTCACAAGTTGGAAGTAAGGACAAAAATTAGAAAACTTGTCAGTTGATCAAATTCTGGCCATTTGGGCTGACTGTTACAGAGGTTGTTTAGCTTACTTGACTGGTTACTAAAGACAGTAGTCTGATTTTCTATAAATCTTATAGATAGTAGCCTAGCTTCCTGGGCTTGTTCCTGCAGATAAAGGGTCAGTTTCCTGGACTGGTTGCTGCAGGTAGTGAGACAGAGTTCTGCTTTTATATACGGTCTGTCCGTTGTCTTCTTGCGTATTCATTCTTGCATTCCCTGCTATGGAAGTGAGGAATATCAATATGGAAATGTGTCTCCTTTTATAGTCACACTCTTATGCAGGTGAGTCTTTCTTGGTCTTGATTTGAGAGATAAATATTAATATTAAGTAGTCCAATAAGGTTCACATATCTAAGCCACATTCTCTAATCTGCTTTATCAGTAATAAGGCTAATATATTACTCTCTATCTGTCTTGGTGAAGACAGGAATGAGGACAGTTATCACTCTCATAAAACCCCAGTTCTGTGGAGGACTAATATTCCAACAGAACTGAGGAACTCTCAGAATAGGCAGAAAACTTACATCTGCTTCCTCTCCTTTTATTAATGCCTGAATTGTATACCTAACACCTTTTTTTTTAAGCATAAATGCCTTTGTATTTACATAATAGTTTTTCTTTTGTTCCCTTTGTGACTCCAAATGATTTCCTTAGATTACCATTTTCACTTTCTTATTACATTCTTGATGAGGGTGGTGATTCGTTCAACTCAAGTGTATAAAATATATGTGACTTGGGACTTTGGCTGCATAGGTGCAGACACTAAGAGAACACATAAGATTGTGAAATATTACAGGCATCAAGGTGTTTGGGAAGAATGACAGGTCTGAGCTCTTATATATTGTTTATGGGGGGATGTGGTAGAGTGGAGTTGGAGGGTTAAGTCTGAGCAAGTAAAATACCAGAAACTTTAATATGTGCCTTTTTGTGTCAAACATTGTGAATTGTGGTTTTGTATGGTAATGGTGAAAGGTACCTATAGAAACCTAGAAGAAACTTAGCTTATTCTTTAGTCTTTTGCCTCAGAGTAACCATTAGAAAGCATTCAGACATTCTATTGCAAGACAAACAGCAGCCTATCCCATCCCCCTAGGCAAATCTCCTTCAGATGCAAGATCAGGACAGCCCAACCATTCATGGTTTAGCATAATAATCTCTAGTAAACATTTAGGTTCCTTGTCAAGGCCGAAGATCAAAGGTCACCCTTTGGCTGGCCAAAGTCATAATACGACCACCCCATCTTTGGTCAAGGAATTTGTGAGTTCCAAATGTCTGAGTTTGTGAATTGCAAGTGTCTAACAAGTCTCTTGCAGGAATGCCCCCACCCAGGGTTAACCTAATCAGCCCTCTGTGAACTGTGACAAAGATAAGCCACACTATGGCAGCAATCATGTGACTGACCCAGCCATCTGACTGCCCTCCATCACCTGACATCATCAGTACCTGCGCTTGTCTGCCCCTGTGTGATGACCTGGAAGCAGACCACCAACCCAATCACCTAATGATCTTCCCCCATCAAGGGAAATGGTTAAAAGGACTTAACCACAAGCAACGATCAGCCATTGCCTTGCTAGAGTCTGGTATGGCCATGTGCTCTTTGAGCCACGGCTGTCACCATGCTTCCTGGCTTTGGTCCCCCTCCCCCACCTTGGGAAGGTGAATCTTCCTTCTTCCTTCTCTTTCTCTCTTTAATTTACTTTTAAATAAATTTTTCTTTCTTAACCTTTTTGTGTGTCACAATTCTTTGCATTTATTCAGATCTCTGGGTTTCCAGCACAGCACCTCCGGCTTGCCAGCTCCTGAGGTGCTGCTCCCCTCTCTCCCTGTACCTCTCCTCTCCATCCTCTCCACTCTCACCCTGTCTGTACCCTAACAAATAGAAACAAGGTTAGGGCTGAATTTGAAGGCAACACAGAAAGATTTTGCAATAAGTTTGGGAATTCCAGTGAACTCCTCAGTGATGTACTGTAGAGTTTATGATGTTATCTATTTTGAGAATTTGTGATTTAGATGTTTCTCTCTTTTTTTTTGAGTTGGTGTCTCACTCTGTCCCCCAGACTGGAGTGCAGTAGCCGCTCCCGGTCACCGCAGCCTTGACCTGCTGGGCTCCGGCGATCCTTCCGCCTCAGCCTTCTGAGTAGCCGGAATTACAGGCATGCGCTACCACGCCCGGCTGATTCTTTGATTTATTGTAGAGATGAGGTCTCGCTGCCCAGGTGGGTCTCGAACCCGCGGGCTTAGGCAATCCACTCACCTCAGCCTCCCAAAGGAAAGGGATTACAGGCTGAGCCACCAAGCCCAGCTTGTTTCTTTCTTTTCTATATTTACCTCAGACTTCAAAGGTCCATGATAATGAACAGAAGAAGGTCCACAGAAAGATATATTTTCTTGCCATATTTATTGAAATAATGTTAAATATCATCTCATAAATTCTCTTCATAATTCTGCAAGATAGGAATTACCTCCACATTTTCCAACCTAGAGAGGTGAGGTACAAAAAGAAGAAACAACTTTCATAAGTTCACACAGCTCAGAGAAGGATGAAAGGAAAGGCAAGAAGTAGAATTCTGAGATGTTTGGAAATCTAGTTCTTTCCACTCAGTTAATGTTAAGGGACGAAGCTATAAATTGATTAAAACTGACATAATAGAGAGTCTTCAGTTTCCTGCTTTAACACTTGATTCCTTTTCCCTACCCCTCCTTTTCCCTCCCACTTATCCCTTGAAACTTGACAAGGGAGTTCTCAAAAATAATTCTTACATTAATTTTTCTAAAAATTGCCAGGATAGAATTGATTGGATCATTTAGTTAAGAGGCACAAAAACTAGGATAATCTCCAACCAGTGTAATCACACATTTTGTAATAATTAGAGATGAAGATATTAATAGTTGCAGTCTAAGCCAGATTGTAAGGACATCATCCCCCTTTTCTCTACATATTACAAAATTCCAACTGTGTTTTGATTCAGAGTGTTACCTTGTCTTCAGGTGTCCCCAGATTCACACAAGCTGAGTAAACCCTTTAATTTCTATTTGAGTCATTGAAACTATTTTTATTCCTTGGAAAAACATAATATATTTTAAAATAGATGACACCACCATGAGAAGTTTCTTTGATGGGGGGAGAAAAGGCTTTGAAGACATGCACCAAAAGAAGAAAGCCAAACAAAGAGGAACAGTACTTAACCCTGAATTGTGCACCACATCTTTAAAAGAAAAATCAAAACATTTCTTTAAATAATAAAGAAATTAAAAGGATTTTGGAAGGTTGTCGGTAAATCAAAAATTAAAGAAGTTTAGAGAAGAAAGGAAATAAGCCGGGCACGGTGGCTCAGCCTGTAATCCCGTGCCTTTGGGAGGCTGAGGTGAGTGGATTGCCTGAGCCCGTGGGTACGAGACCCGCCTGGGCAGCGAGACCTCATCTCTACAATAAATCAAAAAATCAGCCGGGCGTGGTAGCGCGTGCCTGTAATTCCGGCTACTTGGAAGGCTGAAGCGGAAGGATCGCCGGAGCCCAGCAGGCGAGGCTGCGGTGGCCGGGAGCGGCCACTGCACTCCAGTCTGGGCGACAGAGTGAGACTCCAACTCAAAAAAAAAGAAAGGAAATAAGGTTGGTGTCTGGAAAAAAAGAAGACTATGAGTACACTCTGGTTGTGGGATGACCAAAGAACTTTTAGGAACTTGTTGTCTAATGTTAAATCATTAACCCTTCACATTATTCTGATGAAACCTTACTCACCTCTTCACCTTGAATGAAATCTATTAGACACAAAAATGAATGAGAAAGATCTGGAAGAACTCAAGAATGAGGAATAAATTTGTGGTGGGTGATTGTGTTAAACTATAGGTCAAGTTGTGAAGAATGACATCTTAGCAATAGTGAGTCT
The DNA here is from genome assembly GCA_027257055.1 of Cephalopachus bancanus. Taxonomy (NCBI): domain Eukaryota; kingdom Metazoa; phylum Chordata; class Mammalia; order Primates; family Tarsiidae; genus Cephalopachus; species Cephalopachus bancanus. The sequence goes on along the minus strand of JAPVLO010000184.1, from coordinate 10,055,494 downwards.
TTCAACTGAGTAAAACAAAGATGCTTTTTTGTTGTTCTTAAAAGGAAAGCGTCCATTTACTTACCATCAGGTGAGATGTTATTTGTAGAGTTTTTGTAGTTGTTCTACATCAAATAGAAAAAGCTCTATTTCTACTTTGCCTAAGATTGTTACCACGAATTGATGAATTGGTGTTGAATTTTGTCAAATTTTTTTTCTGTATCAATTGATATGTTTAGATGATTTTTCTTCTTAAATATGTTGGTATGGACTAATCGGATTTATTTTTGAATGTTGAATCAGCCTTGCATACCTGGAATAAATCCCACTTGACTGTGGTATGTAATTCTGTTTATACATGCTGGATTTGACTTGCTAATATTTTATTGAAGATTTTTGCTTCTGTATTTACCAGTGGTATTGGTCTGTTCGTTCCCTTTTTTATAATGTCTTTATTTGGTTTTGGTATTAGGATATAGTTGGACTCGTGCAGTAAGTTAGAAAGTGGTTCTTTTACTTTTATTTTCTAAAAAAGATTGTGGATAATTGTTTAATTTCTCCCTTAAATGTGTGATAAGATTCCTGAAACTATTTGGAGCCTGTGCTTTCTTTTAAGGAGATTATTAAATATTCATTCAATTAAATTAATAGCTATAAGCCTATAATATAAGCTTATGAGATATAAATATAAGATTATATCTTTTTGTGTGAATTTTGGAAACTTGTGTCTTTCAAACAATTGGTTTGTTTTATCTAGATTATCTAATTTGTGGGTAGAGAGTTGTTCATAGTATTATTTTATTACCCTTTTCGAGTCCATGGCATTAGTAGTGATAAACACTTTTTTATTTCTGCTATTGAAAATTTGTGTATTTTATTCTCTTGGTTAGCGTGATTAAGGGTCATCATTTTTATTGATTTTTGCACAAAACCAGCATTTGTTTAGTCAAATTTTCTATATTGTTTTCCTGTTTTCAATATAATTGATTTCTGCTCTAATTTTTATTTCTTCTTTTTTTTCTGTTTTTGCTTGCTTTATGTTTCTATGCTCTTTTTTATTTGCTTGTTTGTTTCCTAATGGAAGATTACATTATTGATTTTGGATCTTCTTTCTTTTTTAATATATACATATGTATATATTTAATGATATGAACATCTAAGCACTGCTTTCACTATATTTTACAAATTTTTAAGTTTTAATTTCATTTTAATTTACTTCAAACTATTTGTTAATTTTTTCTTGAGACTCCTTCTTTAACCTATGTATTATTTAGAAGTATGTTGTTTAATTTCCAAATAAATGGGAGTTTCCTAGATATTTTTGTTATTGATTCTAGTTTAATTCAATTGTGTTCTCAGAACATATTTTGTATAATTGACATTTAAAAAATTTGTTAAGGTGTGTTTTATGACCCAGAATGTGTCTATCTTGTTAAATGTTGCGTGTGAATTTAAAGAGAATGTGTATTCTGTTGTAGGATAAAGTATTATGTAAATATAAGATTAAATTGATTGATAGTGTTATTCAGGACAACTACAGAGAATGCCAAAAGAATGCATGTAGATTTTAAGGAGGAAAAAAACTGTACTAAAATTTGTAACATTCAATATATACTGATAACAAAAGATGAATACAAGTCATGTTTGACTTCTGCAATTACAAGAGGTGCTCACGACGAACTAAAAGCAATATACATTTTTTGACACCTCTGTATACATTTTTTGACACCCCTGGTATAGTTAACTGATTTTCTTCCTGCTTGATCTATCAAATACTGAAAGAGAGGTATTGATATCTCCAGCTATACCAGTGGATTTGTCTTTTCTCCTTTCAGTTCTATAGATCTTTGCTTCGCTTATTTTGATACTCTGTGCAAACACATGAAGGATCTTTATGTCTTCCTGGAGAATTGACCTTTATCATTATGCACTACTTCTCTTTATTCCTAATATATTCTTATTCTTCTTTGTCTGAAATTTACATATCTACTCCAGTTTTCTTTTGACTGATGTTATCTGTATCTTTTCACTTTTAACCTATCTTTATATTAAAATGACTTTCTTGTAGATAGCATGTAATTGTCTGATTTTTAAATTCTACTCTTAATATCTCTTTCTATTTTTGTGTTTACATCAGTCATATTTAAAGTGATTATTTACATGATTGGATTAATATATATCATGTTTGTAGCTATTTTCTTTTTATTGCATTTGATTTTTTCACTCCTTTTTTGTCATTTCTGTTTTTAATAAGTGTTGAATAATCTCATTACTTCTCTCTCTTAGCATTATTATCTTTAAAAAATGTATTTTAGTAGTTGTCCTAGAAATTATAATATATATTTTTAACTAAACTAAATCTGCCTTTAAATAATACTCTACCACTTCACTTGCAGTGCAGGTAATATATTATAGAACATTCCTAATTCTCTCCTCCATTCTTTGTGATTTTCACTTAGTCATATAGATAATCACCCAATACATTATTACTACAGTATTATTAATTTAAATAATTGTTATGTTTTAGATTGACTAAGATTAAGAACATTCTCTTTTATTATTGCAATGTGGGGTACAAGTCAGAATTAGGCACATGAGTAGTCTACATGAAAGTGAAGTTTGGTCCTCCAACTGGTTTAGGACCAGGTACCCTGTGTGATGCCTTAGTAGCTCTCCCCTCTTCCTTCCCTCCCCTAACATTGTCCCCAACTATTGATCCCTCCATTGTAGCATTGTGGTAAATGTTCAGGACCCACTTATGAGTGAGAACATGTGGTTCTCAGTTGTTTCTATGATACATCACTAAGTGCAATGGACTCTAAATCCATCCAATTTACTGAAAAGTCCATAACTTTGTCCTTTATGACTGTGTAATACTCCATTGTGTACATGTACAACATTTTCTTTATCCAATCCACTTTTGGTGGGCAGCAGGGTTGGTTCCATGTTTTTACTATTGTGAATAGTGTGGCAATAAACATGCATGTGCAGGTATCATTTTTGTAGAACAATTTAATTGTCTCTGGGTATATTCCATAAGGGGGATTGCTGGGTCATATGGAAGATCAATTTCTAGTTCTTTTAAAAATCGCTGCACTGTTTTCCGTAGAGGCTGGACTAATATGCACTCTCACCAACAGTACAGAAGCTTTCCCTTTTCTCCACAACCTCACCAGCATCTGTTGTTTTTTGATTTATTAATGATGGCCATCCTTACTGGAGTTAAGTGGTATCTCAATGTTGTTTTAATTTATATTTCTTTAATAATTAGTGAGGCTGAGCATTATTTCATATGTTTGTTGACTTTCTATATGTCTTCTTTAGAGAAGTGTCTATTTGTGTCTTTTACCCATTTTTTAATAGGGTTGTTTGTTTTTTTTCCTTTCAGCTCATTTGAGTTCCTTGTAGATCCTGGATATTAGACTCTTGTCAGATACATAGTTAGGAAATATTTTTTCCCATTTTGTGGGTTGTCTTCCTGCTCTCTTCATGGTTTCTTTCTCTGTGCAGAAACTTTTCAGTTTGATGAGGTCCCACTTATCTATCGTATATTTTATGTCATTCACTTTTGGGAATTTAATCATGAATTGGTTGCCTACTCCTAAGGGCATAGTGTAGTTCTAATGTTTTCTTCTATGGTTCTTATAGTTTGAGATTTTATACCTAGGTCTTTGATCCATTTAATATTGATTTTTGTTTATGACAATAGATAGGGGTCGTATTTCATTCTTCTGCATATGGTCAGCCAGTTTTCCAAGCACCGTTTGTTAATTAAAATCTCTTCTCCCCAGTGGTTGTTGTTGCTGGCTTTGTTGAAGATGAGTTGGTTAAAAGATTATTTTTTTGCTTTCAGAATAGTCAGAGAAATGAAAGACCTCTACAACGAGAACTATAAAACATTGCTCAAAGAAATCAAAGATGATACAAACAAATAGAAAAACACTCCTGCTCATGAATTGGAAGAATTAAAATTGTCAAGATGTCCATCCTACCCAAGGCAATCTACAGATTCAACACAATAACCATCAAATTACCAACATCATTCTTCTGAAACCTGGAAATGACAAAGAAGTTCCGATGGAAACAAAAAAAGAGGACAGACAGCCAAAACAATCCTCAGCAAAAAGAACAAAGCAGGAAGTATACCACTTCCAGATTTCAAACTTTACTATAAGGCTACAATAATTAAAACAGCCTGGAACTGGTACAAGGACAGGCACATACATGAAATGAAAAATTTTACCTTCATTTATTCTTTCTTCAATGTGCCTCCTTTTAAAGATAGATTTAAGTTTTTGACATATCATTTTTTTTTTCCCTAAATAATTTTTTTAAACATGACTTCTAGGGTAGGATTGCTAGTGATGAATTTCTTCAAGTCTTTATTTCCCCTTCACATTAGAAAGATAGTTTTACTTGACATAGAATTCTAGACTGATAGGATTTTGTTCTTTAATCCTTTAAATTTTTTTCCACTGTCTTCTTGCTTGTATGATTTTTGACTGTTGTCATTCTTATCTTTATTTATCTGTAGATAAGATGTTTTCATTTATGTTTTTATCCTGGCTTCTTTCATAATTTTCTCTTTGTCTTTGGTTTTCTGCAATTCAAATGTAATATGTTTAGATGTAGATTTTGATGGGGTTTTTTTGTCTTTTTTGTTTTGGGGTTTTTGTTATTTGTGTCATTTATCCTGTTGGTTATTATCTGATATCTTTGGATCTATGCTTTGATGTTTGTCAATAATTTTGGAAAATTCTCAGCCATTGTTACTTAAAATATTAAACATTTATTCTGTTCTCTTTCTTCTGCTTTTGGTATTTCAATTATGCCTATGCTACAGCTTTTTACATTGTTTCATAGTTTTTGTAGGGTAGTTTTTTCTCTTCGCATTTGAGGATGAATTCCACTGACATAATTTTATGCTCATTGATTATTTCTTCAATCATGTCCAGTTAACTGATGAGCACATTAAAAGCACTCTTTATTTCTGTCAGAGTGCTTTTGGTTTCCAACAATTTCTTTGATCTTTGTTAGTGTTTCCATTTATTTACATATATACTTATGTGTTCTTGTAAGTTATATGCTTTTTTCCATTAGAGCCCTTAGTATATTAATAATCATAGTTATTTTAAATTTTCTGTGAGCAGTCAAATATCCATATTATATCTGTTTGTTCCTGATGCCTATTTCATATCTTCAGACTGTTTTCTTATGTTTTAGCATGATTTGTAATTTTTCATTGAAAGCTGAAAATGATGTGTCAGGTAATAGGAACTCAGGTAAATAGGCCTTTACTATAAGGATTTATGTTAACCTGACCAAGAGTTGGGCCGAATTTAATGTTTGCTGTAGCCATAAGTCCAGATGCTTCCAGTTTCTCTAGTTTTTATATCCTCTGTTGTCTTTGGGTTTCCTTGAGTACACTCCTCCTTAGAGTCTGGGATATATAGCTCAGTTTTAATGTACTCTTATAATAATGAAGTGTTGTTGATATGATGGTAAAGTGTGGGAAGGAACAGTCTATAAAGTGTTTTGTGACCTGTTCCCTCCTTCTTAAGTGAGTCAAGAAGGTTAGAGGGGACTGGAGTCAGAGAAATGCCCTTTTCCACGGTGGGACAAAAACCGTGGTAAAATATTTTTAACTGAAGAGAAGCCTTTGCTAAGTAGATCACTCTGGGTGTTTTTCATATTTGTTACTCTGGCCTTCTCTCTGTCAGGGCCACAAGTGATCTTTGGTTTGTCACAAAGCCTGCTAAAGTTCATGCAATTAAAAAGAGAGTGAGGGCAAAAATCATTTCTGCCTTTGTATTTCTTATTAATCTTTATTTTGTTTGCTTTTTTTTTTGTTGGGTACAATTCAGGGTTAAGTATACAAATGTTCATTATGCAGGTATCCTTGTTGATGATGTGTGCCCCCCTACCCCAGCAGAATCAAACAACTGCCAATCCCTCTCCCACCCCCCAGCAATTTCCCACTACTGACAATCCTTTTCTTATAGTATTACGATAATTGCTCAAGGTCCACTTAAGAGTGAGAACATGTGATACTCAGCTCTTTGTTTCTGCATTAGATCGTTCAGTATTACAGACTCCGTGTCCATCCAAGTTGCTGTGAAGTTCATAATTTTGTCTTTTTTATGGTTACATAATATTCCATCATGTATATGTACCACATTTTTTTATCCAGTCCTCTTTTGATGGGCAGCATGGTTAATTCCATGTTTTTGCTATTGTGAACAATGCTACAATAAACATGCGTGTGCAGGTATCTTTTTCATAAAGTGATTTGAGTTCCTCTAGTTGTATTCCCAGTAGGCGTATTGCAGGGCCATATGGAAGGTCAATTTTTAGATCTTTTAGGAATAGCCACGTTATTTACCACAGAAATTGTACTTTACACTTCCACCAACAGTATGGAAGTGTTCCCTTTTCCTCACATCCTCAACAGCATCTGTTGTTTTTTGAGTTATTGATGATGGCCATCCTAACTGGAATTAGGTGATATCTCAGTGTGGATATAATATGGATTTCTCTGATGACTAGTGAGGCTAAGAATTTTTTCATGTATCTGTTGGCTGCTTGTATGACTTCTTTTGAGAAGTGCTTATTCATATATTTTGCCAAATTTGTTATGGGGCTGTTTGTTTTTTTCTTTTCAGCACATTTGAGTTTCTTGTAGATTCTAGATTGAGTCCTTTGTCAGATATACAGTTGGCAAATATTTTTATTCAGGCCATGGACTGTCTCCCTGTACTCTTGATGGTCATGTAGTCTATAAAGAGGGATAACTTAACTTCCTCTTTTCCTGTTTGAATACCCCTGATTTCCTTCTCTTGTCTAATTGCTCTAGCTAGGACTTGGAAGTCTTGGAATACTATGTTGAACAGGAGGGGTGACAGTGGGCAGCCTTGTCTTGTTCTGGCTTTCAGTGGAAATGGTTCCAATTTCTGTCTGTTTAGCAATATGTTTGCTGTGGGCTTCTCATAGGTGGCTATTACTATTTTGAGGTATGTTTCATCTATGCCTAGATAGTCTAGGGTTTTTATCGAGAAGGAGTGCTGGATTTTATCAAAATGTTTCCACTTCTAATGATATAATCATGTGGTTTTTTTCTTTACATCTGTTGATGTATTTAATTCATTTATGGTTTTATAGATGTTAAACCAGCCCTGTATCCCAGGGATGAAGACTACTTGGTCATGGTGGATGATTTTTGAGATGTGTTGTTGGATCTGGTTTGCTAGAATCTTGTTGAGAATTTTAGCATCTATGTTCATCAAGGATATTGGCCTGTAGTTCTCTTTCTTGGTTGGATCTTTACCTGATGTGAGGATCAATGTGGTGTTAGCTTCATAAAATGATTTGAGGAGAGTTCCATCTTTCTCGATTGCTTGGAATACTTTCAATAGGGTTGGTATCCACTCCTCCTTGTATGTTTTATAGAATTCTGGTGGAAAGCCTTTTGGTCCAGGGCTTTTTTTTGTAGGTAGTTTTCTTATGACATGGTCAATTTCCTGGATTGTTATTGGTCTACTTAGGGTCTCGATTTCTTCTTGTTTCAATGTGGGGAGGTTATGTGATTTAAGAAAGTCCTCCATTTTATTTATGGTTTCAAGTTTGTTTCCGTACAAGTGTACATAGTAATTTCTGATAATCTTTTTTATTTCTTTGGGGTCAGTTATGACTTCATCTTTTGCATTTCTGATTGTGTTTATTTGGGCTTTTTCTCTCTTTTTCTTGGTCAGTCTAGCTAGGGGTCCATCAATCTTGAAAACCAGCTTTTGAAATCATTGGGGTTTTTTTGTATTATATTTTTGTTTTCTATGTCCTGAATTTGGGCTTTTATTTTGGTGATCTGGATTCTTCTGCTGAAGTTAGGGTTTTTGTGGTCTTTCTTTTCTAGTGTTCTTAGGTGATTTGTGAGGCTGTTAACTTGTGATCTTTTCATTTTCATCATATGTGTTTGTAGAGATATAAATTCTCCTCTTAGTACTCTTTTCATGGCATCCCAGATATTCTGATAAGATGTTTCTTCATTTTCATTTGTTTCCATGTATCTTTTAATCACTGTTTTGATTTCTGCATTGATCCAGGAGTTGTTTGGCAGCATGGTGTTTAGTGTCCCTCTGTTTGTGGGCTTGGGGGGATCTTTGTTGGTGTTGATATTTATTTTTATTCCACTATGGTCTGAGAAGGTGCATGGCAGAATTTTAATCTTATGAAATTTGTTTATGCTTGATTTATGGCTTAGAATTTGATTGATCTTAAAGTACATTGCATGTGGTGATGAGTAGAATGTATATTCCATGGTTGGGTGGGTGATCTGTAGGTATCAATTAAATCCCTTTGGTCAAGCATTACATTAAGTTTCCGAATCTCCTTGTTGACTTTTTGTCTTGATGATCTGTGTGGCATTGTTAGTAGAGTGTTTATGTCCCCAGCTATAATAGTGTTAGAATCAATATCTTTTTTAGTTTGGCTAGAAGCTGCTTTATGAAAGTTGGTACTTCTGTGTTGGGTGCAGATATGTTTAGGATGGATATTTCTTGTTGGATTGAACCTTTTATCATTATGTAGTGACCTTCTTTATCTTTTAAAATTTCTGATAGTTTATAGGGTATTTTGTCTGATATTAAGATCATGACTCCTGCTTTCTTTTGTGTTTCGTTCCCCTGAAATTTTGTTTCCCATTCTCCAACTTTGAGTCTGTGAGTGTCCTTTCTGGTGAAATGAGTATCTTGGACACAATATATTGTAGCTTCATGATATTTTATCCAATTTGCCATTCTATGTCTTTTCAGTGGTACATTTAGTCCATTACCATTCAGGCTAATTATTGAGATGTGAGAGTTTATCCCTGTTGTGAGGTTCTTATAGTTTGTTGTTTTTGCTGCTACTTGTTTATTTGTTGTCTTTATTTTGATTTTTGGGTTGATTCATGTGTGTTTTCAATCTTTTTCCTGCATTCTTGTGATGAGCATTGCCATTCTTTTTTTCTTTTCTTCTGTGTTTAATGCACTCTTAAGTATTTCTTGTAGAGCTGTCTGGAGGCAGTGTAAACTCTTAGGGACTGAATGTCTGGGAAGGATTTCAATTCTCCATCACTGAAGAAGCTTAGCTTAGCTGGGCAGGTAATTCTTGGTTGAAATTGTTTATCTTTGAGAACTTTAAAGATTGGACTCCAAGCTCTTAACTGTTTCTGTAGATAAGTCTGCTGTTATTCTTTTTTTTTTTTTTTTTGAGTTGTAGTCTCACTCTGTTGCCCAGGCTGGAGTGCAGTGGCACACTCACAGTCATCCCAGCTTCAATCTGCTGGGCTCTGGGGATCCTTCATCCTCAACCTTTCAAGTAACTGGAACTACAGGTGCACACTACCATGCCCAGCTCATTTTTTTGTGATTTATTGTACAGACAAGGTCTTGCCAAGTTGCCCAGGCTGGTCTCGAACATGTGGGCATAGGCAATCCATTTATCTTGGCCTCCCAAAGTGCTGAGATTATAGGCTGAGCCACCGAGCCCAGCCTGCTTCTATTCTAATTGGTCTTCCCTAGTAGGTAGTCTGACTTTTCTCTCTTGCTGCCTTTAGGATTTTTTCTTTTATACCTACTTTTTGTAGGTGAATTACTGTGTCTGGAAGTTGGTCTTCTCATTTGTTGTCTTGCAGGGGTTCTCTGAATCTCTTGTGTTTGAATGGTTGCATCACTGATGAGATAAGGAAAGTTTTCTTGGATAATTTCATGGAACGTTTATTCCAGGATGGTGTCTGTCTCTCTATATGTCTCAGGAATTCCGTTTAATCTTAGATGTGGCCTTTTAAATAATTGCTTATCTCTTGGAAGCTTTGTTTTGTCTTCTAAAGCTTCTTCTCTATGTTTTTAACAGTTTGGGTTAGTTCCATATTTTGATCCTTGAGGTCTGAGATTTTCTTCTGCTTGGTTAATTCTGCTTTCCATGCTTATCAGTTTGTTGTTTACTTTATTCACTTTATTCTTTACTGCTGTTATCTCAGTGATCAACTCCTTCATTCTTTCTTCTTGTCTCTCTTTATTTCTATTTATTCTCTCTATTAATATCTTTATATCTGGGTTTTGAAGGAGACAAAAGGCATAAGTTGACAAGGTCCTTATGTCTTAAAAAACACAAGCTTGACAAGGTCCTTGTGTTCCTGGTCTGGCTCCAACAAGCACTTGACCAGTACTTCCTGCTTTGATGTTTGCACCTGAGAGTGTTGATTTACTAGAAATCAGTTAGTGTTACCTCTAGTCTGCGTAGTTCGGATGTGGCCTGCCTTGATCATAACTTTACTTATTAGAGTTTTTAGAAAACACAAATGTTAGTGGTTTTACTTTAAATCATCAATAACATGCACATTAGTGCTATGGTAATCTTGCCGAGAAGAGAAAGTCGTGAACATTAACCTATTTCCTGCTATTGCTAACATTAAGACATTTCCTGTTTATATAGTTTGGCCCTATATAAGGGGCATGCTGTGAGAATAAAACTGCTCTCACCTATCAGGAGAGAGTCCTCCCAATCCCACTGTTCTCTGTCTTTCTTTGCTCATTCCCTCCCCCCACCTCAGGCCCTGCTCTCCGGAGGCTGGACCTCCACAAGTAGCACCTGAACAAGGACCTGAGTACTGGGGACAGCATTGACTGGAGAGGAACCCTCGTGGAGGCTGGCTTTTCTTGTGCGGCATTGTGATTCATTAAGTACTGAGGGCATAGTAACAATCATTGGGAGTAAAACATGGGACATTTACATTCTAAGGAACGCACTTTCTTTGTGCAGATGTTGAAATCTGTGAGGGGGACAAAACAGATGTTTTCCATACCCCTCATTCTCTTATTTGTGTGTATCTGTCGTTTTGAATCTGCTAAAAATCTGGTTGGGCTATTTTGCTTTGCTTAATGAGATGTCATATTTTAAAACTTGGCTAGTGCATGTTTCTTTATGTCATTTTGTGGTTTCCTAAATGTTGCTGTCTCCCCTTATTTATGTGGTGTTTCTCCCAACCCGTTGACATTGTTAAAATACCTATCTTTTGTTGTCAAGTATGTGGGAAGTTTGCCTACTGTGTATGTGAAGTGCTACTGGTTATCTTGAATTCTTTCCGGAGACTTCCCTTCCTTAGTCTGCATTCACCTTCATGGATTCTGAAGGAGTTCATTTTAATCCACCTGTAAAGAAATATAGAAATGTCCCTTATATGCTACTTAGCCTTTTGTTAACTCAATGCAAGTTGACATTAACCTTGAAGAAAATAATTTTGTAATCATTCTCTGGCAACTAAGAGACTGAATAGACTGTTCTTGTTTTCAAATGCTAGAAACCAGGTTAGTTGAAAGTAAATCTGTTTAGGTCTGCCTAAGATCGTAATCAACTGTTTGTCCCTGTAAAACTGTTGGGGAGTCTGCTAGAGGTGTATAATGTATGCTAAGTCCCTACTTTAAAATGTAATGCTGGAAACACTACTGCTCGCTTTTTTTGGCTATGCCTGACTAGCACACCTCTTACAAGACTGCTAAAGCTTTAAATACTGAATACTTTGCAGGACTTAATGGGGCATGAGAACTATCCATTCCCACCTGATTAAGTCACCTTGCTAAGTTTGATACTTCACCTAAGGGACAGGTAAAATAATAGGCACACTCTGTGGCGTATAGAGTGAGACCTGATCACACTCACATAATTGTCCACATCTTACAACTGAGGTTACTGTTTAGTAATTCATAAGGATTTTTGACAATTTTGCCTATTCATAATTAGAAATAAGTAGGAACAGATCATTTTACATCTACAAGGTCTGTTCACTCTAAAAGGGTTTTGTACCAGGTCATTTTGTAGGCATCTTTGAAAAGTCCTGAAACAAAAAACAAAACAAAACAAAAAAATAGGGAGAAGGACTCCAGAATGAGCACCAGTAAAATGAAAAGTAAACAAACCTATTGGCAGTTGCCACTAATGGCAAAGCTCTAGCCACCTAAAAGAAACCCGATAAGAATAAATCTGTTAAGGGGGATGGTATCAGCTGCTATGAATGTGGTCAATCTGGACATTTAAAGTGCAATTGTTCTTGATGGCCTAAGCCCCACGACCCAACTAAAAGGCCACTGAAAGAGATGGTGTGGTCTCTCCTGAAGGAGGTGGGGGGACACCTAGCTCAGTGATGGTGGCCATTGACTAAAGGAGCCTGGGATGCCAGGAGGGCCACGGCCCCGTCCAGTGCTCTGCTTGCCATCACCCCAGAGAATCCTTGGGTCCTTATGAATGTGGCTGAGGTCCAAATTAATTTCTTGATTAATACTGAGGCTAAGTTTTTAACCCTTGTGCTCATACTGAACCTCTTTCTCCTGACACATGCTCTCTAGTGGGAGTAAAGGTGTTCCAAAAGTTAAATGTTTCACCTAATTGCTAATAAAAGGTTACTAAAAGGTTAACTCACATTATGACTGTAAAGGGTTATCTAGAAAAGGGTAAAAAAAAAAAGAAAAACAAAAAACAAAGGAAAAATATAAAAGGGTTGTTGGTGTACAAATAAGGTTTTAGTTAAAAAAAATACAAAGAACAAAAACAGAAGATTCAAACATGTTCAAAAATGGTATAGGTATGCCAAAAATGGTATATAAAAAGTTTATGGAAAAAAATATATATGAAAGAAATTCTATAAGCAATTTAGACATAGACATCATAAAGTCTTTTCTGGATGCAAGTCTCCATACATTTTCAAATTTCTCTTCAAATTATATATAAAATTCACTTGAGTGCCTGGTTCAAATTATAATCTAAAATAACCTGTCAGGCTACCACTATAGTCCAGAAATACGTCAAAAACTCCAAAAGCTGGTACTTGTAATAAAGCCACAGAAATTAAAGTTTATCATTTAAGTTATGCTAATAACTTCAGGACTTGTAGCTTTTGTAAAAAAGGTGATCAGTCACCACCTAAAATTGTCAAAATGTATGCCTGGCTTCACTTAATTGTTCTGCTTCTTGAAAAATGGGTTTCCCTCATTTATTCCTTTTATTAAGCCAGAATCCAGCGATTTCATACCCACCTAATGGTCATACAAGGATTCCAGTCAGTGCCTGCAAACAATGCCACTGCTGAAACAGATCTGGATGCCTCAAGTCAGACAGGGAGAGATTTTTTATCTCTGGCTAGGCAGGACTACATCCACTCTGAAGGAGCTACAGAAAATGAACCCTCACCCCTCAGAACCCCATATGACTATGGGATCAAAATATATCTAAAGAATAAATAATTCAGGCAGGGTAGCTAGCACAGGCTAGACATAAAGAAATTTCCTATAGATAGGTTTTAAAAGGCATTCAAACATTTTAAAAATTATATTCTACTGCAGGCCAAGTGGCAGCCTACCTCACCCCTTGGCAAATCCAAAGAAAACTCCATCAAATGTAGGACTAGAACATTACAATCTTTCAATTCATGGTTTAGCATAATAATCACTAGAAATCCTTTAAGACACAAGTAAACTGAACATAGGTATTTGGTATTGCATCGCTCAGGATCCAAGTCAGTCCCTGAAATGGGGCTCATTAAAACTTTGAAATTGTTTAACAGTAGGCCTTTTCCTACACCTCTGAAGGAAATGGGGCCACAAACATAAATGCTCATAAGGAAATATGTTGTCCATTTGGGACAAATTTTAATCACAGTTCATAAGCTTGTTTCCCTAGGAACTTCCTGGACCATGGAAAACCCAGACATCCCAGGGGAGTAAGTACTGCTAAAAATTGAAGAGAGGAAGCATCCAACCTTTACAGGATGCGAAATTGGTTTTCACCAATGGATCTTCCTCAGGAACAGTAACCACTGTCATTGATGGTATTGTTTCCCGCTTCCAAACAGGCTACAATTCTACTCAGTGAGTGGAGTTGCTTTTTTCCAGATTTTTCTCCAACTCCCTAACATACTTTTAATTTGTTTACAGATAGTCACTATATTACCATTGTTTTGTCTCATTTGGAAACTGCTAGTTTGCCTGTTACCGTTTCTTCTTCTCATGAAGTACTTTCACTTTTATAAGAAATTCAGACACAAATTCATGCTCGCACTGTCCCCTTTTATGTTACACATATTCATGCTCATTCTGCGCTGTCAGGGTCTTTGTCTGAGGACAATGCTTTGGCCGATGTGGCAACAAGCTTTTCTGCTTTCCCATTGTTATCCCCTGCTTCCACGACTACCACTGCTTTTCACGCCCTTCATCATCAGAATGCTCAGGGTTTGCGTCACCAATTTGCACTTTCTAGGGAAGCCATATGTCAGATAGTTAAGGATTGTCCTGTTTGCCCCAGTTTCAGCACCCTCCTTCCACAGGTGTGAATCCTAGGGGCCTCGTGCTGGGACACCTCTGGCAAATGAATGTGACACATGTCCCTGCTTTTGGGAAGTTGGCTTATGTTCATGTAACAGTGGACACCTGTTCTGGTTTTCTTTTTGCCTCAGCTCGTTTAGGTGAGGCTGCTCATTATGTGATAGCTCATTGCTTTGCAGTTTTTACTGTCATGGGTATTCCTAAATCTATTAAGACTGGCAATGGCCCTGCCTATACTGGTAAGGCTTTTGCTAACTTTTGCGCCACTTTTCAGATTTTCCATTCTGAAAATTCCCTACAATCCTCAAGGACAAGGTATTGTTGAAAGGGCTAACAGAATGTTGAAGGTGCAATTGCAAAAATTAAAAAAAGGGGGAATATGGACATTCTTCCCCACATACTCTGTTAGCACCTGCTTTATTAATTATCAAATTTTTTCAATTTAGACCACGATGGGGTGTCAGCGGAAGAATGTTTCTGGCACCCATCACCTAAGGCAGAGGCTTTGGTTCACTGGAAAGATCCAATGACAGGGTTGTGGCAGGGGCCTGATCCTGTACTCATTTGGGGACAAGGCAGTGCTTGTATTTTTCCTAGGAATGCGAAAGGTCCCCGATGGCTCCCAGCCTGGCTCATCTGCCCCATTCCCATGTGCAGGTGGGGACACTGATTCCCCCATTCAGAAAGATGACCATCATTCCACCGGGTATGGTGCCGGTTCAATGGACCCCTCACTCCAGAGTGACACAATGGAGCAGAACCCTGGTGTGAGGGCAACTGAAGGCACTGACCTCCCAAGCTGAATGTCTGGTGGAGCAGCATGTTGGGAATGCTTCCGATCCTGCTACCCTGTTCCTGGCTAAGATGGCTGTAGTCACCTGCCAGCACTATCCCATCAAGAAGCCATTGATGTGAATGCCCTTGCGGAGACAGTGCTAGTCATCGGAGACCAACTAACAGCTTTAAAAACTCGAGTGTCATTGAGATGTCATGCCGAGTTTCAATGAATCTGTGTTACTTCAAAGTCATACAATGACTCTGAATGGGACTGGGACTTGGTTAAAAATCACTTGCTTGGGATATGGTCTGCAGATAATATTTCTTTGGATGTTGCCCAACTGCACCAGGATATTGTAGGAATGAATCTCCACCTCTGGGTCTTCTTTGCTGTCCTCTAGTGCTTTGGCTAAAAGTATCATGGATAAGATTATGTATTTGGTATCTACTCATAGTTTGTGGTCTACTATACATTCTATGATAGCACTTGGAATTGTAATTTTGGTTTTACTGTTTTGTTTTCCAATCTGCATTCGAGCAGGAGGACAGGCCATCTGAGAACTCAGAATAGAGGTCCACAAATTGTGCTTAAAAGAAAAAGAAAAGGAGGAGATGAAAAAGACAAAAGGCATAAGCTGACAAGGTCCTTATGTCTTAAAAAACACAAGCTTGACAAGGTCCTTGTGTTCCTGGCCTGGCTTCAACAAGCTCTTGACCAGTGTTTCCTTCTTTGATGTTTGCACCTGAGAATGTTGATTTACTAGAAATCAGTTAGTGTGACCTCTAGTCTGCATAGTCTGGTTGTGGCCTGCCTTGATCATAACTTTACTTATTAGAGTTTTTGGAAAACAGAAATGTTAGTGGTTTTACTTTAAATCATCAATAACATGCACATTAGTGCTATGGTAATCTTGCCAAGAAAGTCGCAAACATTAACTTATTTCCTGCTGTTGCTAACATTAAGACATTTCCTGTTTATGTAGTTTGGCCCTATATAAGGAGCATGCTGTGAGAATAAAATTGCTCTCACCTATCAGGAGAGAGTCCTCCCAATCCCGCTGTTCTTTGTCTTTCTTTTCTCATTCCCTCCCCCCACCTCAGTCAGGCCCTGCTCTCCGGAGGCTGGACCTCTGCAGGGTTTGTGGTTTGAGACCAGTGATTCTGGGGCTCTTCATTGTTTGAGTTCCAGAGTCTATATTCTCAGTGGCTGATCTCCCAAGGGTCTGTGTGAGACTCATATTCTTCCTTTGGTTTTTCTTCATTTGTGTAGGTTTTTCTCCTCCCCCCTCCCCTTATTTATCTCTTCTTTAATTCCGTTTTTCAGTGATGGGGGATAGCTTTTATTTCTGTTTGCTCAATCTCCTATTCTTCCTTATGTAGATCTTCTGGTTTTGTTCAATTCTGAAGCTAGACTAGGGGTAGGGGCCTGTGCTTTTTGCAGTTTTGAGATTTAATTGAGGGGGGAGTTGTGATTCAGAAGCTATCTGCAGATCCCAGTATCCACTGATAGATGTATGGGCCACTGGAACCCACTTCCCACTGCCTTACAATCTTTCCATCCAGTGTGGATGTCTGCCCCCTGAAAGCAAAATGAGATAAGAAAAGGGAAAAGAATTGAAAAGGGAATGAGGAAGACAAAAGGGAGATTGAGAGAGAGAAGAAGAGGAGGGAAAACAGACAGGCATACCAACTAACAAATAAACAGAGACAATGACAGAAAAAATAAAAAAGAACAAAGCATACAGACAGTCATACAAACAAACAAAAACCCTCCTGTTGGTGTACTCTCCCTCAAAAATACCCATACATAAACAGAAAATTTTAAAAAAGATTAAAATAACAGAAACAAAACAAATATAAAAACAAACAAAAACAGAAAGAGAGAAGAAAAAGGCCAGACATGGTGGCTCAAGTCTGTAATCCCAGCACCTTGGGAGATTGAGGTGAGAGGATTGCCTGAGCCCATGGGTTCGAGAACAGCCTGGGAAACTTGCTGAGACCTCATCTCTACAATAAATAAAAAAACTAGCTGGGTGTGGTAGCACATACCAGTAGTTCCAGCTACTTGGAAGGCTCAGGTGGAAGGATTACCTGAGCCCAGCAAGTCAACACTGGGGTGACCGTGAGCATGCCACTGCACTCCAGCCTGGGTGACAGAGTGAATCTCCAACTCAAAAAAAAAAAAGCTAAAACTAAAACAAAAAACAGACAAGAAAAAAAAAAACTCATTCTCTGGCAGTTTCTGTGAGTCCAGGTTCCTTTCAGGCCTACACCTTAGGACACGGTTCTGGTCTCTAGCACTTCCCCTCTGCTCTCAGCACAAGCTAATAGGGTTGCTCTCAGCATGGGTCAGATGCCCTGCAGACTACTTTGGGAGTAGAATGGATCAGATCCACACTCACCCTACTCGCTACTGCTGCTGCTGCTGTCAAGTCTCCCATCAGATCTGAAGTGTCTGTTTCTCTTCCATCATGGGTAAGGTGCATCTGTCTCTCTGAGTCTGATGAGATAATAGCTTCTGGGTCCCAAGATGGAGACTTGGCAGAGCTGGGCAGGGCAATGCAAGTCTTTGCCCGGTCCTTGGAGGGAGAAGATGGTGCCCATTGACATCCTGGCACCAGCGTTGGAGTTTTATTCCAGATTTCCACTACTTGCCTTTTTGTGCCAGGTCTACTGCTACAGGTGATGGCATGGGCCAGGTGTCAGTACTGAAGCGCAGCTGTTCTCTGCTTCCTCCTCTCAAGAGAGCCTCAGAATGGCAGACAATCCTGTGCACTTGGATTTTCAATCTGCAGTCACCTCTGGAGGAGAGGCCCGGGTGCATGAACCCGAGTCTCCCCTCAGACAGACTTTCACTCACCCACCAGCACACACCCACTCACGCAGAGTTTTTATGGACACTTGTTTTTGCCAGACTCTCACGGTCCAACCTTTTCCATCATCATCTTGCCTGAAAGTTGCCTTTTTATTTTCCTAACATGAAACTTGGCTCATTGATGAATGAATAAATGCATCAATGGATGCATCAGTGAATTCATCAACAAATGAACGTAGAGCTTCTTAGGGCACACACGACTCCTCTCTGTGGAGCTTAGTGCTAGGTCATTGTTTGGATTCAGAATGCCCAGTTTAGTACTCTGGCACTCTCAAAATCCCACAAACGTATGCCCCTTTTCCTAAGACCACAACCCCCAGAGTTTCTCACTTTCAGGCTAGTTCATACTCAGCATTCAACCATTTACCAAGATCATTCAGGTGTTCCTACCATTTTTAAAAAAATTCCAGCTGCTCTGTTCTGGGTAAGTAGATTTCAGGTGAAATTTTAAAAATTCAATTGTTTCTCCAAATTTCAGGGTAGCAATTTCCCCTGTTAATTTACTTATTTAATGAATCAAAAATAGTTGATTTTCAGTTCTGGTTGTAAGGATGGAAGTGATGACCACCAAGGTCTTTTTGTGGTAGAGTTGAAACTAGATGTCTTTTTTTTCAGTTTTTAGAATATGTGATGTATACCCCTCCACACATACTTTGAAATATAAACAAAAGAAGAGAGAATAGTGTAATTAACTCCAAAACTCTTGCAGCCATTTTACTAGGATGATGAAAAAGGACTTGCTTCTGTAAATGGCAGAGCAGAAATTCAAACAGGACCTGGACCCTGATAACTCTGTGGGATTACCATAGCCTTAGACTCTATTCTTCTGGATTTTACATTAAATGAAAAAAATTGTAAAACTTCATTTTGTTTTAATCCCATTTTTTTCCAGCAGTGAACTTAATCCTTAACTGATACACTACCCTTCCCTCACTTTTCTTTCTCTGTGCGTGTGCTGTCTTGAAGTTTGAGTTATTCTCTTTCTCTCTCCCTTCTCCTTCCCTCCCTTCTTCATCACTCTTTTTGATTTATAATTGCACTGCGAATTAGCCCTGTCAATTTCTGTTTTTATCTGACACACGACCTAATGTCTTGGACACAGTAGAGACTAGATAAATATTGGTTCAGTAAGTGAATAGATTGTCTTAATTGTAACTAGTCCTAAGCATGAAAAGGTTCAAGGTTCACTCACAAATCCATTTCCAGTTTCTATATCATGACACAACTCATAAGAGAAACTGACATGCATGTCCTTGCCTTACCTCAAGTACAGAAAATTTCCAAAGCAAAACCAACGCTTGAATAATTACCAAAATCATTTGTCAAAATAAGTACTTTAGCCAAATATCTAGGCCCCAGCAGGATATATTTCTGCCCAAATTATCTGGATGATTTGTTCAGTCTCCCACTTGGCTTTCTCTGTGGCCTCCTGCAGTCCTTATAAGCTAATGTAGCTGTAGATATGCCAGTACTTGGCTCAGCAGCATAATGTAGGGAAGTGAAGGTAGGGAGCCAAGGGCTACAGGAGTTTTTTCTGGTCCTTCTTGTGGGCTATTTGCCCAGGAATGCAGGGGATAAAAATATTTAAAGTAGAGAGAGAACTGAAATACATATCACATTTCTCTTAGCACTTTCCATTACCTGAAGATATATCTTATTTTTCTTATTGTTCTGATTTTCAGTCTTCCCCCCTTCTAAATGGGAGCTCCATGAGAACAAGAACCATCTCTCCCTTTTTTATTCTTCTAACACGAAACTTGGCACATTGTGGATAATTGGTAAATACTTCTTGAATGAATGAATGCACCAATGGGTGCATCAATGAATTCATCAAAGAATAAGTGGAGAGCCTCTTAGGGTACTTGCATCTCCTCTTTGTGGAGCTTAGTGCTAGGTCATTTTTTGGAATCAGGTCACCCAGGTTAGTACTCCAGCACTGTCCTTTACCAGTTGTTGTGACTGGACTTATTTTCTTAGTCCCACATAACCTATTTCCTCATCTATAAAGTAAGAGTAATAATTATAGTCTTTAGTATATACAATATACTAATTATTGTGATGATTAAATGAGATAATTTTTGCCAGTGCCCTTCATACAACATTTAATAAATATTATTCGTTATTTATCATTTTTGCTTCTTCAGCTCTACATTCTATACTTCTATGATCTCAAATACTTCCTTCCATCTCTGATAGTCTTTTAAACTATAGAAGCTCCTTAACTGATGAACAAGTTATGTTTCTAAAAGGTACATTCTTATTAATTTTTTGTATGATCAAAGTGCTTAAGAGGGATCTGAACTTGTAATCCTCAGATGCATCCTTCCAAAATATGAGTTTGAATTAGTACCCTGAAACTTTAAAAGTATAACTTTTTTTCTCTTCCATGCTGAAATATATTGTGATAGTTTTTTTTTTTTCCAAAACAGAAGGGTCTAATCTACATTTTAAAAAGAAAAAAAGAGAGATTAAAGAAAGTAAAGTTGCTGACAGTGGGGACTTCTGGGTGTTAGGAGCCAGAGAGAGTAGGGGTAAACTGGTGAGACCTCATCTCTACAATAAATCAAAAAATCAGCCAGGCGTGGTAGCCTGTGCCTGTAGTTCTGGCCACTTGGAAGGCTGAGATGGAAGGATCGCTGGAGCCCAGCAGGTCGAGGCTGCGGTGGCCGGGAGTGGCCACTGCATTCCAGTCTGGGTGACAGAGTGAGACTCCAACTCAAAAAACAAACAAACAAACAAACAACAACAACAAAAATATATAGAAGAATGAGGGAGAGCCTCAATGTTGAGGTAGCACTTGAGCTGGGAACTGAGAAGTGAGAAAGCAAGCCACATTGCTATCTGAGGAAAAAGTGGCCCAGATGTAAGGAGCAGTGTGTGGTAGAGTAGTCTTCATTTGCTGCAGGAATGGTTAGGAGGTTGGTATGTCTGGAGTTGGGGTGAGCAAGGAGAGAGAAAGAAAGTGAGATGGTATGAGCATAATTCAGGGACAGATTATGCTGTATGAATTGCTCTTCACTTTGAGAGCCTCCCTTTACCTGTCTTTCTTAACACGTTCAGTAGTTTTAATCATTGTCGCCTTTGCTAGCAATGCTATTATTAATATCTTCTAAACACTTCTTCAACAGTTGTCTTTCACATGGACTATTTTTAAAATTTTATTTTAAAGATGTGCAGTACAATTCAGGATTAGTTATGTAAATGGTCATCGTACAGGTGAAGTTTGGGCCTCCCATTGATCCTCACTTTGCCTGGTTTGGAATCTTATGAACTATTTCAAACACATAGAACAGCAGAAAAAAATATATAACTGATTCTAGCATGGTATACATAGTCAATACATGTTAAAATATTTAGGGTTGGGGAAAGGAAATAAATCATTACGTTTGCAGTTTGAAATTTCACGTACTTTACTTCTCCTTTCCTTCCAAACCCCCCTCCAGAAGGGTTTTTTGCCATGATTCTAGTGTATACCTCACAAGAATTTTCAACTCTGTTTTCAATGATCAAACATGAGGAAATTTATAATATTCATAAAGATGTCAAAGTTAAACATAATCATAGCAAACATGCCTCGATTAAAGTTCATCATGGTAGCCAAGCTAATCCTGGCTGCTCCCATCAGCTGTTGGTGAACAGAACTGTGTGCTTTTCTCTGAAACTCAGCTTTGTTCAGAGTTTTATGAGCTGAAAATTCATAAATGAAGGAACTTCTGTGGTGTTCCTTCTCTTCTGTAGTCATCCAGTCTAACATACCCACTTTATAGCTGAGGAAACTGAGGCAGAGAGAGGGCCTTACAAGCAGGAGGGGGGAAAAGTCAGGAGTAGAACCTAATCTTCCTTTATTTCTACCAATGAAGGGCTGGATCAAAGGAAAAAATGGAAGAACTGAGTAACTCATGACTTCCAACTGCCTTAAGAAAGAAAAAGCAAGATGGTGAAATGCCCCAACAATCTTACACGGAGACGTTTTGGAGAATACTAAGAGAGGAAGCCAAAATTCACATTGGTGCTATTGAATATGCTGTTGTATAGTATAAGAACCCATTCCAAATTGGGAAACCAGGTAAGCTGTCTGCTATTTTTTTCACCTCTGTCACTGACAGATTTAAGGGCTTGGACCAGTCACTTTTCTCTTAGTACATTTTCTTCTCTATACGATTTGGAAATTAGAGTAATTAGAGGTAGTGAATTCTTAGCACATAGACATGAGTTTCCAGTCCTGCACATTGCAAATCAATCCTGGATACCCACTTAGAATCTTATCTACACGGTTTTAGAGAAAAAATAAATTGGTAGTTGGAATTAAATTTATTGAGCATATCTAGACTAGATGATCTCTTAGGTTTTATCTAGTGTCAGTATTCCATGTCTAGGTGATAAAGTGTTGTTCTGGGGGGTCTTCTCCATGCTTCTCTTCCCCCTTCTCGTGAGAGGCTCCCTGAGATGTGCTGCTTTCCCATACGAATGCTATCATTTCTCTTGATACTAGGAAGCCTAAGTGCAAAGCACATGGTTTATCTTTCGCCTGACTTTGCAGCATCCTGAGGTGAGTAGACTGGGTTTGGATACTCAAATAGTCCCTGCTGGGAAAGGCAAAACCAAACAAATTGCTATTTACCTCTACCAAGTCAGTATCTGATGGGACTTGAAAGAAGGTGATGCATTATGATTTTATGAGTTTAAGGAGAGATTGAAGCCTGGAAAGAGTGTCTGAGAAGCTTTAACACAGAACAGCCCTAACTTAGCTATCAAGCTAATCAGAACATATTAATGTATCTATCTGTCTGAGGGCACAGACTCAAAGCTCCCTCATGAAAGAAGGGCAAGTATAAGTTTCTCAGAACTGGATCATTTTGTTGGGAGGTGTTCCTAAGAGCAGAAAGTATTCTGCTAAAACCAGAGAGCACTGAAATTATAAATTCACTACTGCCCTTGTATTTACTTGTGCTCTGACAATCAGCAAAGGGAAAAATTTATTCAAAAGTTAAGAGTCTAATATTGTCCATTGTAACACAATCAGCATACTCTTAAATATCATAGCGGGCCACTTTTATATTTCTATGATTCTGGAAAGGGTTCCAGAACTTAGTTCTCTCCATTACTAGCTCTGTGATTGTGGTTTCTTGTTCAGCTAATGGCCTCTGATGATTCACAACTCCCACGATGCTCATACTTACGTATCTCCCCACAACACACATTGAATTTTGCTTTGACCAAAGAGACATTGGTAAATGTGACTCAAAGACTTGATGAACATTTGCAAACTGCATTTGTCCTCAGCTAATGCTGTCTTTACCCTGTGAGGAAGCTTAGCCTGAGTTTGCTTACTTGATATTAAAAGATTCTAAGGAGAGAGAACCCCAGCCAGGTCAAATTGTCCCTGCTGAGTCCTGTTCCCAGACAATCTTTCAGGGGCTTTTAGTCACATAGTGAACCCGAGAAAGTAGCAGAAAAACCAGCCAGGCAACCCACAGAACTGTGAACAGTGAAAATTTATTTTTCTAAGCTACTAGTTTTTGTGATTACTGGTTATATATAAATAGGTAACTGGTAACAAAACCTTAAGCTAGTTCTGTAAGTCCAAGAAGTCTGAGATGCCTCATCTATAAAATAAGAATAATGATGTTCATGCTATAGCATATTATAAGAATTAAATATAATGATAAATTTGACTACCCCTACAATGTTCATAATAGGCACTAGGTTTTTAAGAAGTTAACTGTTTTTGCTGCCTCTATATCTGTAGGGGAGAAAAGGGTGAATTTGACTTCTGTCATAAAAATCTAGTTGCAAATTTTCCATGAGAATTGTTTTATAGGTTCATGAGGGATGAAGATAAGAAAAATTTTTCTTCTCACAGGATAGTTTTGGAAGTTGTTTCATATACAGAAAAAGTAACTTTTTTCAGAACAATAACATTTCCCTAGCTAATGTTGATTTACTTTCAAATTATTGGATGAAATATGAATTTTGACTAGCCAGTGACTACAAGGAGACACTGCATGATAATACTAGTTTAAAATGGCATATTACAAGCTCAGAACATAATTGAGGAAAAGAGCTTATTCATTTTTGAGATGAAAATCATCATCTCTCACATACCTTGATGCTGACTCAAGCTTCAATATGGCACCAGTGATTTGGTACAAGAGTTTATATTTGTAAAAAATGAAGTGTAATGGTGTAATTACAGAGAAAATCACAGACCTGTTTACCAGGCATTCTAAACAATTTTTTTCTAAAGACGTGCAATGGTAGATCAGTATGTTTGAAAAGATGATGTACTTTGAAGTAGCTGAAGGATCTGGAGTGGTTCAGCCCATTGAAAACAGATTTACTGCAGTGGAGAACATCATTATGCCCAATGGACATTCAAATTGAAATAAACAAGACAGGAAGAATATAGGATGATGAAATTACTTTGGCCCTACTTAGTATGTTGTATAATGGGATTTTCAGGCTGTTATTGACTGAGCTGGTGAAAGCTAGAAAATGTTTACAACATCACTGGAGAAGTTATCAGTATGAAAATACAATGCAATCCAGAAGCGAGTTTGGGTCAGACTTCTGAAGACGTTAGAAATGACTTAAAAAAAAAAAAAAAGAAATGACTTCAATTATTTTGTATTTAATAATTTTTTACTTATTTTGACAAATTCATGTAACTTTCTTATGTTCCAACAATAAATATTGATGATAATTTGAATTACAGATTACATATTAAATTGCAATGGGAACATGGTAGACAAGCAAGGATACATGTCTTAAACATAGAAGGCCTTGCTTCTAGTCATCATTATGTAACCCTTAATAAGTTATCTCATTGGATTTTACCCTATATATCTTTAAAATAAGAGTATTGGAGGTTATCTATCAGGCATTTTTAATCTCTTAGGAGCCTAAATGTTCCCATTGCAATGCTCCCAATGATGCAAGGAAGTCATAATCCAAAAAATGTAGACAGCATTCAGCAATAAGAAAGAAAGGAAACAGATTCTCCCCTACATTCTCCAGAAATAATTAGTCCTGTTAACATCTTGACTTTAGCCCAGTGAAACTGATTTCAGACTTCCAGCCTACAGAATGGTAAGAGAATAAATGTGTGCTGTTTTTAAGCCTCTGGGTTTGCAGTAATTCGTTACTGCAGTGCAGGAAGCTAATATAGCAATCAAAAACCATAAGATCAACTTTGAGCTTTAAATGACTTAAATTACCTAAGTGGAATAGTGACTACTGATTTTGGCGTTTATTGGGCTATTATAGAGCGTTAACAATGGGACAGATGTGAAATCTAATGCCAAGGTTGAAATATAAGTCAGAGTTAAATTAGTTAGGATGCATTTATCCTTGAGTAACAGAAAACTTAACTCACATAGGTTGAAACATTAAAGGGGATTTGTTAGCTCACGCAGCTAAAAAAAAGTCCTGAGGCAGACAGAGGTCAGGAATTGTTCAATAAGAAATCCAGATCCATTTTTTTACAATGTTCTCAACTCTGCTCTCTTCCACATGACCTTTCATACCTCAAGATAGCAGAGAGATGACCATGAGAAACATATAGGCATATACAACAATGTCCAGAGAAAGTGAGAATATCTCTTCTGAAATTGTTCTCAAAAGTACGGAAGCATCTTTTCCACAAACATTCTTCCCCATTTGTCTCATTAGTTTAAGTTGGATTACAAGCCACCACAGAGCTGATCCGCAGAGCAGGGATTATCATGCTTTAGTTATCTTGAACATCGAGTACCTAACTAATCTGTGTCAGAGGGTATTTGATTGCCTTTAGACCTTTTATACCACCAGTGGAAGTGGCATTGAAGTCAGTTTCCCCGAAGCTGTGTGCAGGAGAGATAGATATCTGTAAGAAAATCATGGTGCTTTTCAAAATGGAAAAAGTGGATTCTAGGAAAGCAACTAGAACTTTACATTGCAACAATCTGTATAAATTTCATAAACAAGTGAAGAAGGGGACATGAACATGCAATTTAAAAGGGGCACAATAGTTCAATAAATACTGTTCTAGAAATAACCCACAAATATTGTAGAAAAATGCACAAACAATATGAAAGAATGAAGAAATCTGACTGGAATGGTTTAGGGTCACTTTCTTGGAATAGTAACATACAAAATGAACCTTAAAAGGTGAGTAGGATTTAGTCAAGTGGAGAAGAGGTAGCTTTCCAGGCAGAAAATAGATTTTTAAAAGCTAAAGAAGCATGAAAAGCTTGATGACGTCTGAGAGTAGTGAGAAATTCAATGTGGCTGAGAAGTACATACCGGGAAAGCACTGGGAGGTAACTGGGAGGGAGAGTAGAGAAGGGTTCCATGGGACATAAAGTTGGAGAACAAGTTCGAGACTGGATTTTGTAAATAATTTATGCACACTTTATAGCTCTTGATAAGGAGTGTGGTTTTTTAAAAAAGTTTTCTCCTTTTTATTTATATTATTATTATTATTTTTAAGTTGGAGTCTCACTCTGTTGCCTCGGTTGAAGTGCAATGGCACGCTCACGGACACCTCAGTCTTGACTTACTGGACTCAGGCGATCCTTCTGCCTCAACCTTCCAAGTAGCTGGAACTATAGGCATGTGCTACCATGCCCAGGTAATTTTTTTAATTCATTGTAGAGACGAGGTCTCACTAAGTTTCCCAGGCTGGTCTCGAACCCCTAGGCTCAGGCAGTCCTCTCTCCTCAGCTTTCCAAAGTGCTGGGATTACAGGCTTGAGCCACAGCACCCAGCAGGATTGTGGTCTTTATTTTAATTACAATAAGAGTCAGGCTCTCCATTGCCATGGGGCCATAGCATAGGGGACTAATTAGGAGTAGAGCAGGCAAAACATTTCAGTTAATTGAACATATGAGCTAAGGAAGATTGAGCAGGTCAAGGACAACTCTGAAGACTCTGGATAAATGAAGGGTTGTTAGGTAATAAGAAATAATTTTTAAGTAGCCCAGGACCTGAGGTAACTGCAATCGGCAGTTAGAGAATGAGGAAGAGAAAGTCCATGGTGGAGGTGTCAGTCTCTCCAGTACAAGGATGAAGATAGGAGGATAGGAGGTGTGGAGATGTAAAGAAACTTATCCAAAGACGTGGAATAGAAAGTGCCCAATGCAAGATTTAAATCTATGTCTTTCAGGGTCCAAAGCCCATACTCTTCAAACTAGTGTCATTTTTCCTTATAGCTAGGAAAGAAGATTTATTAAAGGAAAGATTTGTTGCAAAGGGCAAAACAGGCAGGACAACAGCAAGAGTGTCTGGGGTCTGCTGTCCAGAAATTCTTTCTATAGAGGCTAAAAACACGTATTTTGAAGATGAAAACTAAACTGAGGCTCAGAGAAATGATTTGTTCAGGGTCATATAGCCGCTAAGTAGTAGAGCTTGGCCTTAAAAACAGACATTTTAATTGTAATTAAAATGCCATTTTCACTACATTACATTGTTTTTTGCATAAAATTTTGTTTTCTAGGGACCATTTTATCCCAGCAGAACATATAAAGGCAACTCTGTGACTGGATGGGCTTAGGTGACATTACTGCATAGAAAAAGAACAACAACAACAAAAAAGTTAGACTATATTACTTATCTAAGGCAATACTTTTGATTTCCAGGGTATATCTGGTGATGATGGAGCTATATTTGATGTCACAATTGGTGTGGGGATACTACCTGCAATCTAGCAGGTAAGGGCCAGGAATAGTGCCCAATATCCTACAGTGCACAGGACAGCTACCCACAATAAAAAATTAACCCAAAATGTTGATAGTGCCAAGACTGAGACACTCTGGCCTAGATAGAACAATAATGCTTTGAACTGGCAGACAGGGTCATCATGGACCATGCTCTCTATGCACATACCCCAACTACCAAAAACTCTTGTTCTTTTTATTGTTTCTTTTTCTTTCTTTTTTAAAATCCAAGTTGTTTTTCTAGGTCTCAGAACGCATTCACCCACCATTTTTTTTCCCATCAAGGATAGAAGCATCGCATGAAGAAGGATTCTTTACTGAAGTTTCTTCAGCTCCTATATTCAAGTATTCTTCCTACATGACTTTGAAAAAATGGTTTGATTGATATGAAAGGCAAATGAACCATACTTTTAATTAGAAGGCAAAGTAACAGAGGTATTAGGTATTTGTACACTGGAATCGACTTGTCTGGATTAGAATTCCAGGTCCATCTGTGTGTCTTCAACAAATCAGTTCACTTTCTCTAATTTTCTGTAATAGTATCTATTTAATAAGCTACAGATATACTAAATGAGACAATCTTTACAAAGTATTTAGAATAAAGTCATCAAGTATTTGTTTTCCACTGTGTGTTAGCTAGTGCCATTACCAGTGACCATCAGAATATGTCAAACATAAAAATGTGTTCTATTCAAACAGCCAAACTGGTTTCAATATACAGATATAAACTTTTTTTTAAAGAAAAGGATAACTATGCTGAATATTTAATTGTTTGGCAAACAGTAAACATACTTTCTAATAATAGTTTTTTAAAATAAAAAGTAGGATGTAAACTAGCAAGCCAAGAGGCTTGTGTATCTCAAGAATTTGGCTATATCAATGGGGATGTGATTTACATGAATTACTTGAGGGAGTAAGTGGGAGAAGAAATTGGATACTGTATAGTATAAAGTGGTGGGTGAGCTTAACCTTCCTGTGTGGTTTATGAATCAGTTCTCTAGATAGACAGTGTCAGCATGATAACATGGAAAGAGATTTTGAACTTGTAGGCAAAGATTGCCATTTCAACTGCCAAGTCAAATGCAAAGTAGCTTCATATCTCTGGACCTCATTTTCTTACCTATAAAATGAGGAAGTTAGAATAGATCATCTATAATGTTACATTGGCATTATTATCTTAAAATAAATCAATAATGATCTTAGCAAAGTGCTGTTAAACAGAATTTTGCCTCTATGTCATTGCTATCCTCTTACCATCATTTTAAATAAATGCATTTTATTTATCATGCCCGTAGAGGCTGATGGGCTACATTTTTAGAGGAAACTTTCTTGGAAATATTTAAAAGATTTATTCCTGAAATGCAAGCTATGTCCTCAGTGACACCACACCATAAAGAAAAATGTATCTTTTCCAGTTGAGGCCAAGTGGTTCAGACAGCAATTCTAGAGGATTCATAAATAACTGGATTGGTGCCTTACCCTGAGGCAAGTTCAATTAAGGGTTTTGTCCTTATTTACATTTGTCCCCTCTTCCTTGTCCATCTCCCAGTGTTCACGCCCCCTCCTGCTGTTACCTCTAAGAAACTTTCTTTGCAATCCAAGTATTTCCTGTGAGCTCTAAAGAAACAAAATTTTGTCTGTGCCTTGTAAATTGCTTCTCTTTCCTATAGTGATTTTTTTCAGCATAATTAACAAAATTATACACACTCATTTTCAAAATTATCAAAAGCATTGGAAAGAGCAAAGAAGCAGAAAAAAAATTGTCTATAATCTCACAGCCTAGTAGCAACTGTAGTTGGAATTGTCAAAAGAAAAAATTTCAAGAAAGGTAGTAAAATTATCTAATTAGCTTTCATTTGTGATTCATGAATCGGGCAGCATCTCATCTGAAAAGAAAGGGGTACTATGCTGTGTATGATAAAAGAGATGATTTGTTTATAAAGTAGCCTGAGCAGAACAAAGAGACAACAGAATAATATAAAAAGTCAATTGGTTAACATAAGGTTATTTCAGGTTACTTTCCTTATGTTAAAGCAGAGAGGACTTCCTTATCATTCTGGCTAAAATTGATCCACTATATGCAAATTTGGCTATCTCGTTTTCTGATTTCTTGAAACATCAGATAAACAATTTACTTTCGGTTTGGTGAGATGAAACTTTAGTACGATTAACAGCATTCTGGATTGGTCTGCTGAGGTCTAGTGCAGGAACTCAGTCCAAATTTATAGTCTCCTATAAAATTTATTTAACAGAGTTTAACATTAAAAAATGTCGTATCCCTCTTTTGGTATAGGTGATTAAATATTTTTCAGCTCTAATGTTTTTATCATTATATCATAAACCTTTCTTCATGGCTTTAAATTTTTTAAATTATCTTTTATTTAATTCATATAGATTATTCCACTTAGGGGTCATATACTTTCTTAATTAGTCTCTCATTGGTGAACATTTTCTGTAGCTAAGTCTGCCATAGACTGCTTTGGAAATAAATCTTTGACCTGTATTTCTGATTTTTAAAAAAAGTATACTCCTAGGAAGGTTCAAACTCTGGATTAAAAGGCATGAGGACTTTTAAGATTAACCAGATTACTTTTCCAAATTGTATCGATTTACAGTCTCACCAGTGTGTATGAGAATGCTTCATTTTTAAGGTTACCCAGATCAAAAGAAGCAGTGTTTCTAAAGAAAAATCTAGGTCCACATAGTGGTGTGTACCAGAGTTTTAAAATTTAAGAACAGAGTCCTAGAAAAAGAATTCTTAAGAAACAGATCATTAACAACTAGCTTGGGGAAGTTAAATGCAGATGTCTGCTTTTTTGTTCTTCTCACTCTCTCTCTCCTTTTAAACCAATCTATCAGCTTCATGCCTGAAAGCATTTGTTGATTTCAAATCAGAAGTTCATTTTCTCAAGGTGGAATTTTCCACAAACTGTCTTCATATTGCTATCTACTTCCTAGCTCTGGGTCAGGGGCAAGCCAAATTCACAAACAGAATTAGTTGGCATTAAGTGATATAACTCATAATTTATAAAGCTGACATTATTCTGATTGGTAGTGTCTTTAAATTATTCTTTCTTCAGTGTCTTTCAGTAATGGACTTATTGCAAATGAATAAGGAGAGTTCCTTGAGGCCATAGAAGTGCTTAATAAACCATTGGGGAAATGTATGATGATTGCCAAATGGAAACCAGCAAAATAATTCAGCTTCAGTTTTGCATCAGATGGAAAGATAGAGACCGCTGCAGGGGAAAAGGAGAGGGAAAACAACCCGTAAGGTGCTGTGGTTCCTGGGAAAGATAAGCAGCTTTTGGGAGGCTGAGGTGAGTGAATTGCCTGAGCCCGCGGGTTTGAGACCCGCCTGGGCAGCGAGACTTCATCTCTACAATAAATCAGAAATCAGCCGGGCGTGGTAGCGCATGCCTGTAATTCCGGCTACAAGGAAGGCTGAGGCGGAAGGATCGCCGGAGCCCAGCAGGTCGAGGCTGAGGTGGCCGGAAGCGGCCACTGCACTCCAGTCTGGGCGACAGAGTGAGACTCCCACTCAAAAAAATAAAATAAAAAGAAAACTAGGAGACACTTGCATATATCCGAGCTCCTTGAGGGTGATCCCTGGATGACCAGACTGAAAAGAGAGAAAACAACAGGAGATGAAAAAGAAATACTGTGGGTAAGATAGCAAAGGAGTCAGATTTCAACTGTGTTGATTTTATTTGATTTGAGATTGCATCAGCCTCCTTCTGGAAAGACAAAAATAGCTCACAGATTAAGAACCTAATTAATGCAAGGTAAGGCATAAGGCTTTTGACCTAATGTGAAAACTTTGCATGTGGAGGCCACATGGGATATGACAATCTAGCTGTCAGGATCCCAACAGAATTCGTCTTTGCCACTACCACTCAAGGTTACTCCAGGTTAACATCAAATACTTACAGAGCTCATGCATTCACAAGGGTTTCACTCACTGATACAACTGATAGTCAGCGGGAAAAAAAATGGCATTATTGCCAGAAATGGAGTTGCTCAAACATTTGCCTCTGCTGGCAAGCTTTTGTGTTGTACATGCTCCATAAGAAGCCTTGATTTTTATTCCAAAAGATGAAGTGAATGCGAAATGACAAGTGATAGTGTTGCTCCTCTGCCCAGGTTTCCTTTACTTCTTTTAACTGGGTCACTGTACACACCTTCCTTCTACTGTGAGTATAGCTTATGACTGTCCAGCTTTTACAGATAATTGCCTTCTGATAAAAGAAGACCTCTACCCTGGGAGGGATACTCACTCCCTACCTCATCAGCCCATAGGCACGGTCTAACTGATAAGGGAATAAAAAAGTTCAGTCTCCCCTTACTTTAGGAGGGATCATGTCTATGGTATAGTTTATGTCATCATTCCCAGTAGATCATACTAGGACCAGCTTTTACCTGAGATCACAGTCTTGCTTGGATCTCTCTGCTTCTTTGTGCTTACTCATGGAACACTCCATTAATAAATTGTATGCTCAAATCTCTGGTCAGTCTGTGCTTCTAGATTTATGTCAGGAGAAATGATTTTATCATAGGTTTTTTTTTTAATCTTTCAGTCTTACAGAATAGAATGTAAGTTATTTGAAAGCAAGAACTACTCCTTCCTATCCTTGTAACCCCTCTAAATTCTAATATGATTACTTCCACATTTTAGGTCCCTAAATGTTAAATTGAGGTGACAATTGATACTGCAGAAATTGGTGAAGAATCACTTTTTAAAAAATATTGCTAATAATGAATCTAAATATATTGCTGTCCAACATTGAAATGGTGAGTGACACCAATAACATATCCAAAGAACAAAATATCATCTCACTCCAAAATCTGAATAGTTTCACAGCTCTTGACACAATTTTTTATTTTTTCTTCACTACCACTACCTCTGCTCTACTCAAGTTCATAATTCTTTAACAATTTTTGAACATTTAATAGATAAATGTACTAACTAGCTTTTTGTTGTTGGTATAGGTAGAAGAAACAAATTAGAGCTAGCTTAAGCAATAAAAAAATTTGGGAAAGATATGGAACATCCGGGGAAAAGTTGAACAACAGGTAATCAGAAAAGACAAAAAGCAGGACATTTTTGGCAACTTCAGGAGAAGTTTACAGACCACTCTTTAAAGAACCACCATTAATATGACATTACTGTAAGCTTCCAATTCTTTGTCACTTGGTTAAAAATCCAAAGTGTACAAGATCAAATACATAGTTTATCTACCAACTCCCAAATATCCAGATATGACCAGAAGTCCTATATGGTTGTTGAAGATTCAACCCAAAGAAGTAGGAATTTTTGTAAATATTCAGCTTTTCTGAGGGCATACAACCATAAAAAGGTAGCATGCTAAGCATTTTATGTGATTTCAGGATTACGAGGAAAGCCTCAAGGAGGTTCAAAATCTAGTTGCTATTATTTGAATGTGTCCCTCAAAAACAAATGTGTTGGAAACTTAAATCTCAATTCAACATTGTTGGGAGGTGGGGCTCAGTGAGAAGTGATTAGGCCTTGAGGGATCTTCCCTCATAAATCAAGTGAGTTCCCTATGAAAGGCTAAGTTTGGTACCCTTCTTGTTTCCTCTTGCCCTCTATTTGACTTTCCACCATGGAATAATGGGGCACAAAGATTCTTACCAGTTGCCAGAGCCTTGATCTTGAACTTCTCAGCCTCCAGAACCATGAAGCAATAAAGTTCTGTTCATTATAAGTTACCCAGTCTCAAGTTTTCTGTTATAGCAGCATTTAATAGACAAAAACAGTAGTAGAGGAGCTAAAATACATGTCCAAGTAATTATTATCCACTAATGCAAATTAAAATTGACAACTATTAGGAACATAAAAGCAAAATAGTTTAGGAGATCAAAAGAAGGGAGCCTTGCCCTGGAGGGACCTCACCTGTCCTCACGAATCCCTGCTGTGGAGATGAAGCCAGCTCACCCAGGACTGCTCTCATAAAAGTATACCTCAAACTTCAACTAGACTTCACTTTCCACAGAGGTCTACTTCCATCCTAACTGAGCAACTGGACAGGAACGTCGTTGAAGTGTGTCACCATGTGGTTAATGGGCTCTTCTAGAGTCTGTTCCCTGTGAGTTCAAAAGACAAGACAGCTTAGAGAATATTCAGCTTTTTAAACAATTTTCCTGAAGGAAGATGGCAGAAGAGCCAGTCAGACTATGTGAGTCCCAGTGTGAGTTAGTGATTGCTTGAAAAATTTTGCATATGTGTCAGTGAATAAGTGGACATGTGAGTGACTGACTAAGTGGGGACTCAGGAGCAAGTAGCCAGGGCTCTCCTGGTGAAGCAGCTAGTGTCACAGCTGCTCTGCTTGGACTCTAGTGTTTCCCAGGGTGCAGAAGCTGAGCACAATTTTAAAAAAATCAACAAAGCCCTTCTGAGGAAGAAGTTGCTGGGAGTGACTATAAGCTCCAGTCTCTGCCTCACCATTGTAGTGCCTGACTGGACACTGGTGGAAAGGGCTGCAGAGGGAGCACAAAAAGGGAGGCTAGAGGCAGAGCCCCACTGGAGAAAATGAAACAGGTACCCTACTCTTATGACCAAAGTGCGAGAAGGAGTCACACCAGCACTCCGAGTTCAAATTAAGAGTCCTTTATTTAGCACACAGTCAAGAGAAGGCTCTTGACAAGACAAGAAGCTCTTGATGCAAAATATAATCAGCAAAAAGCTTACATAGGTTAAATCTGCAGATTGGTTACATAGCAAGGGGGTGAGGGAAAAAGGAACTGAAAACAAAAGGAACAAAATATAAGAACAAGCTACAGGGACGTGGCAGGGGGAATTTTGTAAGTAATAATTTCTTTTTTTTTTGGAGTTGGAGTCTTACTCTGTCACCCAGACTAGAGTGCAGTGGCCACTCCTGGCCACCACAGCCTCGACCTGCTGGGCTCTGGCGACCCTGCCTCAGCCTTCTAAGTAGCCGGAATTACAGGCATGCGCTACCACACCTGGCTGATTTTTTGATTTATTGTAGAGATGAGGTCTCACTGCCCAGGCAGGTCTCGAACCCATAGGCTCAGGCAATCCACTCATCTCAGTCTCCCAAAAGCATGGGATTACAGGCTGAGCCACCGAGCCTGGCTAGTAATAATTTCTTAACAATTTCTTGGTGCAACATCTGGTTTCAGTTAACAAAGCATACAATTACATGGAACTTATAACTAGGGAATATTGCAAATTGTCAGCATGATCGGTCAGTGTGAACAGCTCAGGGAAACAAAGCTGTGGGTCTGTAGTCATGGGAACATTTCATTAATCACATGTATTCATTGGGGACTCATTTCTAGGTTAGGCAGGCAGTTAAGATGGAGGATTTCAACAAAATGGAGTTACTTATGTCAAGCAAGTTACTGCAATTATTTTATGTATTTTCTTTTTTTTTTTTTTTGAGTTGGAGTTTCACGCTGGTGCCCAGACTAGAGTGCAGCAGCCACTCCCGGCCACTGCAGCCTCGACCCACTGGGCTCTGCCGATCCTTCCGCCTCAGCCTTCTGAGTAGCCAAAATTACAGGTGTGCGCTACCACGCCCAGCTGATTTTTGATTTATTGTAGAGCTGAGGTCTCGCTGCCCAGGTGGTTCTCAAACCCGTGGGCTCAGGCAATCCGCTCTTCTCAGCCTCCCAAAGGCACGGGATTACAGGCTGAGCCACTGAGCCCGGCTATTTTATGTATTTCATTTGCTATTTCACTACCACCATCTCAAAAACACAGGAAAGTGCTCCAGCTTACTCAACATTGGGTGACAGCCCTGATCTCTGTGACCAGCAAATTAACTACTCAGGGGTTGATTGTAACTCAGAGGGAATATCCCAAAAGCACAAACTCCTGAGGTACAGGATGAGTGCTGAGTCTCAGGGGCCCCACCTCCTACTCTTATTCAGCTGTGGGACAAAGGGTGTGACCAGAAAAGGATGAGGAAGACCCCAAAGAGATCATCAGTGGGCCCAAGGATGACCCAACTCCCTATTCCCCAACAAGCCTCTGAACATCAGACCTAAATGACTGGGACATAACTGAGAGGGACAAACCCAGGTAGAGTCTGGACACCAACCATGATAGGGGGACTATACTTCAGGATAAGTTTGACTGGGGTGTATCCCTGTCAGTACCTAGGGAAGAGACAATCCCACACCTCCCCACTGGAGAGAATCTCCCTGACCATATGAGAGAGGGAGGGGAAGGCGGGAACCCCACCCACCCCTACCCATACCTACCACCTTGTCCTTCTTCCTCAGACCATACACTGCAGAGACTGTGAATGAGGCTACAGCTCCCCAGGAGACAGCAGAAGGGTTTACCTGTGAACAGCTAAAAGGAAAAATTACAGAACCTGCCTCAATAGGGCAGGTTGTTTTTGAACTGTTTTTGTTTTTGTTAATTTTTTTCTTTGTGCATGAATGTGTTTGTGAGGGTTCTAGCTGCATTCTTCCCACCTTCTTTTTCTTTTTTCCTTCTTCTGTTTTTCTTTCTTCCTTCTTTTGTTTTTTGTTTATGTGTGTACATGAATGATTGAGTGCTCATCTTTCAGTTTTTTTGCTTGTTTTTGTTCTTTCTTTTTTTTAGTTTAATGTGTGTGAGTTTGATTTTAATTCCTTTTTTCTTCTCCTTTTGTCTTGTGTTGTGTGTGTGTGTGTGTGTGTGTGTGTGTGTGTGTGTGTGTGTGTGTGTTCAGTATTCCTGCTTTCTTTTTGGTTTGTTTTGCTTTTTGTTTGGTTTTGGTTTGTATGTATGTGTGTGTTTTAATTTTTTTTTTCTTTGCTTTCTACTTTTGTTTTTCCATGGGTTTTTTTGTTGTTGTTCATCTTATTTAATTCCAGTTTTTTCTGTTTTCCTCATTGCTGTTACTGTATCTTGGATTCAGAGGGTATACACATGTACCATTTTGCATCATCATATAGAGTGGTGGCAAGAAGTGGATTTCAGGAAACCCATACCACAATCAGTGAACACTGTGATTTTCAAGTAGTTTCTGAATCATAGCTCCCCAACCCCCACCTTATTCAATTCTCAAAACTACAAGAGACAGCAAAGCTTCTCACTCACAGTCCTGTTTCAAAAATAGAACAAATTCAGAGCCCTGATTAGGGAAGAAGAGAGGGCTGAGAAAATATTAGAAGTGAAAACCACTCCCACTGCCACTTAATAACAGAACTAAAGAGAAAAGAAAGAGATCTGTCACAAATGAAGAAAATCAATGGAAGAACACAGATAAGTCCAAATGTAACAAAGAGTAAACATCTGAAAAATCAGACCTCAGAACCCAAACAATGCGTTCTGGGCCCAGACAACAAGAGGGATTAGGTAGTGGATGGAAAGAATGAGTAAGATTCAAGAAAGTCAAGATGCAACACTGAAAGAATTTGTAAAAGACATTTTGACCACACAAAATTTCATCCAGGAAATAAATAATAAGATGACAAACATGGAAAGCAGAAGAAAGAATCACAGATTTTGAAGACCAAAACATGGAATTAACCTGATCTGTAAAAAACATAGAAAGAAAATTCAGAAATAAAGAACAAAGGCTCCAAGAGTTGTGTGATTATAACAAGAGGCCAAACCTATGCCTGAGTGGTATCACAGAAGAAGGAAGGGAAATAAAGAAAACCTTTAAGCAAGTATTCCAGGAGGTTATCCAAGAAACTTTCCCCATCTCACCAGAGATGTGACCAGCCAGCACAAGAGATACAGAGAACCCCCACAAGACATAAAACGAGAAGACCCTTAGACACATAGTAATTCATCTACACAAAGTAGGTATAAAATAAAAAATTCTAAAGACAGCAAGTGAAATGTCAGACTACCTACCGAGGAAAACCATTCAAAATAGCAGCGGACCTACTGGCAGAAACACTACAAGTTAGAAGGGACTGGAGTTCAATATTCAAAGTCCTCAAAGATAAATTATTTCAACCAAAAATTTCCTACCCAGCCAAGTTCAGCTTCATCAGCAATGAAGAAATAAAATTATTCCCAGATATCCATTTCCTAAGAGATTAACAGCTTCCAGACCAGCTCTACAGGAGATACTTAAAAAGATAGTAAGCACAGAAAAAAAAAAATCACCATGCACTTTCCAAAAGAACAGGAGAACACAGAATCAACAGAGATTACATCACAACTGCACATACATCAATCCAAAAGTTAAAAGAAAACAAACAATGAAAACACTTTATAAGAACCTCATGATGGGGATAAACAATCACATTTCAACAATCAGCCTGAATATGAATGGACTAATTGTACCACTGAAAAGACACAGAATGTCAAACTGGATAAAACTCCACAACCCAGTAATTTGCTGCATCTAGAAAATTCATCTCACCATAAGGGACACACACAGACTCAAAAAGAAAAGATATTGATTCTAACATTAATATAGCTGGGGACCTAAATACCCCACTAATAACCCTAGATAGATCATCAAGGCAAAAAAAATCAACAAGTAGATCTGGAACCTCAACTTGACACTTGACCAAATGGACTTAATAGATACCTACAGAACACTCCACCTAACAATCACAGAATATACATTCTACTCATCACTACATGGAACAAACTCCAAGATCGATCACATCTCCAGCCATAAATCAAGCATAAACACATTTCATAAGATCGAAATATTGCCATGCACCTTCTCACACCACAGTGGAATAAAAATGAATATTAACATCAACAAAACTACCCCAAAATCTACAAAGACATGGACACTAAACAACATGATGCTGAATGTCTACTTGGTCAACACAGAAATCAAAAGAGAAATTTAAAGATTCCTAGAAACAAATGAAAACAAAGGAAAATCTTACCAAAACCTCTGGGATGCCATGGAAACAGTTCTAAGAGGGGAATTTATAACTCTACAAACACACTTCAGAAAAATAGAAAGATTGCAAGTTAATAGGCTAACAAATCAGCTAAGGGAGCTGGAAAGATGAGACCACCAAAACTTTAGCAGAAGAATCCAGATCACCAAAGTAAAAGCCCAAATACGGGACATAGAAGACAAAAAAAGTCATAGGAAAAAAATCAACAAAACAAAAATCTGGTTCTTTGAAAGAATGAACAAGTTTGATGGACCCCCTAGCCAGAGTGACTAAGAAAGAGAGAGAAAAAACCCAAATAAACACAATCAGATATGCAAAAAATCAAATTACAACTGACCCAAAAGAAATACAAAATTATCAGAGATTACTATGCCCATCTATATGGAAACAAGCTTGATAACCTAATTGAAGTGGAGGACTTTCTGACATCACATAAACTCCCAAGGCTGAAACAAGAAGACATTGAGATATAAAATAGACCAATAAGTACCTAGGATATTGACTCAATCATAAGAAAACGGTCTACAAAAAAAAAAAAAAAAAAAAAAAAGCCCTGGACCAGACAACTTTGCAGTGGAAACATACAAAACACTTAGGAAGGAGCTGATACCAATCCTGTTGAAATTATTATAGGCAATTGAGAAAGACAGAATTCTCCCCAAATCATTTTATGAAGCTAACATCACACTGATAACCAAACCAGTTAAAGATTCAACAAAAAAGGGAACTATGTGCAAATAACTCTAATGAATATTAATATAGATACAAAAATTTTGAACAAGATTCTAGCAAATTGGATCCAATTACACATCTCAAACATCATCCACCATGACTAAATAGGCTTTATCCCTAGGATACAGGGCTGGTTCAACATCCATAAGACCATAAATGTAATTAAATAGATCAAGAGATTTAAAAACAAGAATCACATGATTCGATTATTAGATGCAGAAAAAGTTTTTGATAAAATCCAGCATCCTTTCTTGAAAAAAACCCTCAAACACCTAGGCATAGAAGGAACATACCTCAAAATAGTAAGTGTCATCTATGATCAGCACACAAGTCACCAGATTGCTACATAGACAGGAACTGAAAGCAGTTCCCTTGAAAATCAGTTCAAGACAAGGCTGCCCACTCTCACCTCCTCCTGTTCAACATTGTGTTGGGAATACAGGTTAGAGAAATTAGAAAAGAGAAGGAAATCAGGGGTATCCAAATAGGAAAAGAGGAAATTAAGTTATCCCTCTTTGCAGATGATATGATCCTATACCTTGAAAATCCAAGAGAATCTGTCAAAAACCTCTTTGCACTGATAAAGGACTTTGGCAAAGTCTCAGGGTACAAAAGATAGCCACATGCTTAAACACCAACAAACAGGCAGAGAATCAAATAAAAAGCACAATCTCTTTTACAAGCTACCAAAAAGATGAAATACCTCAACATCTTCCTAACCAGAGAAGTGAAAGTGTGTCACAACAAAAACTACAAAACACTGTTCAAGAAATTCCAAGAAGACACAAACAAATGGAAAAATATTCCATGTTCATGGATAGGAAGAATGAACATTGCTAAGATGTCCATCCTACCAAAAGCATTCTACAGATACAATGCAATATCCATGAAATTGCCAACATCATTCTTCTCAGACCTGGAAATGACAGTACAGAAATTCATATGGAAACATATGTGACCATGAATAGCCAAAACAATCCTTAGCAAAAGAAACAAAGCCAGAGGTATCACACTTCCAGGCTTTTAACTTTACTATAAGGCTGCAATGATCAAAACAACCTGGTATTGGTACAAAAACAGGCATATGGACCAATGGGACAGGACAGAGATTTCAGAAGCAACACCTCAATTTCTCAGCCAACTCAGCTTCAAGAAACCCTCCACTAACAACCACTGGGAAGAGGAAAACTTTTTAAGTAAATGGTGCTGGGAAAACTAACTGACCACATGCAGAAGATTGAAACAGGACTCCTACCTATCACCATACTCAAAAATCATCTCTAAATGAATCAAAGACCTAAACATAAAACCTCAAATGTTAAGAATCTTAGAAAACACAGGAGATACCCTAACAGAAATCAAAATAGGCAACCAATTCCTGATTAAAATCCCTGAAGTTCATGCCATAAGAAATAAGGTAGACAAGTGGGACCTCATTAAACTGAAAAGCTTCTGCAAAGCAAAAGAAACCATCAAGAGAGTGGGGAGACAGCCCACAGAATGGGAAAATATATGTGCCAACTGTGTATCTGACGAAGGTCTAACATTCAGGATCTATAAGGAACTGAAACATGCCAAAGGAAAAACACAAATAGCCCATTAAAAAATTGGGCAAAAGACATGAATAGACAATTCTCAAAAGAAGATATATGGGCAACGGACAGACACATGAAAAAGTGCTCTGTCTCACTAATCATCAGAAAAATGCAAATCAAAACCACTTTGAGATACTACCTAACCCCAGTAAGATTGGCCTTCATTAATAAAACAAACAACAGATGCTAGTGAGGATGCAGAGAAAATGCAACACTTCTACACTGCTGGTGGGTATGCAAACTAATTCAACATCTATAGAAAACAGTGTGGCAATTTCTAAAAAAACTAAAAATTGACCTTCCATGTGACCCAGCAATCCTCCTACTGGGAATATACCCAGAGGAACTGAAATCATTCTACAGAAAAGGTACTTGCACATGCATATTTATTGCAGCAGTATTCTCAATAGCAAAAGGATGGAATCAACCATGCTGTCCATCAAAACTGAACTGGATAAAAAAATGTGGTACATATACACAATGGAATATTATGCAGTCATAAAGGACAAACATATGGACTTTGCAGCAACTTGGAAGGATTTAAAGTCTATAATACTGATTTGTCACAGAAACAAAGAACAGAGTATCACATGTTCTCACTCATAAGTGGACCCGGAACATTTACCATAATACTATAAGAACGGGATTGGCAGTAGTGGGATGCTGCCATGGTTAGGGGGAGGAGTAATGACACATCATCAATAAGGGTACCAAACCAGGCAAAGCAGGGACTACAGAGAGGCCCAAATTTTACCTGTACAATGTCCAGTTGTACACCTAATCCTGAATTTTACCACACATCTTTAAAATAAAATAAAAATAGACAATTTTCCTAAAAACAAAAAGAAGTAAAAGGTTTTTTTTTTTTTTTTTTTTTTACTAACATGAATAGTGTAAATCCAGGGTGAAAACAGGGGACTTTAGGGGCTAGAACAGCACAAAGTGTGGTCAGGCGAAGTGTGCTTGGTTAGAAGTAGGCTGGCTTAGCTGGTGCACAGAGAACATTTTGGACAAAGATTAGAAAACTGGCATGAAAGGTGGAGCTTGGATGGCTGGTGAAAGAGCAGAGACGAGATTTATTAGATAATGGAGAGGTGCAAGGTTTCTGAGCAAAGCGGTGAGATGATCAAAACTATGCTTTTAGAATATCAGTCTGTTTACACCTACGTTTCTCAAACACTACTGTTAGGAGAAATAAAGTCCCAATTTCCCGTACTTTCTGGGTGTTTGATAAGGAGGAGGCAGTCAACATACATGATTTTACTATCTTTAGGGAACCAATGTGTAGGAGGCTGTTGCATAGCTGAGGCTTCTCAGGTTGCGCATATGTATCCAGAATGAAGTATTAGGGCAATTATTTTTAAAGTCTTGACTAAAAAACTCACATTCACTTGACAAATCCTGACTGTCAATGAAAAAGTGAGCCGGGCTCGGTGGCTCCCGCGCTTTGGGAGGCTGAGGTGAGTGGATTGCCTGAGCCCATGGGTTCGAGACCCACCTGGGCAACTTGGCAGACCTCATCTCTACAATAAAAAAAAAAAATTAGCCGGGCGTGGTAGCATGCGCCTATAGTTCCAGCTACTTGGAAGGCTGAGGTGGAAGGATCACTGGAGCCCAGCAGGTCGAGGCTGCGGTCTGGGAGACAGAGTGAGACTTCAACTCAAAAAAAAGAAAAGAAAAAGTGTGTGTGTGTGTGGTGTGTGTTGTTGTTTTCCTTAATTTGGTTTGATTTGGGGTTGTTTGCTTGAGCCATCTCAACCCTCATGCGTCAAAATTCTTAGAAGACGGGAAGAAGCCACTCTCCCTAGATGGGTTAGGAGTTCCTGTCCTAAGCTAGTCCTATTTATCTCTTCTCTTCTCTTCTCTTCTCTTCTCTTCTCTTCTCTTCTCTTCTCTTCTCTTCTCTTCTCTTCTCTTCTCTTCTCTTCTCTTCTCTTCTCTTCTCTCTTACTCTCCTTCTGTTTAGACTTCCACATCAGGAGAAAAACGTGAGACTAGAGCTCTATCTTGA
The DNA here is from genome assembly GCA_027257055.1 of Cephalopachus bancanus. NCBI lineage: Eukaryota > Metazoa > Chordata > Mammalia > Primates > Tarsiidae > Cephalopachus > Cephalopachus bancanus. The sequence continues at coordinate 10,012,622 of JAPVLO010000184.1, read as the reverse complement.
ATGACACTCCGTCTGTTTTCTTTTTTCAGTTGCTTTGGAGAAGTTTTGCAATTATTTCCCTTGGTAAAAAGGAAGCAAAAGTTAGCAGGTACCCATTGAATCACAGCCAGGGAATTTGCCATGATAATATGAACCCTGACCTCTCAAAAGATGGCACACTTTACAGAAACGCAGATGTTCAAGATTGTTCTTTTAAATGTTTCTAGGTTTGCTTTAAGGAAGAAAAACAGAAATGTAGGAAGAGCAATATTAGTGACTTCTGTCTTCCCATGTGAGTTAGACACATCATTTGTGTAGTGAGTATGACTTCCCCAAAACACTTGTATTTGAGAACCATCACGTTACTTAACTTCTCTCGATATAATAAAACTTAGTTCTAAGCTTCTATTCACTAGAGCAGAGGTCCCCAAATTTATTGGCATCAGGGACCAGTTCTGTGGAAGACAATTTTTCCATGGATGGGGAGGGGGACTGGTGTTGGAATGACTCAAGTGCATTGCATTTATTGTGCATGTTATTTTTATTATTATTACATTGTAATATACAATGAAATAATTATACAACTCATCATAATGCAGAATCAGTGGGAGTCCTGAGCTAGTTTTCCTGCAACTAGATGGTCCATCCGGGGGAGGTGGGAGACAGTGACACCCGAAGTGTGTTGCTTATGTCTAATCTACTCCACAATCTCATTTTGGTTGCTGTCACTGCAGAAACCTTGCCTCACAAAGATAGGATGTTGGAAACGGAAGCAGGCTTTTCTGTGCTGATCTGACAAGAGATGGAGCTCAGGCGGTAATGCAATCAATGGGGAGCTGCTATAAATTCAGAGAAAGTTTTGCTGGCTCCCCTGCCACTCACCTCCTGCTGTGCAGCCAGTTACTAGCAGGCAACAGACTGGTACCTGTCCGTGGCCTGGGGGTTAGGAAACCCTGCACTAATGCATACAAAAGTTTTTTGGTTTTTTTTCTACATTGTGTTTTAGAAAGCTTGTTGCCAATTCTTTGCCATAGCAATTCTGAGGACTTACATTGTGACCAGAATGTGGAAGAGGCATGGGTCTTAGTTTAGAGTGACCATCAGTTTAATATAGCCAGGTGACCCCAGTATGCCAGTCATGATCATTTGTCAGTGATGGGGTCCTTTTCACAATCTGTCTCTTGTTATTGGTTTTAAGACTTGATATTTAAAGTCCATCATCTAGGGGTCCCTTTGGGTCCCCTCCCACTGTGGGAGATTTTCTGTTCTCTCAATAAATCCTACTTTCTCACTTTCCAGCTGTCCGTGTCCCTCATTCTTCCTGGGCATGAGACAAGAACCTCGACCCTCTGTTGATTTCAACACATTGGTCATCTATTAGCCATAAAAAATAAAAATAAAAAAATAAAGTCCATCATCCAGAGATATCCCTCTTGAATACATTTATGTCCTATCTGGGAAACTGCTGGTTGGCCATAGGTCTCTTTTGTCTTTTTCAGAAACACTCCTGTTATTTCCTTCCTAGTCTCTCTTCCCTGTCTTCTCAAGACAATATCTATGCTTCTCCAGATGTGTGCATGTATTTCTGTGAATGTGTGTATGTGAGAGATTTAGGTTTTTGTGAATAAAGTAGATTGATATGAACTTTTAGAAATATAAGTCTTACTCTCCTGGAGCTTGGGGTAAATGTTGTGATGTAGAATCAACAAGAAGTTTTATTGTTTCTGTGAGTTCAGAGTAGCTTCTTCCAAATCTGCAAAACACTGGTAGGAGGTTTTCTTTTGTGGGAAATAGGGGAATATGGAGAGAGGTGGGGAAGTAGGGAGGTGGCAGACATTTTGAGCGGTCTTTTTAATTCCTTTATATCTTTGCTAAAAACAGCAATAAGTAAATAGCCAGGGAAAGGGCAAGGGTCAAAGAGATCTGATTAAAATATTAGGATTGTGGCCCCAGATGGTCTATGAGTTTTCTTGTTCCATCTCTGCCTGGTGACTGAACTATTTCTAATTATTCCTTCAGGAATCGGAATAAACTGTCATGGCTCCAGGCCTTGGGAGAGAGTTCGTCTCCAGCCTCCTGAGAACATGAGATCTGTTTTTCATACCTCTCAAGTCAGTAACAAATACACAATGTTAAGATCCATATCTGACTCCCCAGGTCATGACTTCGGGCCTGTTGATACTCCGAACTTCCTCTTCACTTTGGGTGCATGAAGAACTTCTTCCTTTGATTTCCACAATGACTACATATCCAGCCATTATTTATTGTTGTATCCAGGACTTCCAGATGTTTGGAAGATCTTGTGGAAAGTTTTTTTTATTATAAATTCAAATTCTCTAATAGATATAGGGCTATTAAGATTGTTTACTTTTTATCTGGAGGCAGCTTTTATGAGTTGTGTTTTTCAGGAATTTTCTCATATTATTTAAGTTGTTGAATTTATTGGCATATGAGGAAGGGACCGCCCCCAAAATGGAATTTATTTATTTAAAATGCTATATTTATTCTCACCTGTTTAAACTTCAAAATATTCTTGTCACCTTCAAAGTACTCTTTGATGTAATATGCCTATCAAGAGGCTTTTTCCACTGCTCAAAATAGTTTTTGAACTCATCAATTTTGATGTTTTTTAGTGCTTCTGCTGTTTTTGTTTCGCCTCTTCCACATAGGCCAAACTTCTCCCTTTGAGGTCTTTTTTCATCCAGGGGAAAAAAAAGTCACTCAGGGCAAGATTGGGTGAATAGGGAGGGTGGGGCATGGGGGTCTTGTCATTTTTGGTCAAAAACTCTGAGCACTCACACAGTGTGGGCAGGTGTACTCATAAATCACCCATCATGAAATAGGCAAACATGTTTAAAGAATCTAAAAAAAAAAATTAACTGAAGTTGAACATTGCCTCTCACAACAATGCTAGCTGGTACACTGATGCTGATGGGGGTACTAGAACACTTAACTGGCCGGAGAAACCTGTACTGGAAGGGGCCTACTCTCCAAAAGACAATTCTAGGTTCTTTTGGGTTCCCCTCTATAGTTGCTTATAATTTGTCACTACTATCTTTTAATATCTCTAGGGTTTATAGTGATAATCATTTTTTTTAAATTTTTTAATTTTTAATTTTTAGAAAGCAGGATTTATTAAAAAGACAGAAAAACTCCCACAGCAGGAGGGGACCCAAGGAGGTTGCCCATATTTTTATTTCTGATATTATAATTTATATTTTTCATTTTTTAAAACTATTCTTTTTAGAGAGATCTCAATTCTTTTAAGCACAGTAATTTCAAAAATGAAAGTTTGACTTGTTTATTTCACTATGGTTTGTCTATTTTCTTTTTTATTGATTTCTACTTTTTCTTATTTTTATACTTACCTTATGTTTGCTCTATTTTTTAAAAAAACTTCTTAAGTTGGAAACTTAGATAATTGATTTTAAGCCTTTCTTCTTTTCTAATACAGACATTTAAAGCTATAAGTTTCCCTCCAGGCATTGTGCAGCATTTTACATCCCATGACATTTTGTTATTACTCAGTTTGATATATTTTCAAATTTTGCTGATTTCTTCTTTGTGTTTTTGTGTGTTACTTACAAGTTGTTATAAATATGGACATTTTCTTAAAGAACGTATTATTAATTTTTAATTTAATTCTGAAAATATACTTTTGAAGGAGTACGAGAGACTTCACCCCAAAATATGGTTCAATAGTATAATAAGTATTTTGAATTAAAGACCCTAAGAGATTCATAGATAATGGAAGAGACTTTTCCCCTATCTACATAAAGACCAAAAGCACCCACCAAAAAGAACAATTGTTTTTTCTTCCTCTTTCTGTTATCTCATTATCTATTACAGAAGACCAAAAATGTAACCACATCTGAACATACCAAGTCACAAGATAAAGTCCATCTCTCAGACTCCATTTTCAAAGAGAACCTAGTTAATCTCTATTCCCCATCCATTCATTCTCCTTAGTAATTATTTATTGCCCTTAAGTTGAATTACCTATATTCCCCACATTCCTTCTGCCCTCTGAAATAAAGCTACGTAAGTATCCCAATATATCCATTGGAATATTGGCCAATCACTCTGTGATTCTTCTCTGTGTACACATTAATCAATTTGTATGCCATTTTTATTATTAATGGGCAGTTTGTAAGTTAATTTTTGTTTAAATCGAACCTTCAGAGGATGAAGGGGAAGTTTTTCCCTTGACTCCTTCACTCTTTAAGACTTCTATCTTTTGAAATTTATTGAGGCTTGTTATATTGCTCAACACTTGGTCTTGTTAGTTTGAATGTCCCATGTGCATTAGAAAAAAATGTATATTATGCAGTTTGGATATGTCTGCAACTTCACCATTGCTTAAAGCAGATATATGGAAGATCCTTTCTAAATCAGCTTAGGAAACTTGTCATAAGTAAACTTATCACCACTTATTTACCCATTTCTTTTCTGTTACAATTTACATTGCTTCTTCTGCTTCTCCTCCTTCTTTCTCTTCTCTTCGTCCTTTTTCTTTTATTTCTTATGCTCATCCTCTTGATAGTCTAAAAATCATTTGTGCATACTTATAATTTTTTAGGGTAAAATTCTAGAATTGGAATTAGGTGAAAGCATATGTTTCTACCTGGCTAATAGTCCCCCGAATATTATTGTCTATTCCTATTCACATAGTATATGTGTACATATTTGTCTTCAATCCTGCCAATAATAAATATTTAATTTTTAAAAATTGCCAGTCCTCAAAGTTACACGTGTCTAGTTTTTTGTTGTTGTTGTTTTGTTTTTGAGTTGGAGTCTCACTCTGTTGCCCAGACTGGAGTGCAGTGGCCACTCCCAGCCACCACAGCCTCAACCTGCTGGGCTCCGGCAATCCTTCCGCCTCAGCCTTCCGAGTAGGCGGAATACAGGCGCGTGCTACCACGCCCAGCTAATTTTTTATTTCTTGTAGAGATGAGGTCTCGCCAAGTTGCCCAGGCGGGTCTCGAACCCACGGGATCAGGCAATCCACTCACCTCAGCCTCCCAAGGCGCGGGATTACAGACTGAGCCCTGAGCCCGGCATGTCTCTAGTTTTAAATTTTAGTTTTTAATTACTAGTAAAGTTGAATATTTTTGTTTAGGCCATTCATTTTTTTCTTTTGCAGAATATCTATGTTTTGATTCATTTTTATATTTGGGCATTTCTATTTTTCATATGTTATGTTATTTTATATTTATATTATATTATTTATATATTTATATTACTTTATAAGCTATATTCTGTATTAAATCTTTTAACCCGGTTCGCGTTGACTGACCAGAGTCCACAAATCCTCCACTTGGAGCCTGTCCGGATTGCCCTGACCTCAACTTTCTATCCTTTGAAAAATACTAAGAGCCGGCTAGGTGGCTCAGCCTGTAATCCCGCGCCTTTGGGAGGCTGAGGTGAGTGGATTGCCTGAGCCCGCGGGTTCGAGACCTGCCTGGGCACCGAGACCTCATCTCTACAATAAATCAAAAAATCAGCCGGGCGTGGTAGCATATGCCTGTAATTCCCGCTACTTGGAAGACTGAGGCAGAAGGATCGCCGGAGCCCAGTAGGTCGAGGCTGCGGTGGCCAGGAGCAGCCACTGCACTCCAGTCTGGGTGACAGAGTGAAACTCCAACTCAAAAAAGAAAAGAAAAGAAAAGAAAAAAAATACTAAGAATAACATCCCTGCATCAGTTTTTACTAGAGCCAATCACTTGCCATGCCTGGAACAGGGATTGTACCCAGATTGCCTTTAGCCCCAATAATCATGAAGTGCACATCTATAAGAAGAATGGGAGCCAGGGTTGAAAGCTCATGAACTCAAGGAACACAACGGTCACATCACAGGTGTTGATTGGGCTCCCAAGAGCGACTGCATTGTCACTTGTGGGGCAGACCGCAATGCCTGTGTCTGGAGTCAGAAGGATGGTGTCTGAAAGCCAACCTTGGTGATCCTGAGATTTAATCGCGCAGCCACTTTTGTGAAGTGGTCCCCCCTAGAGAACAAATCTGCTGTGGGAAGTGGAGCACGACTCATTTCTGTCTGTTACTTCGAGTCTGAAAATGACTGGTGGGTAAGCAAGCACATAAAAAAGCCAATTCGATCCACAGTCTTCCGCTTGGGATTGGCATCCCAACAATGTATCGCTGGCAGCAGGACCACGTGACTTCAAATGCCGAGTGTTTTCTGCCCACATTAAAGAAGTAGATGAGAAGCCAGCCAGCACACCATGGGACAGCAAGATGCCTTTTGGTCAGCTGATGTCAGAGTTTGGTGGCAGTGGCACTGGTGGTTGGGTCCATGGGATCAGCTTCTCTGCCAGTAAGAGCTGCCTCGCCTGGGTCAGCCACGACAGCACTGTGTCTGTTGCTGATGCCTCAAAAAGTGCGCAGGTCTCAACTCTGAAGACAGAGTTCCTGCCACTCCTGAGTGTATCGTTTGTCTCGGAGAATACTGTTGTGGCTACTGGACATAACTGCTGCCCAAAGTTCTTCAACTATGATGACCACGGCTGCTTGACCTTTGTCTCCAACTTAGACATTCCAAAGCAGAGTATCCAGCGCAACATGTCTGCCATGGAACGCTTCCGCAACATGGACAAGAGGGCCACGACTGAGGACCACAGTACAGCCTTGGAGACGCTGCAACAGAATAGCATCACTCAAGTGTCTACTTATGAGGTAGACAAGCAAGATTGTCGCAAATTTTGCACTACTGGTATTGGGGAAGCCATGACAATTTGGGATTTCAAGACCCTGGAGTCTTCCATCCAGGGCCTCCGGATAATGTGAAGTTGAGTGAACTCCGCCATCCAGCATGACAAACTGGTTGACTGCAGCGCTGCCCTTTGCGTGATGGGGAGAACAGTCAGCCCGGAGGAAACACTGAAAACATATATATCGCACAAATGTTGTGTGGTTTTGTTTGAATATAAATTTGGTGAAAGTGTTGATTTTATAAAAGCAGCAGTGAAGTTTTGGTTTGTTTATTTGTTTGCTATTTCATTCCATTTTTGACCAAAGTTTCTCTTTAAGTAGTTTATTATGGAAATTGTCACACTAACTTAAAAGAAAGAGTGAAGGAGATATGTAAATTGTCTGCTACAAAATTCAATAAAAATACCGAATGTGAAAAAAATAAAAATAAATCTTTTAACCATACATGCAATATTTTCCTGGCAGTTTTTGAGGCATAAAAAAAATTTATCAATGTCTCAAAATTAGGCTTCATTTCTGTATATTTTATTTAATGTGCAATTTGTTTTCATGAATTCATATAAACAAAATTTTTTTGTTTGGTATAAAGATCTAATTTTGAAAAAAAAAAATTGCTAACTCATTTCACCACCCTATTTATTGAGCATCTTATTCTCCATTGATTTATAATGCTGCCTTCATAATTTACTAAATTCTGATATATTATAAAACATTTGGGGACTTATCTGTTTTGGTCCACTGATTTTTTATCAGTATATTTCTGTGACAATACAACATGTTTTACTTGTTCTAAGCTTCAAGTGCCTTTTAATGCCTGCTGGGCTTGTCTACATTTTATTCCTTTTTAAAGGAGAACTTGGCATTCTTTCTAATTTGAGTTTATATATATATATATATATATATATATATATATATATATATATACACATATATATGTATATATATATATGTATATACATATATTATTTATTCGATAAACATTTTATTGAAGATATATATTGTAACCATACTTTATTTATTAAAAAGATTGAATTTCAATAGTTTAAGACCCTTTGAGTTGCCACTTTCAATTCTATTCCTCTGCCCTGTACACCAGAGGCAATAACTATTGTGAGTTTGATATATGTTCATTTATTATACTTTAAAATTATTTGGCATACGTGTATATAAATTCATGAATATAGTAGGGTCTTCAAAGAGTTTGTGGAAATGTATATTATGAAAAACTTATGCATAGATTTCAAAAATTTTTTACACCAAAATAAACTGATACTAACTTGTCATAAACTATCTCAATAGGATCTACTTTGAGGCGGTATGAAAAAATAAGATATCAGTTTGAAAAGAGACTCTATCAAAGCAACATGAATTCTGCTACAATTTAAGAAAGAGTAAACATCCAATTTATTTTGAGGCTTAGGTAAAAGAGTGGTGAGTCACTGCTGTTTCATGAAAAGTTTATGAGGTCTACTCCCAAGGAAATAAGCAGTTTATAAATAAATAACTTGTTTTAAAAAGGGACAAGACAATATTGAAAATGAAGTCCATACTGGCAGACCATTTACATCAATTTGTAAGGAAAAATTCATCTTGTTCATGCCCTAATTGAAGAGGATCAATAATTGACATCAGAAACAATAGCCAATACTGTAGAAATCTCAATTGGTTCAGCTTACACAGTTCTGACTAGAAAATTATAGTTGAACAAAGTGTTCACTTTATGGGTGCCAAAACCATTGCACCCAAATCAACTACAAACAAGAGCAGAGCTTTCCATGGAAATTTTAACAGGTGAGGTCATAATCCTGAAGCATTTCCTAGAAGAATTGTAACAGGTTATAAAATATGACTTTACCAGTACTATTCTGAAAACAATGCACAATCAAAGCAATGGCTACCAGTCCAAAGCCAAAGCAGATTGGTCCAGAGCAAAGGTTATGGTAACGGTTTTCTGGGATGCTCAAGGCATTATGCTTGTTGACTTTCTAGAGGGCCAAATAATGATAACATCAGCTTTTTATAAGAGTGATCTTAGAAAGTTAGCCAAAACTTTAGCAGAAAAGTATTCAGGAAAATATGGCCAAGGATATAGTGAATGCTTTACCAGAGAGTCCTTTCCCATCACGGCAATTCTCTTGCTTATTTCTCTCTTCAAACAAGGGCAATTTTGTGAGAGTTTTGATAAAAATCAGTAGGAATACACCTTACAGTCCTGATAGTCTCCTTCTGACTTCTTGTTTTTTTCCTAATTTAAAAAAATATGTAAAGACACCCAATTTTCTTTTGTTAACAGTGTAAAAAAGACTGCATTGACATGGTTAGATTTCCAAAACCCTCAGTTCTTTAGAGATAGACTAAATGTCTGGTATCATTACTTACAAGAGAGTCTTGGATTTGATGGAGCTTATGTTGAGAAATAAAGTTTCCATTTTTAAATTTTATCTTTTAATTCAATTTTTCTACAAACTTTTTGAGGTTTTATTATATATGGTAATTTTCAGCACATTAAAAATTTACCTAAATGATATCACACTGTATATCTTATTTTGTTTTTTATTTATTCCCTGTCTTTATATATATATTTTAACATTCATTCATTGACATTGGATAGTTCTAGATCATCTTGAAAACTGTATAGTTTTCTGTTTTATACAACATTTTAAAATCTTTCTATTATTTGTATACGCATAAGGTGTTTCAATTTGGCTACAATTACAAACAGCATTGGAATGAATGTCCGCTTATAGGTTTCCTGCATTCATGCTCAGTATTTTTAGAATATGTGCATGTGTATATACACATGTATATATGTCTAGAAGTAACTATTAAGCCATAAAATATGACATCAGTTTTATAGGTACTGCCAAGTTGATCGCCAGTGCAGCTCTGCCAAATCTCTGTCAGGCTATCAGAGAACAATTACTCACACACTCATAAACATTCACCATTGTTAGACTAGATATTGACAGTCTGATGCGTGAATATGCTTATTGGCTACTCATATTTTTAGTTCTGTAATTTTTTATACTTCTTGCCTACATTTATTTTGAATTACTTGGTTTTACTCTTATTAACCTCTAAAGTTTCCTAAACTATTCTGGATAGTTTTCTGTTCTTATACACATTGCAAATTTTTCTACTGCTTTGTTGCTTTATGCACTTAGCTTTTTTAGAGAGGTGCTTTTTTATAATAAGACTTTTAATTTTGACACAGTCATTTTAATCTATTTATTCTTTTATGGTTAATGTTTAGTGTTTTAAGAAATTTATAACTACCAGAAATACTATACATAGTTTATTTTGTCCACTATAAGAATTTTTTTTTAAATTCTTTTTCATGTTATTTTTAAAATGCATCTAAAATTATTTTTTGTTTGATCTAATGTAGGACCTTTTTTTTCCCTAACAGCCACTGAGTAATCTATTCATCCCCCATTATTCTCAACGATTTGTGATGGCACACTATTACATACTACTTCTGATATATGTATATTTGTTTGTTCTTGAGTTCTCTGTTCTAGTCTGTTCTTCTATTATCTGTTTTTGTATCAGTTTCAAGCACTTTAAATTACTATGGCATTATAACAAGTCTTGGAATCTGGTAGGACAAAGTCCTTCTTCTGGTTATTCCTTTACAAAATTGTCTTTATCTAATTTATTCCTCATTTCATATGAAGTTTAAAATATGCCAGTCATATTTTGTAATGCATTGATTCCAAAGATTAATTGAAGATTAAAGGACACATTTAACATGTTAAGTCTTTACCTTAAGTAACAGAACATGTCTCCCATTTTATTCAAATTTTTTCTGTCCTTCAGTAAAGTTCAGTATATTTCTTTATAAAGTTTCTAATTTTGATTAGATTTATTCCTAGTAACTTTATAATTTTTGAATAATGCCTTCTCTTTTATCACGTTATTGAATTTTTTATTATTCTTATTATTTATTTATAAATAACAACTTTCTACCTTCTTTAGATTCTTGGGTTTTCCATATCAGGCCTGTATTTATTTTAAGGAGTATACTGAACACACAAATCAGCTATGGCAGAGAGGAGCAAGACGGTCACTAAAATCATTTCCATATTATCTGAGTGGGATCATGACAATTTTCCTATGTTGAGTCACTGAGATTTTGAGGTTGTTTCAATAATAAATGATAACTGTCCTAACTAACATACTTGCCTTTGACAAACAACTTAAAAGAAACTACTTGTAAGCATTCAGATTTAAGCTTTGGTCATAATTGATTATCCAAGCCTGAAGAAGAGACATTAGACTGAATATTGAGCTTAAATCCAGACTTTTGGATGAGAACTGGATATGAGGGCAAGCTAAGAACAAGAGGGCATTCTCAGCTGTCTGGTCTGGTGAATCATCACAGTCATGAGGGAAGGAGGATGTTCATCTCTGCAGTAGTACTACCTTCTAAGAACCTTGGAATCTTAAGGAAAATGGCATGGTCTCTGAACCATCACATTCCTCTATGCCAAGCAGGAAGAAAACCCTTTGTCTACATATTAATTTTTTTTCATTCAGAAAACACATACTGAGCACCTCTTCTATATTATACTTTCTATGCATGTGCATACTGCACACACATATGCTCATGCCAGAATCATATTCTTTCTCAGAGCTCCAGTTAATCTTTCTGAAATCCCAGGGAAGATATTCCCAGTGTATGCTTACCCCAAAATTGGTTTTCTAGATTCTAGTGGTATAATAAAGGACACATCAGGCCCCAGAGACATTCCTGTCTATATGAGTGAATACCAAAACTAATTAGTACACAAGAGAGACATTTTCTTTAGGAAAATATCAGCCTGTTAGTGTGGATAAGAATAATGTTCTTGGTCTATTATGTATGTAAATTCTAGTCACATAAGTTCAAGTTGCCCATGAAAGTTCTTAACCTATCATGGTCAAGATTGTTACAAGAAACATTAGGAGGACTGTTTCTCTCTATCTAAATTCTGCAAATGTAGGGTAGAAGAGAAATTCAGAATAGGATGCAACCTTAGCTAGGCAATGAAATCATGTCTCATGAGGGAAACATATGCTTTATTCATACTAATTAACCTGCCTTTGAAATTCTTGCATCACCATGTAGGGCCAAACAATTATTTTGTGTACCTCTAATATGAAAGATTGGCAGTAAAGCAGATTTTTTGGCCTATAGAGCATTCTGTTTAGTGCTTTAGAGGTCATTAGGGAGCACTCATTACACAGACAAGGTTGAATGGTGATGTGTATGTTCCTCCGAGGTGAAAGGAAACAAATTATTCACCACTGGCAAAAATTTAAAGCACGCCTACTATGTGTACTACACTATTTACCTACTATGTATATGTATTGTGCATCTTACGTGGGAAGTGATATAACAGTGTGGAGAGTAATATACATTACATTGCTCATACCTTTAACCAGTAATCCAAATTGTCAGAATTTATCCTGAAGAAATGATCCAGAAGCAAAAAGTTACATACACAGCATCATAAATTTTAGTTAACTCATTTATTTCATAAATTATAATAAAATCTCTGCTTCATGTCGGGTACTGTGCTAGGTACTAAGATTCAGTAATGAACAATAAACTCAATGCTAATGGCTTCCATTCTAGAAATATGACGGTTATAGAAAGCTGGAAACTCTCTGCTACAAAGCACCTAAAGACGCTATATATAAAAATTAAATTTTAAAAAGACCACTTAAATAAATGAGTGATCTTGGCAAAAAATTCAGAGGAAGAATAAAATCATAACTTAATGGAGATGAGCAAAATACTGAAGCTGTAGTTTGTCCAGAGCATGTCCTAACCCATGTGATTGGTTTATATTTTTGGTTTTAACAACCTCATCAGCAGGACAGATGACAAAGAATTAACCCAGTGAAGGACATTGAGTCAGACCAATACCCT